>JAQFVV010006202.1:1907519-3133352 GCA_028023455.1 Epiperipatus broadwayi | reverse complement strand
CTGGTAATAGTTCATAGTGAATAGTGCATGTGATTGGAATGTAAATCAATCAAAAGTAGTAGTGGTAAGGAAACAGAAATAAATAATAATGACTTAAATAATCCAAAAGAATTACTCATTCAGTAAATATATCTAGTGACTGCATATGGAGAATCAGAGCAAAATGAAAACAGTTAATACCAAATCAATAAAAGCTTATAAAAAATTTGATTTGTGTTTAAATACATCATCAAGTCCAGCTTACATACTATATTATCTTTATATTGCTTATTATCGTTTATTGATACTTTTTCGAAATTTTTATTTTATTCACTTCTATTTCAATAATGATTTTTTAAAATATCATATGATACACATTTGCAATTTTTTACATTTTTATGTAAATAAATTAGTAAATAATGATGACGTTATTCAGATTATACTTATTTGATTTTTCAGAGTTCATTATTATTTGTATATATACTCGTATATACACAATTACATCTATATATTAGAATTAGACATACATCCTCAAATTTTTATAACTATTATTAAATAAGTATTGTAATTAATTTTTTTTTACTAATGGATAAATATAGGGTATAATAGATTCTTCGAAATAAATTGATTCCTACTGTTTACTAATTGAGCACAAATGAAGCAGATTGTTTTTAAGAGAACGGTCATATTGATTATTATTTCATGAAAAAAACAAACTCATTAGAGCTTTTATAGTTTCTATACGCAAAAGATTCTGCTAGAACTAATTTTAAGAGTGTTATAAGTCAACATATAAAATGATACTTTTTTATTCGCAATGTGACACAATTATTTACATATAAATGACTTGGAAATAATTATTAATATTTTTGGCCTTTTTTAAAAAAAAAAAAGAAAAAATTTAATTAATAATTTATAGTTTTATAATTTACTAACACTAAAAAAATTCTATACATCCAAGTCTTAAAAAAAAGTAATGCAACATTTTCATAGGCATGATTAGACAAAGAATTAAATATATTAATGACATTTTTATTAAATAGTATAGGCTCATCAAATGAATCAATAACTGTGATTTGTGGATTGAATTATATATATATAAATTAATCAAAATATCTGAAAAATGAAAAAATGTCTAACTCAATGTATTAAAAATAACTCACATAGATTAACTATTTAAATATCATATGTAACATGATTTTATATTACTCAAAGTTATGACTTGAAATATTATCATCTTGAAAGATGATAGTGTTGGCAGGAAATAATGTTCAACCTGTTTTCTGCAAATTTTCATATGGCTGCAATGTATGCAGATGAACAAACAATTAAACAAAAAACAAAATATGATATATCTTAAACCATGGCATCCCTACAATCATGTTTTATAGTTTAAAAAAAAAGGCAGTTTGAATGTTTACTAAAAACATGGAACAAATCGGATCAAAACATGGAACTATAAATATAAATATGTAAAGGAACTTATAAAAGTTAATAAAAAAAATCTTGTTTGTGGATACATTATTAATTGTACATTATCATTATACTGCTTATTATCATTTATTGCTATGTTTTCAAAAATTTTATTTTATTCATTTGTATTTTATTAGATATCATGTATTTCACATAAATGATTTTTTAAAATATTTGTATTATACATTAAATATTTTTAAAAAAATAAGCAGTAAATAAACTAAGTATATGTTTTCAGTTCTACATGGAGAATTATAAATCAACATACACTTATGAAATTAATTCTAATTAATGTATTACTAACAAAATATTTTACATAAAAACTAAGCATCATTTATTTATTTTTTTCATAAAATACAGATCAATATTATATTTTTCTTAAAAACATTAATTACATTTTGAGAACTATTTTCATTTCAATTATTCATTTTCAGATCTTATATTCATTATATCAATGTTTCTGTATCATGGCATTCACATCAAAAACTGATGATTGTCAAATGGATACTGTTTTGTAAAGGGTTTTTATGTAACAATTCCAAATAGTATACAACAATCCTCAGAAAACAAATTGTGATTTGCATCATCATATTTTGAATTGATCATCTTAACAACATTAAATATTTCAGAAATTTCAGATATTGATGCTAAACACCAGTAGTCTTTTGACACTTTATTATCTTTCTGTCAAATATATGTTAGAATTCTATCTATTAAAAAAAAAAGACATTACATTGAAATATATTATATATCTTCAAAATATAATGCTAATATGATAGGATTATTCTCATTATTTTATACAATTCCTGCATATTTATAGTACACTTTAAACATATATGGGTGAAGTTAATAAAAATTTTCACAAATAATGTTTAGCTTAGCACTTTTGGAGTATGTTTATTCCATAAAATGAAAACTACTACTGAAATTTTGTAGGAATCAAAAATAAAAAAATAATGCTTTAGGTAAAATTGTTCCATTAGCGACATTACAAATTATGTTTACTTGTTAACCAGATATTTATAAAAATAATTTACATATATGCAGACAAATATTGAATTCTAAAAGGATTAAACTATATCAATATTTTTTATACATCGACTATTTTGTAAAAAATTCAATAAATGTCTTTAAAATAAAATGATGCTTTTACAACTTCTTTATAGTGTGTTGAAGAAATTTTTTGCAAACATCCTTCAAAAGACTATTAAGTTTCTTGGCTATGTAATATGAATTTCATTATATGCTATTTTCATAAATCTCATAATTTATTGAATATCTTTTCAATAAACACTTTGTTATTAACTAAAAATCCATAGTGAAAATAGTCTTGATACTATTGGCTTATTGAGTCACGATCCACATTTAAAGTTAAAGTCAATGGCACCAAGATAAAACTTTGAAATACAAATGCATATCTTTCAGGACATAATGCAAAAGGCTGTCAAGATTTAAAATTGATATAGTTGCTTTAAGTGAAACTTGTTTTCCAAAGGAAAGTAATTTAATAGATCAAATGAATACAAATTTTTTTGGAAAAAGAGCTCAGTCAATGAAAAGAAAGTAAATGGTGATGGATTTTGCTGTAAAGTTTAATTTAGTAACATCCAAGAATCTTAATGAAAGACTAATGATGATTAATATTGCCTTGCAAAATGCTGCTAGAATTCATTTTATTAGTGTCCATGCTTGTCATCTTGGATTCAGAGAAGCATTTATTCCCTCTAGATATTATTATTATTACAGCAACACTATTTTTTAAAAAATCTAATTTGTCATCTTGGGACTTTAATACACTTGTTAGTACAAATAATAGCCTTTGGCCAAAAGCTGTTGGAATTTGTTGCTGTAAATACAAATGGTCTGCTATTATTGAGAGTTTTTACACAGCACATGGACTCTGAAAAAAACTGTTATAAAAAACATGAATGGATTTGTGTTTAAAACTATAGAATTTAATAATTACAATACAGTTAGGTGGCAGAATACAAGTGAAGTTCATATAAATTAAAATGATAGATACAAACACTCTGAAAAAAACTGTTATAAAAAACATGAATGGATTTGTGTTTAAAACTATAGAATTTAATAATTACAATACAGTTAGGTGGCAGAATACAAGTGAAGTTCATATAAATTAAAATGATAGATACATGAAAAAGTAGATCTTATTCCAATCATACTTACAAAAAAATTGATGTTCATTCTTTAGAAGTATCTACTATTTATATGAAATTTCAATAGCTATTAAACACTAAAACTACTTTACTTATATATCAAAAATCATCATATTACAGAAGTATGGAAAGAAAGATACTATGGATACAAGTAAATCTGTTCTCAGGTTCTTAAAAAGAAGATTCATCACTGGATTTCTGAAAGTGAAGTTATTAATTTGATTAAAAGAAAACATGATTTTTTTTTTTTTTTTGCTCAGCAGAATGATAAATTAAATATGGGACTCCATAATAATACATATAGAGATCTGAAGACATTCTAATAAAAAGGCTTTAAAATAATTTATGGATTAAAATTGCAAAGAAACTACATATATTCACTGATCATGATAACTCTATATCTTTTTTCTTCGATGCACTGGAAGCAATACATGGATCTGAGAAATGGTAAGACAATCCTATTAAAACTATCAATGGCATTTCCTTATATGGTGACAATGATATTTTGAACAGGTGGAAATAGTATCTTAATCATCTTTTGAAAATTGATATAATAGAAATGATAACTTTTACTGATAACTAGATTTTATTTCAGGGCATGGTTCCAATGCCACCTAGAGCCTTGCCAGATTGTGGGCATGTCCTTCAGATATGAAGGCTAGCTAAGAATAAGCAAAGTAAATATAAATAAGCAGTAACTGACAATGAACAATCAGAAAGAAGTGAAGAGGATAGTGGCAAGTTTATTTCTAAAGAATATGATGGTGAATGTGTAATGAATGATAAGTGTTGACAGGCATTAAATAAGTCAACATGCTGCTGGGCATTGTGTAAGCAACAGTATTCTTCTAAGTAAGTGGAAGATCACTATAGATGATAATGGTGAGGAAGAAATATATGGATCATTTTATGAAATACGACTACAGCATATGCCTGAAATAAAGATTATTACTTGGCAAAGAAGGCAATGGAAGACCAATTTGTTTATATTTCCCTTGTTTTGTTTTTAGCATGAATATGTTTGGAAGAATCATCGATTCATGTTGAGATCTTAGCTAATGATAGCTTTGGTATTTTCCAGGAAGGAGTAAACATGAGGCCACTCAGGTTGAAAATCTGTGAAATCTTCATAAAAATAATTCATTGAAAAAAGACTTACTGAAAGTTGGTACATGGAATGTAAGATCTTTGAGAAGAACTGAGAAATTAAAAAATTTGAAAAGGGAAATGAAAATAAACAATTTTGATGTTATAGGATTAAGTGAAGTGGGGGTAGGGATGTGGAGAAGTAAATAGTGGGAATGTTATTTTATTCTGGTGGTGATAAAGAAGTGAAAGGAGTTGGCATTGCTAGTGGAAAGTTGGAATAGTGGGATAAAGGTAGACTGTGTTGATGACAGACTTATGTTTATGAGGATAACCGCAAGACTAGAAATTTGGTATTCATATAAGTTTATATGCCAACTACTAGTCATGATAAAATTGATGAGCAATATGAAATAAATAGAGGAAATTATACAATGTGAGAGTTAAAATTCATGCATATTACTGTTAGGTAATTGTAATGTAATTGTGGGGAAAGGTAAAAAAGAAAAACATGTTTGGTGTTATGATATCAAAAAAAGGAATGACAAAAGTAGCTAGCTGGCTTGTGGAATTTTGTGAGGAGAATATATTTATGGTTGCAAACACTTGGTTTAAAAACCTTCCAAGATTATTGTATATATAGGGAAAGCTCCAGGTAATACAAAGCAATATCAAATAAGACTATACATGCTTTAACTGGTGCTGATATAAATTCTGATCATAATTTGGTTATGACTAATTTAAAGTCGAGTTTATAAAAAATAAAAAAAGGAAAAAGATATAGAAGATAGAACTTAGATAAATAGAAAGATTTAATATGTGAAAATATAATAAAAAGAATTGATAAAGATGAGGAATATATGTGTAGTTCTGATAATCATTTCTGTAGGATTATAGAAGAACTATTAAAATAATAATAATAAAATAGGGACTATTCGGTTAAAGTAAGCTAAATAACCATGGATAATGGAAGGTATGCTGAAAAAAGATGTATGGAGAAGATGGAAAAATCTCAATACTGAGAAAGAGCAAAGAGCATATAAAAAAAGTAATAATGAACTAAGTAGAGAAAACAGATTTTGCAAAAGAAAAATGGTTGGAACAAGAATATAGAGAGATAGAAGTGCTTCAATGGGTAAAAAAATGAACTGGCATTTGATAAAATTAGAAATGTTACTTGAGGGAAAATAGAAATGGTTAACAAATAAAATAGCTGATAAAAAATGAAAAGAGATTAAGTGCTAGAGATGATATATTGAAAAGATGGAACCAATATCTATCTATATAAAAAAAACTATTTATTTTGAACTTGAAAATGAAGATGTTGAAGTAGATGATAAAGGTATGGACATATTAATAGATGAAATAAAAAAAAATGGTAAAGCTGTTGGATATGAAACATTACCTTATAGCATTTTTGTAAGAAATGGGAAAAATTACTAAGCAGGAAATAGTTGGACTTTGCAATTTCATATATAATAATGGAGTTAGGCTTGAAGAAATTTTTGGGGACTATAATTATTCCAATTGCTAAAAAGAAGAAAGTTGTTACAAGACAATAATGTTTTTCTGAAAGTTTGTGATGATGGTGTTCTAGTTGTATTTTTATATTGGACTATTGCCATCATCTAATATGCATATTGTATGTATTTAAAAAAATTTAACTTTATTTAAATATTCCAAATACATTCAATTATTAGTAATAGTACATCAAACAGGTTAGTATATGCACAATGGTTTGAGAGATATTATTCTTCCCTCTTCTTCAGGTGTTGCTGGCCTGATGAGTGACAGTACTAGCATGGGTTTCGAACCTGGATCCTTAGATTCTTGATTGTTGAATATTAAGTTAATGCTCTAAACCAAGTGAGCCATTCTGCCAAAGACTAGAAATTTCATATACTTATCTATGAGGTTCCTCCTGATTTCTCCACTTTTTCCTAAGAGCAAAGTTGAATAGTGATTTCCATACATTATGTATAGTCACATTAGATCAACTTATGGGATTTTTTGGCATTGTCATGTAATCAGCTTCTTGAAATTTTCTTCTTGTACCTTTTCTTCTCTATCTAATGTTTTTGTATTTTCCCAATTGAACATATTTTCATTGGGACATGCTACCTTAGACACATCTGTTTTCTCTCTTCTAATCATCAGTTTATGCTCTTGCAAGCAATTTTCAGTGGGACAACTAGTCTCACCAATATATGTTCTTCCATATTTCGCATGGTATTTCATAGATGCAGTTTTTTTTCAGCATTTCAAGTTTAGGCTTTGTAGATGTTAGAATTCCTCATAGTGTGGTATGGCTTTGGAAATCTGTTCTGATGTTATAATGACTACAGATTTTCCTTAATTTGTCTGCTATTTTTGGAATTTATGGGTACATTGCAGTTCCAATAATTGTCTTTTCTCTTGATGGTTCTTTTTGTTGTCTATTGGTACTGTAGTGTACCCATACAATACAAAAATAGCAGACAAATTAAGAAAAATATGCAATCAGTATAACATCAGAGCAGGTTTCCAGAGCCACACCACCATACGAGGATTCTAACATCTACAAAACCTACCTTGAAATGCTGAAAAGAAAAAACTGCATCTGTGGAATACCATGCAATATCGGTGAGACTAGTCATCCCATTGAAAAGCACTTGCAAGAACATAAACTGATGATTAGAAGAGAAAAAACAGATGTGTCTAAGATAGCAGACCATGTATGTACCAATGAGCATATTATATGTTCAATTGGGAAAATACAAAAATATTGGATAGAGAAAAAAAGATACAAAAAAGAAAATTTAAAGAAGCTGCTTACATGACAATGGTAAAAAATCCCATAAGCCAAGGTATGACTATACATAATGTATGAAAACCACTAATCAACTTTGCTCTTAGGAAAAAGTGGAGAAATCAGGAGGAACTTCATAGATAAGCATATGAAATTTCTAATGACTATTGCCTTTGGCAAGATGGCTCAGTTGGTTAGAGCATTACCTTAGAATTCAATAATCAAAAATCTAAGGACCCAGGTTTGAATCCCATGCTAGTACTGTCACTGATCAGGCCAGCAACACCTGAAGAAAAGGGGGGAATAATATCTCTCGAAACATTGTGCACATACTAACCTGTTTGATGTGCTATTACTAACAGTTGAATGTATTTGGAATATTTAAATAAAGTTAAATTTTTCTAAAGACATTCAATATGCACATTAGATGATGAAAGTATTCAAATATAAAAATACATACAGGACAATAAGTTTGTTATCTCATGATTCTAAAATTTTATTGAGGATTTTTTTAATTCAACAATTTATAAAAAGATAGAATATTATATTTGAAAAGACCAGCTTGGTTTTCAGAGAGAAAGAAGTAGGAAGAAATGTTATTGATGTTGTTAGAACAATTGCAAAAAAAAATATTGAAAAAAATTAAAGGAATTGGAATGTTTTGTGAATTTATAGTAATATGGAATAAACTTATATGATCATCTTAAAAAATAAAGAAGTATTTTGAGAAGAGAGAAGATTGATTTGGAATATGTATACTGGACAAAGAATAAGAATTAGATTGAAAGAATGATTCTAATGAAGTGAGTAAGACTATGGAGGAGCAAATGTTGGAAGTAGAATAATAAAATGTATAAGATTTACAAATGATGTTACTCTTATAGCTGAAGGCAAAAAGAGACCTCAGAATATGTTGAATTTATAAATTGGAGAAAGGATATATAAAATATAGAGTGAAGATTAATGTTGAGAAGACTAAGTGTTTATTAATAGGAAAGAATAGAAAAAACTGCAAGTTGAAATCCGTGATAATATAGTTCAATAGGTAAATGGATTTAGATAGTTAAGTAGTTGATTGAATGAGAATAAAAGAAGCATTGGGCATTTATTAAGAGAAAGAAAATATTTTGTGGGCCTTTGAAAATTAAGGAAAATATTAAATAAATACCATGTATAAAGTGTAATATTGTATGGTTATAAAATGTGGACAATGAATAAAAAAAATTATGAACAGATTGAATGTCTTTGAGATGTGATCATGGAGAAAAATAGAAAAAAGTAATTGGATGAATAAAATGAAGAAGTTTTGAAAAGAATAAATGAATAAAAAAAAGATTAAGGAGATTAGAGATAGGAAGAGAACTTAGAAATGTCAAGAAAAAAAGAAATGATTAATAAGTGAAATAGTTGATAAGAATGGAAAAAAATTAACTGATAGTAATGATATATTGAAAAAGTGGAAAAAATTCTTCATTATCTATATAGAAAAAAAGTAATTCAATTAATTATGAACTTAAAAAAATGAACAAGACTTTGAAGTAGATGATAAAGGTATGGATACATTGACAGATGAAGTAATAGTCAATTGAACATGTGAAAAATGGTAAAGGTATCAGATTTGATACAATACCTATAGAATTTTTATAAGAAATGGGAAAAATTATTAAGAAGGAAATAATTGATCATTGCAATTTGATATATAATAATGGAGTTTGGTCTAAAGATTTTTTGACAGATGAAGTAATAAAGTTGATTGAACAAATAAAAAATGTTAAAAGTGTTGAATTTCAAACAATACATATAGAATTTTTATAAGAAATGGTAAAAATTATTAAGAAGGAAATAACTGGTCTTTACAACTTGATATATAATAATGGGAGTTTGGTATGATTTTTGAGGACTATAATAATTCAAGTTGCTAAAAGGAAGAAAGCTATGGAAATGTAAAGAGTGCTGATCAATAAGTTTATTATCTCATGTTTCTAAAATTTTATTAAGGATTTTAACTCAAAGAATTTACTGAAAAATAAAATATTATATTGGAGAAGAACAGTTTGGTTTTTAGAAAGAAAAAAGTATAAGAGTGTCATGTAAAGAGTGCAGATCAATAAGTTTATTATTTCATGTTTCTAAAATTTTATTAAGGATTTTAACTCAAAGAATTTATTGAAAAATAAAATATTATATTGGAGAAGAACAGTTTGGTTTTTAGAAAGAAAAAAGTATAAGAGTGTCACTGGTGTGGTTAGAACAATTGTAGAAAAATATATATAAAAAAAATAAAGGAATTGCAAGTGTTTTGTGAATATAGAGTAATCTGGAATGAATTTATGACCATTGTAAAAAAATAAAGGAATATTTTGAAAAGAGGGAAGATTGATTTGGAAAGAGTACACTGGATAAAAAATAAGAATTAGACTGGAGAATAATGATGCTGATGAAGGGAATATAAAAAAAGAAGTTAGGCAAGGATGCAATGTGTCACTCGGTAATTTTTAAAATTAATTTAGAAGACATGTTAAATAAATATTTAGACTGTGGAGGAGCAATTGTCGGAGACTGAATAATAAAATGCATAAGATTTGCAAATGATATGACTCTTATGGCTGAGAATAAAAAAAGTTTTCAAAATATGTTGAATAAATTGGAGGAAGGATGTGTAGAATATGGAATGAAGATTGATCTTGAGAAGCCTAGGTGTTTAGGGATACAGAGGAAAACAAAAAGACTGCAAGTTGAAATCCAAAATAATATAGTGCAGGAAGTAAATAGATTTAGATATTTGGGTAGTTGGTTGAATGAGGATGAAAAAAATGAAGATGAAATTAAAAGCAACATTAGCATTGGCAAAGGAAGCATTTATTAAGAGAAAGAAAATATTTTGTGAACCTTTGAACAGAGAATTAAGAAAAAGATTTATTAAATGCTATGTGTGGAGTGTACTATTATATTGTTATAAAATGTAAACAATGGGTAAAAAAAAACAGAAATAAATTGGAAGCCTTTGAGATGTGATGATAGAGAAGAAGAGAAAAATTAGTTGGATGATTAAAATGATCAGAAGTTTTGAAAAGAGTAAATGAAAAAAGAAGATTGAGTGAGGAAATTAGAGATAGAAAAAAAATTTGATTGGACTTATATTAAGAAGAAATAATAGTTTAATGAAAGGTGTTTTGGGGAGATCATGAGTGGAAATAAGAAAGGATGGGAAAGATTAGCCTGGCTGGATGATATAAGTGATGAAAAAAAATACGTGGAATTGAAGAGCTGGGCAATGAAGAGAATGGATCCAAGAAATGGATGAAATATGTGATGTAACTATTCTCTGGACCTGTCCATTGGACAGAATAGTATTGATTGATTGATATATCCATTTTCTCTACTCATTTGAACAAAGATATTCAGCTTAATAAAATCAAATCAGATCTTTGTAATCTTAAAAATACAAATACCTGAAGAAGTTTTAAAATATGCAATTGATATATTAGTTTCAAAAATGTTGGAAGTTTTTTCACAAATATACAAATCCAAGAAGTTATATCACATGATCTTAATAAAGTTTTTACTGTTCCAGTTTTAAGAAAAGAGACAAGAGACATGAGGAATTATCATAAATATCATTAGTATCCACTAAGTTTTATTCAATAAGTTGCTTCTAGTTATAGACAAATGATTACCAGAGACTAGATATTATTTTGAAAATTAAGAAATTCTAGAGACACGTTTTTTGTTGCCAGAAAAATGCAAGAGAGAGAGGTCAGAAACAAAATAGCAATTTGTATATTGTTTTTAATGATTTGGTCAAAGCATTTAATTGATTTGGGTTGCCCACCAAAAAGTGTTCATATCATGCAGCTTTTGCATGATAAATTAAGAGAAAATATTATTATAAGTGGAAAATTTAAGGCATTTGAAATGAAAATTGGAGTTAAACAAGAATATATATTAGCTTCAATAGTATTTCCAATTTTTATGACAGTTGTCTTTGTAACTGTTTATAGGCAACTTAGTACACAAGATGTGATACAGGTTTGACGGTGTAATTTTTACTTTGAATCAATTGAAAGCAAAAACAAGAACTTCATCTTTTTTGATTTTGGATTTCCAATATAATGATATTTCTCATACTTTTGTCAGATCAAAAGATGATTTATAAAATGTACTAAACATTTTGAATAAAACATTTAAAGACATTAGTTTAAAATCCTTAACAACTTTTAGCTTGGCTTGTTATCATCCTGAGGATTTTGGTAGTTTAAAAGTAGAAAGGTGGATTCAGATGTTGAGATACAATACAGACTCAAATGTGTTTCTGCTGCTTTTAATAAGTTAATAGATAGGGTATTTCATCACAGGAACATAACTACTGTAACTAAGTTAGCTATATGTAAAGCTATTATTTTAGCTAATTTTCAGTATGGAAGTGAGAATTGCACACCCTGTTTACTGCAACATAAAGGCATTTAAAATTTTTTATTTAAGGTAATTTCATAAAATTTCAAAAATGCAATCGCAAGAGATCATAAAACCAATCAATATATTCAATTTTCTGGATGTAATACTATAGAATCCACTATTATAAAATCACACCTTCATTGGATTTGACATGTAAAATGAATGCATAATGCAAGATTTTATGGTAAACTTAAACATAGTTTCATGAGAAGATAGATAGACACTGTTTACATTATAAAGATTATCTCAAAAGATATTCTAAAAATGCACAATATTGATTGTTTCCTTTAAAAAGATATGGCAGAAAACAGAATACATTGGAGAACTACAATTAGACATAGGAATGAAATATTTCAGAAAGAAAAAGTTTTATAATGAAAAATTAAAAAACAGCAACACAAAATATCAAATAAACAAAAAAAAAATCAACCAGTCACTACCATACTCATTTATAAAGGAGTCCCCCTTAAGAATTGGAACTGTACTCCTTTATTAATGATTGCTATATGTACTCACTATAGAAAAAAGTTGAATTTTAATTTTATAAATGTGTTAGTTAAGTAATAATTTATTTTTTTATTAATTTTATTTAAGTAAGTAATGTATTTCAGTGATTTAATCAAACAAATTTATATTAATTATTTAAAAAAAAATTATAAATGAAACATGGACGGATTGTATAAAAATCGTTTTTTTTTTTTTTTTTTGCCAATAAAATTCTTAACATATCCACAGTAATAAATCAAAAATGAAACCATGCTTATGTCTTAAATAATTAAGAACAAATATAATGAAAAATTACTAATCTGAATAGCAAATTAAAATTAGCAGAGATTAAAAATTAAAAGAATATATTGTAACAGTCAAAACACGTGTATCTCGTTAACATAGTGCAGAATTCGACCACCACACAGAACAGCAGCACCATCGAGTAGCGAAGCCACTCATGGTACCGAGTTCGAACATAGTTTATCGGTTCCACACTACAATCTACGGAACAACGCCTCTGATGCGACACAAGTAAACACTTCTTTAGGCACGGTGGTCAGGGAGATGCATGAGATTCATGGTATTGTTTCCGAGTTGGCCAACAATCAAACGAATATTAATTCACATATATAATCCAGGAAATATATATAATGGGCATCGAATAAATGAAAACTTGACTACAGACGTACAGTTAAAATTATTTATTTACGTATTTAATAAAAAAAACATTATTAATGTTATTAATCATATTTTATATTCAGAGTTTCAATAGCTAATTGGCAATTTTACTATATATAAAAGTACATTTATTTATAAAGAGCATTCATTTATATGAAGGCGTAATATAGCTACCTAAGGTTCCCGAGTGAGTATTTCTAATGCGTACTGTAGGGGCTTTATACTTTGCATTGCAAGAGTCATCTGTGGCGGCGGGCATACATTTATTTAATAAAAATATTTATTTTACGACTAAGGGCGAACATTTATTTGAGAGTGGATGACGGAGATAATGCCGAGGCGGAGTGATATAGAGAATGATAAACTAAATAAAGGAACACGTGGTACGCTTTAGAAGGGCGATATAAAATGGCAGCACTGAAGCTGCAATGCCATGAATAAGTTTATAAGGGCTTCGGGTTGGTCTCTGCCTCAACCTGAAGAGGTAAGGTGTCACATGAGCATAACCAGGGACAAGCGGTCCGTGTCGCAATTTGCCAGCTGGCTGCGTGACGGTCGTCAAGCCCTATGGGAACATTATCATGTCCACTTGTGTAGGACGACTGGGTTTGATTCAACCCTATAGAATCCGGAGTATTCACGGCGTGGAATGAGCCATCGTGGCTTCAAAACGTAACACATGTATAAGATCTAAAAGATTATGGTAATATTTAACTAGATTTCAAACTCGGCCCCCCATTATCAACGTTGACTGAAAGAAAATTGGTGACTCTCAAAGAAATGAAATTTCCGTAATTATTCATTAAAATTTAATAATAAAAAAAAATATCTAAAAAGGGGACTTATTACAGCGAGCATGCCAGCTGTTACGACGTAGTAGACCCTGCATTATAATAACTGATTCTTTGAATGCGTCTCGATTTATATGAAATTTAAGTTATGTATAAAGCAAATATTAATGACAATTCGACACGCATTCAATGTTCAAGCGATTATGGATTTAGCTTTAAAACTAAGACAATTATGAGAAGGTAATATTTCAATGATACTTATAAATAAAGTGTAGATTTGAGAAATACACACCTAAGAAGGATAGAGGGAGGTAAGCTAGATTATGCGAGAAATTTACAGATTACATTAATTCTCAAATTTTAGTTCACAAAATTACAATTTTAACATTTAGAAGTTAGACAAATAGTAGGAGATGAGCTATAGCTTATTTACTAGAGTACTCTATAATTTGGGATACACACACAGGTACCTGTTTTATAAGATGTTTTCGTCCATTTGTTTAATAGTAGATTGTTCGTGATTAGCAGTTTTCTTTCTTGTCTTTGGGTTTTTTTATTGATTTTAACAGCAGCGGCTTTCTTGTTTATTTCAGGCAGCAGATCATTATGGTGTTTTTACGATGGGCAAGGTGAAGTTCGGCATATGGTGGGCCATCTCCCGATGGAGAATAATCTCGGTGCTTACTCGGTCATACCTTGGCAATATCAATTTATTTTAAGATATTTTAGACTCTCCACTCGAGAGCAAAGCTAAAATTCAAGTGAAAGTCTCCAGCAAGTCCAAGATGGCCTCCTTTTTTTTATCTTGATCTTTTAATTTTTTCTGTTGAGATATTTTTAGGTTTTCTTTATCTTGCCCTCAGGATAATCAATGCTTTTGCTGGTTTTAATTAGAAAGAAATCTGCTGTGCTATTGTTTGTTTTGTTTTTTTTTTTTACATTCGTTAATTACATTTTTTTGGAATTTTCCTATAATTAATTTATTATCTATCACTGACCGATGCTTTTAAATTTTCAAAGACAAAAGGGAATAAAATTATTTTAACTTTAATTAATTATTGCATCAGATTTTGTTAGAATTATTATTTAACGAAATTTAAACTAAGCAATAAATACGAACTTTATAAATTCAAAATAAATGATTAATATTACACAAGATTTATTTAGCTGAAGAAATCTAAATTATATTACTTTATCCGTATTTATTGCCTTTAATTTGAGATCGAAATGTGTGCGTGTTTATGTTGAATTCTACATATATTTATACATTTTTAATATTGTTACACACACAACTCGATATCAAAAGTTTAAATTTGGGCGGGATAGACCGGTCAGTGAGAGAAGACAGAAAAAGGTGAAACTTAAGATTCGAATACGAATCTTACTGTTTCAATATATATATATGTATTAATTACTGATGTTTTGTGTCATTACCAAATTTATTTGATAAATAAAATTTCACTAAAAGTTTAAAATAAAAAATTATTCTAAACAAAAAAAAAAAAAAGATCATATATATATATATATTATTTATCGTTAGCATATATAAACTTACCAAAGGCTTCTAATATTGTATTAGCTTCTAAAACTTGCTGTTCAACCCATGTTGATACACTACTGGCTACCGAACATAGATACTGAAGAATAAATTTGGTAGTTTCAGTCTAAAAGTAAAGTAAATATGTATATATAATTTGTCAGATATATTCCTTATTTAAAAATTAGAAAGTCATAAATATAAAAAAATTGTGTATAAATACATATATAAATAATTTAACTGTATATATTGAAGCTGGATAGCACAATATAGCAAATTATTGGAAAAGAAAATAATTGTGTATGTGTGTGTATAAAAGATAATAGAAAATAAAAATAATAGCAAGATTATTCAATTAAAATTCTTTGGAAATTAACTCATTAGATTTTGCTACAAATATAAAGAAATAATAGTTTTGAAAATATTAAGTACAACTTTTATCTCAACTATGAATGGTAAAAATAATTATAGATGAGTGAAGATGCAGTGTGGGTGTTGAGTGAATGTAAATACACACACAAACACAGATCAGTATATTTATTAGCTAAAATACTAATAATATTATAAATGATAAATTCAGTAATTCAAAAATATATATCGCATAACTGTCTTACTGATAATGATAGTGCTTATACTGATGACTCATATATATACACATCAATGCACAGATAACACTTCTGGAATCTAAATGAATTATTTTAAAATATGAAATTTCATCAATCTATCAAAGATTAATTGAATTTCAATTAATTAAATGGATATTGATGATGATGATCAAACCTTCTGTCCCTTATATAAACTGCTTACCTGGTTATATTTTTTAATATACATCAAATTATATCTCAGAGGTTCACACTTAACATTGATTCATAATAGCTTATTGGCAAGAACAGAGTTTGAATTCCATTCTAATTCAAAGTACCACTTCCAAGAAAGACCACACATGAATATATTATATACAGATATGATCATCACAGTTTCCTACTTTGCCTAGCTCAGAATATGAAAGCTTATGACCAGTGGATAATTGCTATGTACATATTGGAGATGAGATTACTGAGAGAAGGACATACAAATAATTAAATAATTTAAGTAACATATGTTTATTTTAATTAATCTTGACTGATATCAGAAAAATCTATAGATATTATTATTTGATGATTAAAGTAATAAATCAATATAATAAAGAAAGAATATTAAAGATTATCTATAAATACGACAATTAAATATACATACACATTTAAAGAACTTACACCCTTAGATTCTTGAATATCAAATTTTAAGGCAATGCTCTAATCAATTGAGCTATTCTACCAAAGGCAACAGATAGGAGGACTTAAACCAATCCTTATATATAGATATATGAAATTTCTACTCTCTATTGCTTTGGCAAAATAGCTCATTTGGTTAAGTATTGCATTAAAATTTGATATTTGAGAATCTAAAAGTTCAACTCCTATGTAAATATTGTCATTGGTCAGGTCAGCAACACCTGAAGAAGAGTGGAGAATAATATGACTAAAAACGATGTGTAATTACTAATCTGTGTCGTCAATTTGTGTGTGTAACTAACAAGTTGTTTGTATTCGAAACGTTTAAATAAAGTTTAAAATTATCTATACATTCAACACTTAATGATAGATGACACACATCAATTGAGAGAATCTCTTTTTTTCCCAACAAACACACTAGGCATATTTTATTTATCCCTGATTTTAGCTTGATTGATTTAAAAAGCTTGTGAAGATAGAAATTGCTAGAGCTAACCAAGTTCATTTAATAACAATAATGAGAAGAAGAAAAAATATAACATTTTGATCTATTATTTTGATTTAAAATTAAAAAATAAAATATCGACTATGGCTATTTTATTTATGATGATTAACTTATAGAATATAAAAACAAGAGAAAGTGACTCAAATTCATTATTTTGTATATTCTCAAACAAAAAAGGCTGGAAGTAGAAAGTTCAAGAAAATTTTATTCTTTTAAAAAATTTATTAGAAAGTAAAATATTTTTTATTTATTTTAAATTGTTCTGAAAAAATGGATTGTTGAAGAGAAGCAAGGAGAAAGGAGCCTATCTTCTCATCAGTAAACACATGGAGAACAACTCAAACTTAAATCTTCTCATCCTAGATATGCCATTTAATCAACTATTAAGAATATGCAAATATCTCAAGATCTTAACCAAAGCAATAATCATGATAATTACAAAGTGGTATTAAACATTGATCAATCATCAAAAGGAGCCCTAAAGAAAGAAAGCATTGGATTAGATGAAGACAAAAAAAGGTTCATACAATTAAAAATAAAGTGATATTATTATTATAATTATTACTTATGAAGTATAATTGTTAATTTTAAAGTTGAATTTCATTTTGATTTATAGTTTAAAAAAATTATCTTAAAATACTTAATATTTTCAATTAAAATAATTATTACACTTTTATTGGTACCTGTTAGTTTGGTATGAATAATTATGCATATCACACTATTTTTATACATTATTTGTACTTATTAAAATGAATGTGAATAAGCTTAAGACTAATGCATCAATGAATATTAAATCTTTTATTATTTCAATGCCCTTTAACAAACATATATCTATCAAAAGAGACATAAAACAAAATATTGTTCCAAAATAAAGCACATCATAGTTCATGAAATTGGGCAGGTAAGTAAAATTCTTTTAAGGATAAATACACACTTTTATAATATATTTATTTTAAAAAGTGTATAATGCCATAATTATATTTGCGAATGGAGATCCCAATGTTTCATTAGTGAGTTAACTATATGTATTGTTTAATCCATTTATAAATTTGTATTATCTTAATATATTCTAGTCAAATAGACTGCAGATAAATACAATGTCATATTTATTTTAAATATTAAGTGAATAAGACAATAAAAAGAGATATATCTATTGCCATATCGATATAAAATATTTTATTAAATATTTTGGAGAAATTTATTTAAAGGCATTCTTTTGTAATTTTTGCCCAAATTAAAAATTTAGTATTATCTAAATAAATAGATTACATGTAACAAAAAACCATTCATAATCAATAATTTGAAATTATGATTGAAGTAATATATGATGTACTACATTATAACTGAAACAGTCAGCTTTGTCAATCCTACTGTTTCACCTACTATATTCTATAGTAGTATTTCTATATATATATATATAACTATCACCAAATCCTCGTATATCATGTTAATATTATGTTAAAAACAGGTTAAAATTAAACCTAAATGTGTTAATCATGTATGTGTGCATATGTCTGAACATATAGTATAAAAATTGCTATATACGTAAATCTCCATAAATACACACATATATATTTCTGGTAATAAATAAATGGAAAATGTGTTGTATGTGTAACAAGAGACTACATATATGCAGGAATGAATAATGTTAACAGGATTAAAACATTAAAATTTCTTTACTTAAAATATTAATTCTAAAAAGTAATATTTGAAATTATTATATAATTCTGCATATATCGTTAAATTAAATGGTCGAGTTACATATATAACAAAATGTTTTTCATCTTTTAGATTTGTTTTTCTAGAAAGGATGGCTCCATAAAATTTAATCCTTCTTGCTATAAAATGACCTAGTTTCAATTTAAGGGTAAAATTAGATTTAAAATTAGAAATATGAATAAATTATCACGAGAGACCGAGGTTAAAACTGACCTAAAAGAAAAACAATCACAGCGGGATTCCGTGATATTTTTAGAGGCAGCGAGAAAGCTGGAAAAGTAAATCTAAAAATAATGTAATGAAAGAGAGGGGGGGTGAGCTAACATATAAGCCTTAGCATCCATCTTTGAGGCAGTCTGACATTATATTTTAGAAAAGTTCTTGCAAAATCAGAAGGCTAATTTCTTTGCCTTCTCGACCTCGGTAAAAGTTACCTGATGCGGGAAGAAATGCAGTGAGAGCCACCACCACCTAAGAAGTTCCTCGATGATGAAACAGCCTACCAGCAGGAAAAAAGATAATGGTAAACAAATTCCTTCAATTTTAAAGCCTTTCAACTAAAGTCCACTAATTCTTATACGCTAGCTTAATCTAAATCTATGGCCATAATAATAATGTAATTGAAACTCATCTCTTAAATGTAATTTTATTTTATTTTAATCCTAAAATCTTGCCTGATTTATTATGATTTATCTGATTTATTGATTGATTTATTAACTGAGTTATGATTTCTTACCTGAGTTATTATTTGTGTTGATAACACATTTGATTTATTGATTTGATTTCTTTATTTATTGGTTTACTTGCTGAACTTATTTATGATTGATTTAGTTTTACGTATTCATCTTAGTCCAAGTTATTAAAAGTTGTTTAGTTTTAACTTGCGTAAATCCATTGATTTTGAATATTTTAATATAAATTTTATTACATGTAATTCAAAATCATCTATTTTAAAATAATAATTAAGTTTCTAAGTTATTTTGTATATTTTAAGTTGATGATAATATTTGCCCCCCCCCCCCCATTAATTTTCTTAAACAACTTAAAATTATCTTAAACTGAATCAATCAAATCTCAGCTAATGTCGTATAAGTTCCATTTTAAACTAGGCTAAAACAAAGCCAAATTTCAAATTTCACTTATGTGAAATCTTATTTTAAATCTACGTTTCTTTTAGTTAAATCTATGCCAAATCTTATTATTTTCAATTATGTATTTGTTTATGCTATATGTATTCAAAACGGAATTTTACTCTTAGTTAAATCATTAGTGAGATGTCATTATATATTCTCACGTATATATATATGTAATTTCGCGTATATTAACGCACAAACTGAAACTCTGTTTTGAAATGGATAAAATGTCTTATTTAAGATATAATTACAAGCTTACAGCTATTCTAAGATAGATTTGCTTTAAATATAATATTTAAATAATATTCAGTTGAAGTGATAAAATACAGCATAAATCTATAACTCCATATCGTAATTTTCCCTCATATGCTGTAATCCTCCCTAGAATTATAAATGCCTATATAGATAGCTTTATAAATTAGATTCATAAGCTTTTCTTAATAAAATAATTATAGATGCTATCTAATGAACTGATACACGGTAGTTTCATGAAGGAAACTTGTTTAGTGTCCTAATATTACTATATAATAATGTAGTCAGTGGTGCGTATGTGTCCTTAAGAAATGCTACAACGTACTCACTTGTTGCTGTATTCTTTAATGGGCATATGAGTTAGGGCTACACCATTACTCTTAGTTCGGACAACTACCTTCTCCAGATGGTGGACGGGTTCACACTTCCCCATTCTGCATCCCCAAAAAAGGAGCATGAGACTCCCACTTAAATTAGTTGTTCAATTATCTGGACTAAATGTCTCATTTCCACAGCAATGAGTTCGGTAAAAGGGAACCGGTACTTGGTACAAGTCCCATGAATAAGGCACACATACGAGATGCAGGGACTCAGAATTGTATATTTTCTATACACCCTGGTATCTGAAGTCTGACTGCCAATCATCAGTTCATCCTGCCATAATAATTATATTTTTCAGCTTTGATCTGAGTTCGAATCTAATTTAATAGGCATATTAGCTATATAGAGAATATATTAACTATTTGTGCTTAATAAAATATTATGTTCTTTATAAATGTTCATAATCACTTCTACTAGCTCTAAAGCAAATCTAGATCCTGTTATATAGTATAAACTAGGCATAGATAATCAAGAGCAAATTCACTAAATTTATAAAGTAATATTAAGGCTCATGAAAATGTAAATTCCAACCTATAATTTCTTCATCACCTGTGAGTGATAGATATATATAGCTAAGTAAATTAAAACATTTGTAACCTAAAAACTACAATCACCTGCGAGTGATTAGAAATGCTATATATAAACCGAAAATGCTTATACCTAAAATCATCACCTGCGAGTGATATACATATATGACAAACCGAATAATTTGTAATTAGAAAATTAATATCACCTGTGAGTGATTTCACATGTCATATATATATATATATGTAAACCAAGCTATGTATAACTCAGCCATAAATGATTATATATCCAAAACCATCACCTGTGTGTGAACCCAAAACCTAAATGTAAATTGTATTCCTTAATCACCTGCAAGTGAGGCAATGCATATAATCATTGTACTTATTATTTCATTTATTATTTCAATATTTAACTTTTATTAAATTAATTTTAAATTTAACTACTGCTCATGTCTCGATATTGCTCATCATTATGTCATTATTTATTATTAATGTGTTAGTTATTAAGAATCACTTCCTTATTTAATAATTATATCCTAGCCACACGATATCTATATAGCTATACTAGTTTGAATATCAACTTTTCCCAGTCTTTTGCTTTATTGATGTTCTACTGCCAGCACGTGATGAAGGAGAATACTGCTGTGGCCTCATATGTGTCATCTGTAAGGTTGTAAATCTCTGAGCAATAGTAAAGGAACTAGGGCTATATCAGACCTGTGGTTTCACCACCATATTCTGGCCGGCCTTGGGTTGATTTACTAAAACTCTAGATTTTGTTACGCGAATGTACATATTTGACCATTATATAACTAAGTAGCAATTATCTTGGAAGTTTGAATGAATTTGATGGTTAAGATATAAATTTATTTCTGATTAATAAAACACAATTTAAAGATAATTATTTATTTTATTTATTTTTTGAAAGTATAATAAAAAGATAATATATAATAAAATTATTGCGTGAGTAAATAAAATTTTAAGAATATTGCGAAATCAGGTATTTATTTATTTTATTTAATTCTTTAGCCTACATCTGTACATATGCATAATGAAGTGGTTTCTTTCTTATCTTTATGTCATAAAACTGTATGCACTTTTAGTGATGACCACCATAACCACAGCTGTCATGCTAGCTGTTGTTGCTGCTGCTTTATACTTTGATCTAATTATGCATATTATATAAATACATGCTATGTAAATTAGTCATTTACCTATTCCATTTTTTTGTGATAACTGGATACTGTTTTCTCTTTTATTTATTACATCATTATAGTTGACAATAAGAGAAAACAGCAACCGGCTGGAATGGAATATTTAAATAACTTTACTTATGCAACATGCATTTACACATGTATAATTAGATCAAAGTATAAATATACCAGCAACAAAAGCTAGTATGAGAGCTATGATTATACAGCTCACCATTGAAAGTGCACTCAGCTTTATGATATAAAAATAAAAAGAAACTGCTTCCTTACACATACATATATATGTCAGCCAAAGAATTACATATACATGTAAAGGAGGAATTTATATTACTTATTTTATTTTTTGTTTTGCTTTAAACAATTTTATATTAATTTATATTTTGTTATCACTTATTTGTTGGGTCTTATTCTCTTTCATTTTAACATTTATTTAGAACTCAGTAAATATTTATAAATACAGATTCTTTTAATGGAATTACATCATAATTTCATCATGTGCTCTATTTATTATTATTCACATAGTAATTTATATATGTCTTATGACTCATGTTCCAATGGGCTAATGTAATGAGGGTGTAAATATTGAGCATTGGTATAAATTAGGAAAATGCTTGTCATCGAATTTTCACAGATTTCTCAAATGTCCTGATTTGCATGGCATTCATAATGTATAAATATATGTCTGTTGGGATAGAAAATTGAGTCTCAATTTGTAGAATAAATATTATATTATCTGTACTCTGTAATCATCAAGATACAAGTTCTTTATATATATAAATGCCTAATAGACTTATACAATTACATAAAATTGTTTTCTCACTACCATTACAATATATAATATAATGTTAAAAACCCAAACACACTTGTTTTTCATAACACAATAATTAACACTAACTTATATAGCTGTGTATGCTAAGTGGTGGATACAATGATAAAAATAATACAACAAAATTTGAACCTGAACTCCTAATTATAGCATCTTTTTTTGCTATATATCCATATTTGCATCCAATATATTTTTTAAAATATATTTTTTAAAAAATATATTTTTCTTATTAATACTAAACACCAAATGGCACTAAATATATAGTTTAACAATCGTTCAATACAATTCTGAGAGCATTAATTCAACATTAGAAATTCATAAATCAACTTTAATGACATGTCTTCATCCAATATTGATCCATAGTTTTCAGTTTAATAATTCTGCATGCAATTTGTTTAAAAGCTAAGATTAGTAAATAAATTACAATTAAAAGCAATAAAGTAACAAATTTTCTATATGTATCACAAGGAACAGCAAACTATAGCCTAGTGATATCAGAAATTAAAATAATGACCAGATTTCAAAAAAATATATTCTTAAGAGTACATGAGTTGTGCATATATTTAGGCATTAGGCAAAATATACTTATAAGCAAATGGATTTTTTTTTACATAAAAATATTTATTAACATTAAATGAGGACTATATGTGTTGATGAAGAAATTTTAAAAAAGATGCAGACAGGCAATAGTCAAAAGTACATCAATATCAAGGGGAATCATATTTTATTTTTCTTTCTATATTCATCTAATATTTACCAATCACTTTTCTCTCTTAGTAAACGTTTAACATCACTACACTCAAAATCAGTGAAAATTTCATTTACTATTTTTTTTTCTTTTCAAAATTCTATAGCTTATCTCAATTTTTATTTGATAAATCATTCCATAAAGCATCATTGCCAACATTATTATCAGATCTATTTTGTATTAACATTACACTATCTGTTAATTTTAGCATTAAAACTTTTCTCTCGTGCAATTTGAATTTTGGAGCATTCTTTATCAATATTCATAATGCTGCTTTTTAATGCTTCTCATATTTACTGCTTGTAGTATTCTGGGTTATATATGATATTAAAATTATATATCTAAACTGAAGATGATATTACCAAAAGAAGCTTTTTGAATTAATATAATAATTCTTAACCTATTTCATAGAGGCAAAACTCTCCATTCAGTGGTGCCATTCAGTGTATATCAGAGTATTCAATGGATGCAGGAAGATTTGTGCATAAAATCCTTATCTAGTGCCTACTCATTCAATATCCCCAGACTAGTTTCTAGCTTGTGGCTTTTATCAGTGAGGAGCCTTGGATCTGAGAGACTGCATCCAGATCTTAGAGGGAAAACTTTCCATTCAGTAGTGCCATCCTGTGCCAACCAGAGTAATCAATGGATGCCAGAAGGCATGTGCATAAAATCCCTATTTAGTGCCTATTCATTCAATATCCCCAGACTAGTTTCTGGCTATGGCCTTCATCAGTGAGAATCCTTGGATCTGAGAGCACTGCCCTAGATCTTAGGATCTAATGCAACCCTCTAGCAGCCATCTTTTACTTTTTTTTAGCCAACTACAAAGCTTTTGAGTCCAAAATGAAAACACAATAAGGTTTTCGAGCTAAGCTCATTAGCTTATATAGTTGTATAGATCTGAACTCAGTTCAGCATCAATGCTTTTTGGTGTCTTTGGTTCTTTAATAACCACAATCACCATAATCCTACTAGGCAGGATTGGTATTAAATGATCAAACATCACATGATCACCATTCTTTATGCTTGATGACTATGGTTATTAATGAACGAAAAACACCAAAAAGTGTAGATGTTTATTGTGTTTTCATTTGGACTCAAAGCTTTATTGTTATTTAAAAAAGTAAAAGGTGGCTACTGAAGGGTTGCATTAGATCCTAAGATCTAGGTGCAATGCTCTCAGATCCAAGGCTCCTCACTGATGAAAGCCACAAGCTAGTTACTAGTCTGGGGATATTGGATGAGTAGGCACTAGCTAGAGATTTTATGCACAAACCTTCCTGTATCCACTGATTACTCTGGCTTGCCCTGAGAGGTGCTACTGTATGGAGAGTTTTGCCTCTGTGAAAAACAGTTTGTGTATGCATAAAAATTTGTGGTCATGTGATGTTTGAATTCTTAAAATATTTTAGGTATTATTTGTTTACTTATTACTTTTAATTTTAAATAATAGAAAAATAAGTTTTGGGCAGTTATTTTTCATAAAGATTAGATTTAATATAGACAATTATGCATATATTCAACTACATTACATATATATAAATATGACTTGATTTACTTGTAATTATTCAACTATATATATGTAATGTCATTGTTTGATAATAATTTACGCATTACTTAAAAAAATAATTAGAATTTTAATAAATAATTATTGAAATTTTAATTTATTATTAACTGAATTTACTAAAAAATAATTAAAAATCTGTCAATTACTTTCATGTGATTTTTGACATAACAAGCCTATAGTTAAGTATATAATAAATATTTTTTAACAGTTAAACAAAAACAGTTAAAATAATAAAAGTTTTTCTTAGAAAATATAATAGCAAAAATACTGGTTTATCATTCTTCATTATTCATAATATCACCTTTATCTTTAGTGAAGAATACATTATATTATAATTTTTTTTCTTTTATTTTAATAAGTTTATTAACAAAAGAAATCATTATTCCTATATCATCCTAATTCTTTTTTAATATTCTTTCATATTTAGTCATTTAAATTCCATCAGAAACTACTAAAAAAATAATTGAATGGTTTATTGCTCAGAAATTCATATGAATTTTGAACATTAGAAATGCAAAACTGGTATTTGCACTCATAATCTGACTCTACTACTGCTCTAAATTATACAGGGCATATGACCATTGTTCATAAAATTTTATGTTCATATCTCAGATAAAAAAAGATTAGCACAATCAAATTTATAATAAACTATCTTTACAAGATATTACAAACATTCTTTAGCTTTAAAAAACCAAAAACTGATTTACACACACACCATTTATATTTTATGCAATAATATACTCTAGTGAAAAATGTTAATATAAACATATCAAAATTTAAAATTAAATTTTAATTTTATTTTATGAGTGACAAATATATATATATTATAACAGTCAGGGTGTATTTGGAGTCTTACCGTATCTGCCATACAAGGGCACCACCAGGCCATTCGAACCTGGAAAATTTATATAGTATGCAGATACTTACTGTTAAGATCCAATTTTATTTTATATTTGACCATCAGCCTATGTCACTAGCTCTAGGAGTAGCTGAGATTTATAATCTAAATTCTTAATGTATATATTTAAGAATGAAAAGATAAAAAATAAAAAAATAAAATAAACTACTGCCAGTAATATTATGCAAAAAACATTTGTTATCACGCATATATATATAATTGAATTGGGGGAAAAAATATTATTACTTTAGTTTAGTTTGTATATTTATCATATTTAAATTTAAGTTTAGTTCACAAAGGTGGAGATTCTTGTTTATATATTTTAATCTTTTGATAAACATAAATATGCTACATAGATTATGGACATAAAACTTACAAATCCATGCAACTATTTATGTCTAAGTTTCATTTTAAGCTTTAATATTTTAAAAACCAAATGAGCATGCACACATATAGATATATGCAGCACAACCGTCCACCATGAATTATTCGAGTTCAATTATTATTAATTGGAATTTATAAAAAATGTTATACTCTTCTTGAGTTCCTTAAGACACTCATCATGAGGTGTCACATTTCACAAATAATGAACTTATAGGGAGGCTTAGACAAATACATTAAGGTACTCAACATAAAGTGTCATATTTACCGATAGACAACAAAGTGTGGAGGTATGCACATACACATATATATAACACATGACATCACTTAACTTTAACAATTATAGCTTTAATTAGAAGAAATAAATTAATAGAAATAACTGGTTTACGATTACAGTTAAAAATATTATTTTTATGCTTTAGATAAAACCTACACAAATGGATAATTAATAGGTTTGTTTTATAATGTTGAGTATTGATAAGCTACATAGATTACTCAGTTAAAAATTTTTCAAAAACAATCATTCAATCTCAGACTAAAAGTTCATAGCCAAATCAATGCCTGCTTCCTGATATATGGATACAACCAAATGCAATATGAAGATGCTAGCATAAAACCATACTGACAGGAATGTGCGTCTGCAGTGTGGTATTATTTAAAAAGAAATAATCCTTGTTCAGAACAGGAATGAGTGTCTGTCTGGTGAAAGAAATCATTTGGAAAATATATATATTAAAAATTCTCTGTAATGGTGAATTGCGGTCTTGGCCATCTTACTGTTAACATCCAGAATAAAAGGGAAAACAATTGTGTGAAAAATATGTCCACATCCATTGTAATGCATTGACTATGCCTTTGGGTCATGTATTCATATGGTCTTTGCCCTGTATGTTAAACACGTTTCACATTACATTGATTTAAACAACCATATATCCTTCCACCAACATTGATTCAACCATGAAACAAATAGTCTGAAATCAAACCTCTTTAGAATAAACATAAACAACTTTAAATATAAGGTTATTAAATTGAAAATTGCTGAAGAAAATTTACAATAAAGTGAACCCAATGGCAGTCATCATAAGGTGCTACATTGACAACAACAATTTAAAATATATACAAGTAAATACGTTTAGACACTCAGCATGAGGTGTCATATTTACCGATATATATATACATATTTTTATGTATAAAAATATTAAGACATAATCAACATAATGAATCTATGTAGCTACCTACACGCAACTTAAAATTTAATACATTTTTTTTTATTTCGTTAATAAATGTAAATAAAGAAATGGAAATAAATTGCATTGGCAAACATATATAAAAATAAATATTAATAACTAATTTAACCTTCCATGTTGGCTAAAAATAAATATTAATAACTAATTTAACCTTCCATGTTGGCCAGATATAAGTTTATGATTTAAACTTGGTTAGGCCTTAAAATGAAAGTTCATTTAATAAAGGTTTATAATGATTAGAGTTCATAATTTATATTTATACATTACATTAAAAGAGCTCCCGATTCCTTGTGCCACTTCCTGTGAAGTCTTTTATTATTTATACTTTCTGTTCATCCTATAATTGTCAATCTGGAGGTAGCCTTAGCTGGTTCGATCTTGGAACTATTTTATTGCAGTACCCATATGATTCAGGGTCTGCAATAGTGCCATTCATCTTTCAACAATCTCTTCATTTGAAAATAGCAGGATGGTGAAAAGTGCATCTTTTCCCCCTCCTACTCAAAAAATCAAGCTGGAACTGTTTTTAATTTGAATTTTTTTCTTTTTTATACTAATCCTTCAGATTCACTGACCATGGTTTCCTGTTCTGGTGTTTTTCATTAGGGTCTGAGTGTTGGTTGGCTTTCCACAAGCAGATAACACAATCTTTTTAAAAATTTTTTTTATATGTCTTATCTGACCTTTAATTATAAATTTGCCCCCAATTTACTTTGGATTAATTAAAACCAACAATCATTTCCATTCTGAGTTTTAACACAATAGATAGTAATTTAATTATTGTAATTCTTTATCTTTAAATCTTTAAGTTTTTGCTTAAAATTGAGTTTTTAAAATACTCTTTTTTTAAAAAAAAAGTTTTCTTTTAGTAATTTTTCATCTGTGCGATTTATATATATATGTTTTTGCAAGCTTTTAGTTTTCAATTTTTAATTCTAACTTAACTTTTATTTGCGAACATTTACATTTTAACAAAAAAAAATAATGGACTTGCCTCATTGCGTGATGTCACAATAATGCAAAGAGGGACTATCCTTGCTTATGGCAGAGGGTTTAATGAAGAGCACGTTCAGTCGTTCAGGTTGACGGAAATAATTGCTTTCTGCCTTGCCTCCTAAAGACTGACTATTTAATGGCAGATCTCCTACCTTACTGGAAACATGCAGATTCGGTGCACGAACCCGAGTGAAGGATTTAATCCCTTTGGATAGCAACTGGGTGCTAGCCAATCAGGTAAGGAATCTGAAATAGTCCACATCTAAAGGCAAGGTCAGATATGACATCCCTCCTCCTGGATAAAATTAGCTCTGGAAGACATAGTCATTGAGTTGCGCTGAACGACATATTGTCCGCTTGATTGGTTTCTTCAGTTGATTGCTGTTCCTGTCTTCATCTTCTTCACTTGTTTCTGGTTGTCTGCTGCTGTCTTGATTCTGCTGTTCATCTTCCCTGCTTGAGGTACTTATACCAGGTTGACCATTGCTCTTGTTAGCTTCTGATCTGTGGTTGAGTCTTAGCTGGTTGTGATGGTGATTATGATGACTATCTTCTGTTTGCACAATGACAGTATAAAGACCCTTTATTTGAGTCACCACTGCTGGTATCTATTTTGTGAACCTGTAGTACATATGGCATAGTACTTGTGTCCCTATTTAAAGTTTTAGTTTGGTTTTTTTCTTCTTGTGTAAGTTTGGCATCAGGTTTCAGGGTAGATAGCATAGTTCATAAGGAGTCTGTTGAATAACAGTTCTGCAGGCTCTTCCCTGTTACTGTGTTCAGAGTGGAGTGCTGTGCTAGCAGAGTCCTGGAAATTCTGGTATTCTAACTTCTTGTATCCATTTTTGTTATCAGCTTTTTAGCTTCTTGTAACAATCTCTCTCTGCCTGACTACTTTCAGGATGGAATGAAGAGCTGTTCATGAGTTCGATGTTGTTATTAGTGCAAAGATTTTTAATGCACCTGCCATTGTCAGTACCTCCACAACCTCCAGCCACTTGGAGAATGAGTCTACCACTATTAACAGCAGTTTGCCTTTCTATGGACCAGCATGGCCCAGATGGAATCTAGACCAGGGCCCTTCAGGTTTGAGCCACTGGACTCATTTGTCTTTTGCTGGCATATTCTGATTTGTTTTGCACTGCCAGCAAAGGTGGATTTTGGCTTTAATGTCAGCATTTAAGGTAGGCCACCACACATATGATCTTGCCAGCATCTTCATCAGAACTAACCCTGGATGCCCATAGTGCAGCAAACTGAGCACCATTGGAACATCTGGCTGGAGGAATTACAACTTTGTGTCTCCAGGTAAGACTGCTGTGTTGTTGAGAGATCCAACCTCTGTATCCAATAGGCTGAGTGTAAGTCAACTGGTTTTTTATTAGGCCAACCCTGTTGAACCCATTTTTGTAGCTTTTGGAATCCTGGATCATTGTTAGTCCAGTCTGCCACTGATTTGCTATTCAGTGGGAATGGTGGGTCTAGATCAATCATGTTAATTGATTGACATGATGTTGGACTGTCTGCCACTTCTGCAGGCAGTTGGCTTAATGCATCTACATGAAGTATATGCTTTCCCTCAATGTATTGAAGGGTAAAGTCATAGCCTGATAGGAAATTTGAACCAAGGGTAAAGTGATAGCCTGATAGGAAATTTGAACCGCATTCGTGGTGATGCATGCTATGGGATTCCCTTATCAGATGCAAAAATCCCCACAAGAGGTTTGTGATCTGTTTGAAGTATGAATGGTCTACCATACAGGTAGTCATGGAACTTTTTGATGCTGAGTTCTCTGAGCTGACTGTGTATTTGGATGACCCAGTGTTATGCTCAATTTGTAAGGCTTTTTAATGGGGTAGCATGACTAGCTATTGTCTCTGCTAGTCCTGCCTGAGCTACCGCTGTCTAAAAATCTAGGTCTGGAATCATTAACATTTTCAGCCTCAAATTGGAATCATTTATGCTACAAATAAAACGATCATGAAGTGCTTCATTCATGAAGACTTTGAAATGGCACTTCATGGCTAATATATGGATTTGTGTTGCAAATTCTCTAGTTGTTTCACCATGTTCTTGTATATTGAGATTAAAATGGTATATCTGCATTACTGTCATGAGTTTAGGGGAAAAATACTCTGTGAGAATTGCCAACACTCTGTCAAAATCTAGCTCAGCTGGGGTTACAGCTGTAGATTGAGACTTGGTATATCATATGTTTGCAGACCTATTATGGTATTAGTGTGATTAACTTTACCTCAGGCTTTTTTATCTGGTTAACCTGTAGGTAAAAAATTAAACATTCTTTATAATTTGGCCAGCTCTCAGGTTGAGTCAGATCAAAAGATTCCATAGAGTTAATTGCTTTAGTCATCTTTATTTATTTATGCGAGTAATAACTCGTAATTATTTTGGTTTTACAGTTATATTATTGTAAGTAACTCAACGAAGCTTTTAAACTAGTAGAGCAAGCTTTTGTTGCTATCTTGGGAGTAGAGCTCTCATGATTGGTTGAAGCTTCATATTGACATGCCTTTATATTTGTGGTCAATTTTATTCAACAGTTTTATGTATTTTTTTTTTTAAAAAAATTACCATAATGAAATTACAGGAACATAATTTTTTTTAAAAAATAAAAATAAAACAAATATGCAAAATATGCACTCATGTATTTATTTCATATGTTTAGATCTGTTGAAACTGGCATATTTTATAATATAATTTTTCCAGCCATGAGGGAAAAATTTTGTCTGACTGTGCTAGCTCTGTTGTGTTTGGCTAGGCTTACAGTTTCATTCCAAACCAACAGACACAAAAGAATACTACTTAGCAATTAATATGTACAATTTATTAGTCCAAAAAATATACACACATTAGTTAAAGAATTTATTAGTCCAAAAAATATACACATATTTGTTAAACAAAGTAATAAATACAGTTGATACAATTAAATGCTGAGATAGTCGAGCCCGGAACTCACTTCTAGCTAATGATTAGCCTGCCTCATGAGCTCTGTATTTAGCTTGCCTCAAGTCGGCTCTAATTCAGATATAGCAGTTTCCAGTCAGTAGGGGGGCTTGCCTCAGTGTGTTGATGTTGTGATAATAGAGAGACTACCCTTGCTGATGACAGAGTTTAATGGAGAGCATATTCAGTCATTCAGATTGACAGAAGTAATTGCTCCCTGCCTTGCCTCCAAAAGGCTGACTATTTAACGGCAGATCCCCTACCTTACTGGAAACCTGTGGATTTGGTACATAAACCCCAGTGAAGAATTTAATTCTTTTGGACAGCAACTGGGTGCTAGCCAATCAGGTAAGGAATCTGAAATAGTCCACTTCTAAAGGCAAGGTCAGATATGACAATAACTTTAAAAATTTTATCCAATTAAGAGCACTTACAAGTAGTCTTTGTCAATTAACACTTTGAAAGGCTAACCTCCCACAATTCCATGGATCTTAATGCTTGCTGCCTGTCTGTTAGTTAAGCCTTGTATATTAACATAGCTTCCTTTATTTTCCTTTTGTTGTTATTTTTTTCAATTTGCAATATTTTTACAATATTATAATTATTAGCTGGACTCACTTCCTTCCTGCACAGAAATCACAGACTATGTAAATTTGAAGCTGACTGCAAAAAGAACCTCACAAATTATATTAAGGATCTAGAAAATATTGGATTTTCACACATCATCATCTACAAAAAGATCAGGCAATTTCAAACTAAATTACAAATCGACATGGTTAGAAATAATAAATTCAGAATACTGCTACCTTACATACCATCACTTGCTAGGAAATATTATAAAATATCTGCAGAGTCCTTCGAACTAGGATTCCACACCCCACCTTCAACAAACAGAATGATAAATAATACCAAAAACAAGATACCTTCTGATCAAATAGCCCAAGCAGTTTATAAGATTTCATGCCCAACCAATGGATGTAGAGCGGCATATTATGGAGAGACCCGTGCCAACATTACAATAAGAATATCTCAACATCATTATTTATATAGGAGAGCTATAAATAATACTGAATACAAATCAATATTCATCAAGTACCAAAGAACAACAGGCCATGTGTTCGAACCCAGTATGGCAAGGGCACTTTGCACTGAATGTAACAATGTAAAATGAAATATTAAGGAGGCATGCTTTATTGCTGATGACAACTTTGCAATAAACTGAAAGGAATCGTGCTTTACAATCTCCAGAAAATAGTCATTATGAAAGAAAATTTGAATAAATTTTGCATAAATCATCACTAAACTTCAATTAATGTAGGCTATGAATATGGAGACTTAAGTTCTCCAAAAGCGCTTAGCCATGTAACTTTTAATAATACTTTGCAAGCTTCACTTTTTTGCATAAAGCACAGGTAAATTAAATATATAATTATTATAAATTTTGTAATTGTAACCCGGAAATTTTTTAAAAATACTTTGAAAAATTGGCGGAGAGCAGAGACCAAAAAATTATCGACCCATTAACATTACATTTCATTATTTTTGCAAGCAACAGTGTCATCAAGTGGCCGCATGATACAGTCGGAACAAGTACCTATATATATATATTGTACCCTTTCCAAAAGAGAAAACTACTGAACTAAAGAATCCAACTAACTAGGACATATCAATATTAAACTGTAATTGGATTACATAAACAATGACTATTAAAATAATATTATTCTAACTAGCTCAAGATACATTACTAAGATACAATATAAACAATATTTTTCAATAATTAAATATAAGAAATTTAATAGATTAAATTATAATAAAACTTATATTTACAATAAATAATTAGAGTTCTAACTAGAATACTCAATCCATCCAATATATGACCAGCTCAATATTATAAATAAAATGTGGTTCTATCAAAATTGACAAATATAATTATGAAACTCTTAACATGAGATGTTCAGTAAGGTAAACTGGCTTAAACATAGAGGATACATCCCAAAAGATACATTCCCAATGGCATATTATCCTACCAAATTCACATAACAAAAATACTATTTAATATTCTCATGTCTTAAAACATATATCTAATAATCCTAAAATATGATTTATAAATTTATTACAAAAATAACAATAAATTACTTAATATTCTTTTAATAAAAATACTAATTGGACATTTAACATTAACTAATAACTTCTTACTAATCATTTTTCAATAAAAAAATTTCAATTCTCCTAAAATAATAATAATAATCTCAGGTTCATTTCTAATAAACTCATAACAAAATAAATAAATTAATTAACACCCTGTAATTAAATATGATGAGGGATTTTACATGATATCTAACTACTCTTTCAAAATAATAACAATAAGCAACTAAGATAACTTAATGACTCTTAACATTAAATCTAGTTAATGATTAAAGTTTAGCAATAAAACATAAATAATAAGATTTTAAGTAAACATAGTACAATCTCTCTTTATTTAATGTGGCATTCCTAAAAATATAATGTATTTAAATATTGTGGCAATATCAAGTATGTCTTTCCTTTCATTAGTGTTTTATCAATTTAAAAAAATAATTACCAATGATCATATCTCCTATGATAATAATCATGATAATATACTTTGTTACTCAATCAAATATAATAGAAATAATATCTAAGTAATCTTTAGGGATCATGTGTCAAATAAGTAATATTTTAAATTATTAATTTCTGTGGATCATGCATGTAGAATGGAAAATCAAATAATCAACATGCAGATAAATCACAACTCGACTAGAATATGAGTTTCAAAACAGTTTGGGGGTCATTTATCTTTTATTATATCTTTATATGTATTTAAAAAGAATGGAGAACTTATTATATCTATATTAACAAATTTACTTATAAATAACCAATATTATACTATCACAATAAGGTTATAATATAATAATACAAATATTTACAAAAGTAAAATTTAAAACGACATTATTTAACATTAAAAAAAATATTTACAGTAAATCTTTTACCAATAAATGACAAAAAATAAAATAAGATAGTTTTCACTCTGGCCATTTCTACTACAATAAAAACTTACAACAGTAATGACAATATATTATCCTCATTCAATAAAATAATATCCCATTGTTTGGGTGTTGGGAATAATAAATTTCCCAATTTCTCAGAAAAATTAATACTACACTTATACTACTATATAATATTTCTTATGATATAATGCATCGATATAAGTTTATATTTAAAATACACTTCTTAAAATTCAATAAATGAAATATTTAAAAAAAAAAAAAAAAAAGACTTTCTTTGAGTTTAGCAAAGTATCATCCTGATATATGAATATCAGATAATTTTAAAATAAAATATGAATACCTCCCCCTATAAAAAAATAACTATTTATGAAAAATACTTAAGAGATAATTTCATAATTTTTTGTAACTTAAATGGGTTTGAATTATTTATAATAAAATTTAGAGAACTATCAACAAATTATATTGCTTGACATTTGTATTCTTTCATTTTTATATTCTTACATTCATCACATCATTCAAAATCATTTTCACCATTCTTATTTCATTCCAATTTTAAAATATGTATCTGTTTGAGCTAAGTAATCTCTAATACTTGTAGGAATATCAAGCATTCCTCTCTTATGTTATATACTATGACAATCATCAATCATCTCAACTTCATCTTGTCCTCTCACAAAATTATCAACTTCAAATGGTTTTTTTCACAGGCAGGATGAAATATTAAAATTAAAAAATGTTAAATACAAAAACGATTCATTTAAGTAAACAAAATTTTATTATGTAATTTGTTTATGAATATTCAGTACAATAAATTAACAAAAAAACTAATGTGATATGTTGAGGCGCTTTGCATTGCCTATTATTGTTTTAATATCTGGCTCTATACTTGTAGCAGCTATTCTTAACACAGCCTCTAAATGTAAATCATTCAATCTTGATCTTGTACTTTTATTTGGATTCATTAAAGAAAAATGTTGTTCACAAATATAAGTTGAGCTGTATGTTTTGTTTCAAAATGTCTTCTCAAGTTGTATTCTTTTAAAACAGCTACACTCGAATTGCAAATAAGACAAACCACCTTATTATTGTATATAGTAAAAAAATATTTCCACTCCCATTCATCATTAAATATATGGTATTCAAGATCAATTTTTCATTTTCTGGAAGTCATCCCCAAAGTGAAAAAAATTATTAAAATACAATAATATTTTAATAAAAATATTACAAACGTATAAATATCCAAACTGTATTGCAATCAACCGAAACAATATTTAATTAATAGAATGAGCTTGAAGGGATTATATTGCAAGTTGAATTCTTTTAAAACAGCTAAACTCGAATTGCAAAAAAGACAAACCACCTTATTATTGTATATAGTAAAAAAAATATTTCCACTCTCATTCATCATTAAATATATGGTATTCAAGATCAATTTTTCATTTTCTGGAAGTCATCCCCAAAGTGAAAAAAATTTTTAAAATACAATAATATTTTAATAAAAATATTACATAACGTATAAATATCCAAACTGTATCGCAATCAACCGAAACAATATTTAATTAATAGAATGAGCTTGAAGGGATTATATTGCAAGTAAACCAATTACTTCATTTTACCAATAGCCTGAATACATTTTCAGTTATCAACTGCAAACATGAATTTGCCAGGTCACGACACCAGAGTGTTTCTTGTCGAATTATTTAAAAATTTGTCGTGAAATATCAAATACACAGCAGCATAAAATTATATTATAAAAAATAATTAAATATCTGATAAAAAATAATTTATTAAAATAATAACAACTTATTTATCCTACCAGTTTTCGTTTATACAAGCGAGAAAATTCGCAAATTGGTGTCAGTCCGAAAACTACAATGGACAGTAATTATGAATTTTGGTAGGATGAATATTTTATTATTTTAATAAATTATTGTTATCAGATATTTAATTATTTTTTGGTACTTGTCTTATAGATAAAGATGCCGTTCAATGGCGCCATTTTCATGCTAAAACTATAAAATATGAACATTCATGGACCATTGATTTCAATCATTTTGATGTGTTTTTTTGTAATGTGAAAATAAAAACAAAACAAAATCTTTTTTTTTTTTAAATATTATTTTTTAACATATACAAATTAAATGATAATAATAAATGTAAAATAAAATAAACAAATTACAATTTGATTCGTGTTTTTTATTTTGCTTTATTAGAAAAATCAATTTTCTATCGTATATTTTTTTACTGGGATTACGGCTTTACCGATATTTTTACTTCATATAAAAATGACAACAAAAAGTAAAAGTTGTTACGGTTAGGTTTAGTTTTAGGGTTAGGTTTAGGATTAGATTTATCGTTAGTTTTAGGGTTAGGTTTAGTGTTCTGTTGTTTGTAAATATTTTTTTAGTAACATCTATAAAATAAATGATAACATACTATATTCAATAAAGTATAACCGTAGTCGGAGAAAAGAAAAAAAGTAAAACTTTTTTAAACAACAAAAATGTCTTCTTTACTTAATAATCATGTTTATAATATATGCTTTTTATGAAATTTACAAAAAAAACGTGCATAATTGTAATTTTCTTACTTCAAAAATATACACACGGTAGAATCTTGTTTGTCTCGTGGAATGTTACGAACAGTACATTACTTGATGCATTACCTAATTACAACTCACTTTACACATATATCTTGTCAACATTTTCCCAATTAAAACTTCAATACAGTACAGTGTAAAAAGTCTGATAATTATTACTTTACAAAATCTGAACATTTCAATACTTTAAAATATAAAAAAATCCAATGAAAACAACATTTCCATCCAATTCAAAAAAACACACTCTCTCTCCAAGCCATAACCATTTTATAAACTGTGCGAATTTGGAAAATGTATTTGCTGCGATGCGACATATATGCTGTACTGCGATACAACATAGCGGCCTGCAATCTGTAGCACAACAAAAAAGTTATAGAAAATGCAGGTTCAAATGTGTCAGCTGCGGAAACGTCATTTTTATGTGCTTTAGCGTGATAAACGGTGCCATAGAGTGGCATTTTTAGCTATAAGACTAGAACCTTTATTTTATAATATGATTTTATGCTGCCATATATTTGATATTTCATGACAAATTTTTAAATAATTTGATAAGAAACACTCTGGTGTCTGACCTGCCAAATTCATGTTTATCCAATTCTTCATTTTCTGGAAGTCATCCCTAGAGTAAAAAATCTTTTAAATATATAATATTTTAATAAAAATATAATTACATACTATATAAATATCCAAACTGTATCACAATCAATCAAAACAATATTTAATTAATAGAATGAGCTTGAAGGAGTTATATCGCAAATAAAACAATTACTTCATTTTACAAACAGCTTGGACACATTTTCAATTATCAACTGCAGCTATTGTCTAGGCTACAATGCCACTTGATTTAGCATGCTTGACCACAAAAATAATGAATTGCTTGACCTTGGGTGCACACTGGCAAACTCTGCCTACAAGAATTTGGGTTTCACATGCCGCTAAACATCAAACAGTTCATATAGAGTACAGATGAGTACAAAAGTTGTAAATCATTATAATGAAAATTTTTTAAAAAGTAAAGAAGTATCTCAAATCCATTCAACCAATTATTGGAAGTCAATCCTGGATTAGTCACATGCAGAATTCTTTTCATTATTGTACAATAGTTAGATATCGTAGTTTATGTATAACAATTTAAAAGTACCACTTATTTCATTTCCACAGTGCGACGTGTAGAGAATATTAAAAATTTAATCATGGGCCACATAAACTCATTACATGGGCCAGATATGGCCTACCAGCCATGCCTGGTTTGGCCATTATTTTACCAACTTATAAAACTATTTCTATGATGATTCCTGTAGTGATAGATAGCGATTAAAGTGTAGGGTATGGAATAGTGAAGCGGAATCTGAGATTCAGATTGCGCTTCACAGCCCACTTCAAATCTTCCACTACCAACCTAAATTCAAACCCTATTCTTGCGTATATATTCCACTCACTAACACATTTTTTTATCCTTTTGTTTGAGTATTATTAACTAACATATTTATTAACAAAGATATATGCCTAAATATCTGAATTTAAACACACAAAATAAAAATAATGAATATAGTATTTAAAGAGGGAATACATTTGCATAATAGGAAACGGAAGATTAATTATAACAAGCTATAATATCAATATATTATATTTTCTGCATTTTGTTATATGAACAGATGAAACCGACCGGTACAGGTTTTTTTTCCCCGGGTATGAACGCCCAGCCATGGGGCTATTAATTACTTTTACACCCTGCAGAACCCTGAATAATAGATGTTAGTATACTATATATGATGTTTATTCTCTAAATAATAAAAATATATGTGTAAAAATTTTTTTCTTGGTTTGTACACCCAGTTCAGATGTTTTTTTTTTAATACTACATATACTCTGTATAAGTCATTACTAATATGTATATAATTTTCCCAATAATGTCAATGATATATGTAAATTTTTTTTTTCCATAAACAATGTTCAGTATATATGTGATATTTTGTTCGTCTTCCATAAATAATGTTTTAAATATATATGTATACTTTCTTGGGGTGGTGAAAGAAAAGTAGTGGCAGCTTTTAAATACTTTCACACCCATAGTATGTAAAGAGAAAAAAGATGTGCTTCAAATAGTAATGACATCTTGAATTACTTTATTATATTATACATCTGAACTGCTGTACAGCTGTCATAAATAAAAATATGTGTTTATAAAAATGTACAATCATCTAGTAAAATAGTGTTGTAGCAATCTACTCCTCTTGACTGGCACCCGGTAGTAATACCATTATAAATTTTGTCATTAGGTGGTAGATTGAATAAACAAAAAAAAAATATTAGAAACAATGATTCCAAAAATTAACAAGTTATATAGAGAGCATTATTTGTACTCAACTATTGTACTCAACTATGTACTCAACTATGTAATGTACTCAACTATGTAATGCAAGTTTTGATAATTTTAATATGAAGTAATACAATTTTAAGTATGTTTCAGGTGCAAAGGAACAACCAAACCTAAAGACCCAGCAAAAACACTGAAGAATGAACAAGAGTAGATTAGGTAACAATATGATATATATATATATATATTGTAAATGTTGGATCTAGAAATTAATAATGCAAAAGGCAGGCATGGTAGAACACTAAATATAATAAATCAGGTATAGATTGGGTACAGATATGGGGGAGCAGAATAAGGGGGAGACTGTTGAGAATGGGGGAGAGGTGTATCAGGCCATAAATAAATAAAAACAAACAGGAAACCATAAGTGAGCATTTTTGTGTCTTTAATAAATAAATATATATACTCTAATCAGATAGCAGAATGGAGATTGTAACCATGGAATCTGTGCAGAACCTAAACCTAGAAACATTATTGGTGAATATGTTCACTAACATGGAAAAAAATTCGAAGCTAAGCATAATGAGATGAAGGAGTGGATGTCATCACTGTGTGGTGAAATGAATAATAAGATATTAAAACAAATAGATGAGATGCGAGCAGACTGCAGGAAAGGCTATGAAAAGGTTCATACTGAATTTGAAGGGCTCTTGGAGAAGCATAAAGAAGAAACTAAAACTATAGTATCCAAAATGACTGGAGAATTAATAATGACATGAAGTGTGATAGACAAGCAAGAAGCTGCCCACCACATAGCCATAAGTCAAATAAATGATCGCTTGGGGGATGAACGGAAGTGTCATGAAAAACAAGAGAGGATCATTGTAAATGTGTAGGAAATGCAGACAGAATTTCAAGACCAGTTAGGTGAACTTAGAGATAAAGTTGATCAACTAAAAAGCAACACAGTGAAAACTTTAGAATTCAAACCTGATGCATTAGAACAAACCATGATTAAAGGAACAAGAGAGGAAGATGTGGTTAACATCATACCAGACAAAGTACAATCAATACAGGAACAAGTTGACCGGAAATCAAATATTATGCCCATAGGACAGATCTCGAACACGCAAGCATACATTGTGAAGTTCATTCAAGTGAAATCATTCAAAAAGGATGCTGGAGAAAATCCAAAAGCACATACTGAGTGTCTTCAAGAATTGTTTCGATTCCAACAGATCTCAGTATCGGATCAAGTAGCTTTGGCAATTCACTATCTCAATGGATATGCAAAATCATGGTGGGAAAGCCATAAAAACAAGCCACTGGATTTTGAACAGTATGTGACAGCTCTGTTAAGGACATTCAACGCAAGACACTTAAAGCCATTTCAATGGATATGCAAAATCATGGTGGGAAAGCCATAAAAACAAGCCACTGGATTTTGAACAGTATGTGACAGCTCTGTTAAGGACATTCAACGCAAGACACTTAAAGCCATTTGAACCTCCTGATCATGGAAAATATTAAAAGTAAGATAACAATAAATCACAGACGGATAGCTAAGGAATTCGAACCACACTCTTGAAGAAAGATATGAATATAGTTTACTGTAATAGTTTGGCACTCAGTGGTAGATAGGTCAAAATTTTTTTTTAGCATATAGCAGCAAAGAGAAAAAATGGGGCTAGCATTAGTTTGATAATTTTTTTTATATAAATAAATCACATACTCCTTTCAAACCAGGTTGTTCTTTTGTCACCGGAACAGCAAGTAAGATATTTTTTTTTACATTTTTTTATCAATTGTAAGTCCGGGAAAATGAAGCGGAATCTGAGATTCAGATTGCGCTTCACAGCCCACTTCAAATCTTCCGCTACCTACCTAAATTCAAACCCTATTCTTGCGTATATATTCCACTCACTAACACATTTTTTTTATCCTTTTGTTTGAGTATTATTAACTAACATATTTATTAACGAAGATATATGCCCAAATATCTGAATTTAAACACACAAAATAAAAATAATGAATATAGTATTTAAAGAGGGAATACATATGCATAATAGGGAACGGAAGATTAATTATAACAAGCTATAATATCAATATATTATATTTTCTGCATTTTGTTATATGAACAGATGAAACCGACCGGTACAATAGTAACAAAAATGATTCAAACAAGTAAGATAATATCATCATAGATACAGTGCAAAATCATAATAATAGGTCCAAATTAATCAGACACCTAAGATTCAAAGTCATGGTTCTGTTATAGCACTTATTGATGATAAGGAAATGTGACTGTTCATGGAAAATGATATACAGCCTATATCTGTATATTTTAATAACTTTAAAATATGAAAATGTAATCACATGCAACAGATTTTAACATATCCCTAACATCTATGATTTCATATGAATATTACCCTCCCAACCACCATCCTATATCTTCCACACAGAATAACTCACTTAACATCATAAAATATACAAACCATCTTCTAAAATAATTTCCAAAACAATAATATTAAAGAAACAACAAAGATCTAAATTCATTTCAAGATGTTTTTTTTTTTAAATTTTCAAGCACAAATGATCTTGATACAAAATACATCAGTACTATACATTTATTTGTTATTATATAATTTAGAGATCGGTATTATGTCTTTCTCTGTATTTAAACAGATAACATTCATGAAAAATGACATATCAATAATGTAACAATATTATATAATGTGGAAATTCAAGCATTCATCAATTCTTTTATAAAATACACACAATAATAATTCTATCAATGCTTCATTTAATTGTTTAATATTAAATTCAAGCAATATATAATAATAATTAGATGTATCATTTTTACAAACGAAATTATCAAGCAAAATGTAATATAAATATTAAATATATAGGGTATGTGAGCACAGACTTTCGCATGAACCACCACTCTCCACACTATCTCATAACATTGATACACTTGAACACATATATGTTGAAAAGATAAATAATCACCAATATACATATTTCATGCTAAACCAGCAATCATCAGTTGGTCCAGATTACCATCTCTACACATATATGCCATAAGTGCTCAGATATATATTAAGATAGCCAAACCTTATACTTTAATGGACAGGCTTCAATATATTCCACACTCCAATTCTTCAACCATCCATCCAATTGAAAATCTGATGATAGAATGCTCAAAGGCCACCCTGAGGCTGAGACTCTTGTCACACCCATGTTGACCCAAGGTCAATCTCACCCCTCATGTACAGGACATAATCCATTTAATACATATACAAGGGATGGGCAGACATCTCTTATTATGGGTGTGACAAGTCTCGGCCTCATGGTGGCCTTTGAGCATTCCATCATCAGATTTTCAATTGGATGGACGGTTGAAGAGTTGGAGTGTGGAATATATTGAAGCCTGTCCATTAAAGTATAAGGTTTGACTATCTTAATATATATCTGAGCACTTATGGCATATATGTGTAGAGATGGTAATCTGGACCAACTGATGATTGCTGTTTTAGCATGAAATATGTATATTGGTGATTATTTATCTTTTCAACATATATGTGTTCAAGTGTATCAGTGTTATGAGATAGTGTGTAGAGTGGTGGGTCGTGCGAAAGTCTGTGCTCATATACCCTATATATTACATATATAAACACAGGTATATAATAAGCCTGTGTGTTTCAGTTATTTTATAAATAATAAAAGAAATTACCAATCATCTCAACAATTATTAAGATCATTTACAGTAATCCGCTTCTTGGACTGTACATTCAAAACCAATTATGATTGCAATTTACTTTGTTCAGAAAATTACTATCAGAATACCCATTTTTTTTTATCCAACATACTGCTACTAATAAAAGTTAATCTATTTTAAAATTAAATTTAAAATATAATAACAATAGATTAGTGTTTGTTTGTTTTTTAAAAAAAAATTTTTAAATATTAATGTTAAACATATATAAAAAAAATTGATAAAGTGTTAAAGTTACGAAATTATTTTTTTTCCTGCTCATAAGCTGAATGCTTGTCAGGAATCTTCCCCCATTGTCTACTTATGAGTGGAAATGCTTTGTGCACAATCATACTCCTGTCTCAGCGCCATTTGAAGAAATATACAAATAATAAAATCCAGTAAAATCCAAGAAGAATATTAACCATCCTGAAAAGATAAAATATTTATTTCAGTCCTTTCTGAAAATTTTATCCAGGCATGTAATATCTTCTTAAAATATTATTGAAGGATCCATTTAATGTGGAAATTTTTTTTTTTCCTAAGTATGTACTCTCCATTAATTTCGGCCATTGTATATAGTAGATATATTGCAATAAATGTAGCACAAATAATATTTGCATCTCTATTGGTCAAAAACATGAGTGGAAAACATTATATAATATAAATTATTTATTTAATATGAATATCAGTAGACACATTTTTATAATCTAGAAATAAATATTTCTTTATTTATAATATTTGAGATTTTATCCTTCAAATATGTATCTTTCACTAGAAATTTTTTTTTTCCAGGTAAAATGACAGCCATATAATTCAAAGCATTTATTAATTGATATAATTTCAATCTTTTAAAAATGTATTATAAGTCATTTATTCCAGATTAAATCATTTTAGAGTATATAATTTATTTATTGATTTAATCAATAACCAATCCTTTTAAAAGCATAAAAGACTTTCAAAAATCATCTTCAATCTGCCTTTAAATATATCATTCCTAAAATGTAGGTCCATTTAAATTACTTTATAGACAAATTAAATGTAAATTGTTATTATCAATTATATAATAAACAGTCATTATATTTTAAATTCAGTTTTTAAGTTTAGATGCAGAGTCTTAACTTTCTTTTCTTTCTTTCAAATTTAATACTATGATAATGATTTTTAATAAATATCCGATTCCTCTTAATTAATTTAATGAATTATTTTCATTGTAATGTGATAAAGTTATTGCAAATAAACGTTCACTCACTTAAACACACTTCATAAAAATTTCAAAGTTCTTACATAAATCTTCTCTGGTATTGTTCTAGTACATTCCTTGTATTTAGTGTTTATTGTCCCAATATTTAAGTAACTACTGTCATGTTCTATAGAATGATTGTGGTCCTAAGCTAAATTTCAAGAAGAATAGTCTGATAAAGAAATTTGGTGTTTTACTGAACCATTATTTAAATAGTTATTCCAATTATATTTTTAAAACACTTTTAAATAAAAATAATTTAAAAGATATATTACTACTGTTATGATATAAAAATAGTAATTATAAATTTCAAATTAAATGTCACTTTAACTGCTTCTGCTTACGTTTTGGCATGCATCTTATTTGATTGGTCAAAATGTTTTCTTTTTTTGACGACATAAAAACTATAAGCATGATGTCAACAGAAATATATGAGCATTTGATATACCAGGAAAGTAACTTTCTAATGATATCTTTAAAATAAAAAAAATCCAATGAAATTTGAATTTTTTATTAATTTTTTTCATAACAGGTGTATTTAATTTTTTTTTTTATCAATTTTCTGATTTCCACAAAGCAATAAAGATAAAAACTTTTATTGGCCTCATGAGTTAGATAAAACAGATTAAAAATACACTGATCATTCACAAACAAGGCCTTCCATGGAGTCTAAATGTAATTGCAGAATACTGGGATTGTAAGTATACAACTTAAATGTTTTAATTTTTTAAATAATATTTTAATTTTTTTTTAATTATTTGAAAAATGATTAATTTTTATTAATTTGCATTTGTATTGGTGTGTGTATATATAAATTCTATATTTATTTAAGCTCATATGAATTCATATGCCAATAAACATCACATGACCACCACCTCTTATGCTTGTGTATAACTGTTGTTAAAACAGGCAAAACTCACTATACTAGGTGCAGTGCTCTCAGATCCAAGGCTCCTCACTGACGAAGGCCACAAGCCAGAAACTCGTCTGAGGATATTGGATGAGTAGGCATTAGATGGGGATTTTATGCACAATCCTTCTGGCATCCATTGATTACTCTAGCTTGCTGTGTGTGGCAATATGTATAGTGAGTTTTGCCTGTTTTAATGAATTCATGTGTACAGTAATTTTGTGTGTTCTAATTCAAGTTTGAGGCAAGCTTATTTCATAAAATAATGATTCTCAAAAGGTTTAATAATTTATTATTTATTATTATGTTTATATGGTGGGTTTGTGTTTACTCTTGCGTGTTGTATAACAAATAATGATTTACAAAACCAATAATCAAATGTACAGAAAGATTGCATATGTAGACAAAGAATCAAATTCTGATTCTTTCCTATGCCTTGATACTCATGCTGTGGAGTCACTAGTTTTGCCATATCTTTCATCACATTATTTTCAAGTCTATAGCTAACAAATGGACTATATGCAAATAAATTATATCTATGTGATGCAATAAATATAACAAGATAGCATCATTGGTGTGTATAAAGAATATAAACATCACTGGTGTGCATAAAGAATATAAACATCACTGGTGTGCATAAAAAATATAAATATCACTGATGTACACAAAAAATATAAAATGAAGAGATGAAACTCATTTTATCAGTGATACAGACAATAGCCTACTATTTCTAGTTTTAGATAGACAAAAAGCCAATTACTATGATGACAAATGCATATCCATCTTCTGGAAATGATTTGTTTGTATCTTTTATTAAAATGAAACTTTTTTTATAGATGCCTTTGAGATTTATCAACTTTTGGGGTACAAAATAAAAATGAAGAATTATTATGTGAATGCTTTTGGAGATTCTGAACCTATGGATTATCTCAGGTAAGAAGTATTATATATGGTTTGAAAAATAATTTTGTGAGGAATACAAAAAAATTATCATTGAAGATGTAATTTAAACTTAAATGATGAATTAGAAATTATGAACAAACAATAAAGTAATTATGTCAGATGTTGAAATTTTTCCCCCTTATTTTTTAAATGGTAATTACTATTTGTCTTAACCTTATTGTTTTCCTTAGTTTTTCTAGTTTTTATCACTGTAAAGTTTTTTGCTCTAACCTTATTAAAACTGAAGTTATTTTTAAAATTGTGTCTCAGGTCAGGTGCCTGGAGAATCAAGTAGTTAAAATCTAAATTACTGTCTTATTCTGAATTTGAATCTGTCTTAATCTGTAAATTACTAAATCACTATCTAGACTGGCTTCAACCTGTTTTATACTAACCTTAATCCAATGATTTCATTGGTCAATACTGCTTGTAAAAATCTGCTAATTTACATAACTACATCAATATCATTTTTAAAATTAAGTTTTAAAATTATGAGTCATCAATATTAAATATTATCAAATTATTCAATACTTTAAATATTAAATATTTTATCTAAAAAATTAAATATCTCTGTTAAAACAATTTTTAATATTTTAAATAACCTGAAATTGATTTAAAATAAAACATTACACCTAAATAAAATGATAATTTTAATTATTATTTTTAAAATATTATCTTTAGACTTTATACTTGCTACACTTTGTTATGTATCAAATTTTTATTAACAAGTTAAAATTAAAGTTTTCTTTCCCTAACTTTTGAAAGCTCACATATTCACACAACCACCTCTAATCATGTGATAATTTCAGCACATTCTAAACTAATATTAAATTAACTATCATTTATAAAATATTTTGAAACAAAAATAATTACTTTAAACCTATAATATAAAATATTTACACTACAATCAAGCTATTTTAATTCTGTAGTATCTTTTAAATATAATAAATCAAAATTAATACCATCTTTTAAACAACTTATTGTGTCATTTCAGTATTTAATTCATCTCCAAATAAATTCAAACTATCTAATATATCTTTAAAGACTCCTATCTACAGAGTTTGAACCCCTAATACCTATAACACCAAAATTATATGCTAGAAAATAACTTAAAATTAATTTTTTTAATATGACTACTTTTCCAACCCTACCTAAATCATCTGTACTATTGTAAAGGATACAATATATATAATTGGATCAATAAACTTCCTCTAAAATTGCATTAACACAATATCCTCCTCCAATATCAAAATTCATCCTACAGATAAAAAATAAATCCACTGTCACCCATCTTCCAAGAACCTATATAAATAGTAGATTATGCAATAATAGCATTGATGTTGGATCAGTAATTTCAACATAGCCTCATTTCAATTAGCATTTAATTTAAGTTCACAAAACAGAGTTAATTTCTGCTTATTTTAATCATCTTGAAAACAAAGAAATATATAAATGTCAAATTATAAAATGTTAATAATATGTAATAATTGACTTGAAAAACTTATTTAAAGTGCTAACTATTAAAACAACCCTATCTGCCTTTTAAGATAATTCTAGTAGATTAGTTTGATATTACAGGGCAAAGCATTGATGTAAATAACTCTTTAAAAGGAAATTTATCACTCCTATTGTTAGATTTTATTAGTACTGTATACAAATTGTAACCTCCAATAAGAAAGGAATCAATCTAAAATCAAAAATATAATCTTAGAACAAATTTGACTCAGCCTGAACAAGCCTATAATATTAGGTCACAAAGTATACCATCTACAATAATGAACACAAATCTAAAGGGTCACAAAGTACACCGTCAGCAATTATATATCGGCCTTTCATCTCCTATAGCTTATATTCAACATTGTTTAAATTAACTTCAAGATCTAAAGTAAGAATATTACAAGATAAATTTAGTTTGCAATTCTACCTAAACAGCTAATGATCAGGAAGGCATCCATCTATGAAATGAATATGGAGTTAGTATTATGAGTTGGTTGATAAATGGATTAAGATGTAGATGATTAAATAGGTGATGAAGAACAAATAGAAATTAACTAGTGAAAATGAATGAACTAGTGAGGAGAAGAAAAGGGAAATGTGTTAAGGCTATGAATAATTAAGATGATAATAGAATAAGGATTAATGATGGATGAATCAATTATGATAATGATTTAAGATGAAATGGAGATGAAATAAAAGAAAAAAATACAAATGAGCTACGATAGCAATGTGATGACCAAGAATGAGATCCTGAACTACAAAAGTATTATTATGTCAAACATCAGCAAGACAATAATGAAATAAAGCAAGGGTTCTAAGCTTGACTAAAAAAAAAATTTAACCACTAAATTAGAATGAGTTATGAGTTTTAAACTAGAAAAGAAACTTACATCTTAAAATTACACAGAATCAATTAAACAAAAAGAATAAACATAAGAGATCGAGGCAAAGCATAATAAATAACTGAAGAAATGAAAAATTACAATAGATTCAAAATGGAAACTATTAGTCAATAACTTACTTTTCCTCAAGGTTCAAGTAACTTAAATGTTAATATTTTAAAAGATATATTTGGATCAGTGAGAGGAATTTTGCTATTACCCAAACATAATAAGTAAAGACAGCTCATAAAACAAAATGGAATTAATAAAGAACATTTGGAAATTCCAATACGAACAATAAAAATGAACTTTAAATTTTATGAGGTATTAATAAATTATTAAAAAGTAAATATAATAATTTACCAACTATCTTTTATTTAATGACCATGGACAACATGATCAAGATCAGTGAATAGTGTATCTAATGATTTAGATAAGCAGATTATTCCAAAACTAAATATTTCATCTTTAAAACATTATTTAAAATAATACATGCACTCAAGATCAACAGTATTTTGATCAATAAATAATAAAACTTTATATGCTCTAAATATAAGAGCTTAGCAAAACTTATCTTGATATGCTAATGTAAAGTTTCCCAACCTGAGGTACATGTACCACTGGTGGTACGAGAGTTGCTGGTTGGTGGTACACAAAAAATAATCAATAATGGCAGACATAAAAAAAATTAAATCATAAAAATACCATAGAAACGTTTGTCCCTATAATTCATAAAAATTATTTTAATTAATAATATTATACAGGAAAGTTGTTAATATGTAGTCGATGATCGAAAATCCGGCAATCGATATAGTTTTTTTTGGAGTGCACTTTTAAATTTAGCCGTTAGACATCAGTAACTTGAGATGTCACCACCACTGTTGTGATAGTGCTGCACTCTTGTTCATTTCACTGCACGGCTTACAAGTGACAGGTTATTGTTTGTGATTGTATTGTCTTTGTTTATTAATATTTCATTGACCCCCGTATTAATTAACTTTTTTTAATAAGGTTTATTAAATAATTAATTAATTAAATAAGCCTTGGATCAGTGGTTAAAAACTGATATGTGTCAAAATCTCAAGCAAAACATGAACAGTCATGTATAATGGGTTCTACAAATGACAGGTCTGAAAATTCGGTGCAAAACGTTGACATCGCACAATCTTCAGTTCTTCAAAAAGGTATTAAGAGAAAATATTGTGATGAATATATAAAATATGGATTTTGAAAATTGAAGACAAAGACTGTCCTAAGTCCAAGTGTGTAGTGTGTAGGGTAGTGCTTTCAAATGGATGCATGAAGCCTTTATTTCTTTCGCGACATCTACATACAAAACATACAGATTACAAAAACAAAGATTGTGATTTTTTTAAACGCTTAAAAGAGCAAAATAACATGTCTATTTTTATCATCTTACATTCTACCTGCTAATAAGAATAATAAGTGTGCAGTAGATGTTAGTTATCATATTAGTTACCATATCGCCAAATGGAGTTATAGTCATCAAATAGGAGAAAAATTCATTTTACCTTGTATAAAGGATGGTGTTGGCCTCATGATTGACCAAAAAGATATCCAAAAAATTAATTGTATTCTTTTTTCAAACAATACGGTATCGAAAAGAATTCACAATATGACCGAGGATATCGAGGAAGCAGTGATAGAGAGAGAATAAAAAAAAAGTAAATTTTTCTCAATTCAAGTAGATGAGATCACAGACGTAAATAATAATGCTGTATTGTTTGTTATTGCTAGGTACATTAAAGACAATGAATTTGAAGAAAATCTTTTACTTTGTCATTTTCTCTCCACACACACAACAGGTGAAGAAATATTTAAAGCTATTGATAATTATTTTATATTGAAAGATATTAGTTGGTCAAACTGTTGTGGATTGTATCTGGTGCCAAGTCAATGACAGGTTTATATATTGGTCTTCGTGGCCACATCTTAAATATAGCTCCTAATGTAATTTGGAGCCACTGCTGTATCCATAGGCAAAATCTAGTAACAAAGCTCATTCCAGAAGAATTGAAACTCGTTCTCAACGACGCGGTGAAGATTGTTAATTTTATAAAGAAAAGCTCAAGAATTTTTAGTTATGTGCGAAGACTTGATGAGTCTTCATACTTCTCTATTCTTTCATATAGAAGTGAGATGGCTATCTTGTGGTAAGGTGCTAACCTGCATATTTGAACTTAGACAAGAAGCACAGGTTTTTTTTAAAGACAATCCTTTTGATCTTTCTTTGAAATTGTATGATTTTAATTGGCTTTAGGCGCTTGAATATTTATGTGATATTTTTTTGCAAATAAATAACTTAAATTTGACACTTCAGAACAACTCGATAACAATCTTTAATGTTAATGATAAAATTGAAAGTATGATTAAGAAATTAGAATTTTGGAAACAGTGTATCGAAAACAATCAACCGGAAGTATTCGAAACTCTACATATTTTTTTTGTTTGAAAATAAGGTTAGTCTGTCTCAAGATATATGAGAAAATATAATAGCACATTTAACAGGATTAAAATTGTCTTTCATGGAATATTTTCCAAACATAAAAACACAAATGATAATTGGATTTCAAACCCCTTCTATGAAGAAAATTTAGAAAAGGCTACATCATTATCAATAAAAGATAAAGAAAATTTAATAGAATTATCATGTGACAGAACTTTACAAGTAGAATTCAAACGACACAATCTAATTAATTTTTGGTTAAACATTAAAGAATATGAACAACTTTCTGAGAAAGCTCTTAAATTATCATTACCGTTTACTAGTATGGAATTAGTAGAAAGAGCTTTTTCTGCATATATTTTTTAAAAAAATAAGTGTAGACTTAAAGGTATATATACCTCGCATCTTCAAAAAATTATGTTCTTCGAAACAAGCACAAGGATCTCATTAAATTTATTTTATAAAAATATTTCATTATAATAAGAAAATATATTAATTGTTTTTTTATAATTTTGTGTTTTTATTAAAACCATTTATTAGTAAACGAAATATGACAAAATAGTAGATAAATATGAAACTTTGAACAAACACATACATATATGTTACAGTGAGTTTATAATCCGGCGTGATGTTTAGGCGTGTTTCAATGTAATTTGTCTCATTATGTGATGTGAATACATGGTCACCCTATAATATTTATAATGTAAATAAAATAACACACTCGCAATAACAAATTTCATGAAATACAATCATTTTTACTAAATTGTTCCATTTAGCATGATGTACTACCAAGTGATACATAAGCCAAAAAAAGGTTGGGAAACACTGTGCTAATGCATAATAAACTATTATATTAACTGATGATGATATTTATGATAACAATAAAAATAATATGTTGATAGCAATAGCAATAACAGTATGGATAGTATTTAGCAATAAGGCCACAGATAGCTAAATATATTTTCAAAAAAAATTATTTACATTATTTACAAATTTGCAAAATACTAATAACAACAAAGAAAACATATATAATCTTGGACAATTATGAACAGAAATTTATATAGAACAAAGTTGTATTACATCATTATATTGCTAAGAAAAGGAAGATCTCTTAGAATCTATTTACCATTTTAATGAATTATTATCTTTGATTAATTATTATTTAAGTCTATTATTTACATTGAGTTTATTTTGACTTATTATGCATTTTATATTTTATCTGTTTATTAATAGCATGATTTTAAGAACTTGCTCACTTCAAATAGACACAGGCAATATATTTCAAAATTCCTATTCAATGATTAATAAGCTACCAATATTACATTGTACAAGACAGTACAAGGAATATACTTAAAATATAATAATTTAAGCTACTGTATATTACTAGAAACTGTTGATTTCTTGTTTTAATCCATTTATTTAGGCTATTAAACAGCCAACACTGCTTTAAGAGTCAAGACTGTTATTATTCTACCTTTCAATTATTAGTTTTACCATATAGAATTCTTTTAAGATTGAGGAAAAATATTACATTCTAAACAAATTGGGTATAAATGATAACTAATTTAGGTTAATGATACAGCTGGGACAAATGGAGAGGCACTAAATAACAATCTACTATAAAATAACTTTTAACTAATATTATCTTTTATCATCATTTGCTAAATGCTAAGTATAGTCTACATTTTCAAATACGCTATTTTAGAAATGATTCTGCTACTATCGATACTAAACCACTAAAATTTAGAAATATGGAACATAATAAAACATATGATGTATCCAGAGATATGATAGGGTTGAGCTAAGGCAAAAGAGAACAACTAACAACCTAAACCATAGTCATTTCGCGACTGCAAATAGTCTGTAATCTTGATGTTGCTTTTGGATCACCTTCAGGGATATCAAAGGAAAGCACGGTCAATCTCTTGTTTGAATAACTATACCAACACATGGTCTGAAATCCCAGGGTTGCTTTTGGATCACCTTTAGGGATATGAGAAAAAGGAAGGGGCAGTCAATCCCTTATTTAATAATTATACAAATACATTATAAAAGTATGGCCTTAATCTGCTCAAAGTTTTTATGAGCATCATTCATGATTCACCCATGTTGATCATTTATGTCATCACTTAGAGTAAGAGAATAAGTACACATGACATGATGCAACACAGATCTGCTATATATTCCAAATATTAAACACTTATCATTATAATCATTCAACATAACATTAGACAAATCTCATGCTAATATCACAACGAATATAAAGACATCAAGCAAAACAAAATATATTACTCTTTGACACACAAAATTTATAACTATCATTATCAATATGAGAATGACCCATAACTATAGCTTCATTAGCTACCAATTAGTTAAGTATTACATATAACAAATACCATGTTTAATGCACTTAAATTAACTAAAATTGTATACTACCCATTTATTATTATTGTTCAACAGTTGTAACTTTTATCAACTAGCAAGAAAAATATTAAGATAAAATTGTCATAATTTATTGTGAGAAATTTTAACCTTCTAGCTTGTGTTCATATTTTAAATATGAATGAAATTTATAATAAATAAGATTACCTTTTTAATATATTTGATCAAACTTATGTTTATCACAAGTTTTTTTTTTATGCAAACTGGTTTTTTATATCTGTAATAATGTATACAATATTACAAGACAATTTATATAATATTAATAATCACAAACTAAACAATTACTACATAAACTTTCTTTTTCACATTTCTTTTTGTGAACAAAAAGAATGAAATCTTGATTGCAACCATTTGAAAATCTACAGCATTATATGATTGATTAACATTCTTTACCATGTATGTGTATTTCATTCTTATTTATCAATTTGAATTGTAATCCTAGTATGTTGGTGAATCTATAAATAGTAGTGTTCTGTTAACCTTTAACATTCTGTTATTCTGGAAATTAAAAAAGTTGAAGATAAACATTGCTTCTTATCTTCATCATGTACATGGATATCATATATTTTATTAGTTAATGGCACTGTTTAATAATTAACTTATTATAAATCCAATTCACAATGTGATTAACATGATAATTAATATATCAAAATTAAGTTGACATTTAATTCACTATTAGTGAAATTTTATAACCAGTTTAATAAATGTGTTAACTTCATTTGTCACTGGAAGTCTCGAGATGGCATATCTAGTTTTGCTCCAAAGTAAGTTTTAAGGCAATGCAGAAAATATTTAATATTAAGAGTCTTAATAAATACTTTTGAAAAACTTTCACAATTTATTATATTTATATTCGAATATCAGCTTTCAAGCTAATTGTGCAAACGCTTTGCGAGTGTTAATAATAAATGAGTACTTTCTGACCAATACAAGATATAGAATTTATGCAGGAATAAAAAGGAATCCTCTTATTCCTACAACTCAAATATTTATATATGAGCAAAGCGTTTGCACAATTAACTTGAAAGGCTGATATTCGAATGTAATTACAATTGTATACAGACGCTATAAAAATAAATGCTTATTTATATATATATTTATATTGTTAATTAGGCAGATATGGGTTATTATTTTCCTTAAAATGACTGCAACAAAAATAATTTTTATCTTCACTTGAAGTCTTTTCTCTGCATGTTCTGCAGTTGACATATTATAATAAAATTGTATGTTTAGAGTTAACTTTAAATACTATTTCATGTAAGTAAAGGCATGTCATGAATATCTTATAAATTCAAAACAGCAATAAAAACACTAAATATCTCCTATAATAGTTCTTATTTTTAAAATTATTTTAACTGAAAGTACAAAATAATTTTCTCTTTCCCCTCTTCTTGTTATCCTAAATAAGTTATAAGTATTTTTGTATAGTAAATATAATAATTAAATATTTATAAAATAAAGAGTAAAATTTCATGCTTATGAACTTCAGGGTTAGTTTAAATTTGAAGTCTATTTTAGCAGGCTTTTTCTCCAATATGTCTACCAGTTTTAAATGTAAACTTTTGATGATTATCAATTGACAGTTGTGATGTGCTTCATGTGTATAGATCAAATGCAGTTCCTATTCCATTACTTACAAGTTAAAATCCAATTCAATTCCATTTTTAATTCAATTCAAATTCAATTTTACTTTTTAATAATTTTCAGTTTCTCCATAATTTTCAGTTTTTATTTCAGTTCTTCAATTCTGGTCTCCAATTCCCTTCTTTTTAAAAGTCTATGTTAGCCCATTTATTAACTTTGTATAAATTAACAGACCAATTAAATTGTTGTTTGTGCATACCTTAACATACAATTAATAATTCTTCAACTATAAGCATAAATGACAACTAATTAAACTGTTCAAAACTATTTTAAATTGCAATAAAAATATGCTTGAGAATTAACTATAAAGATTAATTTAGAATAGCTATAATTTTAAGTCTTTTTGATTATTATTTGATAACAACAAAATACTAAATATTTCTATACTTCTAATTTAATAACACTAATAAATTATTATTTTGATACTATTGAAATTAATCCATCTGACAGATCGCATATAAAAAATCTCATACACAATCTGGCAAAGGGCTTAACCCACATCTTAATAAGCCCAACTCTTTATCACTCTCAGGAGATTTATTGATGAATGGGACTGTTCAGTGCACTGTACTGTGCCACTAGGTGATGCTGCAGCACCCATCAAGAACTATACAAGTGATAAATTTATATTGAAGAAATCGCTCAAAAATAAGTCAAATATAGTACAACGCACTGAACAGTATCTGATAAATTTTACCTATTTTTATGATTCAGAAGTCATGATAATATACCACTAATAAAATACACCTATTTAATATATTTAATTATTATCAATTAAAATTTAAAATTTTATACAATTGACCATTTAAATAGGGCTTGACAAACAAGGAGCATAACCATAGGGTTACAATATATATTAAAAGATCTTAATGCTTATTTTCAAATATATGGGCATTCTAAGGTAACAAATCATCTCAAAAGTTCTCCAATGTTGAATACAATTATTATTGGATTTGTTTAATGTATATTACACAAATTTACCTTACAAATGTTTATTTAAAGTAAGCATTCTTTGGCAACAATAGCCTTTCAATAAATTAAGGGAGAAATTATAATTCTTTTAACCTTAGATATAGACATTAATTTTTAAAAGATCAGATATATTTTTTACTATTTACATATGCATGATTATCTTTTATTTAATTATCCAAGTTCCTCAATTTTTGATTCAATGTTCTTTACATACATGCAAGATTGTATATTTCTTTAAAAAATTGCAATTATTACTCTTTTATTTCAAACATGTAATAGTAGATATTGGGGAAAATATATAAATGGCATTGAACATGCATTTTGTCTATTAAGCTAAAAAGATTGATTCAGTCAGAATGCATATAGAAAGCCATATATATATATATATATTTCTTTTCTTTTTTTACAATATCTATAACCATATATTTGAAATGCAAAACAATAATTTATATATATTTTATAAAAAAAAGATCTTTCACATGAGTGAAGAGAAGCAGCTTGTTAAATAATAGAAAATAAAGCATATCTTTAAAAATATTAATGATATATTTGCTCTTTCATAATAAAAATTTTATATCTAGAGTTAAAAGAAATATGTTAACCTCTGACTTAATAAAAAATGATAAGTAAACTTTTATATATTTACTAAAAGGTTGTTGATGACAATCACACTTTAAATACAATACTGAAGATGAATATAAATAGATGTATTTATAATCATTATCCATTAATAGCTTTTGAAGACCCCCCCCCCCAATTTGTTATTAACCAAACTTTTCAATTTCATTTTCACATTTTAACTAAGATCTTTTTCTTTAATGCATCTTATTATTTTGAGTACAATAAAGCATTGCTCTGATATGTGAATTATCCTCTTCTCATTCAAAATGCTAAATTTATTTCTCTTTAAATTTTTTAAATTTTACATCTTTTAAATTCATTCATTTCTTTTTCTACTATTCTTTGTTACATACTTTTTTCTGTATTTCTTTGTATTATCTATAATCTTTTATCACTTTTTACTTTAAGTATAATATGTAAATTATTATTATTATTAATTTTTTCCATCATAAAACCAGAAAATCATTATTTTTTTAATATGTCTCTATTATTATCAACTTACTTTTTCCTACATTCATTCATGTTATTTGTATTATTGAACTCATTTATTATACATACAAATATAATCATCTGTTAGAACATAATATTCTAATACTTTTTTTAAAAAACATAAATTCATGAATTTTTTGAACATAATTCTAAATAAATAATTTGTGCTCAAAGTTATATTTTTATATTGATTTCCTCTTTTCTATTTGCTTTAGCTAAACCATCTTCTCTGAATTAACACATTCAATCTATTTTCACTTCTATTTAAATTCACCATAATTTTCTAAGCAATGCAAGTAAACATTAATTCCCCTACAACATATATTTTCAAACCTATTTTTCAATAGGTTAAATTATATTCATAAATTATTTGACTGAATTTCATGAGATGATATAAAAAAAGACTGCTTGCATATTCACTATTTATTCTGGTACTTCATTATCCCTCAATCTCATCTTTTAAAAGAATTATATGGTATATTTTGCTATTATGGATTTTATATAATGAGAATACTTTCAATGTTATCAGAATGTTTTAATTTAATTCCACTTAAAATGTACAAATATATGTAAATTTTAATACATAAAAATGAAATTTTAAATTTCATACAGGAGTCAGAGAGTATTAATTACACAACAAGCCAATAAATATGATTACATATGTATTTTTAGCATTGAAAACAATAAATGCAATTAATTAAATATTTCATTTAAAAAAGGGATAATATCTAGCACATTAACTTTGATAAAATAAGTAATCAAATGATTTCATTGTTTAAAGTATTTATAAGTCTGGACCTTGGAAATAACAAGAGTTGACTGTGATCTGTGGTCCTAAAGTTCCAGGATCTATCATTACATTAAACTACATTAGTTTCTGTTATAAACTACATTTATTATCTGAAACTAATTATTAATAAAATAATATAATATTCAGTAACCCATGGTTTAAAAGAATGTTAAATAAAAATTTATAAATTTGATTTAATAAATTTCATATGTGTGCCCACTTGTGTGAGCATCATTATAAATCATCTTCTAGATGTTTAATGTTATTATTTGTTTTCTAGATTTTTATTATTATATTGCTTCCTTTTTAGTAACTGCATTATTCTGAATTAATTATATCATAGGTGTGTGATATAAGTTAAACATGTACATCACATAGAGTTTATTTTTATCCAAGATTTTATGTATTGAAGGAAAGCTCAAACTCTTTCTTCATTAAAAATTTATCAATTAAATAATAATAAATGTATAAGAATACTTTATTCAACAGTAAAAAAACACAAAGAGAAAATACTAAAATTTATTTTTTAACAAGAGCTAAAACAATTATTTTTATTAGAAATGGAGGGTAGGGGCTTGAAATATTGTCTGCTATTATAATCAATACGTCATGTTTTTCAAAAATTATTTAAAGAATAAAGTTTACAATAATTCTGTCAAAATTATAATTATCAACATTTTATTTTAAAGAAATATATCATATTTAATTATGTTTACTGCATGTTTTCAATATAGATGAATTAATCTAAATTACCATTAATTGAAAAACTTCTATTATCTAAATAAAATTACAAAATATTGTTTTGATTTTGTAGTTTTAATTACTGCTATATAAAAATTTTGTGATGATATAAATATAAGCATATCCAATATTTTAATGCTAGACAAACAGTAGTAACACAATTGTTTATTTCCCAGAATTTAGGTTTACAATATGCAGAAAAAAGATTATTGCTGAAATGTGAAAAATTCACAAATACAAAAAATTCTGAAGGAAGGATTTCGAATTAATGGTACCCTATCAATACTGCAATTCTGTAATTAATATTGCTTTCCTAGTTTAAAGATATCCTTATCCCCCCCCCCACTCCATTAGTGTATCATTACAATAAGGGTTAACTGTATATATAATATAAATTAAGAAAGGTTTTACCAAATATCAATTTATTTTCTTTTATCTCTAATATATAAATAAGATCTTTTTTCCAGCTCCAGAAAAAAAAAATTGTTGTTAAATTTTGTTTTAATGAAATATGTATTATTATTTATTTTAATACCTTAGTAACAATTTGCTTTTATTAAAGCTATTCCTGCCTTCATTGCTCATAAAATTGATATTGATTTATAATTCTGTGTCTAATAACTATGTCAAATGACTTAGCTACAATTAAGGCTATTAGATATTCTTATGATTGTTTGTTAGAAATCATTAGCAAAAATAGTTCAAGGACAATTGTGCATTAGGTATGTATTTTTATCTATATTGGTTCACTTATTTGAATTTATTTAACAACTAAACTTTCATATAGTATTTTTTTTTTAAACCTTTATTTGTAGATTTGAATTCTTAAAGACTATTCATTATGGTTGTGTGTGTTGATATGATCAATATATAACTACATCAAAAATATCAATTAGGCCACTGAGATTAAAAACTAGACCAATTAGTATGAATATTGACATACTATATGTCAGGGGTGGGCAATTGTTTTGGCTCGGGGGCCGCATAGATTGGCAGAGGGCCGCATCAGGGACCATTTTGTGGAAGCGAAGATTAGTGGAGGGCCGCACCTTTTTTTCATGACACAATAAACACACTGCTTTATTCCCTGTATTACCAAAGAAATATTTGTTTGTCCATTCTTCATTAAACACATGACATTCATTACCAATTTTACATTTTTTTCGGAGGGTTCATGGTTTCACTAAAGTTGGAAATGTATATATTTGCTAATGCAAAGATAAAATTGAAATTAATCAAATCAACTGGAAAAGGACTGCACATCGTATCTACACTGTGCATCTGTATTGATGTGGCCATCCTAGTGGAAAATACGAGATGAATATTTGGTCACGCAATGGGAAGAAAATTTCAGTCGAAGGCGGATTTTTCTGATTGTCTTGGGGGCCGCATAAAAACTCTTAGGGGGCCGCATGTGGCCCTTGGGCCGCTATTTGCCCACCCCTGCTATATGTAGATATTTACCTATATATTTATAAATATATATATATTGTAAATTTACTACTGCATGTTAACTGTAATAAACAATAAAATTATATGAATCATTCTTTTGTACTAAATCTTAAATACATCTTGAATATTATCAATAATAAAATAAATTATTCTGGCTCTTCTAGAAATTGTGTATATATGGTAAATCATCAGCTTCATAAATTAAATTACAATCCAAAATACTTGCTTCATAACTGATGAAGTCATTGATTCGATTCAATGAAGAATTGTTTCTTTTGCAATATAATAGTAGTTGATAATAATCAAGATACATATATTTATATACACACACTTTATAAATAATGATTTTAATAATAAGTAATAAACATAAATTACAATATAAAAACATCTTATATAAAAAAGAAGTTATTCCCTTAATGATAAATAATTATAATCAAGTGTTTGTTGTTTTAAATTTTATCCTCAATCTTTTCCCCAATAAGTTTTCAACCTATTAATCTGAAAAATGGAATGTCTGTGTATATATTATATAAATATAGAATGTAAATAAAATAGATTTCATAATTATGTAAATAAGTACAGATTGTTCTTGAATTCATTATCTTAATTTTAATATATTTTAGAAAAAAATCTCTATATGCTAATATTAATAATTTGCAAGTATAATATTCAGACTATTATATAAATTAGCCATTTATATGCAAAAGATCAGACTCATATAAAAACAAATCTAAAATTAGGATTGGCAGAAAGATAGTCAATTAGTGCAGGAAAGATGTGTGTGTGCTAAGTAAGCACAAAAAAACTTGGAGAGATTATGATCCATTTATTTTTAATAATAGATTGTCAGTTAAAATAAAATATTGTGCATAATTGTTCTGGAAAGCATAAACACATATATATGAACAGTAACAAACACATACGTGCAAAAGACTTTGTAATTAAACACAGAATGTTGCTTATAATATTATTCTGTGTGTGTGTGTGTGAGAGAGAGAGAGAGAGGTAAAACACAATTAGAAGATTAATAATAGATTGTATTTATTTCTTATGGAATTCCAAATTATTTTTCTTATTTATTTGTATTTATTATTGTTAAATAAATTGTTTTGTTATTTAACATGTGTTAATTTATTTAAAGTTATTGATGCTCTCTCAACTAGTAACTATTTAATATCCCCAAGACATAGCAAAAAGAAAGCTATGTACAGTTTTCTTTTCAAAAGCGATACTTTTTTAATTTGTTTACAGTAAATACATAATATTTTTCATATTGTTTACAGTATTCCTTCATTTTCTCATCTTTAGCAATTTTACAAACTTAATAAAATTAATTTTTGTAAGATGTACTGAATTCCTATAACTTTTATGTTAATTAAATAATAATTACTTCTAATGCTTTGGCAAAAAAAAAAATCTTAAACATTCATGCCATAAATATTTTTCATCATTTATATAATAACTACATTTATTTAAATAGAATCAAATTACATTTATACAATAATCAGTTTTAAAGTATATAATTTAAAGCTTTAATATGCTTTTTCTATTTTCCCAATAATTAAACTAAGATTACTTTACTAATAAGTTTAAACTAAAAAAAACAACAACTAAGATTACTTTAGATGTTACTATAATTACTACTTTTAAATTTATATTTATTAGAACAAGTAAAAAATGAAATAATTTAAGAGTAACTAATGTATTTATTTTGATATTACATAACTGTTTTAGGCATAGCACTATATTTCAATATATAATGGTAATATATTGTTTTGTTACTGTATGTATTGGCCAATAATAATAATAAAATTCCCTTAACAGCAATATTAATTTAATTAATGTGGTTCAAATTGTAATCTATTATTATTACAAAATGCTACTCTATATGTTGTAAATTGTAATTTTGTTCTTTATGTCTAAATTTAATGGTTAAAGATTATTTATCTTTATAAATATATTTTATTACTTTGGACTAATTGTGTATAAAGTCTAAACAATATTTATGTAAATAGAACAATATGATAAACAGAAAAGATTTAATGACAGAAGTTTGTTTTTCATTTTATTTATTTTTCTTTGTTTAATTAAAAACTGTACTCCCTCCCCTTTTTATTACTATTTCATAGAAAAACATGAAAAATAAATGATAAATTATCAGAGGAGTAAGAAAGAGAATTTAAAAAACCACTGTTCATATCAATAAAGCATGTTTCTACCATGCTTCTCTGGAGTAAGGATGATAGCAAAGATTATCACAAACACATTTAATAAAGATTGCTTTTTTTTTCAATTACAGCAACTTTTTTAGTCCAATTATTACAAAAAAAAATGTTGAATAATAAAAATATATATTAGAAATAAAGTCAGCCACAGAAAACTCATAATTTGATATGCAAAAAGCACAACATATTTTTCATAGATTTCATGATAAATTGCATAGAACCTACATTTGTTCAATCATAGGAAAGAAAAAAAAATTGAGCTAAACTTGATTACCAAACTTAATAGTAGCATCCTTAAAGGGGTAGCATTTAATGGTATATCATTAACAATAAAATAAAAGATCATATAAGATGGAATATAAATATATCTTGTAAATAAACATAAGGCTGCAAATAAAAATAGTAATGATATGATAACAATATTGAAAAATTTCTAGAATAATAATATAAAAAATGATTTTAATGATAAATATTAATTTAATTAAAAATATAACAACACACATTGAATACCAAAATTTAAATCAAAAAATACAAATCTGATGGCAATTATCATTAATTAGACAATATTAAGTTGTGTACCACAGATCTTTTTAATAAATATTTGAATTGATGAGTGACATAGTTTAAAATAAGACAGATTGATAAATCTCAGACTACATTTGATAATCTAACAAATGATATACTGAAAAAAACATTGCAAAATTAAATAAAAATTTAAAAAGTCTTTTAATTCTTTAATGAACCGTGTATTTCAATAATTAACAGAAAAATAAAAAGCATTACTAGCCAATTTAAATTCTCTGCTCTAACTAAATCTTGCTTGAGACTTTTCTCTGATAAAGAATACAACATTGAATTCAAATAGAATATTAAGTAATAGTATTTCTAAAGATGATGTTATATTAATCCTTATGGTCCAAAAATATATTAATCTGGAATTTAAAATAAAGAAAAAGATTATTTGTAATTTGCTTTTGATGTATTCCATAAATTGTTTATCAATATATTTTTTTTTAAAAAAAACTTCTTTAATAACAGGTCAAATAATCATTTTATTATTTTTAGGACTGTTGAGATGACAAAAAAAAAAAAGTTATAGCCAGAGTGTATCATAATTAAAAATTCAACTCAATAATAAATATATTTAACAATCTTAATTTTGGATGTCAAAAACGTATTTCTTTATGTACTTACTAAATTTTTCTAATATTAAATTTTGGAAGATATTGTTCTGTTTAATTATTAACAAATTTAGTAGAAAACCTACATAATTTTACAGAAATTGTTTGAATTCTAGAAATAAAAGTTAGTCTGGGAACAGATGACTAAAAGCAAACTTTTTACTATGACTTCATAAGAATTGTTTTATTATTGTCAGAAAAGAAGTATCAGAAATCAGAAATGGTTATCAATTATATAAGCAAAATAGATATTTTTGGTGCAAATGTGATTAATTCCTGTCAGTAAATTATGAAGGTACAATAATTAGCAGATTTATATAAATATAGAAAATAACTGAAAGAAAATAAAACAAAAATTGAGTTCAATTGCATATAACTGAACTAATTGTTCCATATTACCATAGAAATTAAATGTTATAGCATGATAATTGATAAATTGTTTGGTCTAACCTATAAAATTGCAACCTGCAGTCAAAGAACAGATACTAAATTTGAATATTGTGATATGTAAATGAGAAATACATTGTTGGCAAATATAAATACTTAATGGATTGAGAATTTAATAAGTAAACAAGTATATGTTACAATTAGGTCAGAAAATTTTAAACATTAGAGATGTATCAAAAGTTTTGATTAACATTAAAATAAATTACTTACTTCATTCATTTATGTGTAATTTGTAAATATTTTTGAATAAGTAATTGCAGTATTTAGCAAGAAAATGAATCAATATATAAACAAAAAAATTTTTTGAAGATAGTAAAAATTATTTTATCTATGCAATTAAATGAATATAGCTTGCAAATTCATTACTGCTTTAGAGTTATACTGCTGTTCAATAAGTTCTGTTGCATAATGATTCCTTATAATGGTTAGAAGGCAGTGATATACAGTATAGAGAAACAAAAGAAGCAATACTTAATATAATTACATCTTTCTTTATTTTTTTTATATAATATTCTCACATTTATTATATTTTGATAATATTCACATAAATATTCTGGACATTTATAGAGAAACCGTAGTCTATATATTTGAAACTTAGCTTTTATTCATGGTTAGCACACTTTCGATATATAACAATATCATAATCATAGCACTTTCACTTCATTAGTGTTCAGAATCTAAATATATACTTGATAAATATTTTAATATTTAAAATCATTCAAATTTGTTTATTTAATAATCAAAGATTTTAAAATCCATTCAAAGAATCAATTTCTTCAAGAGGGAAAGGTTTGTGTGTGTGCATGTTTTTTTTTTTTTTTGTTTCTAGCAAATCAATCTTTAGCTATTATCCAGCCTTTTTAATTTTTTGTTTTCTATCTTCCCTCTCAGTGTAGCTCTAGACAAATTAAATTTATAAAGGCCAGAATAAATTTCTTTAAAATGTTTTCATAAACAATGGCAAAATTAATAATTTATTTATCCTAGCTGGTCCATTTTATAAAATATGTTCATTGCTTCCACTTCTACAACATTTTCTAATACTGGTACATTGCATTGTCTTTCATCACTATAGTGTAATAAAATAAAAATAAACCATGAAAGAATGGTCCTGATTTAATAATATTCCATGAATTGCAATGGCATTTGTAATAAAATAAAACCGTAACCCAATTGCTAATTATTATTTGTAATGAATTGGAAATAAAAACAACAATATTGTCTTATAAATAATATATATGTCCATGTTGGACAAACTATTTGTAAAAGAATAAAATGATGACAAAGGATAAGAAAGATAAATTTTAGTATTCCTCATGAATTGAAATACTGTTTATAACTATAAAAACCTATCCTAAATGTTAAATGCTATTTATAACTGAATAAAATAATTCATGAATGAATAAAAATAATGACCATAATATATTTTATAAATTCAGAAACTATTTGTAACAAAATGAAAGATGATAAAAAAAAAAAAATGAAAGCTTTGATATTTGAAAAAATGAAAATAATGCTAATAAAAAAAATAAAGACAATACTAACAAAGTAATATCTTAAAAATAGTAATATGCATTTATTAAATAAATCAATTGTAATGAAATTACATACTTAAGAATGATAAAAAATCTTGCTAACCTACAAATTTATGTGTATTAGTCTATTCTTAATAAAATATGTAAAATTTTCTCTTTTAAAACATTTCATAATCTAAAATTATAATAAAATTAAAATATCTCAATACTAAACTATAATAAAATACAATACATAAGATCAATTAATTTAGTATATATCACCACCTTCGCCAACTTATAATAATATAAAATAAAATAAACCTTTCCAATAATTTTAAAATTTACATATCAAATTATAACAACCTGAATTAAATGAAAGATTCTTATTTGACACGCAAATACTATTAACAAATAGCTGCCAATTATCATTCAAACCTATAAAGCTAAATTGCTAAACTTTATATCATAATTACCTTAATATCTCTAATATTAATAATAATCTATTATAATCAAATGTCAATATCAAATTTAATATTTAAGTTAAATTTACAATCTATGCTGATGAGCATTTAAATGTAATTAAAGCAAATCACTTTATTTAATGAACTTCAAATATCCATTTTGATATATACTACTACTAGCTTTATAATATACAAGATTACCATCTTTATACATAAATAATATTCACCCAATAAATAATAGCTTAAAAGAATATGCAAGCATACAATTGTAATTGCCTTTTTTTAATCTTTAATTATTATATTTGTATTTTATAAATTATCAATCAGTTCAGATATAAATTTCTATTCTAACATAATTCTTATATATAATTAATAAATTAATTACAATAAACTTCTAATTACCTATTAAATATCTAATAATTCCAAATCAAATAATTAATTTGTTACCACAAAAATGTATATCTGGTCCAAATAATAAAATATTAAAATTAATACAAAGAGAATAACATGTGACTGTATAACCACTTACGAATCTTATGGTTTAATTTCCAGACTGTTTAATGATTACTTATAATAAATTATATGGTACAAGTCAATACATGAATATTATCTTGTCAAAATATTATTAGCCAATAAATTTGCATTATAAAATTGAATGACAACTAAGTAAGTTTATTTGTTTTAAATGAATTTAAAGTTTATTGACAATGAATATATATATATGACAAATAAATAAAAAAAAAAAAAGCATTTGAAATATATATAATCTAATTAAATATTACAAGATATATAAATTCTTCATTGAAATCAATTTAATAAAATAAGTGATTATACATCAAAATTAACCTATAAAATGTTTAATCTATAATATGTATATCTATGTGACACAAAATATGTTGTTGAACATATATACTCCTAGCATACAAGAAAGTTAATGGCATTTCTAGTCTTTATAATAAAGTAGTTAATAGAAATGAAATATAATAAACATAAATCTGCCTATGCATTCACATTGTTTTAATAAAATACCAATGAGTAATTGCTACAATGTAGTTCTTTTAGACTTCCGATATTTATAAGTTATATTCAAAAATAATTTGTAACCAATGAATAAAAAGATATTTTTTGAATCAAATTTATAATTGTTAAAATTTGAGATACAAATTTAAATTTAGATACCTCTTTTATATTCCATACATATAAAACAAATGAATATTTAACAAAATATAATAACCAGTTATATTAATACATATTATATAATTATATTGATAGATGAAAATAATAATAATATATATAAGCATACAACCCGATTAATCGTCCTCCAAAGTAATACCACAGTTCCAATGTCTATTCATTAAATTATAATTTGACAATATTTTATGACTCCAAATAAAATACCAATATCATGAAAAGTTATCCAAAACAACACATTTTGTTAATTTTGATATTCTCCAAATATTAAAGTTATTCTTTCATTTAGCAGGTATTTGATATTGTAAATGAACATTATAAATCAACAGACACCAGTTTCCACCCATGATGATGCAATGCAAAATAAACCAATTTAGCTATTGTGTTGAAATAATTCATCAATATCCCAAAACTATATCTGCAGATGAAAATAATCCTTATACACAATATTAAGTTGTTAGCTTTTATATTTCATTATTGAAACATTTTATTCACACAATATCCATTTTTAGTAAAGAAAATATTAAGATGACTTTGAATGCTAGCAATATACTTTCTCATTCCTTTTACTGGACAAATATAAACTTTCTCACCCCATCATTTTTTATGGTTAATAAGTATATACTGTACGTTTAAAAAGAAATAATAAAATATATATATGAAAAAATTTAAAATCTGCATTTATGAAAGTCAAAACTTCAGAGAAAGAGTTCAAATTGTTCAGTTCCTTTTATAATCTTATATAATTGACGTCACTCTATTGCTGAAATGACTCTGTGTTCCAGATTTACAATTATTTTTACAACAATAACAAAATGAAAAAAAAATTTCATAATCATTACATAGAACATAACAACAAACACACTTAATACATTAATTATTCTTGTGCATTGTTTATAATCTATTTTTATGACTGCAATAACAAAAAAAAAAACACATATAAAAAAATAATTTTATTAAAAACCATGAACTTTATTATTTATATATGCATTTCAAATAAACAAAATTAATTCACAATTTTATGTTGTAATAATAATAATACATTTATGGCCTTAATATTTCATTGTCATGGATACTTCACTGCTCTTGGTTAATGCATTCTTATTAAAAATCAGCTAAGAATAATATAAAAAAAATTTATACTTGATATTCCATCACATACCAAATTTATAAAAAAATGCAGTTAGCACTATACATATAGTAATTTTGGGATTAAATCTATATAATAATATTTTAAATACAAGTATATTTTACATGCCCGAGTCTAGATGTAATATAGGGGATTTAAACACAGACTATCAAGCTTTCTTCATCCATCTCATACAACCAGTTTCCCAGTCTGGTGTGGCAGTAATTCAAAGTTAAAAACCTACATATGTTGTTCTGTGCTCCAAATAAAATGTTCCCAAATGTTATTTATCTTATATTTAGAAAATAGATAAGGATAAATTAATACAAATTTATTCAAAAAATATAATGAGCAGTTTTTAAATAAGTATATCTACATTTATGACCACCAATATGAAATATACATAAAAATATCTAAATAAATTTTTGTATTTTATTTTATTTCTGTATTTATTTTATAAATTTAATTTTTGTGTTTACTGATAGATAAAAATGTTATGTTACAAATATTTTGTTTTAAAATATACTTAATTTCTTTTAATTTATATTTATTTATTTATTTATTTATTTGCTGCATAGTTTATGTACAAATAAAAATGTTTTATTACAAATATATATAAATGTGTTGGATGCATTTAAATAGATAGAAAAAAAGTAATCAAAGATTTTATCAAATAAGAAAAAGAACTGACTTAAATTTTAAATAAACTTTTTTGTAAATAGTATTTTATAAATATTTAATTACAAAAAAATTGAATTGTTGGATGCACTTAAATAGCTAGTACAGTTATTCAAAAAAAAAAAAAAAACAACATTTACATAAAAAAAAAAAAGCAATAAAAGATTTTATAAAACAAGAGGATTATCTTAAATTTTAAATAAACTAATTTATAAAATAGTATTTTATAAATATTTATTTATAAAAAATTAAATTGTTTCCCCTCTCTCTAATTTCATCTCATGTCAGCTTTAGAAAATTAAGATTGATATTAGAGTTGTATATTACATTCTAGCACTGAAACTCTATATTACAAGTTTATTATAATTTACCAATAGTGTTAGTATAATATATTAATAGTTGTAGTTAGATGCCAGATCATTTAGCTACACTATTTCAAATATTACTGAAATTTTTTTTTTAGTTTATTAATTATTTCTAGTTAGGACTATTTAATCAAATTGGTATCTCTTGATTTGTTAATTATCTCTGCCCAAATAATATTTTTGGAGTAAATTCACTTGTATTTTCAGTATTGTTGATAATATTAATAAATTCATTAATATCATTCATTTGTAGTTTTTACTCAAGGGCTGTCTCTAATTTTATGTGCAAAATGTTTTCAATATCTAAATAATGTGCTCTTTGAAAAACTATGGTACAATAATGAATTGGTTAAAAACCTAATAAATTATAAATTAACCACACTCTTGTTGCTCAGTACAAGTTTACATTCTTAAAAAGTATTTTAGTGTCTCAGAAGGTGAGTTATAATTGATGACCATTATCTAAAATACTGGTTTTTATAAATATATATCAAAATGTTAAATAAAAATAATTTTAGTAGCAAAAAAAAATAACTAGAGATAATAATTAAGTCAGGCATGCTTGATCAGAAATGACAATAGTAGAGTTTAAATAGAATTTATAGATTTAAAAAAAAAAAAAAAACTACAAAATTATAATAACACTTAAAATACTTTCTAAAAATGTATAACTAAGATTACATTTTAATAGTGTTATATTTTGATTAAAATTGCATAAAATAATAAATAAAGTTGCATTAATATGAGTATATTAAATTAGACAATATTAAAAGACGGTTATATTCACTCTAAAAAAAATTACTATGCTTAATAATTAAAATTATGCAAATGTTTAATTAATAGAGATAAATTAATGTATAAAGATCTTACAAGGAAATTAATTATGCAAATTAGATAAAGTAGCACCAGTACACAGAATGCATTGTGAACAGTACTATATACACAACTCAGTGTGAATAATACTATGCTTGCAATGTAGCAATGTGGTGTGAACAGTTTAATATGCCAAAGAGTGGATATAGTGTAGACTTATAAGTGAAAAGTTAATTATGCTGACTAAAGTATAAGAGAAAATAAATGCAGCAATACTATAAAGAACTATGCATGTATGGATTAATAATGAAAAAAGAACAAACTAGTACAATTGTAGAAAAAAAGCAAGAAGATTTCCCTATTTGTTATTGCAAATTTATTTAATACCAACCAGCAAGCCATTAGTTGAAGTACTAACATTTACTAATATTATACATTCAGAATAAAAAACTTTTTGTCAAATTTAAATTTTAATGTACAATTATTTCTCCAAATATTTATAAATGAGTTATACCTACCTAGCTTAGGTAAATCTGGGCCCCTGTACACATCAGATACTATTGTTTATCAGATTTTCCAAAAAAGATGTAATTAATCAAATAAAGTGTACTCAATTATTTTCTTACAAAGAATGTATATTAATCTGAATGTATATTAATCTTAAAAAAACCATAGTGATCCAATTCAGTTATACAAATGTTAGTTTTCAAAGTGTGATACCAAAGAATGTGTGTGCATGATCTATGAATCAAAAAATAATTTAATTGGAAATTATGAAAGATAATTACAAAAAAATTTCAAATAATGAAGGCTATAGCCAATTTCAATAAAAAATTAAATTTATGTCAATAAATTATGATAACAATAATAACTTATTTCAATAGATCTTAATCATGTATTTTCACAATTATAAAAGATTTTGACAAACCCATTTGATAGAATATTAAATTTAAAATGCAATAAATTTAATAACTTATTAAACATCATTAAAGAACATTTAATTCTAGGAAAATCACTAAAGGGATCTATTTATTTATATATTGATCTGCCATCTTTCTTTTTTAGTTTTGTAACTATATCTCATGCATTAAAAAATGGTCATTACTACTTCAATCTTCACACTGAATCGATAAATTAAAAACCACTTCTTAATTGTAATTATTCTTATTACTCTTTTTAAATAAACTATAAGTTAATTTATTGTAATATACTTGATAAATTAAAAGCAGATATAATAACAATGCGATAGAGTATTAAGAACAAGCAATAACATTAGCTGATAGTAATTTATCTCAATTTTATTTAGCATCATTAAGATGCATATAAATGATCAAATATTTATTATTTTGTCACAATATCTTTTACCTAGAATATTAAAAAAAAACATATATTATATATTTATTTCAAATTTACTTAAGCGTTATATATTATTTAAAAAATGTATATATTAAATTATTAGTTTTAGGGGTAAAAAAATCAAAACGAAATTATAAATTTCAACACTAGATGGCTGTAGCGCTTAACAGCATTAAGCATTTAACAAAGATATTAATAATTTTTAGGTAGCCGTCTATGAGAATATATTCAAATGAGTTTGTTGCATAAAAAAAAAAAAATCAATATTAAATAAAATAAAAATAAGATACTCTTAAAGTTATTTTGTAATAATATAAGACTTGAAATGGCTAACCTATGAAAATATATAGGAGAATTTATACATCTACAAATAATGACAGTTATATTTTTAACTATATATTAATAAATAATAAAGATGAATTAGGTATAACAAAAAAAAAATAATTTTTGAAGAAAAAAAACCAAATAGATACAAAATTTCAAATTAAAGAGTATTAGAAAAAGCAAGAAAATGCAAATATAAAAAAGGCTGATTTAAAAAAAAAAACTAGACTAAAAAAAGAGCTTAAAAAAGTTAATATATATAAAAAAGCAAATTATAAAAGGAGCAATAATAGTAAAAAAAAAATGTGAAAACGTTTTAACCAGAGATATATCATATCTCTGAGGAAAATATTAAATTATCAAATATAGAGAAGAAATATTAAATGTAAATATAAAAGAATTGGGGCTTTAAAAAATGATTAGATTAAATTAGATAACTAATAATTAAAAAAAAAAGATATGCAAGATATTATAATTTTAGAAACAGAATTAATAATAGCATTTCTTTTTTAAGAATGCATCAAATAAAAAAAACACTCAATATATTGTGCCGATATTCAATCTATTCTGATACAGAGGGCGCCACCAGATCGCTACGTATCTGGAAAATTTATTTGCTGTGATCAGAATAGATGATGATGATGGTTTGTGCTGACTAGACTCAGGGAGACACAAGAGATCTTAAATTGTTTAGACAATTGCGACTAAAAGCACAAAGACAAACGTCAGGCAAATTAAGTTTAAACAAATTCTAAAATTTTATTAAGATAAAATAAATTATGAAATATAATTTATTTATGACACAATAAATAGGGTTAACTCAGGCGTGTACCAGAAATACTAAAGGTAAAGCTATGACAGACCGACTGATCTTCTAATAAATGAATTATAAAAGGAGAGGAAGTAAATTTCATTCAGCAGAGGATTCATCCAAACATTGGTTTTCACTTTCAGACATTTAAACAATACGTCCTTGAAATAGATCAAAGAAACCAGTGCCAATGAGCTTTTTGAGATCCAAAATTTGGTCAGACCCCGAATGTCCTTATGTCGGTATGAGCTGCACCTATTACTACATTTAAAATAACGGTGATTGATCCACCTCAAAAACAACCGAAAAATATGATTGAAAATGAAGGAAACAATTAAAACTGGTGAATACCAGCCAAACGATTGGTGAATATTACTCTAAAATTAATAATTAAGGGTCTCAATAAGGGACAAGTAAATAATTAGAAAAACAGTTACGTCTGCCCCAGCATTTAAAAAAAATAAACTTACAAACAAATTCTGAGTACACGCTCTGATAAATTTAAAGCACACGTAATAAATACAAAAATAAATCTATCGGAGAGTGCACATGAGTACGAAAATATTAAAAGTTGTAAACACTTTAGCAGAACGAAAGTATCGCTCACCTGTAATTTAAAAAAAGGGATAAATTTTATCTTCCTGCTGACGACTTATAAAATTACAAAGAAGAACAATTCTAATTTCTGCTTCTAGAGATATTAGAAATGAAATCTCCACCTGCAGGAAAATTAGACGATAAAGTCGCCAGCCAAAAGATTTTCGGAGGTTTGCGAAAGCGCAAACACAGTGTTTACAAATTAATTATGGAATACTAAATAATTACAGGTAAGCATTTAAAATGCACGACCGCTAAAGCATTTATAAAAAGTTTTAGGCATAAAAATATAAATATAAAACTCATTCGTCACTCTCCAATAAACAAAACTGAGAGCAAATTGGGAATCTTAAAACTAAGATTCCAAAACCCATTACAAAAATATAAGAAAACACAATAAAAATTAAATATGAGTATAACTATTATTTAAGAATACATATTTATGATTAGAATGAGCGGAGATTTAATGAGAATTAATTTACCCTGGGAAGAATAAAATAAAATAGTTACCTTTCAGTAAAAACAACGTTCGCGTAGAGTGCACACTTTTATTCTAGTTCATTTCAAGTCCTTAGATAGCGGCAAGGTAGAGGCAGCAGGGTCTTGTTTATTTTAGGTGTTCATTGCAGGATTGAAGGAAATCTGGCAGGCATGGGTCCGTCTTCTGAGTTAAGCTAGCACGACATTTTGTTGGTTATCAAACATATAGCAGTATATTTTAACATCACGGAGAAAGCAAAATTGTTTTAGTAACTGCAAATTTTGCTTTTAAAGATTAAATGTTCAAACTGCTAATGGTACAAATGTTGACGTTAATCCGACTGAATATTGGAAATTCGAAGCTGAACAAATCACTTTGACGAAGTGATTTGTTAATCTCTCTAGGTTAGAATAGAATAGACTGACTCATGAAATTTTTGGTATTATTTATACCTTCCTTGATTTCCCGCGAAAACTAGCCTTGTTGTCCAATTTCTACACCTAAGGCAGGGCAAATATTAATCTCCAGCTCAATCTAATCTAAGAATTCTGCCCAGGGATTATTGAAATGAAAACAACTACATACAAATCAAATCTCCACTTTTAGAATTAATTAAAATAAAAGCAACAGGAATGTAATTAACTAGCCAGCTTGTCTTTAAATCAAATGGATTTAAAAACAAGCGGTATAAGAAAACTATTTTAGAATAAATCGATAAACATTTTTAAAAAAATCTGTTTTACATATAACGCGTGTGTACTTTGATACACAAATTCTTTTTAAATAATAATGAAAATTTAAACCCTAAACATTTAATGAAAATTAAAAGCTTAATAAATTTCTTTTTTGTAATAACACCATTGAATCGGATTTCAATCAGGTTCAATATATATACCAAAGATTAAAACTACAAAGGTAAGTTAATTTTTAAAGGGGCAAGAATTTAGTCAAGTTTTAGTTAATTACAAACTAGTAAAAAAACAACATCATTTATTAATAAATTATTCACATAAATAGATACATAGAATATTATTAATACTATGGACAAGAGAGATGAAAAAAAGCTAGATAATATAGGGCATCTGTGAGATAAATTGGTGAATAAAGGAGAAAAATATGATAAAGACATAACAGTGTAGATATTTTGGAAAAAAAAAAAAATGAAAAAAGAATACAAAGTAACAGTTATGTTATGATAATATAAGAAGGGAAAGATATTAGTGAATAGAAAAAACATGATAATATGGTAAAAAATTGTGAGTTAAGGATAGAGAGATATAAAAGACTGATAATTTTTTGTAAATAGAATAGTATAAAAATAATAAACATGTGGTTCCAATATTATAAAGATTTGTAATAGAAAATGATTTCAACTAGATAAAATTTTAATTCACCCTAAATTTAGAAACAGTTTTAACATACATGTGCCCATCAAGAAGAGAATGCAAATTTCATCTCAATTTAGTAAAGGTAGAACTAAAGGAAACATAGGACCACTCGTAAAATAGAAAATATTAAAGAAAAATTCCAGATTTTTCATATATGAAATATTTAAATAAATCAATTATTTTATATGCGTTTGAAGTATTAGTATTCATTCATTTATAGTTAAAATCTGCAAAGCGCATGTGCAACAGCTTAATGCTGTTTAAATATTATATATGAAATATTATAAATATCAGGAGAGTGGTGATAATGTGAATTCAAATAAATGATGAAAATTATTCAAAGAAAATTTAAAAGACAAAGCACTGGAGATAATGGATTATTAAAAAAGTAAAAGAGGAAAAAATCCTTAACTAGCAGTAAAATGATGAATAAATAATTAAAATAATAATGCTATAAAAGAAATATGAATTAAAGATTTATCAATAAGCTGAAATGTGAAGCAAAATAAAGTTAGGAAAGAAAATCTAAAAAAATATATAGGGAAATTGTAAAATTGTGAAAAAAAGGTACATTTGAATTTAATATTAATAAAATAAAACAATTTAATATAAAAAAAAATCAGGTTCATATAAAAATCACAAATAAAAAGATGAGAAAATATATAAGTGTTTTGTATGACAGAAATGACAAGTTTTAATCTATAATAAATGAAAAAGTAAGGCAATTATATAATAAAAATAAGGTTTGGAATAAAAAAAATTGTAAATACTTTTAACTAAAATGAAAAACTGAAAACAACATAATGTCGAGATTCTATTGAATTAAATGAGAAAATAGCTTTAAAAAATTAGTTGTCATTTATAATGTTCATAAGTGGTCATTAGATTTTCCTCAATAGTTATAATTTCAATGGAGATTTCAGAGTATAATACTGAGAAATTTGAAAATTTTTGGAATGATTAGCTTAATCTCACATACAATTAGGGGTATTGAGAATGTTAATCAGATATATTTCCAACAAAGAGATGCAAATTTATCTGAAAAGCTGTTTAGATATAAGAAAGATAAGTAGATTCAACAAACCTGATGGACTATAGCTAGGCATAAACTTTTTATGTAGCTTATATTTTATCTTGCACTGAAATCTGTATCAAGTTTCAACTTTCCTCCTTTAATCATTTTCATAAAGAGATTATATACTTATTACCTTAACATTCTCCTGTTTGTTTTGTTTATAATTCTTAATGTTTCATTATGCAAATCTATATTGGGAAATATGAAGATGGTAGCTGATCATAATGATCATAATCATATTAACAGCCGAATAGTAATCCAAAATTGCATAGATGAGAGCAATCATAAACTACTTCTATATACTGCATTAAAAATCACAAGAAGTATGATAAAGACTAGAATTTTTCAAATAATGATTTTTTTTTTTTGATATTCTATAGATACAATTTATCCAAACCACTTTTAACACTTTTTAGCAAAACCTTTACATACATCTTACGTTTTCGACTGTCCTGCAGTTTTCTTCAGAATCAGTTTACTTTAATCTTTTAAAAATAAAAATAAAAACATTTTCTTTTCATTTTAAAAGATTAAAATAATCTGGCTCTGATGAAGTCTGCAGTACAGTCTAAACATAAGATGTTAAAAAGTGTTAAAAGTGTTTTGGGTAAATTGTATTTATATGATATTATAGCAAAATAAAGGAAAGGGTAATTTTGATAAAATATTCTATGGATGTAAGATTGAGCACTGATGTTTTTAAACCATGATGACAACAAAGATTCAAGAAATTCCATGGATAATAAAGAAAGCCAACAAATGGATATTTGATTAGATCAGACTTGAACTATCCCTTCAAGAACAATGATCAGATTAAAGTTACTTTTTGATTATTTTATGATATGATTCAGTTCATTAGAAAAATATGTGAAGTTTGGAAAGATTGTTGGTAAAAAAAAAAAAGAGAGATATTCATAGGGCAGATTGTTTCTATCATGTTAACAATTAATGTTCCTTCGTACATCCTAAAAAATCATGTAGATAATAGATCATTCTACAGAAATACTATTTATATTATATTTTGGAGTTTATGTTGACTTATTGAGAATTAGTCATGATATATGTACGATTGTGCATGTATATGTGCGTAAAAAAAAAAAACAGATTAATATTTGTTTTAATAACAATGAAAAAGAATTTGCTAAAGGGTAAATTGAATTACATTGTTAAATATTTTTTAAAAAAGAAAAAATATAGATGGAAAATAAAAATACTTATTAATAAATTATATAGATCAACAAATGTTTATAAAATTAAATAGTCTTCTTGTAGAATAAATAGGTATAAGAAAAACTAAAAGCAATAAAAAATAGACGGTGAGATAAAAAATGAAAATATACAATAAACAAAATGTTATATAACAGGTCAGTAGTTTTTAAATATTTGGGTAATTGGATAACTGACGTATATGTTACCAGCAAATTATGAAAATCATAATTGTATGGAAGTCCTAGGTATTCTATACAATGCCAGAAATGGTATATCCAAGTATGAAATAGAATTTTACACATTTCCTAGGGATTCTATAAAATGCTAAAAGGAAAATCAACAAAGTATAAAATACTCTCAGCAATAACATTTAACATCACAAAATAGGCATTACATTCTGAGATTAAAATAACATCATATAAAGCTCTCTTTGGCTGCAAAGCTAAAGTAGGTCTCACTTCATCCTTACCCAAGATGTTTTACAAGTCATACAGACTGAGGACTGGAAAAAATAATAAAAAATATACAAACAATACAGCAACAAACAGATCATCTTATCTAAAAAAAGATGTTACAGTATAAAACATGTATGATACCATAGTCTATGATGAAAAAAACAAAAGTGGTGATGAATGCATGTCTACTCAAGAGGTTTCCAGCATATGTTTAAAGAAAAAAAATTGTAGTGCAAAAATATGCATAAACATTCATGCTGTCTGTGGACATAAAGATGATGGAAATGAGAACATAGAAGATTATAATGTTAATGTTTTGTATATCCTTTGCTTCAATATTAAGAATGCTATTGAAGGTAAAATTCAATCTAAACAGTCTGGAAATAAAGACTCAAAAAATGAAAATGGATTCTGATAAAAAAAATTTCCTCCTGCATATTGAGTCCCTGTCTCAGATATCAACAAGGAATGGGATGACTCATGCAATTGGAGGGCAGTTGTAATGAATGTGACAGATGATGGTTTTTACTTACTTGTAACTGCTAAAGTAATTTTAACCAACTTTATGCCAGATCACAATTCACTTTATATAGTTCAAACATGAATATTCATATGATATTGATACAATTATACAACAGACAATATTACACAGCTATTCTGAGAATTAAATTCTCACCTCATAATAGGAAAAGTCAGAGAACAGTCAGGGTAATATAAAAATTCAAGATCACATAATAACATCAATACAAATTATAAGAGATGAACTGTAAGAAAACATAAGTTGACTTTCTTAAATACTGAGTAGCTATATAAATAAAAAGAACGAAAAAAAAAATATTTTTTTTTAAATTAGAAAGAATATGTAATACTACATATATTAAAAATTTGTATAGGAAGAAAAACCAAGGTGTCAAAGTAGGTCTTAAAGTAATGAGAGTTCTTTTTTTTTTTTTTTTAACAACTATTATGTTTAAAAATGCATTAAAAAGAAATTGCTATGATCTAACATGGGATATGGAAGATTTAGTCCTACAAATAATAATAAATATAGATTGCAAGCAATATTCTTTGCAAATGATATTGTTTATTTAGAAAAATGAAGATATGTATGCCTGAGAAATATGCACAAAAAGGAGAAAAGGCAGGTATTAAATTTAGTATACAAAAATAAAAGATAATGATAATAAGTAAAATAAAAATAAAAATAATGATGAAAATATATACATATATAAGATTTAAAATTGATAGTAAAATTAAATGTATATTAGAATATAATAAAAGCAATAATAGATAATCACCTATGGAAATAATATATAATATATAATAATCAGAAAATAATAATAATTCTTTACAACAGCTATACAATCAAATAATAATTTTATACATAAAAAGCTTTCTTCAGCATCTGCTTTGGTGTCCTTTTCAAATATTAATACTCTACTTAATGTATATTCAAATCATTGAAAAATATGGTTAAGATTTCAAAAAAGAAAGAAAATTTTGCATTAAGTGGAAGTACATACATGGTGAATAAAGAGAAAATAAAAGTATATTTGAAAATTAAACATTATAAGTGGGAGTAGCATTACTAGGATAATTTTTGACTAATTAATTGGAAAAAATGGCAATCAGAATAATTAAAATAAATATTGAAATTTGAAAAAAAAAAAAAAATTGTGATAAACCCATAGAAAAATTAGATATTTACTGGAAAATCTAATGAAAAAAAACAACAACAAATAGACAAAATAATAATAATAAACTAAGACAGTATCAACATATAGTCAATATTGATGCTGGTGATATTTATATGTAAAAAAGACAATTGTTTAAGAAAGAATAAAAAATTTAGAGGAAAATGAGAATGTTGAGAAATTGAAAGAAAAAAAATTAAATCGTTGCATGAGATGAGTGGTTATGGAACAAACAATGTAAAACATTTATTATTAGGAAGTAGTCTATTTTGAAAATGATTGAGAACAAATAGAATTAAAGTGTGTACATAATAAAGAAAAACTATACTAACACAGATTTAATAGTATCTTGTTGTTGTTTTTTTATTAAAAAAGTTTACACTAAAAAAAATTAAATTAAAATTATGTAAGGCATGTGTGTGCTAATGAATGCATTCACCTCATATGAAGTTGGAATCCAGATTGAATAAAATTTGCAACTTTTTTTCAGGTAACAAAAGATGCAAAGTTTTTTTCTTTTAGGATAATCAACTCATAATCAATCCACACAAACATTTATTATTCGGTAATAAATGATATGAATATCTAACTATTATTAGTGTGACAGAGATCCGAATTTATTTAGAGTTGATCAAACAAGTGCCAATGTACTAACTGTAAAAAATTATATTGTATCTCAATGCAAAAAAAGGAAAGTGTCACAGGGAAATACACCAGTGATATGTTGATTGCCTTTATGAGTAATGATTATTCTTTTTTTTTGGGCTTCATTTTTAAAAAAATATCATATGGCATCCTAATTCAATTATCATCATATATCCTGACTCAGGAGATGCACTACCGCAATCTACATTGATCACTTTTTTAACTTCATCTAAGACATCTTAAATGTAAAAAATTAATTTATATTAGATCAATAATAGCTGTTTTGCTGATATGCATAATCAAAGGATTTCTATCCCCTATAAATTTTTATGCTCTAAACTTTAATTATTACTAATTTTAGATAATACAATTCTTATTCACTACATGACTGCTTTATTTAAATTATTCCAATCACAAATTATTGATGATGATTACACTTCGCTGAATCTAATCAATTATATTTCTATTGAAGGGCATCTTTGTAGACAATGAATTAATTCTCTCCTATATGCCATTTTCCATTAAGAAAGAATGTCTTCCTACTGAAGAATATTTTCCCTGCAGTCCTATCATTTTTATTGTTCCATTTACAGTCAGGGACTTCCTCATCACAGTACATAAACTTTTTAGGGATAATAATAATAGTTTAGAAATATTTGTTTGGAGTGAGATCAAATCATATACAGACAAGATGAATTTTAACGATAATTAAAATACAGTAAATTATTTAATTACACATGTAAATATTTATTTTAATATATACTATACATAAAGTAAAATATAAAAAAACATACAATAAATATAAAGAACAATATCATAATAACTAAAAAATTTATTATATATTCCATATACTTAATTAAAATAAATATGAAAGATTCGGTATATTATGGATAACCAATAATAAAACAATATATAATATTAGAACAAGACTGAGACATTATATAGTTTCTAGTTATTGTACTGGTCAAAACATGAGCTGGAACTCACAAAATGTACTTCAAACCCAGTCAAGCCCAAGATTTAGGTCAGGGACCAGCCTGAATTCGAGCCCACTCTCTAAGCTCCAGATCAAACACCTAATGGATAACATAACAATGATGGCACATGAGAATTAATTCTTAATCCAACCCACTAGCAAAGCGGAGAAAACAATGAAACATCTATTAACTATGACTAAACTAAAATATATATAAGCATGGCTGTACGTTTGGAAGTGGAGAAAAAAAGGAATTTGAACTACTCAAATAAGTTAGACAATAAAAATATAGTTTAATATAATGACAAATTATTATACATTATGACTTAATTATATATATTAGTATGTGTGTGAATGCGCTATTATTTCTCATATGCTCTTTAATAGCTAAATAACATATTATAAATATGCACATATCTTTGGTGGGTCCGATATTAAGATGCCAATCAATTATTAGAAAGAATTTACATAAAATTGCTATTAACACTTTGGGTTACGGTTCTGAAACATGGTGATTAACATTATTTCGGGAAGCATTCCGAGATTCATTACAGATATAATATAAACTATTTTCATGCCATTACGGTCATGAAAATAAATAAAATACATTTGAAAACATATTTGATTATATGACAAAAATACTTAATGAAAATTCTGTTAATTAGCGCACTTTTTATTTTTTCCCAAGGCATATAGATACTCTTAAATACAGAAATAAGTTACGATGGTGGGATTGTATAAGATTGAAATAAATTTAATTAATAAAACTAGTAATAGTTGGCATTTAAATATATATTTTGAGCAGAACACAATTTTTAATATTATTACAGCACTAAAATTAGGTCATAAGCAAAAGAAATAATAATAACGATATGAAGTTTGGGTGGTACTGACATAATAGCCAAAAATAACTAAGAGGAAACGGTCATGCTTCTGGAAAAGAATGAAGTCTGAGCCTCCCTTCTTGGGCAGTGCTTAGAGAAAAGTGAATAAGGCATGCCATGAACATCGCTGACATGCAAGCCTTTGATATGAAGAAAGTGGATAGGCATAGTGTGTGCCAGACTTATGGGAATCACCGCCAGAGGCCCTGTTATACAAAATAAATGGTCCTGGGAAGATTAACTATCTTCAGGACAAGGCTTGAGAAGAAATCTATGAGTTTGAACTTGTCATAACCCCCAGATTAAGAAGCACATATATATATAATCACGAAGATAAGGCCAAATGTCAATAATGCAATATGGGTAAATGTCATTAACAACATTGAATAAGATTTACTGCTTTAAAAATAAATGACCCTAGTTTGAATGCCATAATTTATGTAAATAAGATGCTATGCCACTAGAATATATATAGAGAAATTTAGATTTCATTTAATAAAATATACATTGAGATTTGACCCCCTCCTTTTCTGCTATTTAAAATAAATAAATCCCACCTTCATTGATTTTATAATAGCTGGAATATTTAAATACTGTATTTGATATTTTAAGAGTAGATAAAAAAAAAGACTAGCAGTTATATAGAAAACAAATAATCTATCACCATTTCAGAATTGAATAACATTTATAAAATAAATAAGGTTTCAAAGTGTTAATTAACTTGAGTTCTGGATTCACCCCGGGTAGAAAATCCAGAGTTAAACAAATATATTTTTTATATTAAAACATAAATAAAATGTTGGCTCGTAAAACAATCTGGCAAGTGTATTAATTAATAATGCATTATGTTTTAAGGGAATGTTAAAAATCTCAATTCATGAAGGTTTACTTAAAAGAAGAGAAGATTTTAGAAATTCAACTCGTCAGATTGCTTGAGACTGGCATAAATAAATGACCGCACCAGAGTTAAAGAAAGTTAGACCATATGAGAGAGAATTAAATTTATAGAAATCATTTGAGAGCAATTACATATTAGAAAAGTTACAAAATTAAATTATACATTAGAGAAATTGATAGTAGAGTTTGAGATTAGTTAGACTAGTTACTTGTGGCTTAAAAATTTACCTTGCACTATTTTAAGAGTCCATATTTTAAAGTCTTCTCCTGCATGGCAATTGGTTCTTAAATAACAGCAAGCTTTTATCCAGCATTCCAGAATTCTACAGTCAGGCTCTTACTTCATTCTATGGGAGCATGATATAATGGCAGCGGAAGATGACCCTCACAGGTCAGAAAGGTGATGAGCTTTCTATGATTACATTTCAACACAACTAGGATTCAGTTAACTGCATAGTTCTTTCAATAGTAGCTAATCTATCTGTCCTGATTTAAAATCTGGCCATTTTATACATTGCTCAGGTATTTCTGGAATGCTTTTAATTAGTTAGTTTTAGCTTAAAATCTAATCTCTGATCTTAAAAATTCTTACCTTTTCTTTATCGATTGTTTTTTTGAAGATGCAACATTAGATAATGTCCAAAAATAAATTCAAATCTATTTCCAGATTAGAAATAGATTTGACAGAAGTGTTTATAACAAAAAAAAATCTTTAATCTTAATCCCCATTTTATTTTAAGTAAAACTTTAATTAAAATAACTTCCCCAGATTAAAACAATAGTGTTTCCAACCTTTTAATTATTTTTGGACAATTAAGCTGCATCATCTTGGATTTTATAAAATATACATTTTAATAGGGAAAAAAAAAAACTTTAAAAAGAAAAAGTTTAAAAATGATGTATAATAAAATATTTACAAAAAAAAAATCAATATTTTGTTAGTATTTTGCTGCTATATATATATATATTTGAGCTGCACCTACGTACTTTAATAAAAAAGAACTAATAATTAATAAAAAGAATTAATAATAATTTTAAAAAATGTTATTGAAACATTAAAATTTTATAACTTAGGTGCGCATCTCAAATATATACATAAAATATATATACACGACAAAAGGAGCAGGATGGGATATAGGGTTTGGATACAGGTTAGTAGATAAAACTATGAAGCTCAATCTTAAGCTAAAATTGACTGCTTCATTATCAAATAAACTTTTTTTATCCTCAAATATGAATAAACCACAAATTTATTTATACAATGTTACCATATCATTTCTACAATATAGTATATTTATGCCTTTTATTATTATAAAAAAAACCCACACACAATAATAACAATTAATTAGTCCTTTGACAATACATTTTATCTTCTTTCATTGATTCCAATGATAGACAAATGGGACATTTCTCACCATGAATGGATAACAAATAAGTTTTATGATAGTTCATCTCCTCTTCTCCTTTATCCAGGCAACCAGTGATTATCTTCAGCAGAAAGACAACAAGATTCTGAGCCAACTGGCATAACTGTAGTTTTTTAACAATGCATTATAATTGTCTTCATTCTAAAATTGATTTTGGTCATAGTCTTCAAGTAATGGTTATTAAATCATAAGAAACTATCCGATGTTACAAGTATTACCAAACTGCTAATCATCTCCTACTATTTTGCCAATACAGTTCTTTCAACTACAATCTAGTGGCTATTCTTGGGCTGTTTTCTTAATACATCTGCTCTTTGACAAGCAATGTGAAGAAAAAGTAAACAAAAGATGACTTGTTACTTGTCTGTATATATCTCTTTTCATGACAATACTATGTAGTCTCCTTCAGTCACAATTACACGCTGTAATTTCATTTCATTTAATCATTAATGAATTTCTTTGTTTACAATAAAGTTTTTTTTTAATCCAACAGAACATAAATTGAGAATTTAAGTGATTATTGATATAATTATATGCCAAAATAAAATTTGTATCCATTTTATATATATAAGAATTTTTTTCCCCTTATTTACAAATAACATAAATTAAGGGATTATTGACACAATTATATTCAAAACAAAGTTTTGCATCAGCTTTTTCTTTTTTTTCCTTTTCTTTGAGCACTATTTAAATTATATAATTTTAATCAATTCACTGTTACTTTATATTTATCCTTATTTAATAATCAATTAATATAAAATCACTACATTTTCATTATCCATTGATATTAAAATGTTCACATAATGGTATTTATTACTATGAGTAAAATCATATTTATATCTAAAAATATATCAAAAAATATGACTACGATAGCATTATTTCATAAGAAATATTAATTCTATTCTATTATTTAGAATCTTCTTTAATGAAAACTTATAGAATGGATAAAATATTCAACAAATCATTTTCTCACTAAACTAAGAGTTATATGTCAAATATATACAATTACTGTACCTATTGTCACTAAAAATTGTTGATTAAAAATAATATATTTTCTTAGTTGGTTTTATTAGACATTGAAATTGCCACTTTGTAAAGTCCTATAATGCCATACTAGTGGAGAAAACATCAATAACTTACTGATAATGGCCCTAAACCTATGACCTGTTTATATATATGTTCGTACATAGAGACACTCATATGTAATCTAAATGATAGATAACATGCATTACAGTGAAAGGTTGCATTTTAGATATTAAAACACTATTTCAAATTTATTCAAATATAGATTTTACATTAAAATAATTTTCTCAACTTTTTATTCACCTATTGATTAAACAACCGCTCTTAGGGGGAGAAAAATCAATTAAGTTTAAAATAATATATTTTGAATGATAAATTAATTTTCAGACTATAAAAATATGACACACAGATATAATTTTTAAAATGCCAGCACATTTTTGTTTATATCTTAAACATTTACTAAAAAATAAATTCAAAATTTTAAAACATTATTGTTGAAACTATAATTCTAACCTTTCTATATCCTATTTTATAGTAAGCTATTCATTTGAAAATCAATACTGTAAATCTTATATTTAAAAAAAAACACAATACATTATCAGCTCAACATATTTTTATTTTGTCAATTCTATATGCAAATGCATATCTATATCTGTATATTAAAAATATTTTTTAAATAATTCCTTCAAAATGATAATAAATAATAAAATATTAATACTAATAGATCTCTTTGTTGTGAATAAAATATACATAAATATAAGAATTAAAATTGAAAACTATTATGAATGTTCCATTAAATAAATATATAGTATTAAAAATATATATTTTTTCAAATCACAAACAGATGTAGATTTTTCCTTTCATGTGGCTAGCCAGTAACCAACTCAGTTAATAAATAAGTATTTAGCTATTCTTAGCTAGATTATATGAATATAAAACTAATCTGTTTTGACCAGACAAGTATTAATTTATTAGTTGTAAAAATAAAAATATATTATAGTAATATGATGTAGCTTTCATTATTAGTGGGGAGAGCATCACAATCCAGAAGTATTGAGCCCTAGTCACATTTTTGATATGATAAAATCACGCCATCAAAAAATATTCAATAATAATGCAAGCATGTGATGATCCTTCAAAGAATTCTGAAAGTTGATTATTGAATAAGAAAAGACATTTTTCATTCTATAATACAAATTTTTAATATCAAATATAATTTAACAATATCAATGTGTTTTCCATTAAGATGATGTGACAATATTTCTAATTTTATATGAATCATTTTTAGATATTAAGCACATTTTGTTAAGCTATAAAAAACTTTTTGAATAAGGGATATAAAAATTCCATAAAGTGGGAATAAAATACAATAAATGTTAATAAATTTCAACAATTTGAAATGCCATTCAAAAAATAATTTATTTAAATACACAATAGAAATAAAGCAAAATGGTATCATTTTTATCATTAAAAAAACAACAAAGCATAAGGTAGAAATAAATTCTCTATTCAAACAACTATGAGTAATATAATCACAAATTTAAAAATAAAGTAATGCTACTCCTAAATCTATTCCAAGTCATATTTTTTCTTATCACTTAAAACTTTTTATTTGTAAATATTTTTATGATTCTTATTTTTGCCCCCAATTATAAATATTTTAATGATCATTTCTTATTCCTAAACCATGAACTATTACAATATTCTCTTTGTTGTCCTGTTGTAATGTGCTGTAATCTTAAATATCATCATCATTCACTTATTTTAGCATTACTTTATTCATAAATGAGTTCTATTACAACATCGTGATTATTAATTAGCATGTAATCTAATTAGACATAAGAGCTTCTAGAATAGATTTCAATCTAACAATTACATAATCTATCAATTAAAGAACTGCTACTAGTAAAACTTTTTCACTCCTTGAATTTAGTTAATACTTCATAAAAAAACTCTTGTACACTTCATTTTCTTTTTCTTTCAGCAACTACTCTTTTGTTTTTTACAATATTTATGTTTTTCTAATTTTTCTTTTTTAATTCACTATATTCTTTGGACTACTTATGATTTATTATAAAAAGGAAGACATATTTGAAATATTAGCTTACATAAAATATCACTACATTAAATACCTTAATATTGTATTAATGCAATCTGAAATATAAAAGTATTGGGTAAGATGATGTACATAAAATCCCTTTTACATTGTCATATAGAATGCATAAACACACGTTATATTCATGCATTTATTTTCTTACTTTTCATAACCCTGAGATAAATCATTAGTCAACTTTATATTTAAAATTGCTAGCCTTAGTTTTAAAACACAGAATGAATTACTTTTAGTTAGTTCTTATAGTAACAAACAATATATTTGTAAGGACTTTTTTACTATTAAATAAAATAGGATTAAGAGTACATGTATTATTATAAAATCCTGAGAAATTTATTCATTCATTTATTAAATGTGAATCGATTATTAAATTATAGAATAGTTTTAGTTTATGTGAATTGCACGTCTTTTCCACATTATCAATCTCAGCCTTCACAACTGCATTTTCCACATATGCCACTGAGATCATGACTGATAGTCTTTCTTATGGTTTCAGTATATATATATATAATTTTAATCATGAAAGTGTGTTACATTTAAAAATCATTATTCATATTTCATGTGGGTTTGTAATGCTAAAAATATATTTAATCTTACTTTTTTGAGTATATTGCAGGCCTTCTCCAACTTAATTTAAATAAATATTGTTGTATATATAAGTTTTAATGAAGAATTTTTTTAAAAAAAAAATTGCTCTGTCATTTGCTTCAACATTTATTTTACTAGATCATTAAAGTATAAACTTCTACAACTGATAGCTTAATTATACACACAACTAGATTCTTGCAGAAAGCAATAAGCAGGTTATTGATACGAACAAGATATTAGATGATTTTCACATTTATCACAACTTGATAACAGCAAATGTTTCTTAATAAAACAATAATATTAAAATAAAATGTTAAAAATAAAAAAATATAAATAAATAAATATTATTTTTAGATTAATTAATTAAATACATAATATAAATAAATTCTAAAAGCATATAAAATATAGATATTAAAACAGCACTGTGGATAAATAATAAATCAAAATTCTAAGCAAACTTGAATACATACATGATTAAAAAAAAAAAATCAATATTACATGAGCAAAATAAAAGCACAAGGCAAAATTCCAGTTAATATCTGTCTTATGTCAGAACTTTACATTTATAGTAATTATTATATATTGACGCCTCTCAGAAACAAACAAATAAAAAAGGCTTCTTGCAAAAGAATTTAAAATATAGCATAGATTTGAATAAATTTAGTTGGACAATATGAAAATTCAGACTTTTTTGTTTAACCAAATTTCTAAAAGTAATGTATAATATTTTTGCTCACAAAATTTTATTTTTGCTGTTGTATTAATAACGATACCCTATGATAACTATTACAGTCTTTCTATCCTTTTATTTTTATAAATTGATGCAATAGAAATATGCTTTTAAAATCTGATAGCACACTTCATGGGACCATATATTCTTAAAAATTTCCAAAAGTTTTAAAGCTACATATCATCACTATATTTTACATCTTTATCTGGTATTTTATTATAACATGAAGCTTTTCCACTATAAATAAATAATTATATCTTACAATATGTATAGTAATATATTTTGATAATAAAAATATTTGAAATTATTTTACTGTATTTATATATTAATATTATATGTATTCATAATTTTACAATATTGGCTCATAAATTGGAAAACATTTTGTGAGATAAAAACATTTAATCCATTGACATAGCTACCAATGATCAATAATCTCAATATATCAAACAACCCCCTCCCCCCTTTTTTTTCTGAAGGAAAAAAACCCATTTAATAACATTATTAATAAAATTATCACATAAAAGTTAATTTTCTTAATTTCAGAAATTGCTTTATCAACATCAAATTAAAACTCCATTTAAAAAAAAAGTAAAAGTATCCATGAACATCTGTAATTACTTAATAACCCTGATTAGAGAAAATAAATTACAAAATTTCATAGGCATATTGCAGTCCTCATAAATTATAAAAACACGAATCTATTTTTTTTTAATAAATATAGGTAATACTACTTTTCTACACTCAAACTATTTGGAGAAAAAATCTCTATAAATGCAATACCTTTAAAAATAAATCTTGATCAAAACTTTAAAAAAAAAAACTATATGTCTTTAAAAAATTTTAAATGTTGTTTTTATCAAAAATTGATAAAATAGATTTAGGATTTATTAATAACACATTTGTTTAGTTTTTCAATGATAACCAGAGGGATATTACTGTTCTAGTGCTTTCTCTCAACTCTTGATAATGTCAGTCATGCTCAAGTTGTATTCACATTAAACTGTATTATCAATGTATCTGCGAATTTAAAATAACTACTTACATCTTTTTTATTATTGAACTATCATTGTAAAAAGTATCTTAATGCAACACATTGTTTATGATGTCAAATTCAGTTTTACATGCAATCAACTTATGTAGTTATCATTTGCTAGTGTCTTAAATGTTTTCAATGACTATTATATATATATATATACTAGTTTTGATAAATAATTTTTTAAAAAAAAAAATATCACTCTGTTGCTTTACATTTATTTTTCTAAATGGTAAAAATGGATAAACATATAAATCATAACATACTAATATATATATAATGTATACATGTGGAATTTTTTTATAAAAATATATATGTTATATATAGAGCTCGCAAATAAGCTCTTAACTAACAAGCTTTGCAGAATATCCCAATTTTAGACTGGTTTCTGCTGTTGGTTTCCTCAGTGAGATGCTAGGATATTCAAACATTAGATTAAAAATACCAGGACAAGCCCAGCACTTTATCTAATGGATAACTATTAGGTAGAAAATCTGAAATTTTCAGACATCCATATGTCTTCCAATCCAGCTACCTAACTTAGTTCAGTCCCATATGGCTATTTAAGTTAGATAGCTGGATTGAAAGACATATGGATGTCTGAAAATTTCAGGTTTTCTACTTAATAGTTATCCATTAGATAAAGTGCTGGGCTTGTCCTGCTATTTTTAATCTAATGCTTGAATATCCTAGTACCTCACTGAGAAAGCCAATAACAGAAACTGGTCTGGAGTTGAGGATATTCTGCAAAGCTTATTAGGAGCTTATTTGTGAGCTCTATATATAACATTTGTAATACAAGCTTGTTAAATTAGGTCATGTGATGTCTGACTTGATTTTTTTTTAAATGTATATACCTGGGTCTCGTTTTATGCGGTAAATAGGTTCCACAGAAAACCAGCATTAAAAAAAAATCGCACAAAAATAGACTTAACTTACTTGAAAAATGGGGATAGGTGCTGTAATTTTCAGAATTCGCATAAAAGCAAAGCAACAAGAAAAAATTACTTTAAAATTCACATTAAAAAAATAAATAAATAAAGTATGACTAATAAAAAATTTCCAATATTTGAAAAAATTAATACAAGATAAACTTTTTTTACTTTTTTTATTAACTACAGTATTTAATTTTACATTTTTCATACATATTTTAATCATTATCGCTAGCGTTCATTTGTAAACTGGTAAGAAATCAGATTCGATGTTATGTGATGTATTGTGGCTTCTCCTTAAACGAAGTCAAGAATCTCTTAGCAATTATGCCCAGGGAAACCTGTTTGCCACTTTATTTTTATTCGTGATGTGATGTACAACTAGCACCAGTTTCAGTCTTGTGTTGTGTTAATGTTTTTCTGTTTCTATATTAAAAAAATGAGATTGCAATCAAAACAAAAAGATTATACATTATCATTAGAAAGATTATTTTCAGTTTATAAAATCTTTGTTTTTTATTTTAAAAATCTAAAAGATTATTTCTGTTATATATAACAAAGTACATTTTAAAAGTTTAAATTTTTTAATATTTATTGCGATATTTTTATATGTAAGTATAAATCTATTATTATTATTTACTGATTAGTATAAATAGGTTATTTACATACAGCTTCAGGCCATATTCACGTCAGCTGCTAATATAAAGTTATATTTTTGAAGAAAAAAAAAGTATTTCAAGTGAAAATAAGTTATTAATAATTTAAATTTCTTGATATCTAGTAAATATAGTGAAATATGAAAGATATTAAGAAGAAACATGAATCGCATAACTTCAAAATCGCATTAAAATAATCTGCATAAAACGAGACCCAGGTGTACATACATTCAATAACAAAGCCAAGTCTTGCAATATAAGGAAGGAAGCACTGACCATGCAAGTAATATAACTGATCTTGTTAGCAAATATACTGTAAATAATTTGTACAACAATATGTTTATTCCATTCGTTATTTGGAAACAGAATGTTATATCCAAAAAGAAAACTTTTGTGACCAGAATTTTTTTTATGTAATACTTATAACTTATCACTAATTATAACTATGTATATATATATATTTGTATTTATACACACACACTTTTTCACGTCATTTTATATTTTCAGCTGGAATTATTTCTTCTTACAAAAATACTTGTTTACAGATTATTGTGTTTAATTACATCATAAAAATGGTAAAATTAATTTAAATATTTTTAATTAAATAAAACACTTGTTCTTTTATAAACTTATTTTTTTTTAAAAAAATAGCTATACAATAAAAAATGAAATATTAAATACATTAGCATGAGAAGGATGTATGATACAGTCTGCCTGAATCAAATTTTTTATTTTATTTAGTTTCATCTCAGTTACTCTCAACAAAGTAGTGACTCATTTCAAGTCATAAATAATTTATTGCTTGTTGCTATTATTTCCTCTTAAGACAGATCACAATTTTTTAAGTATTTATTTCATTTGCTAATAGATTTAGCAAAATATTTTAAAAGTATTATTAGCAATAAATATTGTTTATTCCTTGGGAAGTAATAATAAGTCCGAGCCAAGGAAATCGCAATAAACGAAGAAAAGCTATATTAAAATCAATAACACCAAGTCATAGTATTATTATTAACTCACGGTAGCGGTATATGCTTATTATAATAGTCATCACTTTTGTAAATGAAATTAAATTGTTGATTTATTAATGAACACTTGATTGTTATATTCTAATTTGCAAGCCATTTAAACAGTTTCAGTCTAGATAAACTTTTTATAAAAGAAACAATTTAAATTCAAATATGACAAGTAATTTACTACTACAACTTTTTTATACAAGTGGATATATACACAGTTCAAATAGCATAGAGATTATATTAATAAAAAAAAAGTATTCTACAAAAGTTTTTATTCTGCATTGGGCATATGTATATACATGACTGAAATACACATTCATGTATATATACAAATACATTCTTGAAAATATATAAAAAGTGATGCAGGCCAATGGTATATATTCTGGAAATGCTAAATATGTGTCCAATTTGTGTAAAAAACTAAGTGTTTTATTTTGCTATAATGTGAATAATGATAATTTTATTAAATTAACAAAACATTCAGAGTAGTTTTTTTTAAATCATATTTTATTTTTACAATCTTAGTTAAAAGATCCAAAATACAAATCAACTTTTCTGTTGTATCCAAAGTAAAAAAGTATTTGAGATTGGATAAGAAACAAACACAATTAAGGTAATAGAGAAATATTGGTAGACTTTCAAAATTAATTCTGAAGATTACACCTTATTACCAATTTCTAGAAATATATAATTTGTTTTACTATTGCACATTTATTTTTAAATTAAAAAAAAAAAAATTCAATATGGGTATTTTTCAAAAATAATATTAATAAAAATATCTCAATGAATATAAAAGTAAACTTTTATAGCACCTAGCTACTTATTAAGTTTTTTTTTATATAAAACTTGATGTGATCACTTAAAATTCACAGCAAATTTTAAGATATAATTTAGTTGTTGTTTTTTTTTTTTCAATTATTCAAAAGTAAAGTTCATCAATTTAATATTAAATAACCTTTAAACATCTATCCCCATAAAAGCTGCTAATAGTGCTAATATTTGGTTTAAGATATAAGACTTTTGTGAGAATGCAAACCAGCAAAACTGCAGCTTGTGAGCATTGGTAGATCAACTCTTCAAAATGTAATTTCCAAAAAATATATATGTCTTGCAATATCTCTTTAAATCTAAAAAGAAATGACTGTAAGAAGCTGACATTCAATCCAAAGTACTTTTTTGCTTAAGTTAATTATTATCCATACAGTGTTTGAATATTTTGATAGTTTAAACAATAATGACACAGATATTATCAAAAATTATATATATATTCACAAAGTGAAATTGCTGAAATAGTTGTGTATAATTGTAAAAAAAAAAAATCATTGCAGAAGCAAAGATGTATATATTGCCCTATAATTTATAAATGTAGCACAGCTATAATGTAGTTAATTTATAACACATTCAATGAAAAAAAAAAGTTTTTTGAAATTATTCAAAAGCTATTAATAACTATGATGAGGGCAAATTATCCTGATGCATAGATGAAAACCTAATTTAAACATTATAAATATAGTTGTAAGTATTATGAGATATTTTAAAAGCAATTTCAAATATAGCTAATGATAAAATATTCTTTTAAATATGTGAGATAATAAAGTATTTTGATTATCAACAATATATATTAGTCTTTCATTGGTGGTCGAGAGGTCAGCGCGACTGCCTTGCACTTGCAGGCAGTTGCCCAGGTTGCGGGTTCGCGTCCTGCCGATGCTATGACACTTAAAAAAAAGACAATATATATTATAAAATAATAATTATTAGCTATGGGAACTTTTAAAAAAAAAAAGGGGGGGGATTTTTTTAAAAATGTCCACCCATTTTTTTTTCAAATAGTATATATAATTGGATAAGAAACAAACACAATAAAACGCCATAAAAGACAAAATATTATGTAAGATTTATTTATTGAAGATACACAATAAAGTGTATTTATAATAAGTAGAAAAATATGCTTTATTTAATTTTTATTCAGAATCTGCAGTTTGCAATAGGATTTTTGACACACTGAAGACAAAAAAAGATTTCTATTACAAAAGTTAAACAATTTACACACACAAATACAAATTTTATTCAGCAAATAATTAAAAATAAACTCCCATTATATATAGAATTAAAGCACATTAAAAATAAATTGAAAATGTATACATTATTTAAACATAGCACAACTTATTTAACTAATTTTTATTTTTAATATTTTTATACCAATAAAAAGTATTTCTAACCACCTCATAAGCATAAACAATATTGACAAAAAAAAAAAGATTTAACCATTTACATTTGTAAAGCTGCTGTAATCAACAATATATTTCACTTTTTCTATCTAATTTTTATTAAATTACACTGCATTTTTGTACTAAAAAAAAGTTGGACTATTGATTTTTTTAAATCTCTTAAAAAAAAAAACACTGCTGCAAAAAAAAAAAAAGTCAAATTTTTATTTCTTAGATAATAGTAAAAACCAAAAAATATTGTTAACATACATGAGGTGCATGAAAAATAAATTTAAAATATACATAAAGTTAACTTAATTTTTTTAAAAAACATTTTATTTTAATTTAATGAATCATGATTCAATGGAATATCAAATTCATAATTTAAAATTGGGACTATAAAATGCAAATATCATTTTAAAAAATCAATGCAACCAAAATCTACAGAAACATTGTAATTGTTTTTTCCCTAAAAGATTCCTGATTTTGAAGGCAATTTGGAGAATTAATTGCCTTTATTGTCCAAATAAAGTTGTATTTATATATTTTTCAATTTTTATTAGTGCACATCTCATCTCAAACTTTACTATATTGCAACTATCCATTAGTGCAAAAATTTAGACCAATCTCATTCATTATATAAAAATTTAGACCAATCTCATTCATTATACTATACATACATTTCATGAAAAACCTTCACTTGTCAGGTGAGCTATGAATATTAAACATCTATATATATAATATAATGATCGGGTATAAGAAACTTAATGTATCTGCACTACAAGGGTGCCATATAGGCATTTGAACCTAGAAAAATTTATAAAGTAGGCAGATACGCGCTGTTAAGATTCCACTATATTTATTTCAGACCATTAGCCCAAGACACTAGCTCAGTGGAGTAGGAGAGATTTAAAACATTTTTTTAATAAGTTTTAATAAAGATTTATATTCTCAAAATATATTAATATCTAAAAAACGAATAAAATAAGCCACTGCCAGTAATTAACACACAAACAATATTTATTTATGCACATATATAATCATTTTAAATTTGAGGAATAACATTTATTATTTAGATTTTAATATTAATTTTTAATTTATATTATTATTTTAAGATTTTAAATCATCCACACAGATGAATTTTAGATTTATTTTAAGATTGTCGCATATGAATAAACTACATAGATTTGTATTTGAAAAGAAAATATTCTATCCCTTATTTAACCTTAGGCCAAAAGTTCGCAGTCAAACCGGCGTCAATCCATCTGATACATTGATGTATTCAATGTAGCATGAAAATACAACAGCACTATATACTATACTGTCAGAAATGGACATCTGAACAATATAGTTAGAGAAGACTGACTCTTGTCCAATACAGGAATGTTACATCTGTATGGCAAGAAGAACAATAAAATAAAAACTCCATAGGAAGGGACTGTGGTCCTTTTTGCCGACTTATAATCCCATCCATAGGCAAAAGGGGTTGTGCGGCATATACAGCGATTCTGCACGTAGCGAACCTCATACTACATCTACTAATTACACCGATATATCCAATCCATTGACCCAATTTAACTATGAAACAAATAACCTAAGATTACCCTCCCCTAATTAATTAATATAACTTTACAAATCTATATAGCCATTCATGCCCGACTTAAATTTAACATTTAGATATGTTCACACAGATGAATTTTATAAAATTTGTTTTATAATGTTGAGTATAGATCGGCTGCATAGATTCCATGGTTAAAAAATCTCAAAATAAACATAACCGATCAAAATACAGTCATTGATAATGTCAATTGCAGAGGGAATACAAGAAACCCAATGGCATTCATCATAAGATGCCGAATTGACATCGATGACTTATATATTCTAATCGAAAATGAAAACCACAACATAATTAACCGCTAACGAATCCATGCAACGTCCATACCCAACTTAAATTTCATGCATTTAAACAATTTATACAAATAAATATTAATAGAAATAAAAAAATGGAAATGATTTTTTTTTAGCAAACTCAAATATATATAATTTAAAGATTAATTATCAATTTGGAAATCAAATAAGAGTTCATTTTAAAATTTAGATTAGCTGAATCTTTAAAAAAAATGACGAAAGTTCTTAATTACTTTTTTTTTTGTTAATTTGTAAAGTTCATAGCTCACGGTAGAAGAGTCCAGGTTCCTGTTTTTAATTCCTGCGACGTCTCCATTGGAAGACTGATCTGATGTTCTGGAGGTGGCATTAGCTGGTTCCATTCCAGTATTACAGTCATTTCATTTTTTTTAAAATAGAGAGTGTGATATATGCATCCTATCACACCTCTCAAACACAAAAAAGCTGGAACTGTTTGGAACTCAATATTTTTCTTTTTATAGTAATCCTCCGGATTCAAAAAACAAAATGTCACTGTTCCAATCATTTTCATTAAGGTCCGAGAGGCTTGGTGCTTCCATTGGTCAAGCTAATTTCTTTATTTTCTTATCTATCTTTCATCAGACTTTTTAATTATACAAGAACCTCAAGGACTAGCTTGCTTTTCAATTACTTTATAAAACAATCATTTCCATTTACAAAAATATTTTATCTTTAAATCTTGTACTTTTTTATAACAAAGTATGTTCAAATACTTTTATTTATTAAAAAAAAATATTTTTAAAGTTTTGCATCTGTGCGAATATATATATGTTTAACAACTCTTTAATTTTTTTTAGCTTTTAGATTTTTAATAAATTTATTTTTATTTGCGAACTTAGTTTTTATTTTAAATTAATGTAATTGCATATTTATATATCGTTACAATATATATAGAAAAACTGTAGCATAGAAATCCAACTATATTTTTATGACATCTTTTTTTTTTTACAAATAAATATATATATAAAAAACTGTTAAGCTAATGTCAGTTTCAAATGCCAATAAAAAAAGTTACAACTTATTTTAGTTTTAAAAATATCAAATTACGAATGAAGAATCAGATGAAACATTGGTACTTAAACTTGCTGAAATGTTTAATCTTTCAAAATCAATAGTCTCAAAAAGCATGCCCCCCCCCCAATAAAACAATTAGAAATCAATGCTAAATCAGAAGATATTTAAAAAAATTGGAAATCAGAAAATATAAAACTACAGCATAACTAATACTGCTGTCATCATGCTTCTAGATACACTACTATCTTCCAAAACAATACCATGAGTTTCACAAGCAAAATTTTTTTTAGCCAAGATGCTATTTCAAAACAACTGTTTTCTGAAGTTAATGTTATAATATGGATGATGAAAGTTATGTAATATGATCAGATACATCATTATTTATACTTCCTCTCAATGGCTAATGTTGGCAATTAAAACCTCTCTTAACTGAAAAACATAGTAGTGAAACTGTAATGAATCAAGCAGCCACATCAAAATATTCTCCAAATTTTATCATAACTCTGAAAGGAAATCACAATCATAGATTATCAAACCATTTTAGAAGATAAAATAATGTTATCTCCAAAGATAAAGGTTAAATTCATGCAATTCATATATTGTGGTTGGAGCAAAATAAAAATGTTACACATCTCACATGCTACTTCAATCATCTGATTTAAATTTTTAATGAGCATTTATGGATCAATTTTATGAACAAATAAAAGATCAAAATTCTTCACAATATCTTTCAAGAAACTTGAGGCTTTTAAAAAAAAAAAAATAGTCTTAATATTTCTAAAGATTCTTTTTAAATTTTATATAATTTCATCACATATAGAATATAACTGTTTTTGTTTGTAAATGATAGTCATAAAATTTCTCTCCACTGCTATACAATTCTAAATTACTCCTATATATTGATTTAAAAGATCTATTATGCAGTCTTGGGTAGGAATCTTGTGTTCAGACCAGATCATCATATAAATTAAATTTAGATGTTTTTTATAGGTCATTATTAAAATCTATTTTCTAAATGAGTAAGATAATGATTGTACAATAAATAAATAAATAAATAAATAAATAAATAAATAATTTATTATAAGATTAAAAATATATTAGCAATTCTTTAATATAATATTAATTGCTTGAGCAATAATTTGATGATTTAAAATTAAAATGATAGGTAGAGCAGTTCAAACCTAAATTTGTTTGTTAGTTTTTTTTAAAAAAAAAACTTAATGTATTGTCAGTTTTCAGAAAAATTAAGTAATGTTTTAAAAACAAAATAATAGGCAATGTACAACAGTTATGTTCAAAACTGCCAATCCAATCCAAAAATTTCAGTTTTCATAACTACTTCTCTCACCTTTGAACTAAATTCTTTAAATGATTAATAATGTTTATAAAATATAAAATAATTGAATTAAATGGTAATATTAAAAAATATGTAAAAAAATAATTTATTTTTAAAAAAAATAATAGTAACTAATAAACATCACGTTGTACAAAATATTTCATCAAAATTTTAAAACGTTTGTTGTGATAGTCAATTTTTTTAATTTAGAAAAATAAACAAACTGATATAAGAACAAGAACTGAAATTCTCTAATATCTTATGGTTCTTTTTATATTCTAAATGTTATCACTTTTAGTTTGCTAAGGGTACAATCCAAATGCATAATGTTTTTAAAAGAATCCAACAAAATCAAATGATTGATTATGAAGACAACTTTATTAGAAAAATCCAGTTATTGTATAAAGTTAATTAAAACCTGTGCACAACCCAAAGTATGTGAATGACTTACTCCAAGCAGATGCATAAAGTAAATTTATCCTGAGTGAATTTTCAATAGAATAAAACAATGCATATCACTTGAGAATTATATAAAGGATTTTAAATATCATAATAATCTAAATATATATATTTATGTGTGCATGTGTGTAAAAATAAGAAAAATAAAAAATGAGAAACCAAAATCAATGTGTAGAACATGTTTTTTTTTTTTTTAAAGTATTATACCAATGATGACTTACAATACAGTTGGCAATGAATCATTTAAAATATGGTTGAAGAAAACAGGAAAACTACAAAATGAAAATTTATTTAATGCATCAATATTTTTTTTTATTCAAAAAGGTTTATTAGACTTTGAATTTACATACAGTAATAAACTAAATTTATCTATGATTCACAATGCATATTTTGATTTTAATGTAATTTTACACCATAGAACTTCATTATCTCGAAATAAATTTTTAAACTGACATGCTCACATGATGTGATCTACAATGATATACTTATGATATTAGTAAGCACACTATGTTACAACAAAATGACAAATAATAATAGTCATTTTCATCAGTCTTCCCAATCCATTCAATGATTGACCATTGACCTTAGACCCTTGTTACAATACACTTAAGAACCCAAGAAGTGAGTTATTTCTAGCTCACACCTGAATTCCAATGGTCGAAATTCTCAAAGACTTGCAAGTCCAAACTGTAAGAGTCCATAAAAAATTCTTTCCATATGTATCCTGTGACTGGCATCAGTGAAATGCCCACTGTCCAGGCCCTTCTCTGAGATGCAGTAGGCCACTTAGTCCTCTCATGGTAAATTGCATGCTGAAGTGTTCCTTGTATAATTATCCTATCTCTGATGCATTAATAATTTTTATTATTAAATACTATTATAAACACAAAATCTTCCAAATGAGTTTACTAATTTATGCAAAAAAAAAAAAAAATCTGTAAGAAATTAAATTAGTCACTTCATATTCCTTGGCCATATTTTAAATATGTAATATTTTATGACAAACTTTTTTTTTCATAACAATTCTTTATTCCTTTACTTTATCCATCTAGATGTTTATGCATTCATTGGTATTTACTGATTTATCTTTTTTTTTAATTCTATAATTATATTTTCTATTTATCCATATAATCTAAAAAATGTTCTAATAATGTTTAATCTAGCCAAGATATTTCAATACTTATAAACAAGTAAATAAGATATAAAAATCAACAAATTCAACAAATAATAATATAATAAAGGAAAATAGCTATTAATGCAAACAAGACCCAGTGATATCATTTGAAAGGATTTACAATGTGCTAAACAAATCAGTAGCAACAGAAATTATGTGCTTTATCAGTATATCCCAAAATTGAATATGTATTTCAGTCCCTAAAAGTAATTGGAAATTTTTTTAAAAGATTTACATTGTATAAATAAAATGTTTCAAAAGTCAATAGTAGAAAATCTAAATTAAACACAATAGTATCAAAAATATTTAGTTAAACAATATCCTATCTAGGAAATAGAAAAATGACAAAGAGAAAAAAAAACCCGATCTATCAATATTAATAAAATAGTTCAGGGGTCCCCAACCCTATGCCCGTGGGCACCATGATGCCCGCGGACCATTTTATGTGTGCCCACGGACCATTTTACGTGTGCCCGCTGCTATCCGAACACGATAAAAAATTATTTATCTGATACAAATAAATTTAATTTTTAAATTTCTTATAAATTATTGTATTATATTGTAATCAAATTGTATGGCATACTATACTTTTACAGCATAAAAATATAAACGTTAATTATATATTAAAATTTTATTTTTAAAATAAATATTTTTTTGTACATTATGTGTACTATTAACAATTTCCAACTATAAATTTACATTGAAAAAATAAATAGTGCCCACCACCTGGTTGAAAAAATAAATGGTGCCCGCCACCTGGCCAGTATTAAAGAATGTGCTCTTAAGTGCAAAAACGTTGGGGACCCCTGAAATAGTTGAACATGTTTTCAGGCTGTGTGAATCCATGACTTTGTATAAGATTTGATGCATACACTAATTTATTCATCATGTGCATGAATATGTAACAATAATGTATTATTCTTGTCATTAGTAGATATAAAAAAATAATTATCATGTAGAAATTTCAGTTGCACAGATATTAACTTTGTCGGATCAACATTCACTAAACAATAAAGATTATTATAATTTGATTAACGATCAAAAAATAGCAAAAAATATAACTACCCCTCTTGGAAGCATTGGTAATAATTATCACATGTTGAACATATCACTAAACATGGAGTAAATAATATAACAGCAAAGCTACATATTAACTAATCTTTCTTATTGCATTGTCAAATGTATATCATATAATACTAAATCATCCATGCACTTTATTACTGTTACATTATGCTTTATTTACCACCCTCTTTTATAGTTTACAGTTTCAATTGCCCCAGAAATCTTACTTTTATATCTCCTAACTTCAACAGTTAAATTCAAATTTTAAAAATTTTTAAAATTTGAATTTAGCAGTTGAAGTTAGGAGATATAAAAGTTCATTTTTAAAATTTGAATTTAGCACTTGAAGTTAAAAGATATAAAATTTCTGAAGAAGATTGCTGGGGTAATTGAAACTGCAAACTGTAAAAGAAGGTGGTAAATAAAATGTGTAACAGTAGTAAAGTGCATGGATGATTTAGTATTATATGAAATCTACATATTAACACAATGATACTGTATTTGCATATGAGACATGATTTTGTCTCTATAATTAAACTGATAAGGATCACAGGAACTGATTCAGCTGAGATACTTTCAGATAATATCTAGAATGCTATCACTTACAATAATTAGTTAAGTTCTAATATTTTGCGATAATATTTCCACACTTAATTCTAACGCTTTGACAATTCACTTTATTTCCTTACTGTAGCTAGTGCTTTTGAAGAAATGGGGCTGGGTTCATATTATTAGAAAACTAATAGCTTAGCAATAATCAATGAAAATTTTCAATCTGTACTATTTCACTTCTTGAATGAAAATTGTGGCCATTTTCTAGTAGGATTATGTAAACACACATCAACATTATTCAGCAGTATTTATGAAGTTAAAAAAGTTTTCTTGGATAGCTCAATCTATCCATCTATCTTTTATTGTGGATGACATTTCATTGTCACATAACTGTAGAACTACTTAAATATTAAGTAATCAAATTATATGAGAAAAATGTACAAATTGTACATTACAATGGTTATACAAGTCAATGATTACTATAACATAATTCTGATCATCGTTTATCTACTAATATACACATATAATAGTAAAAAAAATAGAACAATGGGTTTATAATATGATTAAGAAAATTTGAAAGAATTTTTTAAAATACATTAAAAAGCATAAGCAATGATTCCATTAATTATCAAGGTAAATAGGAACCCTTAACTTTTTCATATTAAATTATAAAAATAATTTTTAGCATAATTATTATTAGTTGCTACTCAAAAAAAAAGTATAACTGATTAAACTTTAGAAGACAAAATAAAAACAGAGAGAAAGATGCCCTAATATAAATATTAAAAAAAAAAACCCAATATAATAAATATTTTATAAAAAAATTTAATTTAGGAATATGAAATAGAACAACTGTACTATACTATACTAGCAGAAATATAGTTGCAAATAATCGCCCAAACTGTTAAACAGAAGATTTTATTGCCATAGTTATTTTCAAAAAAGAGGAAAAACTCCTAAAAATCACAATAGTAATTTAGAAGTAGTAATACTTATCTAAAATTAAAAAATAATGTTATAACTCTTCAACACTATCTTTTTATGCTTAAAAATAATTAAGCAATAATATTTGGAAGTTTTATTTTAAAAAAGCTTTACAACTATTTAAAATTTTTAAAAAATTATGATCTCAATATAGAACATTTCACTGCTTTAATCTTGATTTTAAAAAAGTACAAAAAAATAATGTATAATTTTTATAGACAAAAAAAAAACATAAAGGGATTAAAAGCAATATATGTGGTGAAACAATAATTAGGTATCATTGATGTTATTAAAAGAATTAAGGTGCGGAAACAAAACTAGGCTGGACATGTATCTAGAGAAAAATATCAACAGATGACCAATTAAACTCTTAAACTCAATCCTAAGAGATTATAAAATATCTTTAAAAAAGCCATGTATAAGATGGTTGATAAATTCCATCCTGCAACTCCATCGATAATATTTAAAATGATATAAACATTAAAAAAACTAAGTACTTCATTTTTTATTGAAAAATTCATTAAAAATTAACTTTAGCTTTAAAAAAATTTAAACATTATTAAAAAAAAAATCAACATATTAAAAAAGAAAAATTACTGCTGAATGATTAATTTAATAATACATTAAATTATTAATGATATCAGATAAAAGGTTAAAAGCAATTGTAATGATATGACTAAGTGTATCACTTCTTCTCCCTTCCCACTCATTTAAAAAACAAAAACAAATAATGTTTATGACAATATTTTTCTTAAATTTCTATTTACCAAATTTACTTCTAATTAATGACTCACATGATATCATGCACATTTCATATAATTCAAAATTTCATAATACTTCATTAACAGAATAAATAATACACCAACTTTATTAAAATTATGATATGAAATACAAAATAAGTTTTCTAATAAATGAAAATATATATTTTTAATTATAATTTGAATATCCAAATATATAAATGGATAATAATTTAAGTATATTCAGGTTAAAATTATAATTATTTTAAAAAGTGAAAAATACATTCCCATTAGTCATTAATTAGACTAGAGATTATTCACTTATTGAATAATATTTCTGTAGTATTGCTACCTTGAGTCAGAAGTGTGTAGTGAAAATTAGACTACAGAAATTCTATTCAATAAAACATTTCATATTGATGATATTCAGTAAAACAAGAATAGTTTATCTATTGCTTTCTTGCTTATAAAACAAGTTTTAATTGTCAAAAAAAACAAAAACAATAATGATATATACCTTTTTTGTTTTAAATTAACATATATAACACTTTAAATTATAATACAATTTAAAATGTAAATATTTCGTATTTAATTACCTGAGATAATGGGATGGCTAAACATGAGATTAATTTAGCTTCTCCCCTAAGAATAATCGCATTTAATATTATGATTTAAATTAGGTCTTTAAACATGATGATAATAGATTACAATTTGGACGGCCAATTTTTTTTATATAATAATAAGTAAGATAAAGTCTTTTCCATTGACTAATATATGCATACATTGATAAATATCAATTACTGTAGCTGTTGATTAGGAGCTGAAAATTATCAGATCCTACAGATTAGTGTTTAAAATTTATGCAATATTGTATGAATGATGATCGACTTATTGGCAACATAAAAATTTATTTCATAAAACTAACTTGATTTACAATCATGCAAATAATATTACTTATTCTATATAGGCACCACTATCTAGTCTCCTGCAAATATTAATTTCATTATTTGATTATACTCTTACAGGTTCATCATTCTCCAACTCTTATAAACCAATTTAATAACAAACTTTGAACATATAACTATACTCAATGGCTACAGGCAATCATGTATATATGACATACAGGTAATAAAAAAATCAATAAAATAATCTTTATCTCCAATCTGACTCTTTAACAAGAATACAAATATACATAAATACATTTACATCTATGTCATACATTTTAATCAAATCCTATCAATCCAATATGTTATTTTATTTATTTAAAAAATGATTTCTTAGTTAATTATATTTAAAAGAAATTTAGTTTAGCATAGTGGTTGACTCAACTTATTGAATTCTAAAATAGAAATGTCATCATCATCATCATCAACCATTATCAATCCACTGCAGGATGAAGGTCTCTCCAAGTTCAATCCATATTTTCCAATCTTTAGCTTCTCTTCTCCACATCACCCCTGCACACCTTATTTCATCCATCCATCTCACATGTGGTCTCTTTCTGGGTCTTTTACATACTCTTGGAATCCAGTTTAAAATTTCAATTGTCCATCTATTATCATCTCTTCTAGCAATATGTCCAGCCCAACTCCACTTAAGACTTAATTTTTTCAATGAGGTCAGTAACACCTGTTATCTCACCCATACATTGTGTTTTCGATCTGTTCTTGTTACTCCCAACATGCATATCTCCATACTCCTTTGAGTGGTCTGAAGTCTTTGTATTGCTCTTCTATTAAGTGTCCAAGTCTCAGATCCATAAGTAAGAACTAGCAAAACACATTTATTAAACACCTTCCTTTTCAAACACATAGGTATATTTCCTTTTAGTATCAAGTTATTTCTACCAAAAGCACTCCAACCAAGTTTAATTCTATGATTAATTTCATTCATTATGTTTCCATCTGTATTAATAATCTGATCAAGATATTTGTAACTGTTAACTTCTTCTAACTCATCATAATCAATCTTTATTTTCATATTTTGAGAAAATCTATTAATCATTACTTTAGTCTTTTTAACATTTATCTTTAGTCCTACTTTCCTACTTTCATTTGATAACTCCTGCAACATTTCCTGTAGCTCTAAAGCATTATTTGCAAAAACAACTACATCATCTGCAAAATCTAAATGACTTAAATAATCTCAATTTACTTTCACTCCTTTAGCTTCCCATTTTAATCCACAAAATATTTCCTGCAGCACTGCTGTAAAAAGTTTTGGAGATATGGAGTCACCCTGTCTTACACCCTTTTCAATGTTGATTTTCCTACTATCATTATATAATCTAATTGTTGCTGTTGCATTTTTATAAATATTCTTTAAAATATGACAATATCCTGGATCTACACCTTGATGATCCAATGCTTTAATCACTGAAAAAAATGTTTATAGAATCAAATGCCTTTTCATAATCTACAAATCCTAAGCATAATGGCAACTCATATTCATTTGTCCTTTCTATAACTTCTCTCAATACCTGGATATGATCTACTGTACTAAAACCATTTTTAAATCCAGCTTGTTATCTTGATTGGTGGAAATCCAGTGTTTTCTGTAGACGAGTTGTAATTATCTTAGTAAAAATTTTGTATAAAACTGATAAAAGACTGATAGGTCTGTAATTTCTAATATCTTCTTTATCACCTTTTTAAAATATTAATATTAATACTGCATTCTTCCAATCATCTGGAACATCTTTATCATTTAGACATTTGGTATAAAACTTTGCTAAAAAAATTTCTATTTCTTCACCTGCTTCTTTTAATATATCAATTATAATTCCATCATTACCTGGAACCTTCCCTTTCTTCATAAATTTAATTGCATGTCCACTTCCTCATTCAAAATTCTGGGCAATTCAGAAGATATAATAGGTGTAGGAGGCACTTGTTCTTTCCTACTATATAATTCTTGATAGAAGTCTTCTACACATTTCAATTATTATTATTATTATTATTATTATTATTATTATTATTATTATTATTATTAATAATAATAATAATAATAATAATAATAAGGGGTTTGAACTCAACCTCAAAAATTAATAAGTTAAAACATTGGATCAAGGATATACAACCACACTTGCTTGGTATACTTGAGACAAAAATTTATGCTGGATCACAAACTGACCCAGCCAAACATTTAAATATGGAAGGTTTCTGTGCATGCTCCAGAGACTCTTCCTCTCCCTCAGCTGGCACCGGACTCATAATTGCTAGAAATTGCCCATTCACAACGTTCAAAATAATTCACATTGACATGAACTTATTAATTGCAACCTTCAACCAAAAAAGCATAACAATAAATCTGGTTTTTGTATATATGCCTTTACAGGATAAAAAAATAGATACCATAATTGCAAACATTAATTCAAGGTTAGCTACAACTTCAAACCCAACTGTCTTAATTGGAGATTTTTAATTTAAAATATCAGGAATTTACCCAACGTTGGCTTCACAGAATAAACATACCACTAATGAGTGGACAAGGTTTTTTGCCAGATGATGCCATCTCTTTCCACAATAATCGCTTCTCTTCACTTATTGATCTGTGCTTTTATTCTCCAATGCTTTACCACCTTATTGAAATAAAACTAACTCCCTCAACTTTTTCCGATCACTCAGCTCAAATAGTCACAATTGACTGTGTACAAATTCAAATATCACCCTTTCCACTTACAAGAACAATAAGAGTTTTACTCCCAGAAACAACCCCTGAATTTCTGTTCTCTGAGATCTACATAATGCTAAACAAAATCAAATATATGACTTTGAACCCGGTCCAGAAATATCTAGCATTTATGGGAATGTTGTCCTTTAACATCAACCATATAACAAAAAAACAACCTCCACCATCAAGACTTTTGTCTCTGGCAGATCAGTTGCACCAGAGAATAATCATGATTAACCCAACACACTGCACCCAGCAGTATATATTCAAGCTTACACATGCATACAATAAAGCATGTGATGAACTCAAAAGCTATCTGAAGATAAAGAAAAGCAAGGTATGCCTAGCCAGGCCACACACTTGGACAAGAAATTATATAAGATGGGCGCTGGGGAACCAACCAGATATAAAAGTGCCAATGGCACTATATACAAAGAGTGGAACATATGCAGGACACAATATGATTATGCCAATTTTTGAATATTTTAAGGAGAAATTACAAGAAAAACAACCATATAAAATACCACATAATCTGTTTGGCCCACCAGAGACAAAAACCCCATTCACAAAAGATCTATTCACAACAAAACTGAATACTATTCGAAATGCTTGCCATCCAGGTAGTCCTGGAGTCCCACTGTTTGTATTAAAGCATCTAAGTAAATTCACAACAGAATATTTGTGTCAGTTAGTAAACCATCTAGCGCAACAAATTCAACCCATGGAGGGTGTCTATCCAATAGCCATAGTACCCTATAATAAAAAGAAAGCAATTATCCCACCTATTACAGACCTCAGGCCAATATCTATGGGACCTTTGCCAATCAAAATTATGGAGAAAATTATTAAAGATGAAATTGAACCATATATAATGCCACTTATCTCTGAAGCACAATATGCAAAGAAAAACTCTTCAACAACAGAAGCAGCTTTATTCTTCAAAGCAATTCTAGCCACAGTAAAACAGCGAAAAAAATACAGACCCATTGTCGTGCAGCTTGACATAGACGCTGCATTTGACTCAGTCAATATATACACACTTCTGAAAATGCTAAAAAACACAGAAATTACTAGAACACACCTATATATAATTGCTAACCTGCTTCTGAACAGAGATATCCATATAACTTTAAATGGAAGAAACTCACCATCTTTCACACCCACCAAATCTATATCCCAATGATCCCCTCTTAGTTCACTATTGTTTATATTTTACATCAATCCCCTTATCAAAAGCATACAAAATGCATTTATTGGGATCGAGATACCAGACACAACACAGTGCACTACATGCATTGCTTATATGGATGATGTTACCATATTTCTAACATCAAAAAAAAAAACAAATACCGCAACTCCAAAAAATATTAAAAGAATATTCACAGAAATAAGAATTAAAGTTTAATCTGGCAAAAACCACAGCCTGGTCACTATACACTGGTAAACCATGTACATCAATTTACAAATCAAAACCAAACTCATTCCTTGGGTTCCCATTTCATATGGAAATGAGATGCCACATCCAAAATAAACTAAAAGAAGAAACCACAAAAATTATAAACTCCTTGTCCAAGGCATATCTTTCACTGTATTCCAAAGTACAGTTAATTAACCAGCTTATCACAACCAAAATAACATACTATGTACCGGTTATTTCATTCTTGAAGGCAATTATTTCAAAAATTAGAACCATATGTAATAAACTACTTTGGGCCAGAAAAACAGTAGCAATTTCCACAAAAAAACTTAGCCAACCCCTAATAAAAAATGGACTTGGCTGCACAATGTTAACATTTTTCATCTACAAAAGTTAAGGAACTCAATAATTACAATCCTTGCCAAATATCCAAAAATTAACCACTTGCTAGAAGTTACTCCAACAGATAGACCACCTCCAAAAGGTTCTTTTTTCACTAACATTATATACCAATGCAAAACCACAGTCAAGATTCCAGAACAGTATTTGCATAAGTATTCATACTGGGATATTTATGGTTTAATGAACAGAGAAACAGATACTAATGTTATACAACCTATGCTAGGAATTAACAACAAGAGACTACTCAAGGAATATAAAAAATGAGCTCTAGAGCCCAAATACTTTGATTTTATCATTAAAATGAATCTCATTGCCTTGCCAACAACCCACTTTCTTTATCATAAAAGAATGTACAGATCTATTGATCCTTTCTGTGGACTCTGCCATCAAGCAGAAGAGACGCTGGACCACATTATTTATCAATGTATAGCACTTAACCAAACACGACAGATGATGTGTAACACCTACAGAAAACCAAGTACAATCATTAATCACATAATGGTTGCTTTTCAGGGAAGATCAATACCTAGCATTAGGGCAGCCATGTTTGTACTATACACATACCAGATGAACTTTCTTAATTGGCAATAATACCAGACGACACCCAGCTACATTTAGCAACAAACTGTTACACATTAGAAATAGAGATAGAATAATAACCAACCCCCACTTATATGCAGCAACATGGTCATTGTTAAGGCAACCATCAATGCTGTGAAGGCTGCAAAAAAACTATCATACAACTAACATTCAAAAAGACATGCCCACAAAACTAAGCTCATCAAACTTTATAACTCTAATTATTATTTTTTTTTATCCTTCATATTTTTATAGTCCATTAACCACAAAGTGTAACCATTAAATTTCCTTTATATATGTTTACCCTAATATTACTCATTGTATGCAGCAGCAGCAGCAGCAGTAGCAGTAGTAGTAGTAGTAGTAGTAGTAGTAGTAGTAGTAGTAGTAGTAGTAGTAGTAGTAGTAGTAATCAATAAGTAATAATAATAATAATAAACATTAAAATTATTAAGATTAAAAACTTAAGAAAAAAAATGTAAAAATGAATTACAAAAAAAAAAAACACTGAAAATTTTATAGGAATTCCTTTTTCACTAACAAATTTAAATGTTTGTCTGCTTACCAATTGTATAAATATAAATTTCTATACTTAAGTTCTAATGTTTAATTTTATAAGATTCAGGTCATTTGTCAACATACCTTAAAATCCTAGAACTTCTTGAAAGCTTCAGTCTGCTAAAATTTTATTATGTTATTGGCTATTCAGATTATCTTCTGTAAAATGTATTTTCTTTCATTGTACAAACTATTCCCAAGTCTTTTGTTGTCTTTGCTAATCTGTTTGTTTTACTACAATAAAGATGGTAATCAAAATGACCCAACACTTTCCTACAAAATCTGCATATGGACAAAAAAAAGGCAACACAATAACCAAAATCCACTCAATAAGCCATGCAAATAAATTTACACAGTCTATGAGTAAAATCATTTTAATATTGGCCAAAATGCATAATTTTATTTATGCACTTTTCTATTATTAATTTGAGCTATTTTTCTGTAACTCCCATTTATTGATCTATAATATATAGAAGATCTGCTGAAACTGAAAGAGGAAGAATTAAAAGAAAAAAAAATCTGATTGATGATCTAAGATAGGGTTATGAATGCCTAAAAGTCACAGTGGCAGACAGAAATAGTTTGAGAAAATTGCAAGATCAATAAGCAGGATATGACATTTTGGCAAGTGACAAATGATGATGGCAGTGCTTTTATTATTTTTCAAAAAAAATTTCAGAACATTAGCTAATCAAAATTGTAAAATTATCTGTTAATTCAATGTAAAATTAATATTTAAAAAATGATAAATATATAAATATTTATTCTAAATTCATGAATCAATTAATTAAAAACAAATACTACTTATCTAGTATATTTATCGTGAAAAAAATTTATTTCTTAAAAATTTTATGATAATGTCAAATAGCTCTCATTATTTACTTTAATTAATATTTTTGATAGGATTTTTAAAAATCAATTATTAATATCTATTTTAAAACTGATTATTGTAATATAAGATATTATTGATATTATTCATTTTTGATCTATAACTCTGCTGCTAATAAGTCACAGTTTCTTTTAATGCAAACACAGTGACTTTCTCTCTTCAGTTATGATGCTTGAAATAATAATACTAAGTAACAATGACTCCACAACTGTAAACTGCAAGTAACTAAAAACTAATAAAAATTTCCCAAATTTTTAATTCTGTTACTTTAAATAGTGATATCTGCCTCTAATAATAATAATAATACTATATTTACAACAACACATTAATATCTTAAGAAAATTGTCTTTCTTTTCAAAATAACAGAAATTAATTATATTAATCTGCAACAACTACATTGCTGTTTTATAATGTAATAAATGCTACAATTAGTATCTGATATCACTTCTTAAAAAAGTATTACTTCAGGACATAAATATGGTTCCAAATTTTATTTCTTTTCTATTATAAGCATTATTTACAATTTATAATCTTATATATAAAATCCATATTTTCTCTGCTGTCTGATTGGTGAATGTAAGAATGTTCGATGTCATGTGTCAAATTCACAACCACTACGTTTATGTGAAGGAAGTAATTCTGCCATCAAATAAAAAATACTGGGGAAAAATCAGTACATGTGCTTTAACTACAGAGGGTATAGTATATATTCCACAGCAAAGGTTCCCAGCCAGCTGTAGAAACAACCACAAATGCTGATTCATAATTCAGCATTATGGCACTCCATGCTCTAATGGTCAGTTAATCCCCTAATATAATTCAGATAAACAACATACACAGCAATGTTTAATAAAAAAAATATATTTACATTAAATCTTAAAAAAAAAAATTGTTAAAGCAACCAATTAAAAAAAAATTATATTTAATAAAAAAAAATTACTAAAATGATGGGCTCAAAGGCCTGCTTTTTGTATTCTGACATTAATAAATGGTATCTATTAATAAAGCTTAAAATAACCTATTATGATTAGTCATGATGCTATTGAAAAATCAAAAAAAAATTTTTTTTAATTTTTTATTCAGAGGACACATCAGTAAATATATATTTGTAACTTAACACTCAAATATTACAGGTATATTTAAAAATGTAAATTTTAATTTAGATTTATTAAAATTCAGAAATTTATTTATATAATATTAAAATGTTTTATTTAATTTTTCAGAGGGCACACCAGTAAATATATATTTGTAACTTAACACTCAAATATTACAGGTATATTTAAAAATGTAAATTTTAATTTAGATTTATTAAAATTCAGAAATTTATTTATGTAATATTAAAATATTTTATTTAATTTATATTAAATCTTAAAAAATTTGTTAAAGCAACCAATTTTTAAAAAAGGCCTTTACAAGGCTGGGTTCATCTGGTAAGTTTTATAATATATATATTAAAAATATATATCCATAAAATTGCAAAAAATGAAAAAATAAAATTATGTTTGTTAAAAATAGCATTTAACTGAAATCATTTGGTTACTTTTTACCATTAGTTATTATCTTGAAAGAAATTTTATTTAATTTATTATAAGTGCTACTTTCAAAAAATACTATAATATTTGCATAAAAATATAGAAAAAAATATAATCATATATCACAAAAAAATGGAGTTTCTGCTTTTTTTTTTTTTTGGAAAAAGTACATTCTGTTTTTATAATAAATATATTTGATTTTTGTTATTCTAAGCATTATTTACAATTGCAAAAACAGTAAAACAAAATTACTTAAGGTCAGACTACCAGTGGTATGAGATACTACTAAATCCCCCTCCTCCCAAATGGCATAAAACTTACACTATGCAAACAAATTCAAACTAATTTGATTTTTGAAAAATATGGACATATCTAGGAAGGTATTGAGATGGACATCTGTTCAATTTAAAAATTCTATGAAATTAATGCATATAAAATTTTCTTGCAGTATCATGTAATGGCTACTGCTGTTGAGGGTTAAGATATAACTTTTACCTTAATAATTTTTATATGTACTTAGAATTTATTTATATTCCACAGAATAAAAATACATAATTTAAAATGTGCAGTAGATATAATAATCAGATGAAATGTGAATTACACATAATTTTGCTCAAAACAGTAATGCTTGAAAAAAAAATAAAGAGCAAAATCAAAACCGATAAAATTGAATTAGAAAATAAAAATTCTAAATAGCTTAGAAATAATATCTCTTTGTAATTTTGACTTCCAAATAAAAAAAAATTAAAATACTCAGACCAAGAATGAATTTATAATCCATATATCTAATTTGAAAACATAATACAAACTAAATTAGATATACTAGACATAAACGTATTTACTCAAATATTATATAGTTGAAAAACATAAATGATGATAAAATAATTATAGTGTTTAAAAGAACATATTATAGAAATTATTTGAAAGCTGGCCAAATGCAATAAGATTCCAATGCAAAATTGTACAAAAAATAAAAATCATATATATATACATTGTTTGACCATATATATAAAATGATAATAGGAATCTAAAAATTGTAATTTTTGATATGATATAATGAACAATCAAAAGGAAATGTCACATAGATTATATATAGATGTATTTAAAAATTATGTAAAACTTAAGTGCATTCACCTTATGTGAGAGTGATGTAGTGAAAATTACATTACAGAAATATCATAATTCATCATTAGGAGATATTTTCATAATTCTAGGACTATTAGGATAAATCAATTTTTTCATTATTTAATAATGTTTTAATTTTTGACAATGTAAATATGTTAATATTATTAAATTTAAATACATATTTCTTTGCAACCAAAACCAATATTAAATGATCTATTTTTTCAAATAAATGCAATTTTATCAAAATAGATTACTCTTGAAATTTTTATTTTATGTGCTTTGGTTTTTAGTCTATTAATTAATACACATTATTTATATAATCCTCTTCATCCCATTAGCTACAAACTACAACATTATTGCCAAAAAAAAAAACACATGATAATAACGAACAGTAATAACTTATCGACTTATTAATTTCCTTTTACAGATTTTTTAAACTACAAATTAATATTTTTAGTAAGAATATTAATAGTAATAAACATAAAAGAATATTAAATCTTGATTCTTCAATAATTAGCACTGATTACCTATTACATTTTAAGCAATAATGTCATATAAGCTAACCTTTTTTGTATATTGATTATTCTTTTTCCAGTCTTTTTCTCTATTTTTCCAGAATATCTATAAACGTAGTCAATAGTATAGCTATAGCCAGGGTTGCTGCTAGCAGATGTCCAGATTGTGGTCACAAAGATACTTCATTACAGGGGTGCCAAAATGCTTAGATAATTAATAAAAATTACATGTAAATAAAAATGTTTACATTTTCGAATCACTTCATTGTTAGAAATACATTCTGAGCATAAATATAAAATACTTCTTTACTTAAACTAATTGTGATAATTACTACAGCTTTGAATATTAAGCTTCAAACTCAAAATATATTAAATGTCTTTGCACAAAACAGAATAGGCTGGATGGCATCTTGTCATAATAATTTATAAAACTTATATGTAAATATTTAATTTCCAAATCACTTCATTGTTAGAAATGTTTTTTTTTATTTAAATATAAGTGCAATAGTTCCACTCGGGTATGTTGTGACAATTGCTCCAGCTATACATTCTATCATTGCACAAAAACAAACAGGGCTATGCCTTTTTGTATTATTTAAATATCCTAATTTATATACAATTAATATTGATAATTTATTTTAAAATAAAACTTATTTTCAAAATATTCTCATAATTAAAGTAATTCTGCATGTGATGAAATTATATTTATTAATACAATTTTACACACTTCATTAGTATTAAACCACTAAATATCACATGATCACCATCTCATGCTAGCACATAACTGTTAGTAAACAGGCAAAAACTCTCCATATAGTAGTGCCACCTTGTGCTAACCAGAGTAATCAGTGGATGCCAGAAGGCTTGTGCATAAAATCCCTATCTAGTGCCTACTCGTCCAATATCCCCAGACTAGTTTCTGGCTTGTGGCCTTCGTCAGTGAGGAGCCTTGGATCCTAAGATCTAGGTGCAGTGCTCTCAGATCCAAGGCTCCTCACTGATGAAGGCCACAAGCCAGAAACTAGTCTGGGGATATTGGACGAGTAGGCACTAGATAGGGATTTTATGCACAAGCCTTCTGGATCCATTGATTACTCTGGTTAGCACAAGGTGGCACTACTATATGGAGTTTTTACCTGTTTTCATCGGTATTACTCAGTTGAGTGTAGTGTTAGTGTTTGAAGATGGTGAAAACTTGCCATCTATTCAGTTGTTATCTTGTCCAAATTTTTATAATAGCAAAATTACCTTTTTTTTTCTTCTCAATATGCCATATTATATTTTTATACATTTTATTGAAAAGCCTTTTCTATTTTTAATAACAATATTATCTTTTTTTAATACTGTATTACTGTTTAATAATTCTCTTTTGATTTTTAATAACTTCACATGTAACCATTCGATTAGGAAAGTTGTTGTGTGTATATTTATATTAAGAAATAATAACCTGTATATTTATACTTTATGTTTGTCTTCAATATAATAATATTAAATCGTGCTTTCACACTTCCAACGTAAAGCTATAACAATAAATTGAATACTAAATTAAATGGCTGAGCACTTTCAAGAAGATGTACTTCTCATATTCATAGCCTGTTATGATCCTTTCTTTGGAATCATTATATAAATAAATCTGATATGCAAATTATATGCAAATGAGTCACTAAGACCATCTTTTAGATATCACAAAATAAATTATTAAAAGATTTCTATTTGTTATATATTGATACATAATTTTCTGCTAAAGAAAAAGAGAATGAGTGTAACAACAAAGCAGAAATAAGAAAAAAAGCACATTTTTATTAAACAATGGGGATTTGGACTATTGCTGCTTAAGATTCAATGTATATAGAAAGCAAACTTTAGACAGAGGATTTTTTCTAGTGAATTTTACCACTGTAGCTCCCAAAGCAAACCTAGGGACAATTACAGGTTGAACAGGTTTTATTATTAGTTTAATGAGATATTATTTTATATAGCGCTATGTTTTTATACTGTAATAGTGATATTAGCGATTAAGCTAATGCACATGTGCTTTAAAGATAAATTATAAATAAATACTCTCACTTTTCCTGACACAACATATAGTATTTTAGAAAGGATGGAATGAATCCACCCATCCTTTCGACCCAAACATTTATGTATGGGCAAATTAGTTTAAGTAAGCCATAAGACATATGTTATCACTTATAATAGATAAATGTACCTAAGTAATATGTAGACAAAAGAAATAATGTAACCTTTTTAACTTTGTTGAATAAAGTCCTTTGAAAGATAAATGCACCTAAGTACTAATTTATCATTCAAATAAACTCCATTATATTAAACTTACTTATGTGTGTAGAGATTATTTGGTAAAATATTTGTTATTTAGTATCAATACACAATAAATAATTAAAATGTTAAAAATGACTGTAAAATACTTTATCTATTCTACTGGAAGAAATCAATTGTTTGATGTTTTTTTATTTATTATAATCTATCATTAAACAAAAGAAAATCCAAGGCATGGTATAATGGCTTCTAAGAATTTATCAAATAAATAATATAAGTGTGAAAATTTCTGCCATCAGTTTCGCTTATAATCGAATTGGCTTAAAAAATGGTAATTTTTCCATTATCATAGCGAATTTATGCTCATATTAAAGCTTAAAAAGTACTATAAGCTGCTGCCCTCTCTAGAATTATTTTACAAGTAATAAAAATCAATATTTAAATTTGAAGATAGAACAATGGGAGAAAGTAGACTTCCCAAGGCACTGATTGGTTGTTTCTCATTTTGAACAAAAGGGAGCACTTATCAACAATTGTGACAGCTCCAAGTTCTTTGTTTTGATTTTCAAAATGAAAATGCATGTTTTGGAGTATATTTTAGTATTATTTTTTTTAAAATATTATAAATTATTTTGATAAAATATGCTGGAAATATAATTATTTTAAAAGAATAGTTAAGATTTTAGAAAAAAATTCTTTATTTTTACATGAATGTAAATTGTGAAAGAAATCAATGACATATGCAGCATTTTCTAATAGGTTACAAACATTCTTTTTAGCTTCTCTGCTATAGAATATTTTTATAAGTATAATTAGAAACTTATTTTTGAAACAACTTTCATAATCTGACAAATTATTCATTTGCTTTTTACAAATGAAACTAAAACAAATATATTAAAAGACGAATATATTTTTATTGCTGATTTTATAATTGACCAATCAAACGTTTAGTGTTTTAACTCACTCAAAAACCAGAATTTTTGACAGCACCAACATTAATTTAAAGTAAATCCTTAAAATTCCTTGATACCTGGCTATATACCATGACTAAGTTAAATTGAAATAAAAAGCACACAAAAAAATTATTCTATTAGTAAACAAACATTTAATCTACTGTAACTCTGGTATAAAATTTAACATTTTTTTTACTAATTCATTCCCTAACGAGAATTTCCAGAAGCATTATATTGTAACATGCATATTTTCCTATATATGTTATAATATAAAATTTTAGTTCAAAAAAATTTGATACATGACAAGAAAATCAAAAAATCCCATTAAACAAAAGAATTAAGCTCATCCCTGACAAGTATATCAATTGTATTATGGAAGGGTCATCAAATATCACAATTTTTATGACATTGTTTAAAGAAAATGGTTTGAATAACCAAAAGCATGTTCATTTGTGAATTTATTACAATTTTAGATATTTTTATGCAATAATTGAAATATTTATTAGATATCAAAAATATAAATTATTAACAATTTATTTTGAATGGAAATACTTTATTTTCAAAAATAGAATGTTATATTAGCAACCAACACAAATATGGCCTAAATCCATTTACAAGCTTAGATTTTATGGAAGCAATCTAATTATAATAACGAGTATGAAATATTATAATTTTGCAATAAATATTGAAAAATTTTAAGCTTTTAAAGCATATTTTGTTAGATATAACAAAAATAAATAAATATTCATTCAGATTTTTTTAAAAAATCAGAAATAATGAAGATTTTGTTGATTTTGTAAAATAAAAGTAATCTTTCTAGAAATGATGATGTGTAATCCTTTTGTTTTGATTACGATCTCATTTTTTAAATATTTATAGAAGAAAATATAAACATTTAAAATTTATTTCAATAGTAAATAAAAATATCTATCAAATGAAGTCAAATTTATTATTTTTGATAAGTAATAATGGTTAAATCATAAATTTTACATTGAGTATGAGATCAAAGAAAAACAGTGAAATTTGAGGGAATTCAAAAGGGTTAAGATTGAAAAGCTAACTTTATTAATACAAAGCATAATTTATGCATGAGAGATTAAAAAGTTATTTTGAACTAATTAGAACATTAGCAAATCAACAGTTAAAATTGATTGTGATTTATCACATTGTAGTCACCAAAGTTTGGAGAGTTTTATGCAAATAAAAATGTAAAAGTTTAAATAATTTTGATTTTTTTAATATTCTATTGTGTCTTTTGTTAAACAAAATTATATAGAATTCATTTTATTTTAATTAGACAATTTTATTTCATGGATGGTATGGGTCTTTTTCACATGATAAAAAACATTTAGATCCTTTAAAAAAATAAATTATCTTACTTGCAAATATAGATATGTTAAAAATTGCACAAATTGATACTTATAATGTATAAATAATTACTTTATTTATTATAAATATGATTTTATGATTTATTAAATCAATATTTGAAAAAAAACAAAAAAAAACATATAATGCAAAACAAATATTTTATTTTCTCCAATCTTTTATTGCAAACCTATTATTGTCATAATTTTATTATCTTTTTTGTGAATTCTGATTCAATAGATAAAAATACTAATGAAGAGTTGATTTCACATTAAAATGTAACTAAAAAATCTGCATTACCACACAATCAGTTCTTCTACAATTATATTACTTTGCATATGATATTCATTGTAGGACTTATAAATTAAAAGCTTTGGCAAAAAAAGGAAACATAATTTCATTTAGGATGTGATAAAATGTTTTATTTTTTGATTTTCACAAAAAACAGAGATCATGTGGACTCAGGGCTTTGATAAATGGGAGGTCATGTGCCATCACAATGCATTCAGGTCAGTTCTGTTCATGAGACCAAGTGTACTGAAATTTATCTTGCACAAAGGCACTTCATAACTATGCAGTGGCCCTGACTATACATCACATTAAATAAGTCAATTTATTTTTAAAATATACAAAGTTTAATTGAATTAACTTTATCAAAGATCTTTATCATTGTTTAAAAATGCATTTTTCTTTATTATTATTATTATTACATCATTAATATTCTTTATTAAATTAATTGCTGTAAAACTATTATGTAAAATTATTTTTATATGCAAGTTTCATATTAATATTAATAAAAAATTAATACTATTCAATTCAAACTTAAATAAAAAATAATTGAAAGCAAAACACATTTCTCAAAATAAAATATATGAAAAAATTACAATTGACTTATCAACTAATTTAATATTAAATAGAATTAATTAACAGATAAATCTAAATTAGAATGCTGCTGAATTGTCTCTAAAGAATTGCCAGTTTTTTAAAAAAATAATAAAGAAAAGCAAAGGCCCTTTTTATCTATCTAATTTTGCATACATTAGAAAAAATATATTAATGGAATACTTGTAGAGAGTCAGTCATGTAGTCACATGTGATGTGATGCATTTGGCTTCTCCTTAAACGAAGTCAAGAATATCTCAGCAACTATGCCCAGATAAACCTGTTAGCCACTTTATTTTCCATCCTCCACTCTAAGTCTTCACATATTCTGCCCCATCCTATTTCCACAACATAATCTTTGTCAACTCTATGGCCTTTAAATCAAAATCCCCCTTATCTTTTTGCAAACCCAGCATAAAAACTATTAACTCACTTTCTGTATTGTCACTTTGTTCATACCTATTCTCCCATAACTTCATTATCTGTACCCTTTCTGCTTTCAAGCATTCACATTCAATCAACAGATGCCTAATATTTTCTATACCTTCCTTACACAATTTGCACACTAAATCACCCATAGTTTTCCATTTACATGTATATTCTCTTGTTGCTAAAGATCCCGTTCGAGCCTTAAACAATAAACTACTTTCCTTACTATTATCATAAATTAACTCGCTTCCAATATTCCGTTTACTTCTATATATATTTAAACTCTTCTTACCCTCCATACTACTTCTCCATCTCTCCAACTCCTATTTTTTATTAATGCTTCTATTCTTTTATCCCATTCCTTACCACTATAACACTCAACAATCCTCCTAACACAATCATCCCACCTTTTATACAAGTATACCGATATAAATTCTTTATCCAAATCTTTTGCATACCGCATTACCTTTCTCACCCATCTTGTTACCTGCCCTTTACTCATAACCCAATTAAACACTATTTTGGCTATACTTTTACTATCCATAAACTGCAACCTACCAAACATTTTCATTTTACTTTTTGCATCTCTCATATAGAAACCTGACCATCCCATTTCTCCTTGAATTGCCTCCTTTGCTGTCCACATCTCTGCATCTAATGCATGTCTTCCTACTTCCCTTTGTACTTTCTCTAAATAATCTAAAATCCTTTTACTAACACATAATGCATCATTACCATATGTTAACCCTGCTACTGCAACTCCCTTCCATACAATTCTAGCTACATCATATTTATTATATGAAAATACTGTTAGTTTCTTTACCAAACCTTTTCTTTTCTTTGCTTCATTTACCAATTTTTTCTCCCATTCAACCAAGCAATTTTCCTGATTACATAAGATGATTCCCAAATACCTATATCTATCCACCACACTTAACTTTATATCCCCCAATAAAAAAACTACATCCTCTCTTTCCCCAGTATTAACCATCATTATATTTGATTTTTCTTCACTAAATTTAATCCCCATCTCTTTACCCACCCTTGCACATGTCCTCAACATAATATCCATATCTTCTCTTCTTTCTGCACATAAAAAGATATCATCTGCAAAAAAAATCCCGGACAAAGTATATACTCCTTTGCCACCTATTAATGGTATCTCTACCCCTCTTCCTAGTCTTTCTATTGCTTTTTCCATTTCACTCAAAAACAACAAAAACTAAATCGGTGACATAGGGCATCCTTGCCTTAATCCCACTCCATTTTTAACTTTAACTGATTCTATATCCCCTAATTGGTAAGTATAATAATTATTTTCATATAATTTCTTAATAATATTTACTAAAGCTTCATCCATTCCCAAATTGGCTAATCTTACCCATAATCTATTTCTATTTACTCTATCATATGCTTTCTCTATATCTATAAAACTCATATATAACGATCTACCTGAATTCCTACTCATCTCCATAAGTTGTGTAACTACAAACAAACTATCTCCTATATGCCTATCTGACCTAAAACCTCCTTGCATTTCCCCCACTACATTATTCTCTTCCATCCATTTTACAACTCTTCCAGCTATCATATATGCGAAAACTTTATATAAAACTGATGTTACTGCTATCGGTCTATAATTATTTAACTTTCTATGATCCTTACACTTTCCTTTAAATAATAATCTTACTCTTGTATTACTCCAACTACCCGGAAAAACTGTCTTCTGCGCCACCTTATTAAAACATGATAATAACTTTGCTTTTGCTCTATGCCCTAAATTCATTACCATCTCTGCTGCCCATCCATCTAAACCTCTCACCTTTCCACTTTTCAATCTCTTTCCTGCCTCATTCAATTCATTTTTTGTGAACCTAATATTCCCACTACTAACTGCTTTCATGTTTTCTATCACTAATTCCTTCACATCTAACATCTTTTCTATATCCATTACATATCTATTTAAGATTTTCTCTAGCTCACCTCTAGAGCTACATTCTATTCCCTCATCATCTATTAGTACTATCTCTCTTTCCCCTACATTTCTCCTTTTAATGTAATTCCAAATTTTTTTACTCACATCTCTTCCACTTTTATTAATATCCTCCAACAATTTATTATTTAACTTCATCCCCTCTCTATAATTATCCATTTTAGCTAGCTTCTTCTTTTCCAAGTACTTTCCCCATTTAGCATTAATATCATTTTCACTTTCTTTATTCTTAATAGCACACTTATATTCTCTGCATGCTTTTTTCCTCTCTTTTACACTTTTACTAACTCTCATTTTTTTATTTTTTTTTATTCTTCTTCATATTCTCGACTAAAACCCTATTTGCCACTTTTTCTACTTCACCACACCAGTCCTTATACTCATCCCCAACCAACTGCTCCATGGTTTCTTCAACTTTTATTTTATACTCTTCCAACTTATTCTTATCATTCACTCTCCATCCACATCTTTCACTATTATTTCTACCTTTATTTCTATCCGCCATCACATTACTAATCATTTCTATTACAATAAAGTTATGATCACTATTACACACTCTCTCTTCATTATCAAACACCTTAATTTTTCGTATTTTATTCATTCCCTCTTTCTCTACCAATACATAATCTATTGTGTGAAATACATTATTCCTAGACCATGTGTATTGTCCAACATATACATTTGATAAATTCCCAATGCTCAAATTTACTCTTTGAGACAAAATTCCTTCAAAAACTGATCATTCTTATTATCTACATCATCAATTTCTTCCCCATTCATATCCCCTATAACCATTATTCTCTTCCCCTTTTCTTTAAAATTCTGTATATCCTTAACTAGGCATTCATATATACTATTGTTCCACTCCATTACAGTTTGATTATCTCCAGTGGCGATATACACTACAGCTACCATCCATTCTTGTCTACCCAACCTTATTTCAAACCACAAATGAAGAAATCTGGATTAATGCTATAAAAGCTACTTCATTATCATTTGTTTAAGTCACTCCATTACCACCACAAATAGCTGCTTGATTGAAGTCACTGTAACGCAATTTCATGCTAGACAGCGGAATATCCTTCCATTTTATTTTTGAAAATTTACTACTTAAAGAGATTGCGCTTTTTTAAAAGCTTTAAAAAAATACTGTCCTCTGACAATTAAAAATAAAACAAAGAACTTTTCACAGATAAGGAGAAACTAAAGCTCTTATCAAAGCTAAACTACAAACAATGCTAAAACCAATTAATTCACAAATAATTACACCAAGCTTTAACACCTTTTTAGCTTTCAAAGCTAAGAAGATGACATTCCACACCATTCATTTTCCTACTTGATTCATAAATGCATGAAAAAATTAAAATTATTTGTTTATTAATAAAAATATTTAACAGTATTTATTTGCTTTTGGCATCAATTAGTCACAACACACACACACACTTATCATTCATTACCCTAAAACATTGCACGTAATATTTCGTTTTCTAAATACCTTTTAAAGATAACAAATAAAATTATTAAAAATTGAAGACAAATTAAAATGAACAACTTTACAAAAGGTTGCCTGAAAATTATAATTATTGACACTTCCGACAACAAATGAGAGATGTTTAAATGTAAAATAAATAAAGTTGCAGTAAGAAACATTGAAATTAAAAAGGAATAAAATAGCAAAACCAATCGCCTTTCAAACAGTAGTCATATTTTATTTTCTTATTTTTTTTTTGCGCGAATTTTAAAAAAAATTTACGTTGGTGCTTTGCTTTTACGCGACTTTTGAAAAATCACAGTCCGTATCCCTCCTTTTTCAAGGTAAGTTAGGTCTATTTTTGCGCGATTTCATTTGCGCATGTTTTCTGAGGAACCTATTTATCGCGTAAAACGAGACCCAGATGTATATAGTTTTGCTTTTTTTTTTTTCAACTATCTCTTTTGTAGATTTTAGTTGCAAAGCTATTATAATAAAAATAAAAATATGCTTAGGAAGATTCTACAATATTTACAAAAATAATTGAATAGCTATATATCAGAATTCATATTTGATTGGGTCTATCTTAAATAATATACATACAGTTTCAAACCACTATAAATATCTTTTTAATAATATAATGCAGCATGGCTTTCTCTACTTATATTCAACATCTAAATTATGAAAAATAAATAATTTATCTGCTTGTTCTATTCTACAGTTACTTATTGTAAATTTAAATAATCTAGGTAATGAGAAAATTGATTAACACTCCTACTATTTAGCAATCACCTTGACTTCTTTTGTACTATCCAAATTAATAATCTAAATTCAAAAGAATCCTAGCCTGAATCTAGACGAACTCTGGTTGTAGGTTTGACTATATTTATACCTCCCCCCCCCTTCATTCAATTTTAAGTTGTAAACATATTTTAACTTTTGACAAGGATGATATATATATATCAAACAATGCATTATATATATATATCAAACAATGCATTATATATATATATCAAACAATGCATTAATTCATTTATTTATTATACACCAGAAGTATCTGTAGTAACTTTGAGTAATCCTTGGATATTAGCTGGTAATGCTTTAGTTTCAAATAACAACTTTATTCACACTAAGAAGATACATATGGATATCATTTAACCTCTTTTTATTATAGGTTACATGCTTACAATGTACATACACTCCTGCACTAGTTTCTAGATATGGGCAGTCTTCAGCAAAAATAGATGCAAATATTTATAGTAAATAGTATTATATAATGCTTTATTTTGTGTATATGATATATGATAAAGTGAGATATGTGCCTACAGTTAACATAAAACTATAACATATAATTATTAGCCTAGTAATTTATATAACTACACAAATAACCACACTTGAGTTCAAGTCTTTAGAATATTTTGTATCTTAGATTATTAATTAGGATAGTATAAAAGCGATTGCTGGATATGTGAGTGATAGACAATAATCGGAAATTAATCTGAGAGTGTGGATGGAGTCCATCAATGATTACTCGAATTTAAAATACATAGCTTTGAAATTTAATAAATACAATAAATTACTAAAGATCTCGAAACGTTCACTTCAAAATGTTTAATTTTTATTAATGACGAACAATTGTAATCACACATATAGATGTGTGTATACATATATACCTTTATGTATAATCAAGTATTAATTCTTGGTTATGGAATGGATAATTAATTTTTCATCTAAATAAATAAATTTGTTTTTAGGCGAAGAATTTATATAACTAATTTTATCAGTGGCATATTACAATTGATCATTATTTATCAATTTTAATTAATACTTTTTATCAACACAGAATATATATATATTGTTTTTAAAATACTCTTAATTCAGGATTAGCAAAAAAAATATTAAAGAATAAATGTATCATTATTTATTACAATTATTTTCACACACTATCTTTATAGACAACAATTTTTTTAATATATACTTTTTACTTATTTTTTCTACTATAGTTGACTGTTTTATTATTAAGCAGATGTCTACATTCTTTAACAAATTGAGTTATTAAAGCATTAGCTTTAATTTGCAAACTATAATAACATTCATAGAAACATAACTAGTTTTTCTGTACAATATTTCCTTTCAGTAATGAAAAATGCTATCTTTCTAGAATAATTAAATATTCCACTTCACAGATGCTTTCTCTACAAAATTATTCAAAAAAAAAAAAAAATCAGGTAGAATAATTAACCAATATTTATTTGTTCCAGTCTTCTAAGTTTCAAAGATATTATTACTTCATTGTTGCTAAATTTAAAAAAAAATAACCGGAAAAAAAGGTTAACAATAATAACGCAAATGAAAATACAATTCTTAAAAAATTACATACAGAATTTGACAATATATTGTAGCAATCACATTTAATTAAATCAATTAATACAGTATTAAGTGTATGCTTCTTTTTTTTATATTGATACATAAAAGCAAAATGAACTATTTAATTACATAACATGCACACATTAGCAATAAAGCATGTTCTGGTTGAATACTTATAATAAAATGATTTGAAGAAAAAAAAAAAAACAACTACGATATTTTAATATGAATTTTACCTATTTCTACTTCCCAAATAATAAATTTATTTTTTAATATATTTATACATTTAAAATACAAATGCTGGATAGTGATTAATATTTAACTATCATATATAAATTTTTCTATTTAATTTATTTGTTGTATATATTGTGACTCAACAGGAATGCCAAGAGAAATATCCAGATCCATAATAAATAAGATTATGGGCTTTTCTACATCAATAAATAAATAAATAATTGTCAAAGAAAAAATTTACTACATATATGGGATAAAAACAAATTTGTATAATGAGTGACGATGTAATTTCAATATTAAGACAATGTATTTTAAAAAAAAAAGCATATGAAATGTAAATAACACTAACCAAATTACTTCAAAATGACTCAAAATTGGTATTGTGGTTACACGTTTGTTATATGATCCATATTATCACAGAGGATTTTTTTTCCCAGCGATATTATAATGTCTTCAGTTCTTCCAACGATATTACAATGCTTTGTTGTATTTTCACGGTAATGAATTTATTATTTACTTTTATTTTATTTTGAAGACGGTAATAATCAAAAGATAAAAACATTCTAACATGAAAATACCCTTTGCACAATTTAATGGAATTTTTTTAAGTTATGTTATAATTGAAACACACAGGCTTATTATATACCTGTGTCTATATATGTAATATATAGGATATATGAGCATAGACTTTCACACGACCCACACTCTCCACACTATCTCATAACACTGATACACTTGAACATATATATGTTGAAAAGATAAATAATCACCAATATACGTATTTTATGCTAAACCAGCAATCATCAGTTGGTCCAGATTACCATCTCTACACATATATGCTATAAGTGCTCAGATATATATTAAGATAGTCAAACCTCATACTTTAATGGACAGGCTTCAATCCACTCTACCACTCCAACTCTTCAACCGTCGATCCAATTGAAAATCTGATGATGGAATGCTCAAACACCACCCTGAGGCCAAGATTCTTGTCACACCCATGTTGATCTAAGGTCACTCTGACCCCTCAAGTGGCCTTTGAGCATTCCGTCATCAGATTTTCAATTGGATTGACGGTTGAAGAGTTGGAGTGTGGAGTGGACTGGAGCCTGTCCATTAAAGTATGAGGTTTGACTGTCTTAATATATATCTGAGCACTTATAGCATATATGTGTAGAGATGGTAATCTGGACCAACTGATGATTGCTGGTTTAGCATGAAATACGGACATTGGTGATTATTTATCTTTTCAACATATATGTGTTCAGGTGTAACAGTGTTATGAGATAGTGTGGAGAGTGTGGGTCGTGTTAAGTTATGATAACAAAAGTCCAAAGAAAGTTTTTCATTTCTAAATTTTATTTTTTGTTAAAATTATTTTCATTTTTTAAAAAAGATAGTTTTAATAATAAATATAAAATATATTTTATTTTTATATTTATGAATGTTTTTTTTTTCTTGATGCATTAAAAATTTATGTTGCAAAATAGTTAATTAAAAATACAAGTGTTTTTTATTATTATTTCTCAATAAATTTTAATTTGTTTAAATATTTTAATATAATGTAACAGAATATATATATATGAGATAAAAAAGAAAGAGACTTTATTTTAAATGCCCATACTCTGGATGCCAAAATATAATAGAATATTAATTATATTATTAAAATTTGGGCAGCAACAGTAAAATTTAAAAATGTGTATATTACTACATATAGCTCAAATAACATGACTTTACTAACCTCTTGATTTTATGGTTCAGTTAAAACAAATATTATCATCATAAATCATTATCCAAAATTAGCTAATATGTTGATAGTCAAAATATTATGTATAGTAATTTAAAATAAGATCAAAAGTAATTAAGTAACTATTTTAATGAAAGTTCAAGACATATTACTATAACTTTTATGATAATAATAACCTAGATCATAACAGACTCATATATTTATAAGCTGCCAATGAATCTATATATATATTTTATTTGATAGATAGATAATTCAATAAATAAAAAATCAATTATCTGATGAATAGGTAATTTGGAAGATGTAAATCAGTATCTTATAAATAAGGTAATTTGTAGAATAGGTAAATCAAATGATACATAGATTAATAATAAAATGTAAATTTATTAAGATAATAACAAAATTAAATTCAACAATTATAAATTTAAAATAAGCCATTGTATTATCATTATCTATTCTGGATATATTGCAATTACTAAGTTATGATTTACAATTTAAATATTATTAAACATGTTTATTCACAATTACAACAGAGGATTAGTAAATACAATTTTTGGCGCAATAAAAAAAAATATTTTTTTAAAAATATCTTTTAGAGTTTTTAGATCAAGTAAAGCTTTCATCACAATTACTTACATATGTTCAAAATAAAAATGTATATGTTAACTACAGTTTTAATTTTGACTTATTTTACTAGAAGTACTAATGATAATCAATTTAAGTCTTATTTATTTCTCTTCATTAAGTTCATATTGAATAACATAATAAATTGTATTGTTACTTTAGATTTTAAAAGAATTTTAAATAGATATCTATTAATGTATTATTACTATTCATTTTAAATATTGAAGATAAGGTAAAAGTTAATTTAATGAGAACTTTTCAGAATTCATTTATTTATGCCAAATGTTTATTAGCCCAGTCAACATCTTGAACATTCTAATTACAGTTCCACTTTTCATGATATTTCCCTTGACATTTCCATGATGTTATACAATTATAAATCTCTCCATGAGTATTATCCCTAGATGATATCCAGATATTCATTTTTATTAAATACTACTATTCATATCAACATCCAAACATTCAACTGCTTCAAAAGGTTCAACATGGTATTCTCCACGTTAGAAAATGTTCATTATTTTATTGTTATCAACTTCATTTATTCTTAAAGGTATTAATTGAGAAGAGGTCATGCCTACATCTTCGTAATTTCTACTTAACATGCATTATGGCTTATATCTTAAATTCACAAAATATTAAAGAACAACAGATAAAAAAATATCCAAAGTTAAATTTTCTGTTCTTCTTTGTGTGTTTTGTTTTTCATTACTAGGCAGCAAAGCATTCTTTTAAAATTGCCTGGTGAATTGCTTTATTTATAATCATAATAAAGACTATTATTATTCAATACAATAATTTAATATTTTATTTTAACTTAAATAAATTACATATTCATAATTGCATTCATTCTGAAATAGAATTTATTTAACTATTAAACACAACTTATATTTAATTGTATAAATATAAATGATTTCTAATTGTTTTCTCTATTTATGATTTGAGACTATACACCTGGGTCTCATTTTATGCAGTAGATAGGTTCCACAGAAAACCCGCATTAAAAAAAATCGCACAAAAATAGACTTAACTTACCTTGAAAAATGGGGGATAGGTTCTGTATTTTTCAGAATTCACATAAAAGCAAAGCAACAAAAAAAAATTACTTTAAAATTTGCATTAAAAAAAATAAGCAAATAAAGTATGACTAATAAAAAATTTCAAATATTTGAAAAAAATTAATACAAGACAAACTTTTTTTTTTATTAACTACAGTATTTAATTTTACATTTTTCATACATATTTTAATCATTATCACTAGCATTCATTTGTAAACTGGTAAGAAATCAGATTCGATGTGATGTGATGTATTGTGGCTTCTCCTTAAACGAAGTCAAGAATCTCTCAGCAATTATGCCCAGAAAAACCTGTTAACCACTTTATTTTTAATCATGATGTGATGAACAACTAGAGCCACTTTTAGTTTTGTGCTGTGTTAATGGTTTTCTGTTTCTATATTAAAAAATAAGATGGCAATCAAAACAAAAAGATTATACACGATCATTAGAAAGGATTATTTTCAGTTTATAAAATCTTCGTTTTTTATTTTAAAAATCTAAAAGTTTATTTATTTCTGTTATATATAACAAAATACGGTTTAAAAGTTTAAATTTTTTGAATATTTATTGCAATATTTTTATATGTAAGTATAAATCTATTATTATTATTTAGTCATTAGTATAAATAGGTTATTTGCATAGAAGCTAAAATTCTAAATACAGCTTCAGGCCATATTCATGTTAGCTGCTAATATAACGTTAAATTTTTGAAAAAAAAAGTATTTCAAGTCAAAATAAGTTATTAATAATTTAAATTTCTTGATATCTAATAAATATAGTGAAATATGAAAGATATTAAGAAGAAACATGAATCGCATAACTTCAAAATCGCATTAAAATAATCCACATAAAATGAGACCCAGGTGTATATATGGATAATGTGTGATAAATGTGCAGGTCACAATATATTATATACTTTTTATTAATTTTTAAAAATATTTTAAATAATAATTATGCTAAAAAATAATTTGATTTTGTTACAAACTCTAGTCAGATTGAAGGCTACATATATAAAAAATTAATCACTTATTTTAAGCCTTGATTTAATTACCATTTAAAACTCTAGATAAAAGTTAGATATAGTCAACTCTAGCTTAAAAAACATAAAATTACATGTTATAGTTAACAATTTGTTTTTTATGTTTCATTTAATTTAATTAAATTTATTAAATCACATACTTTTTCTTTTAAATTTTTTTAAAATAAAATCTTTTATTTGTACTATTAATTAAATTTGGTGAGTTCCCGATGACATCTGAATAACTCTGGACAGTTATTGGTATCAGTATGTTGAATTTCTTAAGAGGTCACATGACAAGGCTGAAGACAATAAATATGCAATTGAGGACTTCTTAAACTTTTTCCACTCATGATACTTTTTTTTCTTGATAATTTTTTACACAGCCCAGAATATAAAGATATATAAAATAACTGTTCAAATCAAATATTTACTGATAAATAAATCACACACATACACAAAAATAATTTTAAAACAATTATTTGCTATACATATAATTTTACTATTTTATTTACTAAAGATGAAAGCAAATTTGCTTGGGCTTGTTCACTTTCATACAAAAAATTAAATATTAGCTGAATGTTTGATATTGCAAAGTATAGAGCATCTTCAACATTTTTCAGAATTGATCAAAATTTTGATTTTATAACCACAATGATGAGACTTGCTGCTTCATATAAATAGAAAATACTACATGGCAAAAATATGTTAAAAGCCATTTTAGAAATTGTTGGAAATTCTATCCTAACCCCAAGCAAAAATTCATTTAATGATTTTTTTTTTTGTATGTATCATTTGATTACTTGACAAATTCTTCTTGAACTTTTAATGGCAGATGGGTGATTTTTTGATTTCAATTTTGTAAAGTTTATGAATTCAAGTGCTTCTGAAACTGTGCCTCCAGGCACTTCAGTTAATCAATTATGAATCATAATTAAATCTTTGGAAAGATTATTATCAAATATAAAATAATCTGTAGCTATAACCATTTCTAAAAAACCATTTTCCATCCTATGTTTCATATTTTTTCTTTTTAGTAAAACTTTCAATTTTATTTTTTAACATATGTTATAATTTTTTCCTTGAAACAACATGTTTAAATTTTGTTTTTGGAAATATTTGACAAATAACAAAGTCTTGAAAGTCATGTCATAATGAAAAAAAATAAAACTGGATTTCAATTCAGTCAAAAATATAATAACAGTTTTCAATTTCAATGATCTGTTTAAAATTTATCCTCTTAAGAACAATCTTATCTTTGCATAAAATATAAGTTTTTGAATCAAAGTGAATATCTTTATAATGGGTTGAAAACAAATGATGTTTAAAGGCATAGTTTTTAATGAAATTAATGATTTTGATAGTATTGTGAAGCACAACACCTAACTCTGATATTTTTTAACCTATAAATGCTTCTCAATGAATTATTCAATGAGTAAAAGTAATATATTCATTGCCAAAAGTTTTACCCTTTGCTACAAATCCAACATTCTTACCGATTATTGATTCAGTATCATCAATACCAACTTCCATGCAATTTTTTCCACTATAAATTTCCATTTTTGAAAAATTCATCAACTTTAAGATATACATATTTCCTTCTCATTTGCCCTTCCAATGAGTGCCAAAATAATAATTCCTTATATATGCTTTCTTCATAAAAATATCTTACATAAATTTACAACTGAACTATATTGAACATATTAGTTATTTCATCTAATTGAACTGCACGTTTCGAGTTACTCATAAGTTTGTAATAAGTTGCTGGAGTTTCTCATGATTAATTTCAAAAATTCTTTTGGAAGGAATCTTACACATTTCATTCCCATATTTTTTACCATGATTTACAGAAGATCTCATATCATGCAGTGATATTTAATTTGTGCAATTAAATAAAAAATTTCATAAGATGCAAATAAATATTTTTTGGTGATAGTAAAAAAAAAGTTATTCAAAATATTCCTTTGATTATTGGAGAATATTACATGATTAGTATTAAGATGTCATTTTAATTTGGTTGGTTTACAACCAAAACTTCATTACAAATTATACAAAGAAGTTTTTCCACATCATCATGATTATTAAAAGTAAATTCATATTGCAAAAATGATTTAACATATTTTATTTTTCTTGTCACTTTAGGTGTATTACAACCTGATAGTGAAGACTCTCTTACACTGCCATATTTACTTCTTGTGTCTAAATTTAGCCATTTATCTACAGCAGAAAAATATTTTCATTCTAAAATATAAATAAATATTGTTAATAATTTCTCAAATAAATACTAGCTTTCATTTATGAAACTACATTTGTTTGTACTTAATTTTAAAAAAAATTGATGTTCACGCTTACATACACATACTACAATTATAGAGTAGAAATATTATTAAAGGCTTATTGTTTGTACTTATTCTAAGTAATTATGTTTCTGTAAAAGAAAGAGATAATAGCAGTTTTTTAAATCAAACATTTTAATACAATACAATCCAGAGATATACTAATTTGATACATAGATGTTGAGCAATAACAGATGGAAAATATTAAAACCCTTTATTTTCAGTAATTAAACTATTATGTTTCTGTAAGAGTAAAACACATTAAATGCACAGTAAAAACACTTCAATATGTAGCATATAATAGTCCCAAATCTGAGCTGATAAAATTTTGACAATGTTCATTGGCACTGCATGATAGCATGCACACTAAAAGTGTGGATGCTGTGAATTCAGAATCAAGTGAAGTCACATGATACAACATGGTCATTCATTGCCAAAAATAACCAGGAATCATTATATAATCAATTTTTAATTAATTTTTGTTTGCTGCCTGTTCAGAAAATTTTACTGCTTTCAATTATGCAACTCCATATGGGTCATGACCCACTGTTTAAAAAATCCTAATACTATTGACAAATCTGAGATTTCTTTGGCAAGCAATCAAATCGAAAGCACATAATTTTAACTATACCATCTCATCACTGCACTAAAATAAATATTCAGATTAATTAAACTACTGCTGAACACACACACACATATATAATTTTTATTAATAGATAATATTGTATTGTAAAAAAAATATTGTAGCTAGTATATTATAATGCCAAAGATAATCAAAAAATTATAATAAATATACATATTTCTAGTTAATATACACTATACTATACATTAGAAATCACAAATTCTTCACTTTTTTAATTTTCAGTATTTTATTGACTAATTTCTTTACTGGATAAAAATGATTTTCTTATTTGCTTCATTTAGTTTATTACTTATTATTGCGTGAAAATGTTGACTATGGATTGTTTTGCAATGTGATATTGAATGAAGAGAGTGCATTATTACTTTTATGACAACATAATATAGTGGTGGTGGGGGGGGATTAATTGTAAAATGATTTGTACCACATTTTAGAATTGGTATATATATATATGGTGCTATTAGGCTTTTTATGGCTTATAGATATAAATGATATATTTTGCTGGTTCATATATCAGGTTCACATATCAACGTTTTGGCTTGATCCCATAAGCCATTAACTGAGGGATGAATAAAATATTATAAAGATGTTTGTAGATGCACTGTAAACAATAGTTTATAACAACGTTAAAGTTCCATCAATAGAAAAAAATAAAATAACATAATAAATAAAATCAAATTTATTTCATTACAATAATAGATTTTTTCTATAGTCAAAACTCTTTTTACTAGAGCAATTAACCTTTCAGATAAATCACACCTGAAAGAAAAAACAGATCATACAAATAGTGTTTTATTAGCTAATGGTTATAATAATAAAATTATTTTTCAAGCCTTAATTCAAGCCCAAAATAATCAAAAGAAGAAAGAATTATTAGAATTTGTGTTCCTTATATAAAAGAAATTACAGAGAGGATTGAATATATACTAAAATGCTATAAGATAAAAACAGCATACACGACTTATCAAAAAATTAGTAACATAACCATGCTCAAGATTCAATCCCTCTTGAGGTTCATGGAGATTATGAAATTTCATGTGGCATTTGTAAAACTTCTTATATGGTTATGGAGCAATCATCACATTAGTACCAGTTAAAAATAATGCAATTAAGCAACATTCATCATCAGAACTCTCACTCCATCCTATGGATTTAGGTCACAATATTAATTTCTCTAATATCAGGATCCTATCCAGATGTGACACTCTTTACTAATATGAGATCAGAGAAGCCACTGAGATGCTAAAAAGATCAAACTATATTAATAAACATGATAACACATGCAAATTTCCTCTTATTTGAAATAATTTTTTAAAAAATATATTACTTTGAAGATTTTCTGACTTTTATTTTTTCAATTTTATATACCTGTTTTTTTTCTATTGGTGGAACTTTAACATTGTTATAAACCTGTGTTTACAGTGCCTCTACAAACATCTTTATAATATTCTATTCATCACCCAGTTGATGGTGTGTGTGATCAAGCTGAAATATCAGTATATTCATAAACAAAATGATACATGCATGAAACACAAAATATATCATATATAAATAATATACACATACAATATATGATTTATAAGGAGATGCAGACTCATAGGAAAAGTCTTATTAACATACATAGACAACTTTAATATGTGCAGAGAAATCTGTATGACTATAATCTCAATTGAAGCAAAAGGTCAGATGAAGGAAATGACAAATTTCTAATTCAAATAGATGAAGATATGTTTGCCAATCATTAAAAATATAATCATGGAAAAATTTAAAAGATGAGGGACTCTTTATCAGAAAATGACAATGTTTAAATAATAAACAATAGGAAACATAAAGCTAGAATAGTTGAACTATGATTGTTCATCTACTGCTATTTCTACATAAAATATTGTGGCAGAGCTTTTTTATTTTCTGTTATTGATATGGAATACATATCTTGCTCAGAATTATATTCAGATAAGTGGGATAGCTTAGAGGAATTTAAATGCAATAAAATGCAATCACCAAAAATAATGTCAATCCAAGTCAAACCCACTCATAGTCCATTAAACATTTTTGGCTGAAACTAAAGTTTAAATCTTTAAAAAAAAAAAAGACATATCTCACAAACTTTTCAAGTCACATCTTGATCATTCCTTTAGAAAGATTGTAAGGAAAATATCATTTGTATTTTTGTACTAATTTAATTTATTTTTTTAACCATAGATAAATTTATTGCTAATTTGTAATTATATTTGCTCAATTAAAAATCATTACTATTTTATTATTTAATTCATTATTATTGTATAAATTTAGAATGATTGTTATTGTTGTATAAATAAGTATAACCACTGCAAATGATAGTGTAATTCACAAATTGATAATTCATGACTTCCAGTGGTATAGTGCCATATGATAATAGACTATGATACATGGTAGAGTGCATTAGTAAACCAAATAAATTGAAAAAAAAAATATTCATTTTTTATGTTCACCTTTTTTTTTTCAATCCAAAACAAATTTATAACAAAATAAAATTAACAGTAGTCATCTAATAATGATGATGATGATGCTGATAATAATAAAAAAAGCTGCATAATAAGATTACTTTTATATCATGTCAACTTATTAAGCCATATCCATTTTTTAACGCTAAAAACAAATTTAAATTTAGAAACAATATTTTTCAATAAAAAAATCAAAAGGTAATAAAATTTTGAATTTAAATTGGATTATTAATAATTCCTTTACTAACAATCACATATTTATAAAATTCACTATTTGTCCCCCAAAATATCCAATATTTATATTATAACTAAATTAACTTCTTTTTTTAACTGACTTTATAATTCCATTTTAAAACTCTTTATTGCTAATAAGGAAATAATAGGATGTACGATGACAACTTTCCCAAAATCACTCTGCATATTGCATGTTTATACATGTGAAATCCATGTCTTCAATTGGAAATCAGATTTCATCCTCTTGTTGAATTAAATAGCAAATGATAAAATAACACAACAAATATATATATATTAACTTGACTGAAATTATTGTAGATAATTATACCATGGTAATAAATATGAAGATCATAGTCTCTCAAAGGAAATATGATTTGATAATATTGGTAAATGTGGGACTGCTTTAATGCCAATGATATTTGTGCAGAGCGCTGCTCTAAAACTAGAAAATATTAAATTACTCAATTAAAAACACTGGCAATATATTCCAATAAAAAAACGAAAAACCTTTACAATGAAATAGTTCTTCAGAACATCCATCATTTTTCAACAAGATATAACTTCCCAAAATCATTGATTTAATATTGGCTTTTAACTAAGTATATATTGTACATATCAACATAGTTTGACACTCTTGATTTAAATTATTAGCAAAATAAAGAACCTTCAAAAAGCACTTTAAATACTGCATATTAATATATATGAAATCCATATCTTCAATTGGAAATCAGACTTCATCTCATGATGAACTCTTGTTGAATTAAATAGTAAATTATGAAATAATGAATATACATAAAAATTAATTTGAATGAAATTATGGGAGATACCCATATCATGATAATAAATATGAAGATCCTAGTCTCTCAAAATGAAATATGATTTTACAGTATTGGTAAATATGTGATAGCTTTAATGCCAGACATATTTGTGCAGAGTGCTTCTCTTAAACTAGGAAATGTTATTAAATTATTCAATTAAAAACACTGGCAGTATATTTCAATAAAAAAAAAAAAAGAAAAACCTTTGCAATAAAATAGCTCTTCAGAAGACTCATCATTTTTCAATAAGATATAACTTCTCAAAATCATTAATTTAATATTGGCTTTTAATTAAGCATATATTGTGCATGTCAAACATCGTTTGACATCCTTGCTTCAAACTAATTAGCAAAATAAACAAACTCTAATGAAGTTAATTCAAACTATATAATGATACTATTTGAATAAATTACTTCTCACTTCCAGCAGGCATAACTTTTAGAATGAATCACTTTAAACAATCGCACACTTTTATTATGTCAATAAGATGGCATTTTCCATTCAGGCAGATGGGACACAGGCTTTATTTGTTTTACAAAAAATCATGATTGTTAGATTATAAATTAAAATTAAATCACTTTAACATGACTAATATAAACAAAGTATTAATATTACATTTTGGCATTCATATTTGTAGAATCAAAAGTGTTCAGTCCCTAAGATAAAATTTTATAAAGACTCATAAAGTCAAATATTATATATCTTGAAAAAATATTGGTAGAATTCTATCCATTTCTTCTTGCTACAGTAGAATTTAACAAACATATATAACAGTTATTTAAGTTTGGAACAAAACTAGCAGCATATTTTAAGGTTTATAAAAGTTATTATAATAACTGTAAAATTCAAATTATTTAAAAATAAATAAAAATAGCCAAAAGTAAGGTTTTTTTTTTTAAAAAAAAAAAAGGGGGGGGGGTTATAATTTAATTACAAAACCTTTAGATTAAAAAAATTTTAGAATTAGTACATGAAGTGAAAGAACAAAGAATAAATCAGAAAACATGAAGAATTTACAGATCTTGGTGCAAGGAGGGTGGGTTAGATGGGGGGGGGAGAGAAAAACAGAATAGATTTATTGTTCTGATATCTATTCATATTTATTTATTCATATCTATATTACATTGATATTCTCCCCTCCTGTATAATGGTAACATTTTTTTCTCACTGCATTGCATATATCTAAATAGTAAAATTTTGGTGCAGTATAATTTTTTTTTTCAAGGTGCATCAATAATGTACAAATTTCAAATAATAATGCCAAGTTAAAATAATAAAATAGTTCATATATATGCTAATTAGTGGATTGAAAATGCAATTATAAATGAATACAAAAAATAAATATGTAATGATAATAAAAAAACTGGATTGTTGTGGAAAACTAAAGGAAAATGATGGTAACTTTTTGTAAAAGAAAATAGTGTGGTGATAATAAAAATAAATGGTTTTAAAATCATATACAAAAAGATTAAAATGAGATACACCTAACAAATACAGATTTCAAATTAATTATATATTAATTTAAATCAGACTTGAAAATAGTTTTTTAAGAGTTTGATACAGATTCAAAATAAAACTGATTAATGTCAGACTGAAGCCAAATTTAAAACTATAAAAAATTCTAAGCAAAAAAAAAAATGTCATTAGTAAGTTATAGAAATACATAAGAAAAAGAAATCCAAACTTTTGGGCTAAATAAGACAAATGAAAATATAAATTCAAATGAAAGATGGACAATATTCAATAAAAATTGAAAGAAGACTGCTGTATGGACAATAAATTATAAACAAATCAAAAAAAATAGCCTTAGAATTGCAATGAGATGATTACTAAAATGGTAGAAAAAGAAAAGGGTAAATGCTAAAATATGTATTAAAATGTTTACAATACACTAGAATGCTACATATAAATCTAAAAAAAAAGTGGTTAGAAAAACTGTATAATGAAATAGAAGAATTTTTAAAAAAGTGTATGATGTAATTTATAATAGAGTGAAATATTTTCATTGGTAAATAATAAATGAATCAAAGACTAGTAAAATAGCTGAATTGGCAGATGTTTTGAAAAAATGGGAAAGTTTATAAAATGACTGACAAAAATAATAAGATTTCATCTGCACTAAATGAAAAATGAAATCTAATATTAAAGAAAAAAGTTTGCAATAATAGAGGATAAGATTGTAAAAGTTATAATAAAGCAAAAAAGGAATTGATGAAATTTGAATAGAATTATTGAAAACTATAGATAAAAAAGATTTTAAAAAATTAGTAATTTTATAATTCAATTTATGACTTAGAAGAATAATTAATAATTTTACTTCAATAGTTTTGATTCCTTTTCTTTTTTAAATGATTTTGTCAGTTAAGTAATAATGGATTTTAAAACAAAACATTTAATCTTATGTGGAGTTTAAATGTTATTGTGAATACTGAATAGTATATTTATAATAAGTTAGACTTGCATGATGTCTGGAAAGCAGTTTGGATATGTAAAGGTAATTGAAAGAATATAGTTGACAGATGTATAAAAAAACAGTATTTGTTTCAATGAAATTATTTTAATACTTTTATTGGGCAATATGTATGTATAGGAATCAAAATATTTTTCTAAGACCAATAATCTATTCAATATTTACAAAAAAAAAAAAAAAGCTAAATGAATGTTAATTTTGTTGAGGATGGTGTTAGAATTGGAATAGAGAGTGTATTAAAGACAAAGCAGTAACCTCAGGCACTAAGTATAAGCTTACCAAAATGTTAATAAGATTAACAAAATACTAAGATTAAAATAAAAATCAATGCAGCAAAGTCTAAAACAACAAATAAAGCAGAATGTAATAAATATAGCTGAATTGAAACTAGTATCTGATGCCCAAAAAGTGAAAAAATATGATGAAAACTCTCTTGGCGTGTGATTTTCAAAAAAGTTTGACATCTGCTTGATATAGAAAATACTTTGTAGTTAGAAAAAGATGAGATTGGAAACCTTAAAAATATAAATTTGAAGAAAAAAAAAAGCAAGTTTAAAGAACATAATTAGCAATGTTGAAATGTTAGAAGACAGGAAATAAAAAGAGAGTACTTATTAAAAAAATTATGAAATGAAAGAAGAATGAGATTGGTGTATTTTGGGAGTAAGATTTTTATGGAAGATGTAACAGATCTGTGAATAATAAGAAAAAGCAAAAATATAGAAGAAAATTAACTGAAGATGGGAATAGCTATAAGTGTTTGAAAAGCTGAGCAAATAACACGAAGAAATTAGAAAATATTGTCATATTAAATACAGAAACTATATTTAGAATTACAATTAATAATGATGACTTTAATTTTAATAATACAATTTACCACAAATGCGCAGACAATACCTGTACTAAGATTTAATTCTCAACAGCAACTTTTTTAATATGTATATTTTTTCATTTATAATCAATTGAAATAAAGTTTGCAAGTAATGCATTCAATTCATCAATGAAAACTGCAAGGGGAGAAGGGGAGCAATATTTAATAATATATCATATCACCTTTCTTTCCAACAAACACAAACATAAATTACACATTTTCTTCTATTTTTAATCAAATGAATATTTATTAAGTAGTTATTCATTGCTATAATTAAATTAAATGATAAAGATAAAAAATGATGTTACAATACAATAAATTATTATGACTTTTCTACTATACTTATTTTATTTTAGATTTAATTAAATACATTAAACGATAAAAAGATAAACAATATTTATTTTCAATGACGTCTATTAAGATCAATCCCTTTGTCCATATTATAGAAAAAGACTTAGACTTATTCTTTATTATTTCCAGATTGAATGTATATTTATTTACATGATAAAATTAATAAAGCTATAGTATACAAAAAAAAAAAAAAAGCTTTTATAATAATATCAAATAAAATTACAAAATATCAACATCATTGTTATTAATAGATTGATTTTTTTTTTGTTTGTTTCTTTGTAAACAGTTCATATCAACAATTAGAAAAAAATCTAAATGTCACTATTAAATAATGAAATAATGTAATCACTATTAATAAAAAATCTGTTATCTATATACTTTATTCATTATAAATTATATAATTACGTTTTAATCATTAAAAAGACCATTTTAATACTTTCAATATACATTGTAATCATCAGAAAAAAGTGTAAATTTACACAAATAACATTATATTTTAAGTATTGGTTTCAAAAAGAAAATCTATCAATCAAGTTAATAGGGGTTTAAGAATGATAATTGGTGATAATATGACAGTTTTATATCTTCTAAACATAATATATTTTAGCATTTCCTAGTTAGGGCTAAATACTAAACTGCACAAACTAATCTCGCATTCTTACATCAGAAATATGTATTACTATGCCGTCATGCACTTTTGTTTTTGTTTAAAAAATAGAAAAAACTTAAAAGGCAATGTTTTCCACAAATATTTTACTATAATGTGCATTTTTCGAAATTAATTTGATAATTATTATAAAAATTATTATTTGTGGTCATTAAATAACAATGTCAAAATACTTCACAACTGAAAAGTGTTCAATTTAGTTTCACTTATATTATTAATAAGTTTGATTTCAAAAACAAACTTTTTTATACAGAAATAAAATTAATATTTCTTTTTAAAAAACACTTTACAGTCATAATTTATAAAAATTAATCTTTTTTGAATGAATACAATATTGAAAATACTTTTATAAATTACGTATTATAAAATAAATTTAAATGACAAAAGTAAGAATTTTTAGCCTCACTTTTCATTTTGTTTAAAGTTGATTTATTGATTGAATAATATAAAAAGAAGAGAGGGAAGATGAAAATAGTTTATTCTTTAAGTTAAAATAAAGTTATGAATATTATAATAATTGTATATGAAATTATTATCTGCAATTTTAAAAATAATTATGCATTTTCACTTTTTTTAAAAAAAAAACAACATTCAATTATTTATATATTTGCATTTTCATCTATCTAATTTTTTTACACATTGTTAAATTACTCTTTAAACACATTTTGCCTAGCATAGCATATTTTGCAATACAATTTAAATGTTAGTCAAGATGAAAGTATTATTAATATGCATTAAAATAAACAGTAAAATGACCATACATGTAAACAACTTCCTCATCTATCACGAAAGCCATATTATACTACAATTATGATTTATTTTACAATCAGCATTTGTTAGCCTAAATTATTTTGAATCTTTATATTTTAGCTAAAAATACTTAGATACCAATACTGAATAACTAGATGGATTATCTATACATCAATTAAATTTTTTTAAAAAAATCCAAAGCTTACATAAATAATTCTCAGTTATCTAAAAAAAAAAAAAAGACTAATCTCTATTTGATTAAAAATGCTAGATCATAATATTGAAGCGTTGTGCCCATCTGACTAGGTCTCTGATACACATAAAATGCGCGAGTTGATCATGTTATGGATAAAGAAAAAAGTTTCATTCTTATTTCTATAAACATAACTATATTTTCTGATCAACTCTACCTAGTAATTGTTACGATTTACGCTATCGACGGAATCAGCTTTCATTACTTTTATAAGGGTGCCAGGATTCATATAAGAATCCGCTGAAATCCATCACATCATGTCTCAAAAAAAATTTTTAAAAATGCTTTTAAAAGAATCGGTATCCTATTTTACCATAACTAGAATTATTTTCTAAATATTATTATTCGTGGAGCTTATTCAACACATATTGGCAAAGGTAAATTATATTTTCAAATCTTACTAAACTAATATTAATAAATTTAATAATAATAATAATCAATAACGTACAAGGAAAAGTTGGTATTAGAAATACATATTTTTATTCTAACAAATTAAAATATATATAAAAAAACACATTATGATTTAATTAATTGGAAAGATTACACGCACGCTAATCCAGATATGAATCAATTAATAAAAAAAAAACAGTTCAACAATTACAGTTCTTAGGTAAACAAGAGTCTCTTGAAGAATAAAAATTTAAAGTCTTTATCGGGATTATTTTGATCTTATTTTTAAGAATTGTTTGTAAACGTTGTCACAATCAGGAAAAGTTACTCTTAACTTACCAGTAAGTTCATGTAGATTTATGGAATCCAGAGCTTATAATTAGTCTCTCCTGCCGGCATCTGGTCCATTCCATAGCTGAAGTACGAAGCTCACTTGTGATGACCTTTGTTGCCAAAGACGGTGGCCACAAGGCTTCATTTCCATTCTTGCATGAAGACTTCATTTCAGCAAGTGAGTAGTGTTCCTGTGAAAACACATTTCATGACAACAGGTCACTCTCATGGAAACCTCCATTCTAAAAACACGTAACCAGCAAATAAATGAAAGACCTAGATCGAAGTTGTCTTCTTCTTTTTATACCTCGATCCAGTTTTTGAAACTTCTGTGCATCCTTTTGTCCTTTTATCAGCATATAAGATAATAACACTCTCTCTTAAATTTACATTACAAAGTATTTTTTTAGCATAATTCTGCCATCTTTAATTACCTAAAAAGATTTTTCTAATTGTAATCTTTTTACTTTTGGAATTCTTTTAAATTTTCTAATTGTAATCTTTTTATTTTTGGAATTCTTTTAATTTATCTGGATCAGTAATCTGCATGACATTTATTCTTTCCAATTTTAACTTTTATTTTTAATTACATAAAAAAAATATGAACAAAAAATTTAACTTTCATTGTACGTTTAAAAAAAATTATACTAATAAAAATAATAATCTAAATTTACTTTTTTTAAGCTTACATGCATATTGATTGTGTATGAATAAAATAATGAGACTTATGTGTATAAATACACATCTATATTTGACTGAATTATAGAAGCTTTACAAATCTGGAATTGCTCATCTTACCTATTTACCTACCTAAAAGGGATATACAGATATGGAACAAATAGTTAAAAAGATTCATGCAGTAATGGCAGATGTCTACTTGATAAAAGATCCTTTGAATTCTTCACCCAAGATAAATTAAAATGAGCCTTCATTTGAAATGAAGGATGAACTTTATTGGAAGGACTTATCAATATCATTGTTAATAAAACTGTTGTTACTTAAAATTAATTTGTTGTTCAGTTCCATTCTTTTTTGCATCACTTGTTATTCATTGCACTTGTTCACGAGAATTTCATGCTTCCTGAGCTATGTCTGGCATAACTAGATCTAGCTAAGTCAGGTTGTAGTGAGATGGAACTTTAGTGGCACCATTTGGGAAACCAAACACAGAAATTTCTAGGTGTTTCCAGTCTCTATGGTGCTACATCCTCTGATGAGCAGGAAATATTGTTGTAGAGGGGTGACATCTGTATTGGGGAAAGCCCATCGATGGTTCCTTCCTACAACATGCTCATCAGGAAATTGTTACAACCAAGATAATAAAGGGGTTGTACGGGGGTCCGGTTACAATATATAATACTTATTATTTGAGTGTTAATTTGATACATTAGATTTGTATTCTTTTGTATTTGGTAAGTATTTTGATGGAGTTTGCTATTATGTTCATATTCATATGGTGATTTTTTGTGCTGAAAATATAAAAAGTGTCGTGGTAAATATAGTTTTTTTTTATATATTATTTTTTATTTGATGTTTGTTTGTTTTTAAAAAAATTTCCTTTATATTATATTCAAATAAACTTGGATCTTTGATTAAAAACACAGTATTTTTTGAGTGTTAATTTGATACATTAGATTTTTATTCTTTTGTATTTGGTAAGTATTTTGATGGAGTTTGCTATTATGTTCCTATTCATATAGTGATTTTTTGTGCTGAAAATATAAACAGTGTCGTGGTAAATATAGTTTTTTTTTATATATTATTTTTTATTTGATGTTTATTTGTTTTTAAAAAAATTTCCTTTATATTATATTCAAATAAACTTGGATCTTTGATTAAAAACACAGTATTTTTTCTAAGTTCAATTATAAATATTTTTTTCATTTTCAGAAAATTTGAAACTTTTAGCAAAAAATCACTTTGGCATTCTTTGAAAAAAGAAAGACAAGATGAAATGAGATATTGAGAATACTTTGGAATAAAAAGGAGACAGAGGCATGACAAAAACTGAGAATTACTAATTTACATTTTATTTTTTTGCCTTTGTCTTATTAAGTTATGTATAAAAATTATTTTATTTACTTTTAATACATATAGAGAGACAATCAATACTCTGGAATGGCATGAATTAGAAAACTTATATTTTGAGACTACATCAATGAAAAAGTTGAACTGTTAAAAATCCGATCAAAATATGATAATCTGTATCCTTTGTGAATATTTATGATACATATTGATTTTTAACTGCGCATGATAAATAAAACTAAATAATTTAAAATTGTACACTAAAAATTCAATTTCAATGTAAACAGAAATTGTAAAAATATAGCAATAGTTTAAAATGACAAGACAAAAATAAAAATTATGTGGTCAGAATTTAATATCTGCAATACATTTTTGTAAAAAAAATTAAACCATTCTTTCAATTGTATAAAATCCACAAATGTGGAAAATATCCAAAAACACAAAAATTGTGCTTATATGTTGAAAAGTTACTTTCAATAAACATCCAGGCTAACACAAACAAAAAGCTTTTACATGAAGATTTATCTTAGAGGTCATCATAAATTTGTATCCATTACTCTGATTAACAATCAATTTATTTTCTACAACTATCTTTAAATAAAATTTCAATATTTTTTTTAAACGACTACTATTTTGTAAGACTATTGATGTTACAGGATATTGATGTTATTAAAGTTAAATGGTAAATTTTTATTCTAAAAAAAAATACTATACAAAATTTATTCATCATACAATTAAAAAGATTTGAGATGATATGTAATAATATTGCAAACTGCAATTATAAATAAAAAATATAATTTTTAGAATTTTTATTCATTATCTATCTAGTGGGATTTCTAATACACTGAAGGCAAAGATAGTTCTCATCATGAATGCAAGCAATTTCCACAATAAATATAAATTTTAGTCAGCATGTAATTAAAAATAAACTTTCACTATGTACAGAATTAAAGTTCTCTAAAAATAAATTTAAAAAATCTGTATATTACATTAAAAACAAAAAATTACTTTTATTTAATAATTAATTTCTATTTATCATTTTCAGGCATATACAAATTTTAATTTTACCTAGGCAAAAATGCTTGTCATTGTAAACAATATTGGCAAAACAATAAAATAATAATCAGTCATTATTAAAACTGCAGCAATCAATTATATAATACATTTCTTGATCTAATTTTTATTTAATTAAATTGCATTTTCAAGAAAAAAAATAAAGTTCCACAAATAAAAAAAAAGTTTTATATAATTACAAAAACAATAATACAGAACTTAAAGTATAACAAAAATTAATGTTATTGGTGGAGATGATGTAATTGTTGGGGATGTTATTATGTATTTGCTTCATTTTAATTTGACAAATCATGTTCCAACAGAATATTAACGTCATATTATAGTAAATTCAAACTGGCAATAGAAAAATGTAATATTATTGTTAAGTCACAGCAATTGTAAATAATGTAAGCCAAAAATAAATTTTATTTAGAATATATAAATATTAAAGGTTCCCATGTAAAAGAAAAAAAATCAAACTTGTTTTCAAATCATAATAACAATTTTAAATTTAATCTTTTTAATAGCGTTACTTTTTATTGAATGGATTTTAATAATTATTAATCTTGATAAGTGTGCATTACCTATGAACGAATATAATTCTCAGCCAGACTCTTTTTTTATAATTCAGTTATGTAATTAATGTTATTGAATATATGTGCTATATATATAGAAGAAAAAAAACTTTATGAAATACAATAAAATAAAATGTGAAATATGTCAAAAATTAAAATAGGTCAGTCATATTAAATAATTAAATGCTATCTCACCACTTGTTTTTTTTTTTAACTGGTAGTTAGTTATCTTGATAGTTACATTAATAAAGTTAGTAAAATAAAAATACACATATGCTAGAAAGATAAAATGTAATGTGATCTACTAAAGACTACCATTTACCTTCTTGAACTTTTAAGTTGTGCAAAGAATAATCTGGAAAGTAAATAACTTACTGACAATCAAACTGAATTGTCAGTACATTTTTTATCCCAGAAATAAATAAATGTCATTCTTTTTTAAAATGAAACAACGTTTAAAAATAATCACCATTATCAAAAATAAAAATCATCTTCCAAAATTTCTTAAAATCAATGGAATCTCTTGAAAAATATTAATTTATAATCCCCCCCCCCCCGCTCGGTTTTTCTTGCAGTTGATATTAAATTTACTTTTATAAATTTTCAAAAAGAATTTTCATCTGAGATTTTCAACAGATGCGCAGTATATAGTTTTAAAAATTCTAATAATGCTTTCCCATTTATGTTTTAATCGGCTCATATTTAAATTTCCTTCTTTAAATAATTACCATGATAATGTTTACAAAGTGCATAATGCATAATTTTATGATTTCATCATTATTTATTATGAGAGTAAAATTTCTAATTCCTTCATTTTAAAAAATAGTTATTCAAGTAAATTGTAATATTGTTATTGATATATATTTAGTAGTAAGTTATAAAAATACACCAGTTAAAAAATTAAATAATTTAATTTTATATACTAAATTTTAACAATTCTGGAATTTAATTCTGTAATTAGAAATTCTTCTGTTTAAATTATAGAGAAACTATTGATTATCTTGTTATTTGAAAATCCTCTTTCCGGATTAATAACGCACAGAACAGTGGCATACGTTAAAAAAATTGGGTGTAAGAGTAAATGTAGAGACATTTGTCTCCTACTTTGTCAAATAGCCTTGTAAATAAATTTCCATTAGTGTACTCAAGGAACTGTATTATTGATAGGGAATAGATGAGAATCTGTCCCTGAGATGAAAGCAGACTTAGGAATATATAAGGCTTTCTTAATCTACATTTTCATATGCCTCTGGTAAACTTTATATTTATAATTAACATTTAATAAAGGTAATATTCAACTCATATTTATAATTGATATTATATTCTTACTTAATATTTATTTCATATTAAATTAATTCAAAGATTCACAATATTTTTATTTAAATCAATTTGTGTATCAGAAATCATTTTGCTCTTTGCAATAATTAATCATATTTGACCTAGCCTGTTAGTAAATCTAGATAATATTATGTATTCAGACTCAAACAATTTGATTATCAATTAATCTTTTTTTTTTTAAAAAAAAAAAAAATTGAACTGAAAAATCTTTCATAAATTCATACTTTTAATTTTAAATTTTATTTCTTTCTATACATTCTAATGCTTTTCAAAGTAACAAATTTTCTTTCTATATTTCAATCAATATTTTTTTCAAGGGTTATACTTTCCCATCAAATCTGATCTTAAACACTCATATACGTTTTTTATAAATTATATAAGTCCATTCATACTCATTGGAAGTAAAGCATTTATTAGAACAAGAATATTGACTTGTTAGCAAATATGATGAAGCATGTTAAATATGTCATGTGCATTATAGAGATAACTATACTTAAGAAGAGAGCAAATTTTTATTGATAATATAAAAAAAATGTAATAAAATGTATATAGTATTGCACAAATTATTGAGGAATATAATACAATGCATATCAAGTTACAATATATATGTTGTAATGGATAAATAGTTGTACATTAACTTCACTAGAAGATGCCACTAGATAATAAATCTAGACTTCTTTCCTATAACAAATTGTTATTTAATATTAGTAATTAATAATAATAAAAAAAATACCAAAGAAAGAAGTTAAGTTTAATAGCAAAGTCACCATTACACACAAATGTTGGGAAGCTATCAAATTATAAAAAAGAAATTTTTCCAACTAATAACAAATCTGATGTAAAGAGACAAGTTAACATGAGTTACATTTGGACACCTATACTATATTTGGCATATCAATATTTTATATTTTAGAATTTATTACTCAAGTAATGATCAATAATATAATAAAACAAAATAATTTATTATCAAACAAAATAATTTATTTAAAAACAATAAAATAACAATAATGTTATTATAATAGCTACTAATATTAAAATTCATATGTCAAAATCAACAAATGCATGCACGATTGACAGTTCAAGATATTGACAAACTAAATCAAGTCATTCTTGACATTAATAATTAGTAACCCAGTAACTTATACATTGAGGGCTTATATGACTGAGCAATGGGTGAAATGCCTGTTAAAGATAAAATCAACTCACTACTATAATAATATTTTAAGTAACAGCATAAAAAAAGCAAATACTCTTAAAACTTCATACACAAAATATTTAAATACTAATTCATTACTATAACCATAATCATTAAGATATGACATACTATGCTGATAAAAGAATTTATTACAAAAACTAAGTCATTATAAAAATGAAATCATAGTAAAATTTATATCTGGTATTAATACCAAACCAAACATATTTGATCACAATATTCAAACTGTCAATACACGCATTAATGGTTAACCATCATATACAAAATAAACCTTTATTAGCAATTAAACAATTATAAATTTAAAATTATAATATTACCTTTAAACAACACTGATTATATATTTTATAATCTGTACTAAAACATGACATCAATAAAATAGGAATAACTTATCATTTATCACATTTATATATATATATTTTTAACATTACCATAAAATGTTTTGAAATAGTAATTTGAATACAGATTTCATAGACAGATATATTGATTTGGACAATATTTAAAAACTGATAAGTTATGACTAATTAATATTGGCAAAAAAATGTTTATATGAGAACAGTTTATTATTTTTAAAAAAATATTTAATAAAGATTTATAAATTATTTGCTTATTGCAATTTATTTACCGGTAAAAAGTTCAATTTTCCTTCTGCAAATTTATAGATTCTAGCAGATGATTCTTTCTTATTATGGTGGTCTAATTGAAATATAAACAGAAGATAGAAGACAGACCTAAATGAAGTTGTAGAAAATGATGATTTTTGAAGTAGTTGATGGTTATAAAGTACTTCTATTCACTGTAGATGAAGATATGGAATAAGAGATTATCCATTTGAGTTTTGGATTCCCAAATTCTTGGGAATAAAATTATTTACAAATTAATTTTGAAAGGTTAAAATTCAATGTTTTTCCTTTAATTTAAAAGCAGGATAATTTCCTATCCATGTGATCAAACGGTGTTTTTATAAGAAATCATTCTTGGCTATTTACCAACAGAACAATAAATAATTATGCAGTTTATTTAAGAATATTTAATGAAAATAATTGTCAGTTCTTTACAGTTAACATTTTAGATTCAACAATAAACTTTAATACAAAATAATATTCTGTACAATTATCAAAATAATGACTTTTTTCTTTTTAAACTATAATTTAAATGAATAGTCTTTTATTTATAAAGAGTGCATAATATTTTAAAATAATAATAACAATGCAATATTTTAAACACATCAATGACTTCACATTTTCAAATTAAATAAAATTTCTATACATTTTCCTAATTTACATACCAATGAAATATATTCCTAATAAATATATCATTTCAATAAATATATTTTTACAATTTAATAATAAAAAAAAGGATTACAATCACATTTAATAAAAAAATGTACAAAATTGTGTGCTTGTATAAATAACAAAAAAATCTGAAAGACACATATTTGATTATGTTTATTGGGTTAAAAATATATGGGGGGGGGGGTATTAAATTTATTTAATGAAGGTTCCAAGTGGATGAAGTGGAATTAAAATTTTATAAAATGGCATTTTAGAGAGACCACAATAAAAATAAGGTGAAAAATTGTGATTATAATATTTAAAAGGTACTCATTATATTAATTAGTACATTTAATGGTGGAATATGTTAACATGTGACAGTGACTACAATATTCCTGCATTTGTTTAAACCAATGCAATGAAAGTGATGAGTGTAATTTCTTTATCATAGTTATATAAAAAAAAAAAACATGTTATACTGATAGCAGATGACCTCATTCTATCTAGCAAATAAAAAAAATTGATTGAAAAAGCATCAAGATTAATTTTAATTAAAAAATCCATATTTGGGTTCTAGAAGACATGCAAGCACATAAATTTTTTAATAATCAAATAATTGATAAGATTAGTGTGTTATAAATATCTATTGAAAATAGCCACTATGTCAATACATAAATAACCTAATATTTAATTTTTCTTGAAAATATAATTATTACAACATGTTTGGCAATGGAATTTATTGTGTCTGTGGTGTATTTGTTACATGGTAATCAAAAAAAAAAAAAAAAACTTCAAAATTTTTGTAAAGTGGTTTTAAAATAAATTGTAGCATATTGATCAGTCTTTGTATAGGAATTTAGAATTAGATACAATGATAAGCCATTGCATTTTAGTATTTTTCTGATTAAAATAGAAATAGTTTTCCTATTTTAGTCCAAAGAAAATTGGATACTTGTGAATTTTCAAGTAAACCAAGATGGTACCTTGAATTTTTGATAAATGTACAGTTTTGAGGGCCTATAATCTAACAAAGATATGTTAATTGTTAAATTATACCAAAATTAATAAAGAGATTGTTAAATTTAAAAAATGAATAAATTCTAATAAATTTCATTAAGAAGCTTGATTTCATTTTTTTTACTTATAACATGGAAAACAACGAGATGCTCTTAACATTGTTGTGTTTGGTTCAATTTAGCAATGGTAAATTGTCATAATAATAAAAATTTGGGACTTTTTCTTATCACAAAACATGATACAGTGGATTGTTCACAAAGGTACTGGATCTTATCTTCCTATGCATTAATGGTCATGATATTGTTGCATGCTGGTGATATGAATAAAGAGTAAATATTGTATTTATATTTTTATTTAATTTTTCTGTTAAAAAGTTAACCCCCCCCCCCAAGATAAGAAACTGTAAATATTGTAATTAATTTTTCCACAATCATTTCTTTTTTAAAAATAACAGTAATAAAAAATAAAATGTAATTATTAATTACAACTTCCTAACAGGCATTTTTTGGTAAACATTTTTTTAAAAGGGGGAGATGAAACTGTAGATTTATTAAAAATACGAACTGCCATCTTGGTTTACTTGAAAACTCACAAGTACTGAAAATTGCCCTTCTTAATAAATGAATTAGAGTATGTGATCTTTAACTTGAAATGATTAATGTCTTATTCATTTCACTGTCAGCTCTGTGATCTTCCACATGATAATAAGTTGGATTTCAATGTTGTGAAGATAACTAATAAATTTAGCATTCAAAAATTGTAAGAAAATTATATAAAAGTAGTACCTTAAATTTATTAAGTATAATTACTTAACATTTTAATAATAATAAATAATATAATAGGTTTATTATAAAAGTGTTTACATTTAAAAGAAACTAATATATTATACAAATTATGTTAAAATTGTTACTCTTAACAAAGATTAATAAGAATGTATGGACCATGTTGCAAAACAACTCATTTATGTATACTAGTATTTAAAAAAATAAATTTTAAATAATTAAATTTAAAATAAGTCAATAAAAAAGACTAAGACTGTTTTGAGATGAGATTCAAAAACAATGAAAAAATTCAAGCATTTTAATAATTACAATATTTTGAAATTCAATCAATTAGATAATAAGAATGTTTTTAAAATTTGTGTAATTAAAATAAAATGAGGTCATTAAGATGTTGAAAATAAGAGATTATTGAAGGGTGAAAAAGATCAAAGGTTTTAAAAACAAAAGGTCAAATATATACATGCAGTCAATTTTTTTTTAAATTGTTTAGTCTGAATTCTTACTTCATTCAAGCTGCATCAAACTGTCATTAGGATGATTGGAGAAAAAAATGCTGATTGCCTGAAATCTAACCTGGAATTTTGATGAACCTGATCAAGCTATGTTGAAGGAATCTTTACTCAAAATAAATAAAAAAAAGTGTAAATCTCAAGTTTCAAAAGAAAAAGATTCTTAAAGGATATTATTGCAACTTATAAAAGAAATCAATTAATGCATGCCCTTGAGGAAAAAATATTAGCTCTGAAAAAAATCCTCACAATGAACTGTAGAGAAGTCTGACTACAAACTTTTCCATGTAAGTTAAAACTGTTTAGTCTGCTATCCAACATATTAATCATTTATGATCTCTTACCATAAATTTAATTTTAACAAATTATATTTTATTATGTAGAGTATTTATAAAACACGTTATTTAAATGATTGATTAAAAGGAGAAATGAATATTTTTTAAAAAAAAAATTAGCATTTGTTGCTAAGCATCAATAAATACTGTAGCTCCAATTTACGGCAACTGAAAAAAAGATATTAAAAAAATTGCTTCAGCTTATCTTTAATTATATATATAATATGTTAAAATTTTATCTTCTTCAAAAAATAAGAATTTTCTTTAACATGAAATTGTCAGCGAATATATTAACTTGTATAAAATTAATGGTGTAATATTCATTTTAAACATGCATATAAAATATTTAAAGTGTTCAAATGTTAAAAAAATAATGAATCATAATATAATTATTAGAGTTTTAAGTTATTTTGGAAATTTGATTAAGTTCATTTCTAAATTATCCCTCCTTTTGATTACTGTGAATTATATTTTATGTACACAGAACTTATAATATCAATGCAGTTTGTTAGATCATTGTTGAATGGTCAAAGTATACCTCACCTATAAGTGTTTTTTTTTTCAGTTTTCTTCTATAAATTTGGATCAGATCCAAAGTGTCATCTCAGTTAATTAAGTATTGTAATTATTAAATTAGGGATCAAATTCAAATCAGCCATCCCTGTAACTAAGTCATTATTAAATCAGGATGATTTAAATCTAAAGTGGCCACTCCCTAGAATTATCCTTGTAAGAAATGTATTTTGGTTAAAATAATCCCATATTAGATATATGTGTGTGACTATGCTATGAAGCTAATGATAAATACATGTAATGTATTTGTTAAAGTCAGCCATACAAAGAATTATATCCAGGGTGTATTAAAGGCCAGGGATTTACTCTTCCGCAAATGTTCTCAATTATATAACCATGTTAGTATCACAATATGTAATCAAAAAATGTTTTACAATTAATCAAAATAAATGTTGGACAGTTTACAAATAACTATTATTGTTTTCCCTCATGTGTGTGAACTAAAGGTTAAAAGATGGGGGGGGAAATGCCTTATTAAAGCAATAATCAATTATAAAAAAAATTGTCGTAAATTCTTATGTTACAGTCTGCAATGTAAACATGTTTAGGGAAAATAACATATTTTGTCTGACAATTATGATACTTTGTAAATAAACTATTGTTTTGTTATTTGTTTACCTAATATGTTAATTCCTATTAGATGTAATATTGTCTGGTCTGTGTATCTATTCCATGTCTATTTCATCAGAAAAAACTTATGTTCTACATGATCTAGTCAGGTATTGTAAATAATGACTATATAGTGATCATTATCATCGAATATTAAAGAAAATACTTCAGATCTGTCTGAATCAATTAAATTAAATTAAAATAAGTTTAAAAAAATATAAGCTGATCATATATATGTCATTTAAAGGAAAAGAGAATTTTGATTTAAAAAACACTTTGATATGAATGGAAAGATATATTTTAGAATATAGATCAATTGTTTTTTCAATAGATGTTATGCTTGTAGTTATTTTTAAATGATGATCTTGTGTAGATTAGATGATAGGTGAAAAGGGTAATGGAGATAATTGTTTCACCAGATATAATTGATGGAAAGATATTTTAGAAGAGAAATCAATTATTTTTCTCAGTAGATATTAAAATAGCAATCGTTTTTGAATGTTGGCAAATAGATTAGATGATAGTCAATGGAAAAATAAAAACTGATGGCGGAGATCCCTTTTTCATCATATAGCTGTCCAATTAAAAAAAATATTTCTTGCTATAGTCAAAAATACTGAAAAAATTAAGTAGAAGTTTTTTAAAAAGAGGAAAGATATCCATATATGAAATTTATTTAATGTTGTTATATTCAATCTGAATAAGATGAGGGCTGATATACAAAAAAAAAAAAAAAGTGTACTCAATGAAGATCCTTGAAGAATTGTCTGGCATAAAATCAAAAAAAGTATTTTCATTCATAAAAATAAAAAAAAATATTTTCATTCATAGTAGTGGGTACTTTATTATTGATATAAGGTTTGTGATTAAGTAAAGAAATGACAATGTTATATTATTGCAGCAATTTGATAAATTTGGAGATGGAACTTGAATTAAGGGTAGGAAGATAGATATTTTTCAGATTGATAATTGATGCAGTTTTCTATCATTACCTAAAGTAAAAAAATCATGGATAATCACTGCATGAGGAGTGGAATCTTTTATTCTGTAAATTGAAATTGTGATATTATTAATAAAATAATTAGTTATATATCGTTTCTTAATGAATGGATGATTTTGTAGTTTTGATAAGAAGATGGGGCATTAAAACTGGTTTTGACTGCTAAGGGTAATATCCACCCCTTGAAGAAGAAAATCAAAGATGTTAGTTATAGTTTGATCCATGTTTTTAATTTGTTTTGCAAATAAAATAACAATGATAAACGAATAATAGGAATTAGGTAAAGAATGCATGAATGATAAACGAATAATAGGAATTAGATTACTAATTACAAGTTGCTCTGTAATGGAACAAAAACAGAAAAAAATAAAATAAGAATAAGCTTATAACTTATTTTTAAATAGAGAAAACATTTTCAGAATCATATTTTCATTTATAATCACAATACCTTCTTTTTAATGGCTAAGGTCAGACTTGCTTATACAGTCTTTTCATTGACAACATTCTGCTAAAAAATTTTGTTTAAGTTTATTTATTTAAAGCAATTATCAACTATATTACAAATCATTGTTTTCCAATCTGTAGTACAAATATCTCTGGGGGTACATGCTGATCTATTAAGGGGTATGTGGGAAATAATCAGTAATGGCAGAAAAAGAGAAAGTTTATAATTCAAATACATAAGAAGTAGCAGAACTGCAAACAAAATAAGAAAAACAGACATATATCCTTAAGAATAGATATAAGTGAAGAACATGAACAGCTCAGTGAAAAAGCACTCAAATACTTCTTGTCATTTACTGGTATTGAATTAGTAGATAGAATGCTTTTCTTCTTACATTTTCATTAAAAATAAGTACCATAATAAACTTAATGCAAGTACAAATTTCAAATTGCATCTCATATCTTTTGAACATGATTTCAAAAAAATATGTCAAAGCAAGCTCAATGATCTCACTAACAATATTTCCACTGACTAGTGACCTGTGTAACAATTATTGTAGACTTTTCTGATAACACAAATAAATATTATTAAATTAAAGCTGTACTTATTTCTGTGTTACAAATATTGTAAAATTAAATCTGTGGTTTGTACTTTGGTATTGTAATTTTCCTTTACCAATTTATTACCTCATTTCTACTATTTTATATTAAGATAGACAGGAACAAAAATATTGGTATTTAAAAAAAACAGCTACAATTTTAAAAGTAAAGGATACAATTTATAGAAATTGGTTTAGAAGGATTACACAACTGTAAAAAGGGTTGGAAAACACTGCTATAGACAAAATAAGCTTCTATGTTCAGTGCTATAGTATAGAGAGATAGTAGTTAATATTTAATATTTATTTTAATGATATGGAAGAGATTTCCATGGCTACTAGTGAAAAAAGTCTTTGTTCAAGCCATCTCTATTGTGTAATATATTAAATTATGGTTCACAAAAAAAAAAAAAATTAAATAAAGAAACATTTATTACCAAACAAAAATAAATTGTTTCTTGAGGCATTGTTTATCAACCAAAAATAAAACTATGTTTAAAGTAATCAAATCAACCTTAGTAAAAAAAAGTATTCGTTTAAGCTGTCTCTATTGCCTAATATATTAAATTACAGTTCGCAAAAAAAAAAAAAACATGAAATAAAAGAACATTTATTACCAAACAAAAATAAATTGGTTATTGAGGCGTGGTTTATCAATCAAAAATAAAACTGTTTGAAGTAATCAAATCAACGTTAGTGAAAAAACATGGTATTAACAAACGAACATTTTGCAAATATATTCAATTACTTTCCAAAAAAAAAAATCTAACCTAAATGAACATTTCTTACACAACAAAAAAATATTGGTTATTAAAAAAATAAACTAAAATAAAGGAACATTTATTATAGAACAAAAAAAATTGCTTATTAATTGAAAATCTATAACATTAGTTTAAAAAATAATAAAATAACGTAATTTTAAAGAGTTTCCTGTGTAGTGTTTATTTGTTAAAATATTAAAGAAAATATATTGGCCTGGTAATGTTATATCGATGTGTTTTGTTGGAGGAACAATGCCATCAAGTGGGATGAATTGTCATAAGTATGAGTACTGAATAATTTAATATTTAGTAAGCAAAATAGGTTAATATTAGCTATGCTTGAAAATATGTTTAATATCTATTAAATGAATATTTTAAAATCAGTAGTTTACAATATACTTATAAATACTTATGAATAAAATATGAAATCTATTTTTAAAATAAGTTCAAACTATTTAATAATTATTTATTAAGGTTCTTAATATTTTATGATGTACCAAATGTTTTGTTTTATTTATTGTTATACAAAATATCAAATTTACTATTTTAAATATTATTATATTTAATATTTCATATTATGTATCTTTTTAGATTAAATATTCATTTAATTTTATTTCAGACAGTAAGTTTCAAAAATTGCAACATTTTTGTCAGGAAGAGCTTATCACATGACTGACAATATGAGTGTAATGCATGCATGAATTCAAAGAAAGTTTTAATTACTTTCTAAAATTATTGATAAAGTGGAAACATTTGAACATGATAAAATAAGTTTGGAATAATATTTTAGTTGGTTTTTAGAGATATTTTACATTAATAAATATAGACTAAAATTGCTACATTAAATTAAATATTTTCTTATAATTTAATAAATTAGTAAAAATTAATAAATTGTATTATTTTAAAATAATTTTGTTTGGTTGAATGGAGTTATAAAATAAATTAAGTGTTAAATATTTTATTGTATTTTTTATTTAAAAGATGACTCATTATTTTATTTTCAATTTTAAAACTACTTAATTTAGGTAATATGTAAATTAATTTATTTGTCTGACTCTATTTTATACAATCAAATCTCTTAATAAATGGGGTATAAAATACAGTGTGTGAAAATTAGGGCTGAACACTTTTATTATAATTATTTTTGTTTCAACTATTACTTATTATTAAACAGTATAAAGTTATATTACAATTGGCTTGTAACATAATGAAACCTAATAGTAAATTATTTAAAATTTTATTATTTTATAAAGTCTAAAGGATAAAGAAAATTAATATTTAGTTCAACAATATGTGTGGGTAAACCAATTTAAATTTCTTATCAGTAAACTGTTCAGAAGCTTGATTAAAATTCAGTGATCAAAAAACAAAGGATTTATAAAAACATATTCATACCAAGGTTATCTAACAATTTAAATATTTTTGGTTATGGAATACTTTGAAATTATAGACAGTTATTCTCTATAAGTATATTATATATAATGACTATGTCCATATTGATAAAATTAATAACTCTTAAAAGACATTGTTTTAATATAAGACCATGGAGAAGATGGAAATGTAAATTACCTTTAAATTTTGAGACATTAGAGATGAACTATAATATATCAGTTTCTGGAATATTTACATCATTATTTTCGAATAATTGCAATTTAAATAATATTTATCTTTAAAACAAATTTTTATTTGGACTTGTGAAGTAAGAAATTTTAAGGATAAATTATAGAAAAATATAATTGCTGAAAAATGCTATATAAAAAATGTGAGAATATTTAAGTATAATGATTGCTGTTTATTTGCTTCATTTTTTTTAAAATAAGAAAGAAATGCTTAATGGAAGAAAAATATATTATTAAGAAATAACTTTTGATATTAAAACCCGAATTCATTTATTTGCTGTTTTATTGTGCCTTATTGGAATAAAAGGTAAAAATGACAATACATCTGTTTTATTTAAAATCATGTACTCAAATGTTGCCGAGGATGATACATCTATCGCTGAAGAAGTTGGATACATACGTGTATGGATGGAATGAATTACTCACCTTAAATTGATATTTTAGTTGATATTAAACTAATTATTATTATCCTGGAGGAATGTTGCAGAAATATAGAATGTAAACAACTTTTCACAACAGGATGGATATTTTTTGTGATTTTTCCAGAATTAAAAGTTGACAATTATTTTTTTTTATTGTTAATTTACGTGCCGAGGAGGAGAAAGTTGGGAGAGAGAAAAACTTTGAACAAGGACTGTTGCTTAGCAATCATGCAAATTGTTATACCCCAACTTATCAGCAGAATTTCAAGGAAGGACCTATGAGAAGAGTAGAATTACGTAACTTTGAATTTTATTATTAGTTCTTATTATTAATTCTAAAACAAAAAATATTAACATTAAAGTTAAGATTTGTTTTGATGTTTATATTAGATAAGCTCAACTAATAGACATTTTGATTACCATCATTTTAATTTTAAATTAGGTTAATAATTTTTAAATTTTGGAAACATTTTTTTTTAAAAGTATGATATTTTATAACGAGTATTGTATGAATAGAATTTATGATTTTTCATTGCTATGTATTGGAGAACAGAAGATCTCTAAATGTGGTTATAATACTATTTAATCACATAGATATAGTATAATTTTTCAAATTGCTTGGAATTTAAATATATTATGCTGAAGGAATGAATGGATGTAAAGATGTGTGAATTAATAACACATACAAATTTTATTGATTAATATAACCTATAAAATAAAAATATGCATATATTTTGATGGTAAAGTTCATTTATAATTTTACATTATAAATAAATCGAGATACTGCAAAATCTCTAGCGCTCGATTTATTTCAGTTTTCAACTATCGGCGCTTCGCAAATTAAAATATTAATTTTACATTATGTAATTTTTATCACAGGTTTTACCCACAGTTTGCCTGTGAAATTATGAACCTTGTGAACTGCTGAAAAAGGATCAAAAGTGGAAGTGGACGATAGTTCATAATCAAGACTTCAGTATCATCAAGCAAAATTTCCTGATCGTTGTTATGCTACATCACTCTTACTTCAGAAGTCCATTCTATGTACAGACCGACAGTAGTAGAAGGGGCTGGGTGCTATGTTATTCCAGATTGGTGAGAATGGAAAATATTGAGTGCTCTATTTTAGAAGCTGGACCTTGAAAAGAGTGAAGATGAATTATACTACCACCAAGCAGGAGATTCTCACCATTATCTGAGCCTGCCAGAAATTCCAGCAGTTCTTACAGGGCTCTGAGGTGATCATTGTCACCAACCACAAATGCTTGAAGCTTTTAAATATGAGTTTCCTTACAAATGATCGGCTCATTAGGTTTAGCCTGACATTGCAAAAATTCAGGTATAGCGTAGTTTATTGCTCCAGCCTGGAAAATATAGTGGCCACTATCCTGAGCCATCACCCTGTACCCATCCAAACACAAAATCCCCAATTGTTAGACAACATGGTCACAAGTCATGGTAATGTCTAAGAACACATCAATAGAATCCAAACTGAAAAATCTCTGGTATTGGCAGAAGGAGGAACTTCAATACTGTTGGATCATTCATGAACTACAGGAGGGTAAATCTGAGCCTATAAAATCCCCCCATAATATAAACATACAATACTGATTAAGAGATGGTATCCTGCAAACATACATCCTAGGAAAAGATAACCTGTGAAAATCATGACACTCCAGAAACTAAGAATCAGTTCATAAATCATGTGCACCAAAGATTGGGGCATTTGGGGACAAGGAAGACTGAAGAGGCCCCTAAGTTTTACTGGCCATGCATATATAGCCATATCCTCCTCACATTAAGGAAATGCGCCAAATGTGCGCAAAATGAATTTCCTAATAAATCGTACGCAGATACCCTTCAATCCATCACAGCATCCAAACCAAATGAATGCATGCAATTGATCATTATGGCCCCCTTCCCGCATTCCGAAGGTTTCATTATCTTCTAGTCACATATGATATGTTCTCAAAGTATGGGCAGGCGTACCCAGTCAAGGCCACCAATTCTAAGAACATCATCCGTGTCCTCCAAAGCAGCAATTTTTGGAAGTGGGAAAACTTGACATGATTCTCTCCAACCATGGTTCCGCATTTACATCTAAGGAGTGGAGAATTTGGATGTCTAAACAAAATTTAAAGGACCATTTAACGTCCATCAGAAACTCCCAATCTAACCCATGCAAAAGGGTTCTGAGAGAGATCAATCAATTCTTCTGCACATATACTCCTCTGGATCATCATGTTTGGGTGAATAAAACTGATGAAATCATAGCTTACATTAACCATACCATTAATGAGTCCATCACTTTTGTTCCAAGAAGACTCCATTTTGGAGAATCACACTTCTCCCAAAGGACTATCCACCTATCGACTACAGATCAAAAAAACGTATCGGTGTGATTGGCCCAGATGGCTCACTCTCATATAAAAAAGGGATGCATCCAATGACACCAATTTCATGTGGGGGATCATGTTTGGTTGAGAGCACCAAAACCTAGCAGCATGACAAAGAGAGAATTCAAGAAGTTTTTCCCCTTGTATCATGGACTGAAAGTATAGGAACAATGCATTCCTACTGGAAGAGAATGATGGGTAAAAGAAACTTTCAACACAAGGCATCTTAAACCATACATGCCTTCAGACCCAGAAAAATAAAAAAGAAGAAAAGTCATACAGTCAAATTGTTGCAGACACCTCAAGGGTAGATTAGATTCGAGTCTAAGTTAGTCATAGTTTATTTTAGAATAGCATTACATTATTACCGGTTGCTCTTCTCATCACCAACAGACCTGAAGTATAATTTTTTTTTCATCATTTCAAGGGGGAAAGTTTAAAGCAATCACTCTGTAGTCAGAGTGAGCTTCATGTTTTCCTACCTAACAAACTAACAATAAACAAGGGTTCAAACCCAGCAACATTTAAATTACTAACAGTGCCATCATATTTATATATAGAATCTATTGTGACATTTTTTCCCCATCATTTCAAGTGGGAAAAGTCTGAAGCAATTACTCTGTAGTCAGAGTGAGCTTCATGTTTTCCTACCTAACAAACTAACAATATACAAGGGTAGACCTGAAGTATTTTTTTTTTCATCATTTCAAGGGGGAAAGTTTGAAGCAATCACTCTGTAATCAGAGTGAGATTCATGTTTTCCTACCTAACAAACTAACAATAAACAAGGGTTCAAACCCAGCAACATTTAAATTACTAATAGTGCCATCATATTTATATATATATATATAGAAACTATTGTGACATTTTTCCCCCATCATTTCAAGTGCGAAAAGTCTGAAGCAATCACTCTGTAGTCAGAGTGAGCTTCATGTTTTCCTACCTAACAAACTAACAATATACAAGGGTTCAAACCAAGCGACATTTAAATTATTAACAGTGCCATCATATTTATATATATATAGAAACTATTGTGACATATATATATAATTTTTGATTCTGTTTTACTTTTTAACTAAAGATAACTGATATATATGTATTAACCAGTGTTAAACGGTTAGCTAGATCAATTATGAGCCAGTTCCTTAAAAAAAAATTATTTATTAAAAATAATTCCACTTGGCATAAATTGAATCCCAGTTCATATGTATGGCAAGCAAAAGTTCTAAAACCCACAACTGATTAATAAATGAGTATTTAGATATTGTAGTCTAAGCTAGAGAGTAAATATGATGAAAACAGCTCAAATCCTCATCATTTAGTAATGTGACCCTTAATGATTAATTCATTGTTTCTCCATGGGAAGATATTTGGAGGGACCTTTAACCTGCAAAAGCTATTTAAAAATCATCCCTCCTTTTTATCAATATATATATAATAGTTTAAGTTTCTTAGATTTAATTATTAAGAATATTACATATCCAACTATTGCAGAAATATATCTTTACTCATAATAAAATAATAATTTTTCATTGTGGCTATAATTACTTTTTTTACTTTTAATCATTCATTCCAGCCTTTTTTTATATTGTAACGAGCACAGACGTTCGTTACATTGTTGTTTTTTTATTTTTATTTATTAAACATGAAAGTAAATTAAAAAGTTCGCATTTAAAAATTTTCTTTAAGAATTAAAAATTGAAATTAAATATCAACTTAAACTCTTATATATTAAATCGCACAGATAATGAAAAATTATTAAAATAAAAATTTATTAAAGAAAAAGTATTTTAAAAACTAAATTTTAAAAAGATTTGGAGATAAAATTATATCTTTAAATTTATCTTTAAACATATTTTTGATTTGGAAAACAGGTTAATTAATCAGAAATGGAAATGATTGTTAATTAGTTAAATGTAAACCAGCCTTGGCATTTAAATGTAAAAACACCGGTCAGATAAGAAAACAATAGAAACTTTCAGCAAATGAAATAAATCCATTTGGAAATCGGACCTCAACGAAAAGGATCATCTCATTGATGACGTAATGTTAAGTCAATCCTTCGAATACGTATAAAAGGAAAATTTGGAAATTATTAATTGGTGACGAGTTATTGATGATTATTACGATGTAACAGCTAGGTGTTAGTGCTGAGGGGATTGAAAAAGACGCACAGCTTCAATCCCTTCAGTTCTGCTAAGAAAGGAAGAAAAATGAACCATCGTTTCTACATTGAGGACCCACTACACTAAAAAATCTCCGGATGGATAAATAAATCGGCCAACAGGATACCAATCTTCGGACGACGTGGGAATTCACGTTCAAACGGCAAGGAATATATGAAGATGAACTATTTAAATAACCGTAAGAACTTTAAAATTTATGAACAGTAAATTAAAAACTTTCCAGATTTAAATAATTGCAATATTATTCTATCTGACCGATACTATTTATTAATTAGTTATAATTTTATTTAATGTATTTATTTTGTAAAATCATTTCCATTTATTTATTTTTTGTTCTTTAAGTTTTATTATGATTTTTGTTTTCCGTTAAGTTAAATTATATAAATGTTAAACTTAAGTCGGGCGTGAATGGCTGTATAGATTTGTAAAGTTATATTAGGGGAGGGTAATCTTAGGTTATTTGTTTCGTGGTTAAATTGGGTCAATGGATTGGATATATTGGTGTGATTAGTAGATGTAATATTGATTCGCCACGGGCAGAATCGCTTCATACGCCGCACACTTCCGTTTGCCTATGGAAGGAATTATAAGTCGGATACCGCAGTTCCTTTCTATGGAGTTTTTTTTGTTTTATTGCTCTTCTTTAGAGATAGATGTAATATTCCTATCTCATAAGAGGCAATTTCTTCTTTTAACCTTTTGTGCTGTCGTATTTTATTACATTGAATACATCGATATATCAGATGAATTGATGCCAGTTTGACTACGAATTTTAGCCTAAGGTTAAATAGGGATAGAATATTTTAATTTCAATGCAAATCTATGTAGTATTCATGCTCGACCCTAAATAAAAATGCATTAAATTTAAGTTGTTTATAGATGCTTGCATGGATTGTTTATCGGTTAACTATGTTTTGCGTGTTCATATTTGATCAAAATATATAGACATTCGATAAATAATGATACCTTACGGTGAGTATCTAAAATGTATTTATTCGGATGTCTTTTAAGTTATTGGTGACAATGCAAGTATCTTATGGTGAATACTATTGGGTTACATATAAATTTCCCTCCGCAATTGTCAGTAATCAATAATTTTATATTTTGATCGCTTATGTTTACTTTGGAATGTTTTTAACCGTGTAATCTATGTAACCGATCTATAGCAACTTATTATAACAAGCTTTTATAATCCCATCTGTGCGAACTTAATTAAAATGTAAACTTATAATATAATAGAAATTAAAATGTAAATTAAAATCTAAGGTAAAGTTAAAAATAATGTTAAAATGTAAAACTAATACTAAAATAATTTTAAATCTTATATATATGTGCATAAATAAATGTTTGTATGTTAATTACTGGCAGTGGCTTATTTTATTCCTTTTTTTATATATACTCTTAGATTATCTTATTAAATCTCTGCTATTCCACTGAGCTAGTGACATGGGCTAACGACCGGAATCAAAATTTAAAAAAAAAAAAAATTTTTTTTTTTTTTGACTTACGTATCTGCCTACTTTATAAATTTTTCTAGGTTCAAATGCCTAGATGGCGCCCCGTAGTGCAGTTTACGGTAAGTCGTATTCTCCGGATCGTTACAATATATAAATCTTTCAATGTAGTTATTTCTCTCTGAGCAATCACTTGGATTAAAAAATTCATAAGTATTTTAAAAGTGTCTAAATCCTTTTAGCTTTTTTTTTTTTAAAGAACAGTTCTTGATCACTCTTAGTTTAATTCATCATAAAAAATACATATTTTAATTCATTATTTTTAATTATTTGAAACATTTTTTTTCCTCAGAAGATATCAAATAATGGATTTAATTGATCTGCTAAATTCCAAAAAAACAACTGCAGAGACAGAATTAAATTTGCCCTTCTCTGTTTTCTCAAATTTTGCCATGTCTGAAATAATTTAGATTTTTTTTTTTTGTTAATGTTATTTTGTGTCATTAAAAATAAATAAATTTATTTGCATATAATTAAAATAAAATATATACTGATTCCAATTACAGCTAAATTATATATAGAGAGAGACAGAAAAATGAATATATCTTATTTATCAAAACCATCATAATTAAATAATTTTAGAATTTTTCATAAATTTCACACCAAAAGCTCTTCAAATATAATTGTTTTATAATTTACAGGTCTTAAAACAAAAATAAATATAAAACTTAAAATTATGGATGTCATTTTCTCTTAATATGAAAGCAATTAACATTTAAAGAATTTAATTTTATTCTTCAATACAGTAATAATATTAAGCACTATTTCTTTTCTATCTATGTCTAAGACAATTGATATAAAAAAATCAAATCATTCATTTTAATTATAAATGATGTCATTACTGCTGTTTACATCAAAAGAATCCCTCCCCCCTCCAATTGCAAATGAATTCAGTGAAATGACCACATATGCAGTATCATTATACTGTATATTATCCCCAAAAAATTTAAATAAACAAGAAATAAAAATATTAAAAGATGTAAATTTAATCAATTTTATGATATAGTAACAGCCATTTTTCCATCTCAGAACATGTACATAATGATGTTTATTAATAATATTTTTTGGTCCATGCTTACATTTCAGAATTTCTTATACAATCAAATTCATTAATAATATTTCTTCAGATCAAGTATTTTATTTTTCATATTGATATATTCACTTAATAAAATGTTTTCTAAACATAAAACTACAAGTAGAAAATGTGAAATATTCTGGTACTCCATTAGAAAATAAAACATTTGAAGACTTTAATTAAGAATGTTGGTAATAGCAAGTAAAAATGATTACAAAAATTCTGAAGCTTATATTGATTAAAAAATTTCAAAAAAAAAAAATTAGAAAGACCACTATTAACATTTCCATAGGAGGGGTGGGGGGTTGTTGAAGAAAAAGGATATCATTCAGAGCATGTTTAATTGTGATAAAAATCTGGCACTTTGTTATTCATTTTATTTTAAAAATAAACATATGGTACAATAAATTTTTTATTTTCACACACACAGTAAATATATATGTAAGTATACTCCCTCAATTTATCATCAATAACTATTTTATTATTTTTTAATTATATTTATACTATAATCTTAAATTATATATGCATATTATACACATAAAAAAGCATCCATTATATATGTGTGTGTTGAAAATTACTCTACATTTGCAGTTCAATAAAGAGTACATATATATTCTATTGTAATCAAAGCTTATCAAGAAAATGTGAGTCACTATATGTAATGTATGTGAGTGGGAGGGAGGCTTGGGACAAAATATAATGGGTATCTTCATTCCACTGTTCAAAAATATTTTAGAAATTCCCCAACTGAAAAAAATAAAGGAAGGTGAATATGCTAATAGATTATTCAACAACATTATAAGTGACTTTTTAATTATCTTTTATATAATTTTAATGCGCAAATACGCGCACAACAACCGAGCTTCATCAGGATTAAATAACAATATATTATAAACTCAAAATAATTATAATATCTAAAGAATAATGCCCGAGCGCTTTCAAGAGAACTTAGCTCTCATAATCATGGGCAACAAAGAATAAGCATAGTGTGTTGGTATATGCTAAACTATGCTGATATATGTAAATTAGTTGAAAATAAATGCGTCAGCTCTAAATGATCCATTTCTTAGAGATTTTGTAACACGCATCTTTCCTATTCATAGCCTTATCATCAATAGCAATAAAACATGCTTCTTTAACTTTTCTCTTAATGTCATTTCTCTCCCTGCAAATTATTCTTGCATTTTTAGGTTCACATGCATGACCAGCTGATTTCTGATGTATTGCAAATATTGAGTTGCAATTTGGGTCTACTTGGGCCTTATTGTAAGAATATCTGTGCTGGAATAGTCTTGTAGAAAGAGTTGCTTTCGTTTCCCCATAGTATGATGCCATGCAGTTATTTTCTGGACATGAAATATTATATACGGCCTGAGAGGTGTTGTTGGGTGTTATAATGTCTTTGGTGTTATTAATAATTCTATTTGTATTAGGGGGTGTATGAAAGCTTAGTTGAAATTCTTTATTAAGCACTGAGTAAAACTTTCTATGGGTAGTTGCACCTCTCAGGCCGTATATAATATTTCATGTCCAGAAAATAACTGCATGGCATCATACTATGGGGAAACGAAAGCAACTCTTTCTACAAGACTATCCCAGCACAGATATTCTTACAATAAGGCCCAAGTAGACCCAAATTGCAACTCAATATTTGCAATACATCAGAAATCAGCTGGTCATGCATGTGAACCTAAAAATGCAAGAATAGTTTGCAGGGAGAGAAATGACATTAAGAGAAAAGTTAAAGAAGCATGTTTTATTGCTATTGATGATAAGGCTATGAATAGAAAAGATGCGTGTTACAAAATCTCTAAGAAATGGATCATTTAGAGCTGACACATTTATTTTCAACTAATTTGCATATATCAGCATAGTTTAGCATACCAACACGTTATGCTTATTCTTTGTTGCCCATGATTATGAGAGCTAAGTTCTCTTGAAAGCGCTCGGGCATTATTCTTTAGATATTATAATTATTTTGAGTTTATAATATATTGTTATTTAATCCTGATGAAGCTCGGTTGTTGTGCGAGTATTTGCGCATTAAAATTATATAGATGTATAGTAAGCACCTGAGTTTAATAATTTCTTTTTACAATTATCTTTTAACAAAATTCTAATAATTGAGCTATTCAGAAATAATTTCTTTTTTCTTTCAATTATATTGAATCTTTAACTTTCTTTTTTTTTTTTTTAAATCAACATTTTCATTATTTTATCTGTTTATTATTAACATTATTTCTAGTGAAATTTAATCATTGATTACCATATGAATTCATTAATCATATTGTATTTCTAAGCCAATTAATTATGACAATTGCTGCAAAGTTTAATGTAATGATAGTATTAGACTCTGAAACAAAAGATCCTCTATTGATTCCAGTTCTGGCACTTGTAGCACCCAATTTTTTTAGGAATTCTATGATAAATGATGACTCCTTTAGATCATACATTCAAGTAGAAAAAGCTGCAACTAAGTGAATTAATGTGAATAAATATCTGTATATACATAATTAATAATGTGAATATACATACACATATGCATGTATGTCTGTGTATAATATTAGATATATATATAAAGTCTTTAAAATTTGAATATTTATTAAACAACTTTGAAGAGGAAGTTGTTATACAATGCGCTACCACAATACATATGGCTTATGCAACAAACAAATTATATAGAGTAGAGCTTTTTTTCATTAAATTAAGATTCAAACAATGACCAACAAAACATATAAAGAATATGTTTTGCAAGCCTTAGTTGCCAACTTAATTTATATCTTTTAAATTTATCAGTTTTACTTTTCAAAGCTGTCTGATATACAGTAATCAAGATATATTTATTTTCTCAATGATATACTCTTTAATTAAACTTAAAAAAGGATAACCATAACTTCAAATTATAGTACTAGAATGTATTAAATTTAAACTTAATACCGTTTCATGTATCCTCCTATAAACAACTGATAATAACATTAAATACTCAAAATAAAAACGAAGGTTTTAACTATATAATTAATTTTAATGAAAGTGATCCTCAGTTTAAATAAAGTTTGTGGCAAAATAAAATTATTTTTAACTTATTATTAAAAATATGATTAAAAATAATGACAATATATTAAAACAATGAAATAATTTTAAAAATTAAAAAACAAAAAGCTTATTGTTATGCTCTAAGAATGTATATCTCATCGGCAAAGTGTGAAATCTGGCATTGTATGAAATGCCTAGGAATTTTATATAATGCCAAAAGTGGGACATCCAAGTATGAAATGCTTAGATTTTCACAATTTCCTAGGCATTTTCAAAAAAAAAATCAGCAAAGTATAAAATACTTCCAGCAAGAATATGTAAGACATGGCATAATTGTTAAGTTACATGCATTTAACAAGTGATTAGTAAAATTAAATGAGAGAAATTATTACTATATCTTCTGCTTACATCTTATAATTAGTTAATAAAGAGTAGAATGATAATTACCAAAACATTCCTTATATTCTTGAAGATTTATATGATTTTAAAATTCTTCACTCTTGGCTCTTTATTTGCAAAATAATGGTCGGGAAATGCTGTTATTTCTTCTCTAGTTTCTTTGGTATTTATATAAAATTCAACATTTCACTACCATCACCATGTGCTAACTTATATTATTATGTTTTTTCATCAGAGAGTTCATCAGTAAGAAATAATCATGACATATTTGAAATTAAGAAAGTGGCACTCCATCATAATATGAGAAATTCAACTTATAGGTAAATGTCTATTATTTAATAATAAAAAAAAATGTTTTTTGACAATTTAGGTAGAAATCCCATATCTTATATTTTGTAATGTTTACATTTTCCCATGGATCTTTTTGATAAAAACTTTATGTGTACTTTGCCAAAAAACTATTTGATATTCCTTATAATCAATAGATATTCTATATAATGTCTAGGAAAAGTGTATAAAAAATTAAAAATGAAATTTCATACTTTGCCCCAAAATGTTACACATTGTATAGAATATTTAGGCACTCTATACGAAACCAGTTTTCACAGTTTTCCAATAACATGTATAAATAATTCCTACTATAATGCTAAAAATAAATTGGCTAAGTTAATAAATGCAAATAAAATTTGCAATAAAATAAAATTATTTTTAGCTTAATTATTATTAAAAACATCATTAGAAATTGCAACAATATACTAAAACAAGAAAATAACTTTAAAATTAATATATCTTTACATTTAATTATGCAGTATTGCTATGTTTATACATATGTGTGTTGGTATATATCTATTATACAAGCAATAAATGTATGTCATAAATGTGTTGTTTTGTGTGTATGCTTAAAATAAAGTAGCTAAAATCAATGAATAGAGATTGAACGTAGGTTGGTAAAGAGAACTAGTAAAATTAATTATAACCCCTGAATATTGTGTAATTTTTTTGATAAATAATTGGATAAATCAGAGAGAAAATTGGTTCTAAAATGAATTAAGTGAATGATTATAAACTGAGGTATACCATTTGTACCTGGGTCACAGGAATCTGATATAATTTCAACTTTAATGCAAATTCATTTGGATGCAAAAACATTATTTTCTGAGACACCAAAAATTTCGGAAAGTTATAATGGCTTATATTTTCTACTTGAAAGATAAATATAATGATTCAAGCATATTATTTCCTGCCTTAATTCTACCATCAATATTGAGGGCTGAAGATATTCGCATTGTGGAGGGAAATCCTAAGATCCATCAAATATATTCCTTTATCAAAATAAGTGATTTGTGGCTAAATAGTCCCTAAAGTGTCACTTGCTATGTTATATGCTTTTGTAAGTTTTTTAACATGCATATGTATCTGTTGTGATGATGTATTGCGTAATTTTTTTAATAGATTATCAACAAGTGCTAATAATCTAAATAGTAAAGTAATTGTTTATGTTATATTCTAATGTGTGTAATAAAATGTTTGCAAAACTGGTATATTGCTATATTGGATCTAAATTCATGTTTTAATTTTTAAAAAAATAATACAGATTTAAAAAAAAAATTTAGTGATATAAAATCACTGAAGTACTTTTAATTGTTTTACCAAAATGACTTGTAGATAACCGTGTAAAATATATGTTTAGTGTCACAACCAGAACAGAATGATCAGAGAAAGATAAAGGATTTAGTGACAAATTAATTAAGCGATGTAACATAAAAGACAGGAAAAAAATCGATGAAGAATATCTACTATTATGAAGGAGATAAAAGTTTGAAGGAAGAAAACTTTCACCCCTTATAAAGGGGAAGGTAAGAAGACGCAGCCATTTGGAGACAAACATATAATATGATGTTAAAGTCTCCAAAGCAGAATGGTGGGATATGGAGTGGAATAAAGCAAAGATTTTAATACAAGGATCAGTCTGTAAATAATTATAGCACCTGGAAATATATAAAAACATTGAATGTAATATTATGGTAATGAAAATCTACGTATCAAATATTAAAGGAGAAAAAGGGCATATTTTTGTGATAAGAACTCTTTTTTCTCCTGAAAGAGATGAAGAATCTCAGGAGAAAACAAAAAAACCCTTTTTGATCGATCAATTTGTGGCCAACTATATACCCCCCCCTCCCCAAACAGACCAAAGATATGTGGGCATTTTATAGTCTTCCATTTAATAATTTGGAAATTTTTCTCAAGAGAATTTAAACCTCATGCAGTGAATAATCCTACTTACAATTTCATAATAAATAAACTCCCAAAAACTATTTAAGAAAATTATCTTTATATGTCTTTAATAGATGATTGCATCAAATCAGTAAAATGTGAAGATCAAACAAACCCAGCAGTCTCTGAGACTTTAAACCCCCCTCCTCCCATTAAAATATGAAAGAGATATATCTATTTTATTATATTATCTTCTGAGATAACAATGAACTGTCTTCATGGTTCAAGTTAATACTGCTAACTTTTTGTATTGTAAAGTTCTCTTCTTCCTACTGGTTCCTGTGAAATGAATTTTTTCTTCTTCTATGCTTCTTGCATAGAGGTTATTTCTTAGATATTATTTTTTCTCTATTAGAGTAGCAAATGGATTATCCATATACAAGAATTGATGTGAGTACACTGCATTCATCATATTACATTACTTAACCTGTACATTACCACAATTACATGCTAATTGTCCATATTGCCCACACTGAAAGGATTGTGGTTGTATTCACTGAATAAATAAAAATAAGATGTTTTCAGTTTGCATGGGTATATTTAGCAGCTTACTATTTTTGATTAATATTACTTTAAAATCATAATTATTGCTATATACAAAAACAGGTAATTTTTTTTAGATATACTGATTGAAAATGAATTACAATCTCAAATGCTTTCATTAGTTATTTTTAAATCATTGATCGAATAATGTAAGATAGCATTTTTCAAAACTCAGGTAATCTTGTTTACGACTATTAATGCATGGTCTCTAAATGTTTTGATTTTCCTTTTAAAATAGTCCTTTTAATTGATGTCATAGAATTAAAAAATTAAATAACATTCATTGAGTGATCTCAATACACAACATTTTCCTGTGAATTGTTTATATTGTGAGCTTCATAAATCAATTCCCTCAAAAATGTGTATAAAAAACAGTTGAGATCTGTGGTTGCTAAGATGATTGCCTGATCAGTAAAAAAAGTTTCAAAGAATTAAATAATTATCATGGAATCATAGCACTGAACTTCTCAGTGATATTTTTAATAGATCATTTAATTCACATTATTGTTGAGTACATGCAGTTTTATTTGGTCAAAGTAGCAAAAAGAACTAAGTATTTTATTAAATTGCAGGTTTGGATTTTGATTGTTACTAATATTACTAAAAAATTTACAAAAGAAATGGGGTTGGATGGTGATTTTTGTTATATCGATCTAAATGGTGGTCATACCTCCAAACAGTTTAACTATGAAAATTGCCATAGTTTGTAGATTCCCTTGACACTGACTACAAAAGTTCAATTAAAAACACTACGTAAATGCACATAAAGTAAATGTGTTTTTAAAATTTCCCTTGTATCTTCATAAATAATGAAACACATTTTTTTTTAATCAGAAATGTAACAGATTTAAATGCAGAAACCTATTTCCATGTACAATGATATAACCTGAGGCAAGTGGCACATTAAAGATCCAAAAAGAAAACAAATACATGAAACATTATATTAAGCCTAACTTAAATAATTGTACAAACATTATAAAACTTCAATAAATTTAGTTAATAACTTGTCAATTAAAAATGAATGGAAAATTATACAATAAAGTAGTATATAAAAAGTTGTATAGAGTATGTTTTCATTTATTCTGTATTTTGTTATGTTATATGGTTAATTCTCTCAACTTGCATCATAATTTTATTCTGTTTTATTCATATTTTATTTTATCATTGTTGTTACTTTACTTCCATTATAGAACACTAGATAGCATTCTACCTGCAATAATTGGTTAATGTTAAAATAGATGCTTAACATTTGAGAAGAGCACAAAACCATAAGGCGGAAAAGGCTTTTGATGTATAATTATTAATATATGCATTTATATAGCTGTTATATGATATTTTTGTTTTTTATTATAATTATATTTTTAAAAAACTGAATGAATTTCAATTTTTGATATTATTATTATATATTTCCAATTCAGTGCTATAATTTATTCTGTAACTTTTTTTCTCTTCAGCATTTTAATATGAAATCAGTTTTTACAATGAAACAAGCAAAGGCATTTGCACCAAAGCATTAGATATTGGCCCTCTATTAAAAAGCTTTTTAATCTATTAATAAAAAACTCTTTGTCAGAATTAACATAAATACAGTATTTATATATTATTAATTTTAAACCAAATTTAATAAAACTTTAATTTTGTAAATAAAAAGCTACTTGAATATTTTATGAAAAAAAAAAAAAACTTTAAAGTGGATAGATCATACTTTTTCACGTGTAACAATAAAAGCACAAATAAATAATAGATTTTTTGTATCTATGGTAAAAATGCAAAAAAAATATTTACTCATTAAATTCTTTTTCATTAATTATTTTAAATTGTATTACAAAAGTAGCAAGCAAAGATCAATTATCACCTATGATAATCAAGTGTTATCATTTAGCCAAGGATCTTAATATATATATTTTGAATTTTATTGTTTTTATTTATAGTAGTAATTTACCTTGCCAGCTCCACTTTCCCCACTGATAACACATGATTGATTCTGTGAACTAATTTGAAGACTATGATAGGCTGCTTCTGAAATAGCAAATACATGAGGCTCCAAGGATCTTAGTTTCTGACCACTATACCTAAAGATGTTATCCTAAAATATGCAAATAAAAAAATGTACATATTAATCTATTTAAAACAATAATTTGCATCTTCTAATATTAATTGCAATAATAAAAATAACATACAAAGCTAAGCATTTTAAAATATATAATTTACTGCAAATTCAGAAAATTAACACATAAAAATATCTTAGCAATACCATATATGCTATACTCTGTCCCTCAGTAGTTTTATTAAATTTCATATAAGTATGAATTCAGAAATAATTATTTTTTTCTCTACATATGCAAATGTTTTTAGTTTAAAATTAAAACTTTATTATTTTACAACAATTATATGCTGTTGGGCACTATGATAGAGTGACAACTTAAAAAATAATTTTCTTGATCAAAGTTCAATATATTACTAAATAACAATTCAATTTTTTTTAACATTACAATGTGTTTAAAATGTAAATTATTAGAAAATAAAATTAAATTTCTTAGTTAATCTAGAATATTAAAACAGAGAAAATGGTAATAGACAGCATATTTTAATTGAATGAAGTGTAGAGTGTTGTCTAAGTGTACTAATATAATTTTCTTCTTCTTCCTTTTCCTATGATAAAATGTTTAAGAAAGTTGTAAATGGTATAATATGTAAGTGTAGTAATCAAGGTCATCTATCCATTTGAATTCTACACTTGGGTTTTCAAATATATAATAGCAAAAGAGCATCATAATGAATTTCCAAATATATGATTGCATGAAATTAGAATTAAATAAAAATGATAATGACGATCGCATTGATTTCTCTCACTTGATATACCAAATTTATTGCAATACAATAAATGGGCTGCAGTGCATGCATGCACATATGTATAGCAATGATTAGGGTGTGATTCCTGATTATACATATATCCTTTTAAAGAAAAAAAAATTATACTAGAAAATGTGCTACCCTTTGGACAAAACAACTAATCAGTAAACACTGACATACTATATACACTCATTTCAATCCAGCTACAGAAGTCAGGTGATGAAAACAGTAGCTCATTCATCTTATGAAAAACATGAAATCAGAATATTTAATCACAAGCATCACTAGTCATTTATGTAGAAGAAATAGTAAATCAAGAATAAAGTACTAAGACTACATTTTTAATAACAATATACTTAAATAATTAAAAATCAATAATAATAATAGTTCATATTTAATAATGATGATGATGATAATAATATATATATATAAAATTTTAAATATATATTTTATTAATATGAACAACTTTATATATATATAAAATCAAGGTGTATCTCCAGATGCACTTTATTTCCAATTTCTAGTTCATATATTTAATATATATTTTAAAATATTATTTAATACATAACTTAGCTATCACAGATATCTAATACATATAATTTACATATAGAAATGATTAAAAATATTTAAAAAAATGCATAAATAAATTAGAAAATAGAACTCTAAAATTTCTCATCTTATTTAAAATTTCATATATCAGTTGGTATATATATTTGACATTCAAAGTTTAATGAAGATAATTATTGTAGACAATAATTTTGCAATATGATAATTATAATTCCTTTGCTTTTCTGTTAACTCTTAATCAGTCTTTTCATGCTTGAAATACAATGGTAGTCTTTCCCTATAATTAGTAGTATGCATCTGGAAATTTAAACTTAAAAAGTGATTCAATAGAGATCTTTGACACTTATAAGAAATAGGTAGCAAATAATCTAAAAGATTTCTCTGTAATAGTGGCAATGGCAAATCCACTCATCTGCCTCATCCTTATGCAAAGCCTTCTTAACTTTCATTCTGAATACTATTGCAACTAATAATGAATACTACATGTTAACTGAGAAGTGAACACTAATTTTGAAGTTTTCCAAAGACATTTTATATTCCCACTATTTTAATGAAAAAACAACTTTCAAAAATAAAATAAAAGTAAAATGACTTATTTGTTATATATATAACAATTTTTTAATTATATGGACTAGGAAAATTCAATAAACAATATATCTAATTAGTTTTTATAAGAAAGCAGATTTTTTTTTTTTAAAAAAAAAAAAAAAATATTAGGATCGTTTCAAAATTGACTTTAACTAAATCAAATATTTTCTTAAATTAATGTAATAAAACCTTATAAGGATATTTCAAATTAATTTATTTTACTCTTTTCACAATTAAAAAAAAAACCCAGAGTATTACATTTTTACAATCTAAAAAGTATTTAAAAAAAAGTTTACAATGAGCTATTTTGTATACTACCTTATAAAAATATGAACTCATTTTTCTAACTTACATAGGTTAAATAACATCAGGCACACAATAGACTCAAGCCCTGGTTTAGCATAGTCAGTGAAAGTTTGTGTATTTATAGAGATGCACTCTAAACTTAATATTTCATGTAATAGCACATTATGGAATTCGATTTCCAATCTAACAATTTAATTAATACCATTAAATTATATTTCATAAGACTAAAATATTTCAATATGTATAAGTATTCAAAAATAATAGGAAATTCAGTAATCAATTAAATCTGTATTCTTTTCATATCACATGATCACTATCTCATACTAGCACAATAATTGTTATTAAACAATTCAAAACAAAACAACACTCTCCATATAGTAGTGCCATCTTGTGCTAACAAGAGCAATCAATGGATGCCAGAAGGCACTAGATAGGGATTTTATGCACAAGCCTTCTGGCATCCATTGATTGCTCTTGTTAGCACAAGATGGCACTACTATATGGAGAGTGTTGTTTTGTTTTGAATTGTTTAATTCTTTTCATAAAGAACTTGACAAAAAAGAACTTCCTTGAATAATATTTTCATTTTTAAATATCCTCTATAGCAATATATATATAACTTAAAGTGGAATAGAAACAACTGAGATCAAAAATATTTTGGCATTGATACAATAAAGAGGACATTTTTTACAAGTTTATTTAAACACAGTAATTCTTTGAGAATTTTACTTGAAAATTAGTTATTCTGCTCCAAGTTTTTATTTTTGAAAGCTAAATAAATTTATTTTTTATTTTTTAGTGCAAATATGTAATCAAAAGCATTTTTTAAATATTTTCTTTTGCTATTTTTTATTTTTAAATACAAAACATCCAATTATCAAAATCAGTTTTCAATGAACATTCAAATTAAATTAGCAGGAGAGCCAGCATCAATGATACATACAAAATTAAAATATTAAATTTTTCACTAATTTTTTTAATAAAATTATTTAAAAACTTTTAAAAATGTATTATCAAAAATACATATGTATGCAAAGTTTCAATTAGATAAGAAAATGGGAAGTGAATGAAGTTTGTGTTACAAGATTTGCTCAAGTTGCAATCTTTACTGTCTATATAAACATATCAGCCCATTTATAAAGGTGTTATCACCTTTATTGTTAAAGAAGATTGCCTTGGCTACAGGTTGAGATTGTTGATAGCATAAGAGTTGATTGTTATCATCTACATTTATAAACATATTAAAGCCTTGAATATTTGGCTTTATTGTCTTAGTACAAGATTTTTCCACAAAAAACAAAGTAAGTTAAATAAAAGCATATAATAACAAAATTCCTAATAGCTGTTATCAAGTTTTTTTAACAAAATGAAATAATCTTCAAAAGATTTGTAATGAATATATTTTAAATTTATTACTATGTATTTTCATACTATATTGTTAAACTATTTATGGTATTTAAAATTAAATATTCAAATGGATGTCTATCTACACAAATATATAAAATATTAATTTTTTGTTTATTATATTATGAAAATAAAACTATGCTTTCTTATTGAGATATTGTAACAGTCAAATTTGTACATTTGCGCAACAAAATCCAGAACTTTAGTAAATCATACCAAGGCTGACCAGCATAGAGTGGTATGAACCACATTGTCTGATATAGCCCCAACTCCTTTACTAACACTCAAAGATTTTCCACCTTGCGGATGACACATATGAAGCCACAGCAGCATTTCCCTTATCACGTGCCGGCAGTAGCACATCGGTAAAGCACAAGACTAGGATAAGTTGACTTATTAACAAGTATAGCTATATAGACGATGTGTGTGGCAGAACATAATTATAAAATATGGATTGTGATTCTTAACTAATGATTAACTAATCAATAAAGACTTACCAATGAGCAACATTGAGACATGACACAGAAAGTTAAATTTAAACATAATTTAATGAAAAATAAATATTAAAATTATTAAATTAAAATGATGACTATAACTTGGCTATATGGGTTATATCACACGCAGGTGACTAAGTTAGGGATACAATTTCACATTTGAGTTGGGATTCACACGCAAGTGATGACTGAAGTTATAATCATCTAGGGTTTGCCTAGTTACATATGGCTTTAATTTAGATATACATTTGGTACAATGTAAATCACTCACAGGTGACATTAATCATTTTGGTTAGTTACATTAGGTTTATTACAAATACATATATCACTCATAGGTGATGATTTAACTGTTTATATAGCAATTCCAATCACATGCAGGTGATTGTAGTTTGAATTACAAATCATTTAATTGAGTTTGCTACATATAGATATCCCTCACAGGTGATTAAAAAATTATACGTTTTAACATTTATATTTTCATGAGCCTTAAGATTATATTAGAGATCAAGGTTAATTTGCTCATGACTATCTATGCCTAGTTCATGCTATATAATGGGGTTTAGATCTGCTCTAGAGCTAGCAGAAGTGATTATACACATTGCCAAAGAACATGACATTTTATTAAACACGAATACTTAATATTCTCTATATAGTTTATGTGCTTATAAAATTAGACTCGAATTCAGATCAAAGCTGAAAATACAATTACTATGGCGGGATGAACTGATGATTGGCAGTCAGACTTCAGATACCATGGCGTATAGAAAATATAAAGTCTGATATAGCCCTTGCGTCTCGAGAGTGCCTTTTTATGAGATTTTTACCAAGTAACGGTTCTTTTTTTCACCGTATTCATTGCTGTAAAAATAAACGACCTTTAGTCTGGCTACCAAACAACTAATTAAACTATGGGAGTCTCATGCTCCATTTATGAGGATGCAGAATGGGGTGGGACATCCAACCTCCATCTGAAGATATAGTTGTCTGAACTAAGAGAGTAACGGCGTAGTCTTATTCATACAACGGCTAAGGAATACAGCAACAAATATATATATATACGCCGTAGCATTTAAAAACACACTTGCACCGCTGACCACATTATATAATTAAAAATTTAATGATGCTAAACACTAGTTTCCTTCATGAAACTATCGTATATCAGTTCATTAGTTAGCATGTATAATTATGCTATTAAGGAAAAATTAGGAGCCTAATTTGTAAAGCTATCTATATAGGAATTTTATAACTCTGGACAGAAGTACAACATATTATTGGGCATTAAGATAAAGTTATAGCTCTATGCTGTATCTCAATCACTCCAGCTAAACATTAGTTAAATATCTCGAAAGCGAATCTATTTTAAAACAGCTGTAACTCTTAAAACAATTTATTTTCATATGTCATAGCATCGGCCGGGACGTGAACCCACAACCATCTGCAACCAACTACTTGCTTGCATGGCAGCTGCGATACCTCTCGGCTAACAATGCAAGACAACAAGATATTTTACCCCTTTCGAAACGGTTTTCTTTTGCATCCTAGACTCTATTATTCTCTAGGTGTGAAAATGTGGTGGCTCCTCACTAAGCCTTTAGTCAATAGTAAAATCCCGTTTGAACAAATATAGCACGACTACTAAGCAATGGAAAATCATAAAACGGCATAGCTTTACTTAGAAAGAATGTATGTTTAATGAACAGATATCTAAAATTTGACTCTGTCTTATCATAGTTTAAAATGAAATTGCAACGCAATTCGTTTATATCTGATTGACCCAGTTCAAGACAAATTTAAGTTGTGTACACGAATTAATTAAGGCAAATATTATTGTATTAAAATATGTAAAAGCACATATCATTAAGTTAAAATACGTAAAATAATCTGGAACTTAATTATCATTTTAGAATGAGGCATTTAAAATTAGACACAATTTAGAATAAAGCATTTAAAATTATATATAATGAAATTTATAATAATTAATTTAAAATTAATCACTTTAAGAAAGTCACAACTAAATAAATCAGAAAACTGTAAATACATTGAACTAGATCAATCAGAGATAACTTAGAAAACTAACACATAAATTCATAAATACATAGAGTACGTAAATCAATAAATATGATATTAACTCAAATTAGTTATTTAACCAAATCAAATATTAAATTAAATGTAAATCAGGTTAAATGTAAATCAGGCAAGATTTTAAGGTGAAAACAAAGGAAATCAAAATTACATTTAGTAGTGGATTTAAATTTACATTATTGCTATGGCCATAGAGTTTAAATTTAGCTAGCTTTAGGAATTATCGCGTTTTATCCGAGTTATTAATCTTTAAGTAGAGGAAAGTTTTTACCAGGCTCTCTTCTCTATAGCTTGCACTTGTTTCATGTTGAGGATTGGAGATGGGCATCTGCTTTCTACGGCTTTTCCTTCACTGCTTCCCGCATTGGTAGATTCCTGGGTCCGAAAGGCAAGAGAATTTATCTCTACTCAGATTTCATTTTAATTCATCAATTTTAACATATGTTATTGACTGAAATAATGTCCAACTAATTTCAAAATGGCCACAGAGGCTTATATATTCAGCTTACCCCCCCCCTCTTTTCAGTTATAGTAATTTTCTAGCTTTGTTTTGATAATTTTCTCGCTGAATTCCTAGAATCGTCTAATTACTTTTGTTTTTATTTCTTATAGCGAAGTTTTAGATCCAGTCATTCACCATTTCTTTTTAATTACTCAGGATAATTTATCCTACAGGTTAGTGTTACTTTTGGTTTGGTAATTAGGTCACACTAAAGCGAGAAAGATTAAATTTTATAATACCAATTTTTCGAAAACAAATCTATAAATGGAATTTTATAATACCAATTTTTCGAAAACAAATCTAAATGGAAAAACATCTGGTTATATATGTAACTTGATTATTTAATTTAGCAATATATGCAGAAATATACAATAATTTCAAATATTAATTTTCTTTAGAATAAATATTTTAAATAAATAAATTTATAATGTTTTAAATCTGTTAACATTATTCTTTCCTGCATATATGTAGTCTCTCGTTACACATACAATGCAGTTTTCATTAATTTACTCGTAGAAATATATGTGTGTATATGGGTTTTTACATATACAATACATCTTTCATCTTGTAGACTTAAAATATACGCACACATACATAACTAATACCTTTATATTTAACTCCAGCCTGATTTGGATATAATATTAACCCAATATATGAGAATTTGGTGATAGATACACATATAGAAATACTACTATAGTATATAGTAGGTGAAACAGGAGAATTGACAAAGCTGACTGTTTCAATATAATGGATACAATAAAATCCCTTTGTTATCATTATCACATCATTGGCATATCAGTCTAAAACAATTATTATTTACGAATTTTATTAAGAATCCCGAGATAACTAGCTGAATTAAAATGTGTAATTTGGATGTGAAATAACTTGCTATCCTCTTAAGTACAAAACATGTAATTACTAAAGCTTATAGTATATAGTATCGCAAGAGTTAAAAAAATGTTTTCTGCTAAAACAGTTATATGTAAGATAGAGTCATATGATAGAGTAATATGTATTGTTTTGTAATCAAAGCTTATAAACAAAATGTGAGCAATTATCTATGATATTTAATGTATGCAAGAAAGGAGCTTAAATTAAAATATAGTTGATATAATAATTCCATTGTTTTCTTAACAATATTTTTTCATAAGCATGTACCATTTTAATTAAAATGACATAATATATAAAATCGTTGGAAATCAGGTAATTCAATCTAATTTAAAAATTGAAAATCAAAAACTGTGAGAAAGATATTTATAGAAAACAAATATTTTCCAAGAGAATTTATAAACACGTAGAATATTAGTGTGTACAGATATTTCAGTCAAACTAGTTGGGAAATTACAATATCAATTAAGAAACACAAAGTTAAGTCACTAGATTTTCTGAATGGATTTATTTAACCAAAACCAAGTGAAGCAAAAAAATAGAAAGTATTGGGATAGCTTTGCATCCCTGGAAGGAAAATTATCCATCATTATTTTCAACATGTTTTTATCAAGGATTAGCCTTTCAGTACTGAAAAAGTCTTTAAAACTTCATTCATCAATGCTGTCCACTACCAATAGTTTGCACTGGAAAAATTTCATACTGGCATGTAATTAATAAAAATTGGCACTGAATATAAAAATATATACAAATATTAACTATAAACCACTACTTCTTCTAATTAGTTAAAGGGACATTTTAATTTAATCATATATGTTTGCTTTAATAATATTTTAAGTTCATTTAAATCTGCCAATTTAATATTTAAAATAAGACTATTTAATTTTCAGTAATTATATATATATTTGTTATTCATCTTATTTCAAGTATATTCATGCAATTATACATATATGTAAAAACAATTAGTAACTTGTTTTAAAAAAAAAATTATTTATTAATTGTCATTTTAAAAACTTTTTTATTTTTTCAGTCAATATATATATATAAACAACTATTTTTCTAAAAAAAGCATTTTCCTTTTATTATTACTTAGCCTGCTACATTTTAGCTCCTACTAAAAATCAAAAGACTGTATAAGAAAAAAATAGCATCCATTACAAGTGTGTATATATTGCATTATAGATAATATATTCTACTTTTCAATAATATTTTCCAAATAGTGATATAATTTATTTATTTTTTACAAATTTTTTTTTAAAAGTTATATTTGTTGAAAAAAAAAAACTTTTTTACTAAAAAAAAAGTATGGAGAAGAAAATTAAGTTTATCATTCACACTATTAATTATATTTTTTTAAATATTAGTTTGAAAAAGAAATTAGCCATATATGTATGTGTGACCAACTTCCGTTATTACCACGTTTTGGTTTTTTTTATTTTTATCAATGTTATTATTGAATAAATACTTCAAAACAAATTATTACATAATTAAGATTTGTTTTGTTATGAAAAAGGGCCATTTTCTTTAACAAGATTTGAATTCTGCTAAGTGTATTGAGAATTCTGATTTTCATTAAAAAAAAACAAACATTTATATCCCATTAATTTTATAATTTTAATTAGAATAATTTTAGAGCATAAAAATGTTTTAATTTTGAAATTAATATATCAAAGCAAATAATTTATGAATAACAATAAAATTAATAACTTTATTTTTAAATTCTTTTTTTTTTATGATGATTATTATATTTTTTTAGATTTATTGGTTTTTATAGTAGGTTAGCTTTATACAATATTTAATATTTTATTAAATTTTTTATATATTATTATTATGTTATTGTGAAAATTGTATCTTCAGCAAATACATAAAAAAAAAACCTCAATATGATATTTTCAGTAATCAACTAATTTTAATAAGTTTTTGAAAAATGAAAACAAAGCAGAGCTAAAAATAACTAACTAAAGATAATTCTTAATGATGGTGTCTTAAATTTTTCAAAAATATTTATTTAATTTGAAATATATTGATTGATTGATTGATTATATTATTATTTAAATATAGTTAAATTTTAAGCTCTATTAAAGCTAGTTTTGATCATATGTGTGTACAGAAGGGAATATTTATAGATTTAGTAAATATGGTATCATCCATCATTTAATGAAAGTGACTGAGAATTTTGTAAGGGTGCATGTGTATATATATAGTGCAAAGCAAGCACATGCTGTATTTATAAATGTTTTCCATTCATTCATGAGAATCCAACAAGATAGATAATGCATCATCCTCTTTGCTTTCATTTCTTTATTTTAATCTGTTATTTGTACTTTTGTTGATTGCATTTTAGATTATCATTATCACCACCACTAGCACCATCACTAGTTGAATATAAATATATTAAAATGAATGTTTTCTCAGGAAAAACATGTTTTAAAAATCATGTTTTTGGGAGCAAGTATTATTTTGACAAAACATTGGCATTTTAATCTATGTTATTTGTACTTTTGTTGATTGCATTTTAGATGAATGATCATCACCACTAGCACCATCACTAGTTAAACAGAAATATATTAAAATGAATGTTTTCACAAGCAAAAGATGTTTTATAAATCACGTTTTTGGGAGCAAGTATTATTTTGATAAAACATTGGTATTTTAATTTTATTTTACTAAATACAGTTGCTCTCAAAAACATGATTTATAATATATATGTTGTCTCTTAATTATTACTCAACATACTAGTTAATATAAAATAGTGCATCACACTGTCAAAAGATGTCATTATTTCCCATTATATTTCGTTATTATATATATATACAATGAATTAGAAAGTTACAGAAATAAAAATCAACCAAACAAGCAGAAGTTAATTCTTGGTGTTTAATGTATGTTTATTGGTTCTTATAGATCATCCAAACAGCATAACCACTATTGATGAGGTAAGATATATGAGAGGTAATGGTATATGAATGATAAAATGAATGACTCTAATTAACTGTATATAATGACATATAGAGAGAGAAATACACGGTAATAATTTTTTAGCTTACTTTTTTCTTCTTTAAATTATTATCTGCTAAAAATATAAATAGGTACCAAAATTGTATTCTATTTTCAATGAGAATTGTAGTAAATAATAACTTTAATGTATATATATATCAACATTTGCACATTTGAAAAAGATTATTCAGTATTAAAATATTTAAAACTTGCTGAGTATGCTATGATTCTGGTCTTAGCGGTCTAAAACATGCTCAGCAAGTTTTAAAGATTTTAATATAGAATAATCTTTTTTTTTTCAGACATTCAAAACGTTGATATATATATTACAATTAGCAGAAGAAAAGAAAAAAAATATTTGAATAAGTTTAATGATAAAAAGTATTATTTTCATAATTATTTAAACTATAACAAATTTTCATAATAATTGGGTAGAAAATTTTGATTCTAAATACATTATTAATATTATATAGTATTATGGTAGTATAAGTCATATTTGTACTAAAATGTTAACAGATTAGAATGCATTTGATCAAATAGGAGCTCATGTCACGCCTTATAATGCACGATATAATTGAAAAAAAAAAAAAAAGCATTTGCTAAATACCCATATGCTTGACAAGCTGTATATCAAGTCTACAAAAAGTGAATCAAATGCTTAATATAAATAAAATGAAGTGAATTAAACCATTTAAATATTAAAATTCTTAATAAATCAAAAGAAAATTTGCATCAGAAATGTTCCGCAATAATTATTTTTCGTATTTAGTTAAAAAATTATAATATTTCAATATTACTTAAGTGAACTATTTCATTAATAAATGAAGTATATAATTTATGGGAAGTAAAATAAAATAACCACAAAAAGAATCTATCACTTTAATTATAGGAAATATATATATATTATATTCAGTACGTTGATAATCTATATCTCCTATTTGATGGCATTTATTTTATGTATGCACAAGATACTTTTCATTTTTAAAAAAAAATCTATTTAATAAGCTATGTTGAGAAGACAACACATCAAGTTCCCATCCCAAAAGAGTGGTATTCTCACTGCGGTTTTTCAAAACAAGTTTTATTATCCACAAATAATTAATTTTCTTCGGAATAAAAACACAAAAACAGCATTTAGTGTTCAAGAAAACCATGACTTCATAACAGAAACAGAAATTAAAAAACAAAACAAAAACACAATCAATGAATAAATAAATGAATGACGGAGGGAAATCCCGTTAAAATAGTAAAAAAATAATTTCCTTCCTTAAAGGCGAAAAAAAAAAGGCCAATCAAGTAGCAGTTAATAAAAATTTTCTTTGAAAAAAAGTGAGTGAGGAGGAATTAAAAAAAAAGACTATATATATAGCAATAAATTTTATAGAACATAAATTTAAAACGAATAGAATATTATTGTCAATATTTTTAAAAAATATATAATTCATATATATAATCAAGATTTTAGTATTTAAGAAAAGATAGACATAACGTAATACGTTCACTAAATGTGTGATATAATAAACCGAAATAAAGTTATTTGCATTTATTAAAAAAAAAAAAAAAAAGACTATTCTATTATTGAGATTCTAATCAAAACAAAATGGGCCAAATGACTAATAGCAGCAATTATCTTATTAGTGCTATAAAAACTTTATATCAATATATAAATTCGAATGATTTTATACCTCGAGAATTCACAAGAAGTTTAAGCGCCGGAAGTATCACCAGTGCAATCTATCTTAATAATGATCATAAATTCTAGTTTGACATTCTACTACTGGCTGAACCACACAGAGCTACATAAATTTTCAAATGACTTTACTGCGCTAAACCACACGCGATTTTAAAGCAATTACCCTATCAATATCTAACAATATTCTTTTAATATAGGGTATATGAGCACAGACTTTCACACCACCCACCTCTCTCCACTCTATCTAATAACACTGATACACCTAAACACATATATGCTGAAAAGATAAATAATCACCAATATACGTATTTCATGCTAAACCAGCAATCATCAGTTGGTCCAGACTATCATCTTTACACACATATATAGTATAAGTGCTCAGATATATATTAAGATAGATTATCCTCATAGATTAATGGACAGGATTCAATCCACTCCACACTCCAACTCTTCAACCGTCCATCCATGTGTGTAAAGATGATAGTCTGGACCAACTGATGATTGCTGTTTAGCATGAAATATGTATATTGGTGATTATTTATCTTTTCAGCATATATGTGTTTAGGTGTATCAGTGTTATTATATAGAGTGGAGAGAGGTGGGTGGTGTGAAAGTCTGTGCTCATATACCCTATATTACATATATATAGCCACAGGTATATAACAAGCCTGTTTCAGTTATTACATTATAGAGATGTCTGCCCATCCTTGCATATGTATTAAATGGATTATGTCCTGTACATGTGGGGTTCAGATTGACCTTAGGTCAACATGGGTGTGACAATAATCTCGGCCTCAGGGTGGCCTTTGAGCATTCCATTATCAGATTTTCAATTGGATGGACGGTTGAAGAGTTGGAGTGGATTGAAGCCTGTCCATTAATCTATGAGGATAGTCTATCTTAATATATATCTGAGCACTTATACTATATATGTGTGTAAAGATGATAGTCTGGACCAACTGATGATTGCTGGTTTAGCATGAAATACGTATATTGGTGATTATTTATCGTTTCAGCATATATGTGTTTAGGTGTATCAGTGTTATTAGATAGAGTGGAGAGAGGTGGGTGGTGTGAAAGTCTGTGCTCATGTACGCTATACTACATATATATAGCCACAGGTATATAACAAGCCAATATTCTTTTGTGAACTTAAATTAGTAGCTTGTGATAATATCTCAGCATCAGATAGATGTAAGCATTTTAGTTAATTCTCAATGGAATTATTGTGTGTGACTTTCTTATAAAAATAAAAGAATGACAAAAGCTATTTTTACCTGATTAAAATATCTGTGGTAGCAAATATATGAGTATTTTTTAAAATTATACTTTAAATTCTGTTTCACTGTTTAATAACTATATCTCTTTGCTATTACTGATATGAGGTAATGACCACAAAAATTGTTATCCCTTGATTACACTGTTGACAATTTAGATACAAAATACTTTTTTGAAAGAATTCTTAGTTATTAAAAAAAAATTGCTTAGCTTTCCAATTCTAACAAATTTCTTCATGAATAATGTCATTTAATTACATACTAAATACTGTATTTCAATTAATCTATGTATAATATAACGGAAATGGTTATTCGTACGGTTGATTAATTATTTGTACCTTCAACTATATTTATTTCGATTATTAGATTCTTTATTATCTTATTTATTATTTTAACCAACGCCATTACAATACGAGCAGAGAGCTAATACAGATACAAACTTAATTTCATATCTATACCCTTGATCGAACCCCAAGGCAATACGTACATATTATCTTGGCGTTATTTTTCCCGACCAAGATACCCTCGGCTGCTGAACAACGCAAACTATTTCAAAGAAATTTAACGAATGTCCAGCGCTTGCTATTTATTTTTTAGAATTGGGATTTCACACGAACAAGCAGCACATGAATATCTTAAACAAATCAGTATGCCCCTTTAATCACTACTTACAGTTTCCCCCCTGTCGTAGCTTGGTGATAGGAGAATAAAGCAAGGATACGAAATTTAATGACAAATATGTTTAATATTAATATTTACACTTTATATAAAAAATTACATTATAATAATAAAAACACACACATAAATACATGGCTATAATAAATATATGCAAATAGATAAGATATAAAAGTTCTTAAAGTCCTGTAGATAGAGTTCTATTTTATCGAATCATTAATTTTATATTTAGTTATGAATAGTAGATAAATGAAAATGCATGCATGCTTTTACCTAGGCTTTGCTGTAATTGTCCCATGGGTATTTCTCCCGAGCGCTCTTGATTAACTTCCTCCGTTTGTGGGGTTATTTCTTTCCAGTTTTTGTTTGTTGATTCCTTAGGTTCTCCATTAACTTCCTCAGTTTGTGGGGTTATTTTCATCCAGTTTGCCGGTTGATTCTTTAGGTTGAGTTTCAATTGACAGCTACAGAAGCGGCGATCCCTCTAGCAGGTCAGGCAAAGATCTTACATTGCGAGTCAGTGATGAGACGGCTCGAATCCGAACCTATGTCCCTTTAACGCCACTAGCCACGCACTTCTTCCATTTTCTTTTTAGCTGTTGCTTCTCTAAAGTCTCTACTAGCAATCTCAGACAAAAATTGTAATTTTATTAATCTCTTTCTTTGTTCGTTGTTTTTCAAATTTTTAATTAAGACTTAGATTTCCAACCAATTCTTATCATTACGTTTCTTTATTTAATTAGTGGCTGGAATGTAAGTCCCAATTAATTTAACAGATCAGGCAAAGATCTTCCATTGATAACATTTCTTTGTCCGTGGAATTCAATTTGTCCAACAGACTTTCACACCTACGGCCATATTGTTTCCTTTTATATATCACATCTTACATTTATTTTATTTAAAGTTTACAATTCATTCATTTTTTTCACATTTACGTTTTACATTTATTTTAATTTGTTATAATATATATTTTTTTTTTAATGAGAGAGAAGACACACATTTCTTTATGCTTCCTTTCCCCCTCTCCCACAATAAACAAAATAACTTTCTAGCATTTGATTTACCAGAGAGAAAGAGACACATTTCTTTATTTATGCAGCCCCCCCTCCCCTTCTCTTACTATTACACAATCCACAGTAATTTTGACATTAGAATTTCAATTTTTCTTTTCCTTCCTTTCTTTTTTTAAAAAAAATTTATTAGCTAATTTATTTCACCTTTATTACTTTCTAATTTTATTAATAAATATATATGTGTGTCGACGACTTTACGTGGTCATCACATTACACTCCGCCCGTTTTTGAGAATTAAAATCGGGTCGAATCTTATTCTGAGATGAGAGCCTATTTTAATTCTTTGCTTTCAACTCTTACTTCTGCTTTTATTACATACTTCCCCACTCTGTCATGACGAGTGATAATGATGATGAGGATGACTGCAGAGAAACAGCTAGGTAAAGCTACACAATTCTTTCCGATCGATTTTGGCTGATCAACCAATTCAATCTCTATGCATACGAGACCATGGCATAACTTAACTCTATCAAAACAAAAAAACATAACAGGGTTTAAAGCGTGTGAACAGCAGGATATTTCTACTGCCTGCTCATCTTGTGCAAACCACAAATTCTTATTCTTTATTTATTTTATTCAAGGCACTAATTCTTATTTCTTCATTTATTTATTTTGAGACACTAATTCTTATTATTCATTTAGTTATTTTGAGACCCTAATTCTTATTATATTGAGACACTAATTCTTATTATACAATGAGTCCAGGATTCTTACTGGCGCTTCATTTAAAAGTTTAACCACCGAGAGCCATGAGAATCTAAAGTGCGAAGAGACGGCTGAATCAAGATCAAAATACGACCCAAACATAATGCATACACACACACATATATGCCTCAATCTGCAACCTCATAACCTACTAGTGATATCTGTCATTTACGCATTATCACTATTATTCATTTATTTATTTTATTAATTATTAACTGGCTCTTTAATGAGCCTAAACGATTCTTATTTTTATTTTTACTTCTATTTATTTGTTAATTCTATCTGCATTTATAATTGACAGATTGTGATACGAATAAACTATTTATAGATTTCTTTTCTTTTCTTTTTTTTGTTATTACTTTTATTTACATTGTCTTGTTGTGCTTGACTGCACATAAATAATCATTAAGTCTATCATACACATGAAAAAAAAAGTCTATCATTAATTTCACTCCGTGAACACTACTCTTTTTTATTTTTTTTTTATTAAAGTAACTTTGATTTTTGTCATGAGACGATTTGCCCCACCTGTCATACATTTAAAAAAAAACAATTTTATTTTTCATGATCCCATTACGTTATCCGTTTCACTGAACCGACATTTCCGTCCGTTTATTTCCTTTCGGTTTACTTTTTGTCTGGAGGCTTCTTATCATTTTTCCTACTATATTTATATCCACTTGTGCTGGGACCTGGAACACTGTTTCGATGTCCTCTAGAGTCGGCTTGCTGATATGGATGATTGAGATCTGCACTCCTTCCGGTCTGTTCGTACATTTCAGCCCTTTCGGATCTATCAGGGAATGCCTGGCTTCCTTCCCAATAATCGTGATGAGGATTGTATTGCATTCTTCCGATGTGCGGATCATTGCGATGGGGTTTAAATCCCCGATCCTCCATCTTGTAATTAGGCCTAGTGCTGTCAAACGCATTTAGCGACTCAGTAACCTGTCCGACAGTCTTCCCTTCTGGGCCTATAAGCATTTGCTCCGCATTGTTACTTTCGCTATTTATGTGCGAGCATTTGCTCGCGCTTTCTTGCTCTTTACTGTTAGCTCTTATTATCTCTGTTATATTTTCTATTTTATTTTCACCCCTTTCTACCCTCACTTCTATCCTCTCAACTGTATTCGCTAACTGAGTTACCTCTAGTTGTATGCTTTCTATAACCTTTCTGTTTTCATTTTTTATTCCTTCAATTTCCTTCCCTTGCTCTATTTTCTCCAGTAGTACCTCCTGGTGATCCTGCCTTTCATTTGCAACCTTCATTTGGTCCGAGGTTTGTTCACATTTTTCCTTCACTTCTTCAATTTTTTGGCTAAAATCCTTACTGTGTCATTCGCCCAACTCTTCTATCTTCCTACTATTCCTTTCACCTATTTCCCTCATTTCCATAAACAACCTTTGCTGGCCTTCCATTAATTTCGTGAACATATCCATTATATTATAGCTTTCTATTTTATTTTTATCATTAACCACTGTCTCCATTCCCTTTCTAATTTCTATATCTCCGTCACTAGCTATTTCTCCGGACAGTTCCATTAGTTCTTCGGAGGTTTTTCCTATTTCGCTCACAAGAGCGTCCATTGTTATTTTTGATCTGGTGTGCATCAAATTTATTTAACACACACACACTAATTAATTACTTATATTTTATTCTACAGCTTTACTATCTAACCTTATCCTTATAGGATTATATTACTTTACTAACTTTATATTTCATGGACACTAGGTACGTTTGTTCGGCTCTCCCCATCTCACTCACTAATCATCACTCCCCCACACCTGCCTTCAAGACCCCTCCGCAACTGACTCCAATTTACAACCTAACTTCCCACGTTATATTACGTTCTCTTTCTCTCCTTTTACACTCTATTATTTATTTTATTTTTTGCTTTTATCTACCACCAAGCTATTTTTTGATTTGTTTATTAATTATTGCATAAACTATTAATTTTGTTATACTCGAATTCAAATGTGCTGAACTTGTAAACGTGACAATATATCCCGGACTCTGGCCCTCAATTATAACGGAAATGGTTATTCGTACGGTTGATTAATTATTTGTACCTTCAACTATATTTATTTCGATTATTAGATTCTTTATTATCTTATTTATTATTTTAACCAACGCCGTTACAATACGAGCAGAGAGCTAATACAGATACAAACTTAATTTCATATCTATACCCTTGATCGAACCCCAAGGCAATACGTACATATTATCTTGGCGTTATTTTTCCCGACCAAGATACCCTCGGCTGCTGAACAACGCAAACTATTTCAAAGAAACTTAACGAATGTCCAGCGCTTGCTATTTATTTTTTAGAATTGGGATTTCGCACGAACAAGCAGCACATGAATATCTTAAACAAATCAGTATGCCCCTTTAATCACTACTTACAGTTTCCCCCCTGTCGTAGCTTGGTGATAGGAGAATAAAGCAAGGATACGAAATTTAATGACAAATATGTTTAATAATAATATTTACACTTTATATAAAAAATTACATTATAATAATAAAAACACACACATAAATACATGGCTATAATAAATATATGCAAATAGATCAGATATAAAAGTTCTTAAAGTCCTGTAGATAGAGTTCTATTTTATCGAATCATTAATTTTATATTTAGTTATGAATAGTAGATAAATGAAAATGCATGCATGCTTTTACCTAGGCTTTGCTGTAATTGTCCCATGGGTATTTCTCCCGAGTGCTCTTGATTAACTTCCTCCGTTTGTGGGGTTATTTCTTTCCAGTTTTTGTTTGTTGATTCCTTAGGTTCTCCATTAACTTCCTCAGTTTGTGGGGTTATTTTCATCCAGTTTGCCGGTTGATTCTTTAGGTTGAGTTTCAATTGACAGCTACAGAAGCGGCGATCCCTCTAGCAGGTCAGGCAAAGATCTTACATTGCGAGTCAGTGATGAGATGGCTCGAATCCGAACCTACGTCCCTTTAACGCCACTAGCCACTCGCTTCTTCCATTTTCTTTTTAGCTGTTGCTTCTCTAAAGTCTCTACTAGCAATCTCAGACAAAAATTGTAATTTTATTAATCTCTTTCTTTGTTCGTTGTTTTTCAAATTTTTAATTAAGACTTAGATTTCCAACCAATTCTTATCATTATGTTTCTTTATTTAATTAGTGGCTGGAATGTAAGTCCCAATTAATTTAACAGATCAGGCAAAGATCTTCCGTTGATAACATTTCTTTGTCCGTGGAATTCAATTTGTCCAACAGACTTTCACACCTACGGCCATATTGTTTCCTTTTATATATCACATCTTACATTTATTTTATTTAAAGTTTACAATTCATTCATTTTTTTCACATTTACGTTTTACATTTATTTTAATTTGTTATAATATATATATATTTTTTTTAATGAGAGAGAAGACACGCATTTCTTTATGCTTCCTTTCCCCCTCTCCCACAATAAACAAAATAACTTTCTAGCATTTGATTTACCAGAAAGAGACACATTTCTTTATTTATGCAGCCCCCCCCCCTTCTCTTACTATTACACAATCCACAGTAATTTTGACATTAGAATTTCAATTTTTCTTTTCCTTCCTTTCTTTTTTTAAAAAAAATTTATTAGCTAATTTATTTCACCTTTATTACTTTCTAATTTTATTAATAAATATATATGTGTGTCGACGACTTTACGTGGTCATCACAATAAGTATAATATAATTTTGACTTATGTTGTATGCTTATCTTTATATGGAAAAAATAGATAATAAATCAGTTATATTATAAACCAAAAAACTTGTTACTAGTCATTGGGCTTACTTGCTTAAAAGATATAATTAGATCAATTGTTTCTGTCTAAGATGTGTTCATTGTTGTTTTCTTTTATTATTAAAATATTTTTAATACTGAAGCGATATATGCACACGCATCCAGTATATCATTTTAAAAATTCATAAATAATTTTAAACAAAATGGAATTAATAGAGATTTATAAAGCAGATAAAGTTTTCATTAATCCCCACCCTATAATTTTAACTGGTGATTTCAACATGCCATATTCAACTTTTGTAAATGGCAGACTCATGAGTGTAGAAGGATTCTTTTCTTTTCCGCAAATTTCTTTCTACACCAAAAAAACACTCCACATTAATAGATCTTTCACAGAGGCAAAACTCTCCATACAGTAGCTCCACTCAGTACAAGCCAGAATATCAATGGATGCAAGAGGATTTGTGCTTAAAATCCTCATCCAGTATGTATTCATCCAATATTCCCACACTAGTTTCTAGCTTGTGGTTTTCATCAGTGAGAAAACTTGGATCTGAGAGCACTGCACTAGATGGGGATTTTATGCACAAACCTTCCTGCATCCATTAATTCCTCTGACTTGCATTAAGTGGCACTACTGTATGGAGTTTTGCCTTTTTTTATCAATCTAACATTAATACCTCTCTCTCCTGACTTTCTTTTTTTTTTTTTTTATCAATCTAACATTAATACCTGTAAGCTTTTCAGACCATCTAGCCCTAGTAATTAAAATTGAGTTAACCTTGCAAAGTCAATCACTATTCAGTCTTAGCAATACTATTAGACTGCTTCTAAAATCCATTACACCTGAAGCGATCCTTTCAGAAATTTACTCTTATTTTAAAAAAATAAATATTATGAAATTAAATCCTATAGAATCATGGTTCATATTTATAAATATTATCAATTCTATCATAAATTTTTATACTAGAAAAAATAAACTCCCAACTAGATTGGTAAAAAATATTTACTCTTCAATAACATTTATTCCTTTAATCATAACTCTCAAACAAAAATTCAAATACACACAACAAATTTTGGCTAATTATATATTAAAAAGTCAAAAATATATATGGCAGATTACCATAATTAGTTAAAAGGATATATACAATGGGCCCTTTTGAAAGATTCAAATGTGATAACTGGAGAAAACATACTTTCCATTATATACTATCAACTTAAATCCAAATTTCCAATTTATTCCTATCCTAAATTTCCCCTTTTTAATTTGAATACTATGTTGGACATCATGGAATTACTAAATTTGATATTGTCTTCAAGTAAATGGTATACTCATCCAGGATCTCATGCAATAATCAAATTCTTGCTTAACCATCTCAACCACTTTACAATTCCAATAATTCACATTTTAATTAATCATTTGTCCAAGCAAATCCACATAATTCCAGAACTTTATCCTATCTCTATGATTCCCTTCCTTTAAAAAAATATTATTCTTTCCCCTTGGATAATCTTAGACCCATATCCATGACTCCACTCCTTATTAAAATAGTTGAATCTCTTATTAAAGATAAAATCAACCACTCCTCTCTTCATTATCAAGATTTCAATTTGCAAAAACTTCATCAGCAGCTATTCTGTTTAAAGTAATAATGCATCACATTAGGCAATGTAGAAAAACAGAATTCATTACTGTGCAATTGAATATGAGGTCTGCATTTGACTCAGTTCCTATACCTAAACTACTACAAGTACTTTAGGAATATAATATACCAATAGCATACCTCTACAAACTGGCAAATCTACTTATAAATACGAGAAATTTGCATAATGCTCAATGGAAAAATTCTCCCTGGATTTCATCCACATGATTCTATTCCTCAAAGCTCTCCTCTTAGCTCTCTTCTGTTCACAATTTATATCGACCCCCTGATTTTGTAAATAGAAAGCAAAATTCCAGGATTACATATTCCTATTATTAACCAACCCATTAAACACATCTCCTATATGGATGACTTAGTTATTTTTCTCCCATCAAAAAAAAAACTCCTTCCCTTACTTGATACTGTACTTAATAATTACACAAACAATTTTTCAATCCATTTTAATAAAAACAAATCTTTTACTTGGAATATTCTTACAGATAAGACCATTCCTTCCTATTTTTCCTCTACTCCTCATAAATTTTTAGGTTTCCCAATGCACTTGTCATATATTGTGATGAAAACTGCTATTCAAAATCAGCTTATTGCTTCAGGAGAATGCAACATTAATGCATTATCCAAAGCATACCTTCCAATATATGTTAAGGCATCACTAGTCAACAATTTAATATTTCTTAAAATTAATTATTTCTTAGCTATTATTAAGTTTACTTTTTCATTCAAATATATATTGTACATATGTGAAACTTCACTTGGCTCCAACTGGTGCCAGAGTTTGTCTTAACTTAACTTTTTGTTTGAAATTTTCTGATTTTTAAAAAAAAAAATAATGATGGAAAAATGGAAGTTAATTAGTAATGAATAGGATAGGATAATCTTGTGTGGTATTGTAATAATTATTAAATGTTTATAGGATCATGTTTAAATATTTCAATAGTAACATGTAGTAATTAGTTTAATGAGAGATGTAAAATAGTGAGTTTACTTAAAGGAAATATCAGAAATAGTTGTGAATTGATAAATAATATTAAATGTATTTTAAAGTAACTATTGTTTAATTCATTTTTAGTGTTTAAACTATAATAAATAGATATTGTAAATAAATTGGAATAAATATTAGGTTGTTTTACAATAGCGTGTTGAAACGGCTGGAGGGTGGGCTCAGTTTGTAAACAAAGATAAATATAATGTTGCCGGGGCCGAGTTTCTTTTTTTTTTTTTTTTTTTTTTGGTTGGCTTTGGTTTTTTTGATTTTTTTTTGTTTATCACATTTATAAAAGTAATATCAAATCAAATTTTTTGTTTAAACATGACCAAAACAAAAAAACAAAAATAAACAAATGCATAAACAAAAAAATTTACAAATAAATGAATTTACAAAAAAAAAGTACTTCATTTTTTTGGCTTTTGATTCTTTTTTTTTATTATTTATATTTTCAAAGGGGACGGTTTTTTTTTTTTTTTTTACCATCTACGTATTTTTTTTTTTTTTGGTTGTTGTTGTTTATCACATTTAAAATAAAAGTATGGCGGCTATCAAATCTATTTTGGCTACCCCAAACAACAAAAAAAAAAAAACCAAAACCAAAAAAAAACAGATCGATTAAAACCAATGATTTTTAAAAAGTAGTTAACCGATTTTTTGTTTGTTTTGATTTAATTCTCATTAAACCCTTTTCTATTTTCGGTTCGGTATTGTACGACAAACAAAAAAATCAGCCGATTCAACTACTTCTTCTTCTTTCTTTTTTTTGGTTTGTTTTGTTTTTATTTTGATAAATAAATCTATTGTCCATTTAACGGTAACATTTACAAGCCAAAGTCCAACTTTGGGAGAAGGGGAAAGGGAAGGGTGTTTGCAATTGCTAACAGAACGGAACGCCAACAACTCGAAGATTGACCAAGTTTTGATTGTAATTCCCTTTCAAAATACATCAATCTATACGGCAATTAAAAGGAACTTTTTGGGCTCTTCAGGCAAAAAAAAAACAAAAAAACACAGCAGGCATGCAGCTTCAAGGTGTTTTGTTTGATAAACCACCGCCGGTTCCAGCAGTCAGAGAAGAATCCTTGTTCTTTCTTTGACATTCGGCAAAACAAGTTGTCCTATTGTTTGCAGCTATTCGATTAATCAGCTCGCAGTTGTTGTCGCACGAAACGTGACTTAGAACGTGATTTGATGGGAAGCGTGCTTTGAACTACACTTGGCCCATTTTTTCAGCAGGAAATGGGGGCTAGGAAAGCATGAGACTGTTGATAATTGTTAGTAGACCTTCCTAAAAGATGCGAGATAGAGGGGGAGGTGGTCTTAATGAATACTAAAATAGTTTCGACAATCGTAATTCCAGCCACCCTCAGACAATACTGTAAACAAAAGTAAAATATGATCACTAGTCTGAAATGCTTAGCTCGAATCTGAGCCGTAAGCTGACATGATAGCTCCTGCAGCAAGATTGGCTAAATGTTCATGTTTCTGTGCATTGGCATAGAAATAAACACAGTCAGCTGGTGCCCTCCCCCATATCAATGGACTATTTCTAGGTTTACGCGTTAGAAATAGAACGTTCGATAGCGGCGGAGGTGGCCACCTAAACGGCATACTTCTGTGCGCTAGCATAGAAATAACGCCCTCCGGTGGTTTCAACATGCTATTGTAAAACAACCAAATATTAAATTAGTTTATAAATAATTTGTCAATTTTGTTTAAAACAGTATAGTAATATTTAAAAAGTGTAATTTAGATTAGCATTTAAATTATAAAGTTATTTTTAATTTAATATTCAGTAATATTTTTATTTTGTAGTTTTTAAAAAATAATAAATTATAAGTAGTTAGTAGAGTTCAAGCTAATTAGGTCATTCTCGTATGTGGATGTATGTGCATGCCAGGAAAACATGTGGACTTAGTAATAAAATAATAATTTAATTCCAATATTGATTAAAAACAAATGAATGAATAAAATTATTAAAAATGAATATTTAAAGGTTTGATAAATAAAAACTAGCTTTAATTTTTATATTTATTGCTAGTTTATTTTATATAATACTTTTATATTATTTAAAAATATTACATAATAAAAGTTAATAATAAACTTTTGACTTTGCAGCTGTTAAGTCATGTGATTTTTGTATAATTAAATCAGTTATGTCAGTAAATCAATTTCACAGCTGATCTGTCAAAAAATGTTAAAGTTTAACAAAAAAATAACTTGATTGGTTTTGAGAAAGTTCACATACAAAAGGAAGTATGAAATTATCAGATATAGATAGATGTGTTGAAGGGTCAAGAGTTGTTTATCAATATATGGTTCAATCCGGAACTTTTCTTTTCTTTAATAAAAAAAAGGTGTAATTTTCTTTAAAACTTTATTATTTTATTTAAAAAGTAAAAGAATGTTTTTTAAAACAAGCTCTGAGGAAAAAGTGGAGAAATCAGGAACCTCATAGATAAGTATATGAAATTACTACATACTGTTGCCTTTGGCAAGATGGCTCAGTTGGTTAGAGTGTTACCTTAAATTTTAATAATCAAGAATCTAAGAACCCAGGTTCGAATCCCATGCTAGTACTGTCACTGGTCAGGCCAGCAACACCTGAAGAAGAGGGGGAAAAATACCTCTCGAAACGGTGTGCGTATACTAACCTGTTTGCTGTGATATTGCTAACAGTTAGTGCATATACTAACCTGTTTGCTGTGATATTATTAACATTTGTTTGTTGTGATATTACTAACAGTTGGTGCATATACTAACCTGTTTGCTGTGATATTACTAACAGTTGAATGCATTTGAAATATTTAACTAAAAATTAAACTTTTCTAAAGACATTCAACACACATATTAGATGATGGAAATCGTCCAATATAAAAATACAGCTAGAACACCATCATCACAAACCTTCAGAAAAACAACAAGTCTACTCTTGTGTTTAAAAAAGTAAAGAAAATTTATTTAAAACCAAACATATCTTGAAATTTTATATTTTTTAAAAAAAAAAATGTTTTTTTTTTAAAAAAAAAAAGAGCTGTAATTTAAAAAAAAAAATGTGTTTGCCTAAAAGAGAATAATGAAAGTGAAATAAAGCTATATATTATATGCATTTGAACCTGGGATTCTATAAAAATGTACTCAGCTAAAGAATTTATTTTTCCAATGCTGGCCTATTTTTATTATTTTAATATTTAGAATTATCTTTAAAGAAAGAAAATGAAAGTATTATTTTTAAGAACAATTGAACATTTTCATTTTGGAAATCATTGCCATGTTTATAAATGTTTTGACTGAAGCTTCGAATATGGATAGATAAATTAACCTTAATAAATTATCTACATATCTTTAACGGACAAACCATTACAGAGCTGAACTATGAACTTGAGTTTCTGTATTATTATTATTTTTTATTGTCTGTTTTATTGGTTTAAAAAAAAAGAAGCCATAAAAAAAAATATTTATGCTATATATTTTGTGTAACACTATTTACATAAATATGTCAGTAAATGATGCATTTATTTATATAGCGCTATGTTTATAAATTGTAATAAACTAAAGATTAGCCTTTCAAGCTAACATACATGGGCTTTTTACGAATGTTAATAATAATAAATGAATACTTTCATTTCCAACACAAGATAAAGTCTTTGCAAACGAATAAATGAATCCACTTATTCATTCAACCCAAATGCTTATATATGGGCAAATCTTAAGTACTGGATATGAAAGCGTGAGGATAAATCAATCACTTTAAATTACTGTTTACTATGTCTGAATGAATGATGTCAATGAAATTATCTAGAATTTATGAAACGTCATTCTTAAATGCCTCATTTACATATGGTTAGTTTCATTTAGTAGTGACGTTTCATAAATTCTAGATAATTTTGTTGCTATCATTCATTCAGACATAGTAAACAGTAATTTAAAGTGATTGATTTATCCTCATGCTTTTATATCCAGTACTTAAGATTTGCCCATATATAAGCATTTGGGTTGAATGAATAAGTGGATTCATTTATTCGTTTGCAAAGACTTTATCTTGTGTTGGAAATGAAAGTATTCATTTATTATTATTAACATTCATAAAAAGCGCATGTACGTTAGCTTGAAAGGCTAATCTTTAGTTTATTATAAATATATCAGGTAAAATATGGTTATAATTTTAAAGCATAATGGGTTTATTAGAATGAGCAAATATTTTGCCATTCTCAGGTAAATTTTATTAGATTTATAAGCATTTCACAAGTTAATTCTATTTGATAATTTCATTTACAGAGAATTAAATATCACAGTCTTAGTTTATTATATGTTGGATGTTTCACTCAATTTTATTTTAAGCCAGCCAAAGAAGTTTATCAGAGAATTTCCATTCATTTGTTTTATGAATGCTACATTAATAATAGCTGCAAATATTTTTTTATATGCATTGAGAATTAATATTCTCACGTTTAATTTGCAATCTTTTAAAAGTCCACTAGTCACTACATTTAGTATTGAATATTTTAGTATGTGTGCATTGTGCCTTGCCTAGAATTTTATATGCATTTAATTTTAAAGTATTTCTCATAGTAGTCATTTGACACAGTTTTTTGCTTTGTTGGTTCTTACATTGAATATACGTTTTTGTATTTTTAAACTTCTTAGGAATAATAAGGTGAAGTCTACATCTTCTCATTAGTTAGTATTTGTTAGCCTCATAGAGTTAGGCTTAGTTAATAATTTTGAGCATGCTTTTATTGAGTAGACAAGGTCCCCCATCCTTATTGTATTGTATTTCCATAAATTGATAGTGCTTGTGCCCATAGAGAGTTATTGTATTGTATTTTTCAGTGATGATGATCACATTTACAAGCATTGGAAATCCCATGAGAGGATCATGCTTTCCTGGTGCATCTTTCCTGTTCCCCGATGCACTGACACAATGTCCAGGCATCTTAGTTTCTGCCTCAAAGTTATATATTTTTGAAAGCCACCCCATTCTTTTCCAGCTCTGAGGAGCCTATATGTTCTTATATTTCAGCCTATTATTCATGATGACTTAATGCTAGTTCCACCACAGTAGGTGATGCTGCATTTGTTTTAGATTAGTGATGACAAGATATGCTTGTTTGAGGAACTTTGTTTCTTCACATAATGATAGCTATTTTCAATGCTTATGGGTATATAAATGTTTGAATTATATTGATATGATAGTTTTATCATTAACAAGCCAACCAATAATAAGTTCTATTTATTTTTAAGTATGTTAAATTATGCATATGGTATAAGTGGCAATTCACACATATTAATTTTAATATTTTCATCCAGAGTTTTGCTGCTGGATTTGTAAGTCTATTACATCTTTAATTTTAAAACATTGAGGTAATAGTTTTATGTTGACAAAAAATTATTTATAAGTGTATAAATGATCTCTGATGAGTGAATGCCCCATGTATCTAATTTAGTTTAATTTTAAAATTAGCTTAGTCTGATTTAAATATATCACTAGCTATAATATTAGTTATGTCATTATAACTAGTGGTAATTTTTCAAATATATGCTGAATATGGTTTTCCAGCTTAGTGTTTGTTAAGCTTAGGGTTTTTTTTTTTTTTTAAAAAAAAACCTAGTTGTGTTATTTTGATTGCTAGATAACACCATAGTGTTATGAAATATTCCAATTAAAAGTAGAATAGTGCTTATTAAATTCAGATATTACAATAAAGTTTAAAGATTTTGAAATCTCTAATTGTTTAAAAGAAATTAAATTTTGGTATTGAATAGCCTTTGCCAGCTATTATGTGTAATTATTATTTTATTATTTTATTTGTTAGAATAAACCATTTGACAACGTTTATGAGGGATATTCAATAACAGGAATAAACCTTTTGACAACGTTTATGAGGGATACTCAATAAAAGAAATTCCTCCCGGACCCCATCTTGGATGGAAACATAATATCAAACACAGTAATCTTATCACAAGCCATGAAAAAAAAAATGTTTCTCCCACTGACATCCCTACTATAGTTAATGCAAGAGGTTCACCAATGGTCCTAACATTCAGGGGGGATGCAGCATCAGTGCTTTCACTGTTTACAAAGGACACACTTTATAAAAGACAGTTTGGCACATATTTGCACTACCTGCAATCAAAAGAAAGGCAAGTTCCACCACTGCAGTAGAATGAATATAGAAACAACAACAGACACCAAACAATCACCTAAAACAGACAATAATATTGAAAACCACACTGATAAACACAGGTCAACAATATCACACTGATAAACACAGGTCTACAACATCAAAATACACTAAATCTATAGACATAACTCCCACAGATGTAACACCAGACCACATAATATCTAGGGATAAGGATCAAGATGATAATCTTTCCAATAAACCGAGATGGAATTCTACAACAATACAACCAAAAATAGAAATGATAAACAAAGAACTACATCAAGAACACTTCATCCCATTTTAAACCAATACACAGATAATATTCAGCCAATAAACAGTACAACATCAAAAAAAGGCTATGAATCAATGCTTGGCAAACCTTCAGACGTGAAGTCATTTCCAATAGAAGAAACAGACACCAGAATCAAAATAGACAAAAATAACACCCAATCACTTAGGAACTCACAAACTAAACAAAATACAATAACTCCTCATCCTCAAAAAGAAAGTAGTAAAACCAATAAACCAAAGAAAAAACTCAACACATCACACATCAAAACTCCAAATCTGGGAGGGGGAAGGATGGTTTGCCTGGACATTGGAATCAGGATCTTTCACAAGAAGTAGAGCTAACACGACAAACTATACCAAATATTAATAAATGGAAATCAAATGTTCCGGATAAATCAAGCTCAGATGACGATATGAATTCTGGGTGTATACCAAAACTACTTGCATTAAAACCAGATTCACAAGAACTACAAAGTAAACATAGAGTGTCATGGGAAAAAAAGAAAAGGAAAACCTCTGAGCACTCTGATACTGATTCAGCACCAATGGAAGATGATCCCTACTTGGAATTACCAGATTCTATGGAAAATGAGGACCTTCCAGTACTCATGGAATTAAATCAACTTCAACTCTCATTGGAAGAAGCATCAGATCAAGAAATCAATTATAGTCATTTTACTTCCAAATTCTCCCTGAGATCAAGGGCCAGCTGAAGGAACAGGGACACTATATTATGAACTATAAAATTGCAGGGATTAATGTTCGTGGCCTCAACTCGTTGGCCCATGTTCACGCAATTAAAAAATTGGATAACCATTAACTCTCCACACATCCTACTAATGAGGGAAATCAAATTTCATAATAACACTGATATTAAAATAGAAACATTAATTGCCACCATGGGATTCACTAAATTTTCAATTGGACATTCAGCAGCTGGAGGGGTTGGAGTATTAATTAACAAAAAATTTCCCCCAAACAAATTCTGTATACTCTATTTGGATAACAACTTAATCTTATTAGAAATAGACTATTGGGGCTACAGCATAAATCTAGCTTATATATACACTTCAAACAATCCTACTATCTATCACAAAATCATTCAGACTATAAATGCTATCCTTAGCAACAAATCAGGTGCTTTACTTATATTGGGAGATTTTAACACCGCATATGGTCGCTTTAACTTAAAATTTCTTCCACTGATAAACAGAAACTTGATGTGTGGGGAAGGATTCCTTCCTCCCGGATCCTACTCCTTTTACACCAAATCCTACCAAACCCTAATAGACTTATTATATTATTCACCAGATTTACACTTTCATCTAAATGCAAAACTTTTACCAGTTTTGTTTTCGGACCATATGGCCCTTGTAGTTACTCTTGAAACCATGGCTGGCCTCCCAACCCTAGAGGCCCTTCAAAAAAACCATGCGAATGGTAACAAAATCAAACATGACAGAGGCCATAGTGTCCGAATCTTATATATATTTTCACAAAATCAACATCCTTTCAAGACTAGCTGAAGAAGCCTGGTTTTCATTTATCGGCATCCTACAGACAATATTAAACACCACACCATGAAAGCGAAAGGCCCTAATGGCCTCTTCAGAGATCTTCTACAAATAGAGAATCAGCTTCAGATGCTCCAAGGTCAACCTATCAAAACACAAGATATATACAGTCTTAAAAACCTATACCGATCAAGACAAAAATCCCTGGCGGAATACCTATCCATCACGAGAGCCAAATGCTATTTATCTCAACAACACCACTGGACAAAAGGCTACTTGAGATGGGCACTTGGAGGGGAAAATAACAAAACCACTCCCACCTCCATCATTGCAGATGGGAAAACCTTGCTGGGAACACCTATGATGAACACACTAAAAGAACACTTCTGGCAAAGGATCCAAACTGCAATCTTCAATGGCACACAATCTTGGTCTGAAGTTGATCCACAGGCACCACACGGGATCACAGAAAACATACTCTAATATAAAATATCTTCCCTTCCAGATGGTGTACATCCTGGATTACATGGAATTCCCAGGTTCCTAATCCTACACCTCAATCAATTTTGCAATTCCCATAATGAAGAAGATGGTGGATTACCTAGCAACTGGTAATAGAGTGATACCTAACCTTGGCCCAGTGGCACTGGTTCCATTTATTAAAAAAAAAATCAGGTTATGGATCTCTCAAACATCAGACCTATTTCCATGACATTCGTTTTAATTAAAATTGTAGAGTCCGTGATCAAAGACCTCATCCAGCCAATTGACTTAAAGCACATATCTAACAACCAATATGCCAAGAAGGGCTCCTCAACTGCACACCCAATGGGCAACATAATCTTCATCATTAATTATGTCAGAATCCACCAGAAGTCAGGGCCGATAGCTGTCCAACTGGATATCATTGCAGCCTTTGACTCGGTTACATATAGACATACTCTTAAATATTTTGACCGAGTATGATATTCCTGTAGCTGCTGTCCAGATCATAAGCAATTTACTGTACAACAGGGAAATTTTTATCACTATAGATGGTAACATCACCTCTGGATTTAAACCAACCCAAGCTCTCCCTCAGGGTTCCTCCCTCAGTGCCCTATGCTTCATCGCATATATAAATCCTCTCCTGATCGATTTGGGAAAAAATCTACCAGGTCTCTTTATACCCTATTTAAACAGAGAATTCAACACGTTTGCCTACATGGACGATGTAATGATCATCCTACCATCAAGAAAACATATTCCTTTGCTACAAACACTATTAAGCCACTATACCGATAAATACAGGCTGCAATTCAACCCCAGCAAGTCTGCCTACTGGAAAATTGTTTCAGGAAGGAAAATCAACACCCTCTTCTCTGCCAAGCCACAGAGATATCATGGGTTTTCCATCTTCAAATCTACCACAGCAATGTCCAAAGAGATTCAGGATAACAACCTGGAAACAACAAGCAAATTCATCACTTCCTTGTCACAAGTCTACCTTTCCATCCCTGGTAAGGTAGCACTAATTAACATGAATGTGATGCCAAAAATATCATACTTTCTTCCATTTATCAAATTCAACAAAAGCTTCATAAATAAAATAAATGGATTGTGCTAAAGGCTTTTCTGGAGAGGTAAAACGGTCGCGATCAGCCTCAAAGACACTCAGCAACCAAGAAAGCTAAATGGTCTTGCTCTTCACTCCATTCAGGCATTGATTTACCAAAAAACTCAGAATGTCATACACAACTTAGTAGCATCATATGGTTTTAACACAATTCTCCAAAAAGCTTTGCTTCAAAAGGTGACACCCACCAACCGACCCCCACCAGGCAGACAAACATTGATCACTAGAATCACAAGTCTTATCAAACAGCACTGCCCAATAACCGACTCCACATTCAATTCTAAAATATCATTATGGCAAGCATACACAATATCTCCATCCAATTTTACATTCTATAATCAACACACTTTATTACAATAATCAGAAACTGGTATCCAACTTTAAAAGATGGAGTCTAAAGGCCAAATACCTAGACTTCCTAATTAAATACAACATTAACAGACTACATACTAATCACTTCCTCTTTTACAAATGAGGTCACAACAACATAGACCTTACTTGCAGCATTTGCATGAACGGCGATGAGACATCGGATTGCCTTTTCTCACAATGTACGGGACTCAGAGTGATCCGAGAAATCATACTCTCCAACACCAAGATAGGTTTCCAACTGATCTCATCTCTGAAGGATAGTATCAATACTAAAACCTATCCAATAATACGTCTCTCAATATTTTTGAACTATGCCATATGGGTTGCACATTGTAAACTAATCATGGAACACCCACAACCTCTTATAACACAGGTTTTTTCCAAAACAATGATTAAAATCCAGAAGAGAAACCAACTCCTGGCATCGTCAAAAGCATTTGAGGACACTTGGACATTATACAATATACCAAACTAACAACAAGGCAAAAAAAAAGGGGGGGGGCTAACAATCAGATAACAAATATGTGAAAGATTTAATGTTCACACCATATTGCACAACATAGACTCATCAAAACTCCAAATGGAAATAACAAGATAGTTAGAACGACAATGTAAACCTCATTTGTATGGTTACACATCACTGTATACATTAGAAATAATAAATTCTTATTGAAACTACTCAATAACAGTAATTAGAGAAATTGTGTATTATTGTAAACTAAATAAAGTTTTAAAGGTCAAAATACTTGTAATAGATTCCAGTGCTAGATTGGCAATGCTTGTATTCCATTTAAATTGTAAATACTTTCTTATTGCTCTCAATAAGCCAACTTATTATTATTTCAAAAAGTTTGTTTCTGTTTGTTTTACTTTTATATGAAAACATTATTGTCTTAGGTTCCAAGTTCACAAAAATCTTGAGATTTCAAAATTTATTAAATTTTCAATTCAAAAGTTCCCAAATATATCATAAAGTTTATTAAATATATTTTGATATTGGTTTTAAAATATAAAGCCATGCTAACTTAAGTGATTCTCAGATTGAATCACACTAACAGATAATTACATTATATCAGATACTTAGTTAAAAGCATATTTAAAAGTTTATTTTTAAAATTATCGGTATATCTTCTCAGATTGAAGATTATGCAATGAGATTAAGAATATAAGTGCTTCAGAAGAATATTTGTTATTTGCTTTTTTTTTTAAAAAACAAACAAACTGCACATTATCTTATATTAACTGCACATTGTCTATCATCATCTTAAATCTTATATGTCCAAAGAATTATAATCCATTTGCATTTGATGTCTTGAGTAGGTTGTCTGTGAGTATGGGGAAAGGCATAAAAAGTACCCTTGCCCTTTTCCTTGCTCAAGTAATATCTTGGGTAATAGGCCATTATTAGTTTGAATTTAAATTGATTTATTAAATTATTAAATTAATAATTGTTTGTCTATTGTTCCATGTTTGAACAATAAGGTAGCTATTTTATGGTCGGCCAAGATATCACTCAGTTGTTTTATTCATTTTAGCAATTTTTTAGGAGGCAACTTAACTTATATTTATTTTTAGTTTGCACAAGAGTTTTAGTTTTAGAATCCCTGAGATTGTTTACTCTTGTTGCCTTGTTAGATATAATTTAATAAGATAATCCTTTCCAATCAAAGTATCATTTATTCTTATTCAAAGTGTGTGATCTGATGGTAGGCCGATTCTAATAACTATTAATTAATAATTTTAAATTTATCTTTTGTATTGTTTAGTAGTAGATGATTAATATGCCATAATAGTTATATCTGCATTAGTATTGGATTTGGTCTCTATCCGATTATACATCTCTGGATTATCATCTCTTTTCTTAAATTTATTGTAACCCCACTGAGCCGAGTCATTAAGAGTCTCTCTACTAAATACGATTTCATTTCATCATTTCTTCTTCTCTTCCATCATTTCTTCTTCTCCTTCCATCATCTTTCCTTCCATTATCTTTTCTTCTTCCATCTTTTCATTATCATCTTCATCCTCTTCATTTCTTTTATCATCTTTTCTTCTTAACTCTCTTTCATTATCATCTTTTTCTGTAATCTTATTCCTTCATTATTTCTCTCTTTTCATTAATCTTTTCTTTTCCTTCTTTCCTTTTCCTTCTACCCCCCTCTCTTTCTCTTTCTATTTTGGTTACAATTGTCTCTCTACTAAATATGATTTCTATTTCATCTCTCTCCTGCTCCATCATCATCATCATTTCTCATTCTCTCTCTCTTCATCATCATCTTGCTTTTCTCAACTTCATCAACATCTCTTCCTCTCCTCATTCTCCACTTTCATCTCTCCTCATTTTTCATCTTCATCATCTTATTTCTCTCTCCTCTTTTCATCATTTCATTTCTCATCTCTCTATCTTCATTTCTAATTTCTCTCTCTCTCTTTTAATCCTCATCTCTTCCTCCCTTCATCATTCTAGTTTCTCTCTCCATCATTATCATCTTCATGTTCATCATCTCACTTTTCTCATCTTCATCATCATTCTCTCTTTTCTCCTCATTCATCATCATTCTCTCTCTCCCTCCATTTCTATTTCTTTTTATTCCTTTTCCTTTTCTTCACCCCCCCCTCTCTCTATTATTCTTTTTGGTTACAATATATACTCCCTTATCACCAAACTAATCTGGAATAAAAAAGAAATAGCTCTAAACATAAGAAATATGCAAACATATTAAATTCAATGGTCTCCCATTATGTGGCATTTCTTTATTTTATCTTCACAGAGTCATTAATGAAATGACTAAACTAAGTTCTTTTAATACTTGGGAAGAATTCCTGTTAATCCTAGTGACACTCCATCAACCATTAATGATAATTTTATCAAAACTTTAATAATTCTCATAAGTAAACCATACTACTCTCTCACGTAATCTATTTCTAAATAAAATTAACTATTGGCAAACATATGAAATTGGAAAATAATAATACTATAATAAATAATAGTCAATCTTTCTTATTATGAAATAACAAATACATTATAAAAAAGTTCAGATGTTGGCACTTGGAATCCAAATATCTGGACTTGTTAATAAAAATAAATGGCAAAGACCTTCCTATTAATTATTTTCTCTTCTACAAGTGACACTTCACAAATACAGATTCATTATATGCTCTCTGTCATAGAACTGAAGAAACATTCCTTATGGATTGTTTCTCACTTCTAACTAGTTGCATGTTTATCACTAACATGACTCATTCAAATTCACTAACAATCAACAACCTCATAAAAAATATACAAAGGCCCTTTTCCCAATATAAGAATTACTACATTTATTCTTTTTATTAGTTTGTAAGATGCTATCTAAGCTTTAATTCCACATCTCACAATATTAAATCATATGATACCATTTGCAACTTTCTTAAACAATGCTATTATTTACACCAAAACTTTACTCTTTCAGTTTTGACTGTCCTGCAGTCATCATCAGAGCTACAATATCCAAATATATAACCATACAATTAATGCATTATATTTATATACATAATCAATAATATACATCTTAGCCTGACTATTATAAATAATCATTTTCCATTTTATTATTCTACTTTTAACTAATTTTATTTTCTAATTTGTAGTATTTTATTATTAAATTATTCTAAAACAATTTTATTATACCTCAAACTTTATAGCAACTCCATTATTTCAAAAATAACAGAAAAGCAACTAAATGACAAATTTCTGTCAGTCATTTGCCCCGGATTGCAAGTTGATCTTGTTGCTTGACAAGCAGATCTTGAAACAGATCCACGTATCTAGATCTTAATAGGATATGAACATTCAAATTTGTTATAATTTTAAAACATTAATCTTTAAACTCTACTATTTAATCTATCATTTTATTATTATCTTTTTAATTATATTTTCTTAATTACTTCTAAACTTCCTTTATTTTTATTATATATTTAACTATTAACTTTTTTACATATTATAAATTACCTTTTTATTACATTATTAAATAATTACATCTTTGTAATCCTATTTTCAAAAACCAACTCAAATTTTCAAAAATTCTTATACTTGTTTAACACCTCCCTCTATCATCATTTTCAACTTTATTTTTAAACTTTTTTATATTAAACTATTATTAATAATTATAATTATTCATAAAACCATTGTCTTTACCCCAAAATCTCTGTTAAGATTTGGTTTTATATTTTTAATCAATATTGCTTCTTTAAATTTCCTATAGGAAAATTAAAGAGGCAATATTGATTAAAAATATAAAACCAAATCTAGGAAAATTAAAGAGGCAATATTGATTAAAACTATAAAACCAAATTTTGATAGGGATTTTGGGATAAAGACAATAATTTTATGAATAATTTGAACATAAAAAGGTTCAAAAATAAAGTTGAAGAAAATGATGATAGAGGAAGTTGTTAAACAAGTACAAGAATTTATGAAAATTTGTTGGTTTTTGGAAAGAGGATTATAAAGATGTAAGTATTTAGTGATGTAATAAAAAGGCATTTTATGATGTAAAAAAAGTTAATAGTTAAATACATAATAAAAATAAAAAAAGTTTAGAAGTAATTAAGAAAATATAATTAAAAATATACTAATAAAATGATAGATTAAATAGTAGAGCTTAAAGATTAAAGTTGTAAAATTGTAATAAAACTGTTTTAGAATAATTTAATAATAAAATAATATAAATAAGAAAATAAAATTAGTTAAGAATAGAATAATAAAATGGAAAATGATTATTTATAATGGTCAGGGGCTAAGATGTGTTGATTATATATATATATAATTAACTTGTGGTTTTTTGTTTTTCATATATATATATATAATGTATTAATTGTACATTATATATTTAAATATTGTGGCTCTGATGATGACTGCAGGACAATCAAAACTGTAAGAATAAAGTTTTGGTGTAAAAAATAGTATTGTTAAGTGTATAAGAAAGTTGGAAATGATATATTTAAATATAGAAATCAATACATAAAGAAAGGAGGAAGAAGAAAATTGTAATACTAAATCACTTTTTCTAAAAAAAAAATTAAATAACTATTAAGACCAGCGATCAAACCCATGCACCATCTGATATTTTTGCAGCTACATGGAATCTGATCTCATTGACACCAACCCAATGACTTGGCAATTGAGTATACTAATTAATATGCATTAGATATATATTAATTATTGTTCAATTATATGAACATCTATTTTATTGCTTTTTTACTTGAAATCTTTTTTGTTTCAGTAAATAATCTCCAATATAAACTAATTTTAACAAAAGCTATTAAAACATTTTTGTTTACTGGTAGAATATGTAGGTAAGTATGAGTGCATATAAAATAAATTACACCTCATTACTTCTACATTAATTTTAATTTAATACACTGTACAGGCTTACACACATCTGCACATATATAATGTAATATATAAGGAATTCAAATTCAGGCTTTCACACAACCTTCAACTCTCCAAGTCATCTCATATTGCTGACCCACATGATCACACACATGTTGAAAAAATAAATAATCACCAATATACATGTCATGCTAAACCAGCAATCATCAGTTTGTTCCAGATTATTATCTCCACATATATACAATCAGTGCTCAGCTTCATATTAAGATAGCCAATCTTCATACTTTAATGGATACACTCCAAACTACTCCAACCCACAACTCTTCAGCCATCCCTTTCATTGAAAATCTGATGATGGAACATTCAAAGCTCATGTTAATGCTAAGATTGTCATCCTACCCATGTTGACCATTAGTCATTCTGACCCCTCATGTACTGGAGATAATCCATTTACATACATATGCTAGGAATGAGCAGACCTTTAACACCCTATGTTTCAATATACAAATTAATACTGTACAATATACACACCTGCACATATATAATGTAATATATAAGGTTATTCAAACTCAGACTTTCACACGACCCTCAACTCTCCAGGTCATCTCATATTGCTGACCCATCTGATCACACACATGTTGAAAAGATAAATAATCACCAATATACGTATTTCATGCTAAACCAGCAATCATCAGTTGGTCCAGATTACTCTCTCCACACATATATACAATCAGTGTTCAGCTTTATATTAAGATAGCCAATCTTATATATTTTAATGGACAGGCTTCAAACTAGTCCAACCCACAGCTCTTCAGCCATCCATTTCATTGAAAATCTGATGATGAAATGTTCAAAGCCCATGTTAGTGCCAAGGTTATCCTATTTATGTTGTCCATTAGTCATTCTGACCCTTCATGTACCAGAGATAATCCATTTTCATACATATGCTAGGGATGGGCAGACCTTTAACACACTGTTTCAATATATAATTTAATACACTATACAGGCTTATACACACCTGCACATATAATGTAATATATAAGGAATTCGAACTCAGACTTTCACATGACCCTCAACTCTCCAAGCCATCTTATATTGCTGACCCTCCTGATAATCACCAATATATGTATTTCATGCTAAACCCAAAATCATCAGTTGGTCCAGATTACTCTCTCCACACATATATACAATCAGTGCTCAGCTTTATATTAAGAGAGACAATCTTTATACTTTAATGGACAGGCTTTAAACTACTCCAACCCACAACTCTTCAGCCATCCATTTCATTGAAAATCTGATGATGGAACATTCAAAGGGTCAGCAATATGAGATGGCTTGGAGAGATAGGGTCATGTGAAAATCTGAGTTCGAATCTTTATATATTACATTATATATGTGCAGGTGTGTGTAAGCCTTTACAGTGATTAAATTACACATTGAAACATATTGTGTTAAAGGTCTGCCCATTCCTAGCATATATATGTAAATGGATTATTCTCTGGTAGATGAGGAGTCAGAATGACTATGTCAACATGATTAGATGACAATGTTGGAACTAACACAGTCTTTGAACATTCAATCATCAGATTTTCAATGAAATGGACAGCTGAAGCATTGTGGGTTGGAGTAGTTTGAAGCCTAACCATTAAAATATGAAGATTAGCTATTTTAATATAAAGCTGAGCAGTGATTGTATATATGTGTGGAGATAGTAATCTGGACCAACTGATAATTGCTGGTTTAGCATAAAATATGTATATTGGTGCACCATTATTTATCTTTTCAATTGGTGTACCATTATTTATCTTTTCACATGTGTGTAATCAGGTGGGTCAGCAATATGTGAGGCTTGCAGAGTTGAGGGTTGTGTAAAAGTCTGAGTTTGAATCCCTTATATATTACTTGATTTTAAGTAATTTAAACAAAATTTATAAAACATTTTATTAATTACCAAGTGTAAAGTTATTTTACAATTGGATGGGTGGAAATGACATTATGTTTGTATAAGTGATTAATTTGTTGATAATCAGAACAACTAATTTGGAGATTGATATTGAAACAGTCAGATCTGTCTATCCTTCTGTTTCACCTACTATATACTATAGTAGTATTTATTTATGTATACCTATATCCAAATCCTTATATATTATGCTAATATTGTGCTAATTTTAAACCTAATTATACTAGTTGCATATGTGCGCATATATTTTAGCATATGGTATAGAAAACATATGTATATATATAAAAATCAGTAAATATGCACATATACATTTCTAGTAGTTAAATAAATGGAAACATGCTATGGTAATAATCTGAAATCTGGGCACGGCAGCTTGGGGCGTTGATGCTCTTCAAAAATCAATCAAATGTAACGTTACCAGCCGAGAACATGATTTTTTTTTTTTGATTAAACAATTTTTTTTTTTCATTTATAACATGATTTCTTTTTTATTAAACAAATTTTTATATTCATTTTCATTGTTTTTTTTTTAACCTGACATTTTTCTTTATCCAACAAATTTTGGTAATTTAATTTTGTGTTTATTTTTCTGAATTTTAAAACTTTGGACTGTTTCACGATGGAAAAACTTGTTTTAAGCCCGCCGAAAAAATATAATGGTACAATTATTTGGGACTTGTTTCGACTTTGTTCTACCTTTTTTTTTTTTTTGGTTGACTAAATTGCTTTTCTTATTATTATTAAATCAAAAGTAACTCTTGTGTTGTTGGGGGTTTTTTTTAAACAACTTTTTTCCACTTTTTACTTTTATTTATATTTCGTTTGAATTACCTTTTTCATTTTTTTTTTTGGCTTCTACAATAAACAGCTTTTTTGAGAGGCTTTCGTACTGTTATTATTAACAAAAATTAAAAAAAAATAGTCATTTATTTTAAGACTACTTGTTTTAACCCTGCTGAAAAAATATAATGCAATTATTTGGGAATTGTTTCGAATTTATTCAACCTTTTTTTTTTTTTTTGGTTGACCAAATTGTTTTTCTTCTTATTAAATCAAAAATAACTTTTGTGTTTTTTGTGGGTAAAAAATTGTTTTCAAACCCTCATCCCCACACTCGGAAAAATAATTGTAACAAAAAGTCAATAATTTATTTATTTTTTAAACAACTTTTTCTCACCTTTTTACTTTTATTTATATTTCGTTTGAATTATCTTTTTCATTTTTTTTTGGCTTCTACAATAAACGGTTTGGGGGGGGGGGGCTTTCATACTTTGTTATTATTAACAAAAAGTCAACAAAAATAGTCATTAATTTTAATACTGCTGAAAAAATATAATCCAAATACTTGTCAATTTCCAATGAAATAAAAAAAAAAAAAAAGTACACAAACTTTGGACTTTTTCAACAAAAAATAGTCATTAATTTTAATACCGCTCAAAAAATATAATCCAAATACTTGTCAATTTCTAATGAAATAAAAAAAAAAGTACACAAACTTTGGACTTTTTCAACTTATTTATTATTTTATTACTGTAATAAAAACAGTCTGCTTTTTAGGAGGACATTATATGATGTGATGTACTGTAGCTTCTTCTTAAACGAAGTCAAGAAAAAAGGACACAGTCTCCCTCCCTTTCTGTAATCGGCAATTCTGAAAAGTTTAAAAATTGCACATTCTTCTCAGACCTTTTATTGGTCTTGTATATTTTTCATGCTGAAATGTGACTTAGTGCATGAGCTTTGTCAAAGCATGTTCGAACATACCCTTTGCCAATTTTTTACATATTAACATTTTTTTAGAGAAGGATAGAAACTATATGACAATTATTAGTAATTAACAACATTATTTAAATATAAATGATATTACTCTATTATGAAGATTTGAAAAGTTGTACCGGCTTGAAATTAAAACACCCTCAAGTGATATGGTAATCAGCTATGAATAGAACGAATACGCATAAATAGTTTCGAAGCACAAAACCAGTCATAATATTTTTGTGCAATGTCATGTAAAGCGGCCTAGCAAATGACTTAATACAATATAAATGTTGTATTAGCCATAAGGCCGGCCTCAAAAACGGCATTTTTATGTGTTTTGACACATAAACAATGCCATCAGGTAGCCGTACCCGGATTTCAGATGACTACCCATGCTATGTATGTGTAACAAGAAACTGCATATATGCAGGAAAGAATAATGTTATAGAATTAAAAACATTAGAAATTTCTTTATTTAGAATATTTATTCTAAATTTAATATTTGAAATTATAATATTTCTGCATATATTGTTAAATTATATAATTGCGTTACATATATAATAAAATGTTTTTCCATCTTTAGATTTGTTTTTCTGAAAAAGATGATTTCATAAAATTAATCCTTCTCACTGTATTCTGACCTATTTAAAATTTTAAGAGTAAAAAATAGATTTTAAAACCAAGTATGAATAAATTAACCTGGTCAAGATTGGGGGAAACCACCTGTAAAAAAAAATCAATAACAGTGGATATCCCAGATTTCCAAGAATACAGCAAGGTAATTAGAAAAACAGATATGAAACTACTAAGACAAAGGAGAGGGGTAAGCTAATATATAAGCTCAGTGCCAGTTTTGAAACACTTGGACACTCATTCAAGTATTTTGTAAAATTCATGATGATGATGATGGGCTAGAAAAACAATTCCCTTGCTTTCTGGACCCAATGATAGTCTACAAGATGCAGAAAAAGATGAACTAGAAGCCGATGCCACCCAAAAAAACCCTCAAGACGAAGCCAACTTGCTACAGCAGAGAAACTTATAGTGGTAACAGATCTCCCTTACTCTAAAGTTAACTTTTAAACTAAACTTCGTAAATCCTAAAAGCTAACTAAATTTTTTCTTAATGACCAATAATAATGTATTCTAAACTTACAAGTTAAATGTAATTTTTATTTTCTTTCACTTAAATCATAAATCTTGCCTGATTGATTTAATTTTAACTTGTTAATTTTTTTCGGATTTATTAAAACTGATTTAGTTTTAACTTGCTTTAATTGATTGATTCTAACTGAGCGATTCTAAAGGACTTATTTTAAATGATAATTATGTCTCCAACGTAATTTATGTATTTAGTCTAATGATAATATTTGCTTTTGTCACTAATATTCATAAATGAAGTAAAGTAATATCAAACTGAATCAATCTAATTTAAGCTAATTGTGTTTCAATTCCCTTTTTAAACTAAGCAAATAAAGCCAAATTTCTGATTTTACTTACGTGAAATCTTATATCTAAATTTATGTTTCTTTTAGTTAAATCTATGCCAACTTTATTTTATTTTCAATTATGTATTTGTTTATGCTATGTTGTTCAGAATGGAGTTTTATTCTTAGTTAAATCATTAATGAGAATAGATTAGATATTCTCATACATATATGTAATTTCGCTTATTAACGCACAAACAAAACTCCCTTCTGAAATGGATAAAATAAGTCTTATTTAAGAGATCTAATTAAGAGTGTATAAATGCTTTAAGATAGATTTGCTTTAAATGTAATATTTAATTAATATTTAGCTGAAGTGATAAAATACAGCATAAAGCTAGAACTTAGTATCATAACTATCCAAAATATGCTATAATTCTCCCTAGAATCATAAATGCCTATATAGATAGCTTAGCAAATTAGATTCATAAGCTTTCCTTAATAGCATAGTTATAGATGCTATATTATGAACTGATCTACAGTAGTTTCATGAAAGGAAACAATTGTTTAGCATCCTATTTTTATTATATAATGATGTAGTCAGTGGGGCAAATGTGTCCTTAGGAAATGCTTAGGCATACATACTTGTTGCTGTATATAATATTCCAATGGGTGTAGGTTTTAAGGGCCACCCCATTACTCTTAGTTTGGACAACTATCTTTTTCAGATGAGCATAGGTTAAGGGCCACCCCATTCTGCATATTTAGAACTGGAGCATGAGCATCCAGAATATTAAACTAGTTGTTTGATCACCCGAACTAAAAGGTCTCTTTCTCACAGCAATGAATACGATATTAAGGGAACCGGTACTAGGTACGAATCCCATGAGAAAGCGCATATTCGAGATGCACAGACTCAGATTATATATTTTCTATCTGCCTTGGTATCTGAAGTCTGACTGCCAATCATCAGTTCATCCTACCATATAATTGTATATTTCAGCTTTGATCTGAAACAGAATCTGATTTTATAGGCATATAAGCTATATAGAGAACATATTGATGATACACATTTAATAAAATATTCTTTACAAGTCATAGTAATCACTTCTGCTAGCTCTAAAGAAAATCTCAATCCATAAATATAGCCTAAACTAGGCATAGATCATCATGAGCAAATTAAACTAAATTTTAACATAGTAATAAATCTCATAAAAAATGTAACTTAAAATATTGCAAATCTTCATTACCTGCGAGTGATAGATATATATATAGCAAGCAAAGTAAATTAAATAATTTGTAACCAGAAAACTAAGATCATCTGTGAGTGATTTGATACGCTCTCTCTATATATAAACCACCACTGCTTATAATTCTAAAAATCATCACCTGCGCATGAACTAAAATCCCAAATATTAATACGTTGTACTTTCTAAAATCATCCCCTGCGTGTGAACCAAAAGATCAAATGTTAATAAAATGTAATCCCTAAAATCATCACCTGTGAGTGAGACAATCCTATAATCATTGTAATTATTATTTTGTTTATTAATTTTATTATTTAAATATTTGGCTTTCATTAAATTAATTTAAATTTTAACTTCTGCTTAGTGTTTCAATTTTGCTCATTATTAAGTCACTGTTAATTTGTTAACTATTAAATATTAAGAATCACATTCCATATTTAATAATTATGCTCATGCCTACGCCTATATATAGCTATACTATTAAATATGCCAGTTCCCTATAGTCTCATGTTTTACTGATGTGCTACTGCCGGCACGCAAATTAAGAGAATTCTGGTGTGGCCTCATATATGTCATCTATAAGGTAGTAAATCTTTGAGCGTTAGTAAAGCAACTGAGGTGAGATTGGATTCAGGATCTCAACAACCTCATTTTGATCAGCCTTAGAATGATTTGCTAAAACTCTGGATTTTGTTGCACGAATGTACAGATATGACCGTTACAATATGTATGTTGGCTAGCCAGAATATTTTTATTTTATTATAATCTCTTTTTAATGATAATTATTGTGAAGTAAATCACAGACGACAGCAAAGTTTAGAGCTAATCTAAAACCAATGGATGGAGGAATGAAATTGAACCATGATAAAAACTGATTTTACAGATAAGGCAGCTCAGTGTACTATAAAAAAGAATCATTCAATCAATCATTCATTCTTTCTTCTTTTGTCTTTGTTCTACATCCTCATCATAAGAATCACTATTAAAAAATAATCAGCTGTCATATCATGGAAGAGTAGAAAAGCACACTGTCCACTCCAATCTGAAATGTGAACATAAGTTCATCATGAAGTACAGAGACGACACCCTAAAATATTGTAAAACCATTCCATTGCTCATTCTGTTCAGTTATATGTGAACTATATGCTGCTAAAAAAGTATCCTATAGCTTCAGGGAAGAAATCAGCCATAATTTAACAAGAGAAATACTGTCATATGCTGTCCACTAAATAAAATAGAACTAAAATCAAAGAAAATGCACATTGATGGAGGCCATTTCACTCAGCAAGAATAATCTCAGAGAAGCTTCGCAAAATGACTGCCAGACATCAACTGTTTCGCAAAAAGTCTGCAGGTATCTGAATTCATAACACAAACTATTGATGATGAAAGAAGGTAATTTGTATAAACTTTAATTATATGCTATTATAATTTTGTTTTGCTAACATAAGATATTTAATCTCCTATATGTGTATTTTTAGTTTATATTGAAATTTTTGTTGAGATTTATTTTGTGTAGATATCTATGTGTTTAGAGATCAGAATGGTGATGAATTGCCCAATCTTATTATTTCAGACTTATTATAAGACACATTATGATTTAGCCATCATAACAAAAAAAAGAAAATATCTATAATAAAAGTAGCCAATCATCACAAACCCTCACCAAGCACTAAAGGTTTATTTTGAAAGGATATAAATAATGATCATTTCCACTAGGTTGAAGTATATTATGCTCAGCATAACAATTTAACCTTTAACATAAATAATGGTGATATTAATGGTCTCTCAATAGACTAATGGCTGTGTAGACAGATTGAATAAATTTAGAAAAACGATGATGATGATAGATGATTATTAAGATACATCTTTATTGATAATTCAAAAAAGGTACAATAGTTTTACAAGTTTGATTGCATCATGTGACAAGCGCAATCATGGGTTAAGTTTATATATTATGAGAGTTCTATATTTGTGAATTCTCTTGTACTTTCATAGTTCCTTGTAAGTTTTTTCTTGGAAGATGTCTTGATAAACGGGCAAGATAAATAGTTACGGTTATGGATGTATGAAGGTATGTTGGCTATTTGAACTAGGTGGAGGGTTGTTTTATGAGTGACCATGTTGCAGCTACAATATCTGGAGGAGTAATTTTAAAATCTCATGTCCTTAATTGTTGCAGTTTGTTTGCAAAGGTAGTTGGGTGTCTTCTTGTCTTATTTCCAAATATGAAGGTGCAACAAGTGCACCAGTATGCATATAATAGAAATTTAACTGCCTGTACTGTGGGTGTAGAAGCTTTCTTATATGATTGCATGATATTTATTATTGAGATGTTTTTGTGTTGATATGTATCTATCAAGACTTTATGTGTGTTTGATAGAGCTGGGCAAGTATAAAATATGGGTGGTTGTGTTTCCTCTGCTGTATGACAAAGATTGCAGAATGGATTAATAGTGGTGTATAGATGTCTGTAGTGAATGATGTTGGTAGTGCATGTAGATTTATTTTCAAGATGAAATCAAAATATTTGGGCTCCAATGACCATTTCCTGAACCTGCTAAGTAATTGACGGTTGTAATTCCTAGCATTGTTGTTAGTGTTTCTTGTAAACCATTTGGATATAATAAGTTATGGGTTTGTCAGTATGTGTATTTGTTTGTAGATTGAATGTCTATTTCTGAATGTGGTTGTGACAGATTGTATAAGTGATATGTACTCTGAGGATGGTGGTGGTGAATCTGTTGGGGTAACTGTGAGCAAGCATGATAGTGTAAGGAATTGCCTTATAGTTGATGCTAGAAGGTTAACGGTTTTCTTATGTGGAATGTATTGATAGAGTGAAGACTTAGCTGATACAGCAACAGTTTTCTGGCCCCATAGCAGCTTGGTGCAAAGTGATGTTATTTTTGAGGTAAAATGTTTGGAAAATTTTATTGTGGGACAAAAAAATGTGATTTTAGTAATAATTAGCATGTTAAATAATTGGACTTTAGAGTAAATAGAATGGTAAGGCTTTGAAAGAGAGTTTGATATTTTTGTTGCAGTTTCAAGTAACTTGCTTTGTATGTTTTATATCATTCCGTTAGTTCCCATATAAAATGAAAACCCGAGAAAAGCGGTAGGTTTGTATAAGGTTTGGTTGTATATATAAATCAAGCAGCTGTTTTATTTAGATTAAATTTTAGTTTAAATTCAGAAGTGTATTGATCTAGTATCTTTTGTAATATTGGAAATTGTTTACGAGATTTTAGAAAGACGGTGATGTCATCCATGTATGCTAAACATGAAACATACTGTTAAGTGTGAGGAATTTGTATTCCTGGTATGTTTTGTTGAATTTTTCTTATAAGAGGATCAATATAAAATGTGAATAGGAGAATGGCAAGTCTTGTGAGATTGACTGGGTTAGTGTAAATGTAGGGGATTTTCTACCATTAAGTGTGATGTGAATTTGCCTATTAAGAATAAGATTTGCAGTTATGTAGAGTAGGATAGGAGGGATGGTGGTGTTAGCTCGTTTGTCCAGAAGTATTTTTATTGGCATTGAATCAAAAGCTGCTTCAATGTCTAATTGAATTGGTGCACCAATTTCATACTTTTTTTGTTTTTGTACTGTAGTCATAATTGTCTTAAAAAGTAAAGCAGCCTGTCCTGTGGATGACCCTTTTTTAGCAAACTGGAAGGGTGAGATTAGTGGGAGTATATGTTGTTCAATTTGGTCCTTAATGACTTTTTCCAAGATTTTAATGCCTAATGAGCCCATAAAAATAGGTCAAAGGTTTGTGAGTGTTGATATGGGAATTTTTTTTTTATTAAAAGGTACAATGGCTATTGTATTTAGTTCTTTAACGTTGTAAATTTTCTGTGATAGTTAGTTAGCTAGATTACTTATATATTGTGAAGTAAATTGGCTTAAGTCGGAATAAACAAATTTGGGATGCTGTTTGTTCCTGGGTGGCATGTGTTGTTGATTGTGGCAAGTTTGGCTGCAAACTGGCCTGAATTAAATGGTGCATCTGTTTCTGGTTGTCCAAAATAGTTATATGATGGTGTAAAGATTTGTTGTTCCTGGAGTTTTTTTCTTGAAAGTGATTAAAAATAGGTTTATCATGTTTTGTCCTCAACTTGTATTGCCATGGGGACTCTTAATGTTACGGGATGTCTGAGTGCCCAACGAATGTAACCTCCAGACCATGTATGAGGTTGAGAAAGGCAGATTTTACTCTTTTTTGTAGTTAAGTATTCTTTGAGTTTATTGCATGTATTGTTATATATTTTTGTGAGTTTATATAAATTTTGTTGAGAGTCATGAACTGATTGGTACATGGTGATCCGTTTGTGTATTACATCTGCTATTGCTATAAGATGAGAGGGTGGTGGTGAATTGTGTGTTAAATGGTTAATATTGAATGATAGAATATTAATGAATGCTAGATACTTTTGTATTGGATCAAGTATGATGGCATCAAGTTTTTGAAGCATTACATAGGTTTCTGAAAATAAAAACTCTTGTTGATGATGGAAGAAGTATGCGCATTGTTTTTTCTAGTGGAGTTTGAGTAGTTTGTATGCCTGTTAAATTTAGTATGAGTGTTTGTGCAGAGTGATCGGAGAAAGAGGAAGGATTTAGAGTTATATCAATTAGGTGATGGAGCATTGGTGAATAAAAGCACAAATCTATGAGTGTTGCAAAGTGTCTATTATGAAATAAGATAGAATTTGAAGCAAAAAAGCCTTTAGCACTCATAAGTGGTAGGGCTAATCGATGAAGCCATTTAGATGCAAATGTGTAATAGTTCATGTTAAAATCACCCATTAAGATAGTCGGATAAGCAGTTGATGCTAACAAAGAGTTAATTGTGAGAATGATACATGATATTATCGAGGGATCTGAAGGAATATAGACAAAAATTATGTTAATTGTTGTAATACGGTTGCAAAATGTGGCAATCAGTAAGTTTGAGTCTATGTATATAATTTTAAAAGTTGAAAAAATAGTGATGGGAGCAATAAACATGCCTGTCCCTCCTGATGGAGATGAAGCATTACGTGAACAAGCACAAAAACCATGTTTGTATAGATAATTTGAAGGATCTATATGTGAACCACTGTATATTTTGGTTTCAGAAAGCCAAGTATATGTGGTTTTACGATGTTTATCTATCTGTTAAGTTGGTGTAACTTTGATATTGAATTAATGCCTCTAACATTAAATGCTGTTATTTTAATTTTCATATTGTAGTTTTATTGTTGAGTTAGATGATTGTGATATCAAGTTGATCTATAATGTAACCTTGATCGTAATTTGTTTATTTGATTTGATGATGTTATTAATCTTGAGGATTGGTTTGTGTAGTGGATGAGCGAGTCTCATATGATGTTGTATGTTGACGTGAATTTCTTTTTAATTAATATTTAGCTGTGGATTACTGAATTCCATGTGTATGCTATTATCAACTGCAAGATCAGATATGTCTGACATTCTATCATTATTATCAGTTTTAATTTATTTATTGTTGAATTTTGACTTGGGATGTCCTGTTTTTCTTTTGCTTTCTTGTGTGGGAGTTTCAATGATTGAAATGAGTGGTGTGATAGATTTCATAATTTGTGTCGAAGTTTTATTAATGATTATATGAGTCATGTTATTTATTGCTGAATTTGTGATTTCATTAGATGAAGTGAGTGAATTTGAATCTATAAACATTGAATCAATCTCAGCATTAGTCTCATTTGGTGCAATAGGTATGCGTTATTATTGTTTGAGTGAGTTTGTTTTATATAAGTAGTGGGAGTTATATTACCTTCAGAAAAAGTATGATTTATTTTATTGTTTTTTTGTGTGGATTCAATCCTGTTTTCATCTCACTGTATATTAATTTTCGCTTTATCTGTGGCTGTTTTGTTGTTTTCCAGACAATTGTGTCTTTATTATAAAGTTGATGACTGGGTTTTTCATTGTTCTGGATTTTTTTGCTATGTAGAAAAATCACTTGTAGAAAAATCATTGCATTGAATGGCTAGATGACCTCTCTGCCCACAAGTGTAACATTTAAGTTTTAGTCCCCTTATGTGGATTCAATCCTGTTTTCATCTCGCTGTATATTAATTTTCGCTTTATCTGTGGCTGTTTGTGGTTTCCAGACAATTGTATCTTTATTATAAAGTTGATGTATGGGTTTTTCATTGTTCTGGATTTTTTTGCTATGTAGAAAAATCACTACATTGAATGGCTAGATGACCTCTCTGCCCACATGTGTAACATTTAAGTTTTAGTCCCCTTATGTACAAACATAGCATGACTTCTTGATCTAATATCTGTGTGGGAATGGAATTTGGATGGATATTTTGGTGTAGCTTTAATTTGAATTCATAGTTGTTCATTGCTATTGGTAGGGGGTATCTTTTGAGTATATTTCTTTAAAGAATATTACTTTGCCAAAGGATTGCATCATTTTTTGAAAATCTTGTATTGCATAGCTGAAATATGTATTTTTTAGTATTCCGGAAATAATACTTTGTTTTACTTTCATCTACTGCTACTAAAACATAGTTACCTATTGTTTTTATTAAAGTTTGATGCAAATAATAAAACTAATACAGAGTTGACCAGCCCACAAATTCTGAATAAAAATACAGGTGAAAATAATTGTGCATCTGTTGAACTTAAATGCCTAGTATTTTTTGCAAAATTTAGTTCATGCAGCTACTAATATGTAAAGATTCTTCTGAGTAATATAAAAAGTGTGCCTACTTTCTTTGAAAATTTCCTACAATGAGATTTAGATTTGTTATCACAAAAATATAAAAATTATATTTATTCTATATAATAAATCTGTAAAAGTCATCATACCTTAATAATCAAACTTTCATCATTTAGTTATCAACCAACAGTCTCTTGATTCTATATTTTCTGCTACCACTCTAAATACGTGGGTATTCCCATATTAATATCCTTATATAAATACAAACACTAAGTTTTGTAATAAATTATCCCTTTATAACTTTTACAAACTTCATCTTAAAAATTCAAAATCAATATCATAAACACAATTTTACAAGCTCATTTGTGTTCCCATGCAAAATGGCCTCAGTTTTAAATAAAATAACAAATAATTACTGGTAAAAATTACTTATTCAAGATTTGTAATGTATGAGAATCCCAGTAAATAAATTAGAAATAAGTGACTGCATGCATGTAAAACAATTCCCCTCATATTCAAATAACTCCCATAATCCCAGATTTTTTTTATCATTATTATTTTAATAAAATAGATTATTGTACATGATGAAAATTTAAACCTCAATAAAAAAAGTCACTTTGATCTTTCACAATTTTCTAAAATTATATATAATCTAATTTTAGCACTAAAACTATTAATATCTTTTTCAAGTTTGTTTCTTTTTAACATTGTATTTGCTATTTATTATTTTAGCTTTATAAAAAAAAATGTAACACTTGTGGGTTGAAAAATGAAACCATTTAGTATATTATCAACTTGCCTATTTTTTTGATCACTTATGCAAAAAAAATAATTCACTTAAAATTATTCATTAACATACATTCAGCAGCTTTTACCTCAGAATCAAATACAAGATTGAAGATGCAGTATTTTATATATTATTTTTATAGTGCTATACAGATGCACTATATATTTTAAACAAAATATATGTTACAATTATTTTATGATTTTTGATGAAAGCAATACTAGAAGAAGTTAAAATATCTTTCAGATATCACCATTACCTCTGAAAAAATTTCCTGCATATATTGGCCCCCACCATACCAAGCTTATAGTCACCTATTCTAATCACTATATTTAACATTTTTAAACATTAGAATATATTTTTAATTGCATTATACAACTATCCATATAGAGAACTTGTTTTGCTTAATAATAATAATAAAAGTATTTTGTAAACTAATAATGTATTGATTAATGTAAAGTTCTCAACCAAATAATTATTATAAATTTTGGAAGTTCAAAATCAATTAATAAATAATGGTTCATATCTGTCAACTTTCATTTAATTTCAATCTCAAACTTATTTACTAGCTATGTTTAATTGTTACTGTTTCAGAAATCAAATGTTCTTGTATACATTTACATGGATCCAAATATTTTATAGAACTGGTGCTAGATTTTCCTGTATATCTTTGATCTGACAGTCTTTCAACAAATAATTCTGAATAATGGTACTAAATTGTTGCAATGAATGAAATCAAAAACATTGTCATCCCATTTATTTGAATACAAACACACCCTATCCCAAAAAGAACTTTTAAAACTATTGGTGAGTCTTTAGTCCAGTGTTTCTTAGACTATGATATACTGTTGTCATACTTTTACCTGACCTGATTATTATGTTTAATTTTCCTGTCGGAATTTGGGACCTACTCATAGAATATAAAAATAATAAGAATTCCCTTTATCATATTTGAAATTATATACTATAAATATATAATAATCATATTTCTGCTTGTGAGACAATCTTTATACCATATTTACATATAAAAAAAAAAGGTAATTTATTTATTTATTTAACAAGAACTTTTAAACTTCAAAGTTTCCTAAATTAAAATCAGCTATTATAATTTTAATAATATAAAACAGTACAATTTTGAAGCTAACTACAGTATTTTATTCTAAATATTGGACATGTTAATAATGTTTTTAAAACAAAAAATCACAACTGTTTAATCTAAAATTTGAAAGTTGTAATCCGCTCTCTTTATTCTAGTGACAAGTAAGGTATTTTTCAGTTATTTAAATTTAATAATTCAAGAAATTACTATATTCCCCAACATCTCTAACATGTGAAAAAAAAGTAAAAAGTTTCATAACAATGCTCAGATAAAAAATGTAAATTTTGCACTATCAAGTTGAAAATGAAAAGAAAAAAAACACTGTTAATTAATACAATTTAAAAATAGAACTTAAAGCAAGATAATAATTACTAAGTTTTTAGTAAATAAGTTATATACATAAAGTGCATTAGATGAAGTTTACAAACAACAAATAGATTACTTTCTTAATATTTAGTGATGAAAGACTTCAATTTTAATAGAAAAAAAACCTAAACAGATTGTAAAACAAATTAGTTATCCATATATAAATTTCAAGTAAACTTGAAAAAATACGAGTTTATACAAACAATATTCTATATATAATTTGAGATTCAAATGAAATAAAGTAAAAACGAATTTTAAAAAATGAAATGATAATTGTTGTTGTTGTTGTTAATAATAATAATAATAATAATAATAATAATAATAATAATAATAATAATAATAATAATAATAATAATAATAATAATAATAATAATAATAATAATAATAATAATAATAATAATAATAATAATAATAATAATAATAAATTTTAATGATAAACATATTTTCAGAAAAATTAAATAGGAAATTTCAAAAATCAGTCAGAAAAAGATTCAATATTATATATTTAAAAGGCAAACATCTTTTAGAAAAACAAATTGTTACAAAGGATTTATAAGATTATAACAATATACCAGATTTCTCTAGATTTATACAAATATACTAATAGATATTACAAACAAAATAACAACGATCAAATAATGATAAAACCAATATTTAGTATCATAAAATCAACAATCATGATATTTGTGATCAGTTCAGCTATATCTAAAAACCTTAATGATGGCAGACGATGCCATACTAACCTTGAAATCATTGCCAAAGGCAAGGCCACATAAATTTCATAATGTTGTAAATAAAATTTAAGAAAACACTGAAAAAGAATATCAGATTATCTCAATTAATATATATATAAACCCTCAATAGTCAATAAATTAGAAGAAATAAATATTATATTCTTATACTAAACATTCAAGACTTAGAGAATTTTAAACTTTTATATAACCTTCCTTAAACCATACACAAACTAAATTATGCTACAAATCATTAATCTTTACAAGAAAAGAAGATTTTCTAGATGAATAAACTGGTTTGAGAAAATTTATGGAACAAGAAGCACCACTGCTATTGTAAGTTTCAAAACTGAAAAAGCCTAAAATTACTAAAAAGATTACCAATATGAATTTTATTGATTACAAGGTCATTGATTCAATAATATGCTAAATTATAAAATGTTCTTAGAAAAATTAATATATCAAAATAGCTCAATTATTCTTTGAAAAAATATATATACAGGCAGTTTTTTACAATCGCTATTTCATACAGATTTTATACTTTCGATTTTTATTAATATATATGTCAAAACGCGTGTACTTTCATGTGATGATTATCCCCTTCTCATGGACTATTGCCACCTCTCCAACATTATTCACTTCCATTTTGAGCATCACAACTTCAGTCTTGAGTAGGGATGTCTTGAGTTAGTGAACGTGTTGATAAGTTGCGTCTTATCAGCTTATGTTAGGACTGTGTGCTATCACTTTATGTACATTTCTGTTTTGATTTATAACTATCTGCACTTAAACACAATCCTAAAAAAAGCTATTAATGAATGCATACTTATCAAAGCTTAGCACTTTCGATAGGTGCACCTTCACTAATAACTTTTCTTAAAATAGCGTTTAAGTACAGATATTTATAAATTACAGTGGTTTAAGTTTGTTACATTTTAAATTTCTGTTTTTATGAAAAATTCATCCTGATTAATTCATAAATATGAATGAAAAATGAAAAAACAGCAGTGTTGATACAGACAAAAAGATATCAAAGTCTCATAATCTCCATATGATCGAGACAAAGATGGATATTAATTAGACATTCTGGAAGTGGTGAATCTTTTGCTTCAAGGAAAGAAAAAGACACTGCTTATCAAGAAAAAAAAGCAGAGTATAATTTAATTATCTCTTGACAAATTTATTAAAAAAATACTAGATACTAATCAATAAAAAATAAATATTTTTGAAATCTTTTTTGATGTTTTTTTTACATTGCTCTACTTTTGTACAATTCAACTTTCATACACATTTCAGAAATCAATTAGGTATGATAGTAGAAGATCACTTGTATTATATTAGGTACTAGAACCTAAAGTTAAAGTGGTTTATAATAAAAGAGTAATTTCAATCTTGGCAAAACAATTAAATAAAATTCTTAATTCATGATTTTTTTTTAACATATGTTTTCTTTAATCCATAACTGAGAGACTGCAACCTCTCAAGCGCTTATGACTATCAATAGAATCAGATCGAAACACTGAAACAGAGAATTTAACAAGAAAAGGGTGGTTCCACCCTCTTCTTTACTTGTCTTTCTATATATCCAAGCCAGTCCAAAATACTTAGATCTGAAAGTGTGAATCTTAAATATCTTCACACTCAACTCACTAAGTTCAAATTACAAACATACAGCATGAAATCTTTCAATTTACTACGCAGTAGTTTTTTTCGATGTTATAACTTGCAGCAATATATGTAAATAATATTTATTTTATAAAGTGCAGATGGTATTGAAATTAAACTGAGAGACTGCAACCTCTCAAGTGCTTATGACCATCAATAGCCAATCAGATCGTAAACACTGAGACAGAGAATTTAACAAAAAAAAGGGTGGTTCCACCCTCTTCTTTACTTGTCTTTCTATATATCCAAGCCAGTCCAAAGTACTTAGATCTGAAAGCGTGAATCTTAAATATCTTCACACTCAACATTACAAACATACAGCATGAAAGTTTTTTTCCGATGTTATAACTTGCAGCAATATATTGTAACCGGACCACCATACAACCCTTTTATTATTTCAGTTGTAACAATTTCCTGATGAGCATGCTACAGGAAGGAACTATCGATTGGCATTCCCCAATGCAGATGTTAACCCCCCTACAACAATATTTCCTGCTCATCAGAGGATGTAGCACCATAGAGACTGGAAGCATCTGGACATTTCTATGTTTGGTTTTCCAAATGGTGCCATTAGAGTTCCATCTCACTACAACCTGACTTACCTAGGTCTAGTTATGCCAGACGTAGCTCAGGAGGCATGAGATTCTCATGAACAAGTGCACTGAATGATGAGTGATGCAATAAAAAAAATAATAGAATTGAACAACTGGACAACTAAAATTAATTTTAAGTAACAATAATTTTATTTAATAACAGGTTTAAATAAATGTCCATCAAACCAAGTATTTCATGGTCAGTCCCTTGTATCTTTCGGCCTACTTCCAATAACATTTTTGATGACTTAGAAAAGGTAATCTGTTGAGAGTATAATAAAGTCCTTATCTCAACAGTTCTTTAACAGTTTATATCTTTAATCATTTAGTTACTTCACAGAGAGGGGTATGATATATAGACAACAGAGATAATAATGAAGACAACTAATAGCACTTAATTCAGAGTTTCACTTAATTGTGATTTGTATTATTTTAGGTAGTAGTCACATGTAATGTGGTTTAAATTATTCATATATGAAGATACCCTTTACAGACATAATAATAAATATAACTAATAGCATTGTATTTAATTCAGAGTTCCTCTTAAATTTTATTTGTAGTATTTTAGATAGTAGTTACATGTAATGTGGTTTAATTATTCTTATATGAAGATATCCTTTACAGATATAATAATGAAGATAACTAATAGCATTGTATTTAATTCAGAGTTCCACTTAATTTTGATTTGTAGTATTTTAGATAGTAGTCACATGTAATGTGGTTTAAATTATTCATATATGAAGATATACCTTTACAGACATAATAATGAATATAACTAATAGCATTGTATTTAATTCAGAGTTCCTCTTAAATTTTATTTGTAGTATTTTAGATAGTAGTCACATGTAATGTGGTTTAATTATTCTTATATGAAGATATCCTTTACAGATATAATAATGAAGATAACTGCTAGCATTGTATTTAATTCAGAGTTTCACTTAATTCACAAATAGTTTATTTACAGTCCATTATGCATCTTGGTATGTATCCAATAATAGGGCAATATGAATTAAAGAATGCAAGTTCTTTAACCATTTACATTTACATTTTATGCCTAATTCAAGAGTTCCAGTTAACTTTAAGTTAGTTAAAGCATAATACATATATTTTTATTCATGGTTATCCAAATCCAGGTTTGAATCCATGCTATATGCACATCCTAGGTTCATTGGTTTGGTATTCTTATTTCTCAATTCGTGTATATATATATAACATGTTTTAATTCTGTGTTTATATTACTTTTTTTCAGAGTTTTCAAATAATAAATAAAATCTTTAATAAAAAATGATTTTCTTAATCCTTCAACTTATTTAAGTATGTGGTTCATTATACGCATATAATCATTAGCTTTTACTGATGTACTAATTCATATTTAAATGTTTGAATTTGTTCATAATATAGTATAAATTTACTAAATATATTCGTTTTGTATGTATATTTTCATTTTGATATTTTCTAATTTTATCTAAATTATAAATACGTTATAATTTAATTAATTATAGTTATGCGTAATATTCTTATATAATTAATAGGCAGGTGAGCATTTGTAATTTTATTTGGTTACTCTAATATCTAGCATAAATATTGCTGTTTGATCTGGCACAGATGTATGTTTCCAGATATAAGTTGATCAGCATTTTCATTTATACTTTATCAATAATAAATGATTTTCATAATTTTAGTTTCATTTATAATTTTCCAGTAACAAACGTATTTTCATGCAGCCACATTTATTCATAATTTTAATTTCATAATTTTCCAATAACGAACGTATTTTCATGCAGCTACATTTATTCATAATTTTTATTTTATTTATAATAAAGACATTTTGTTTATCTTTTAAAAACACATATAATTTTAGCTTAAGAAAGACGTTTTGTCTTGTCTTCTATAAACGCACATAGTATCGAATATTTTTATAAAATCATTACCTTCATTTTATCCAGTTTGTTTCTTCATATCCATGATGTGACTGCCTTCAAAAGGGGTATCGTATTTCAGCTGAATGGCATTATTTCCTTTCTATGATGTTTATCCAGGCAAATCTTGGAGGACCATGGCTTAGAATGGAAAGAAAAAGCTGTTACTGTTTACTCTTCCATCGTTATGTTTTCCTTAATAATATTTTCTTTTTCCATCATTAATAGTGGTTCTTTAACTGCTCTTAATATCTTTTTAAAATTGAAATCTTTTTTTCAAAATTCTTCTTTAACATCTACTTGAAAAATATCTCTTTGAAAAAAAATAACTATTTAATCTCCTAAAAATCTCTTTGAAAAAACTTTTTAAAAAAATCTCCTCTGAACTTGCAACTTGACTATATATATTCTGATTCTTGGATTGATTAAGCAGCTCAGCCCACGTATCTTAGTTGTCCCACTGCTTTCATTTAAGTCCGATTGCCTTTCTCTTCATAATGATTGGATAATCTACTTTTTTAGCAGGATAGATAAGAAAGCATGAGGATTAAGCCATGTTTTTCAATTTATTAAGACTGCCTCAAGCTATTATCAAACTTTATTCGAAAACATTGTTCCAAAAATTAAAAATGTAATCTTTTTAATAAATGCCAGCTTTTATTTACATCGTAATTTGAAACTATAAAATCAATAATGATTTTCTTTTAACTATAAACTTTTTGCTTTATTTCTTTTTTAATTTGATCAAATCATGCTAGTCTTTTTTAAATGGGGGGATCTTTTAAATATATATATACGTGGAACAGTACATCTGCTTCAATATGTAAATAATATTTATTTTATAAAGCGCAGACGGTATTGAAATTAAACTGAGAGACTGCAACTTCTCAAGCGCTTACGACTATCAATAGCCAATCAGATCGTAAACACTGAGACCAAAAATTTAACAAGAAAAGGGTGGTTCCACCGTCTTCTTTACTTGTCTTTCTATATATCCAAGCCAGTCCAAAGTACTTGATCTTTGGACTGGCTTGGATATATAGAAAGACAAGTAAAGAAGAGGGTGGAACCACCCTTTTCTTGTTAAATTCTCGGTCTCAGTGTTTACGATCTGATTGGCTATTGATAATCATAAGCACTTGAGAGGTTACAGTCTCTCAGTTTAATTTCAATACCGTCTGCGCTTTATAAAATAAATATTAATCCATAACATAAAGTTAGTTTTTCTTGTTGTCAATGTGAAAGAGGATTGTTTTCACATTAAAAAAGCAATTAGATAGAGATTAATATAATCATAATGTCTATTAAATTTGTATATGAAAAAAGATACATTGGATTAAGGCAAGCATAAATTCAAAATGGGAGAACAAAATGAAAAAAACAATAATTTTAGATAAAGTGATAATATTACACATAGATGAAAAAGTTCTTAAGATACTTATTATGTAATTTTACAAAAAAAAAATGGAATTAAAACAATAATTATGACCACAGAAACATGACGTAATTTTAAAACTAATGGTGAGAATTTCAAAATTATTGGGTATATTTTCAACTTGAATCATTCGTTTATAGCAGAAGATTAAGTAGTTGGATTATTCATCTTGGTCTATTACTGGACAGAAATGCAGCAAACAGTTTGGAAAAAAAATTTAGATGAGATAACATGTCTTCAAAAATGAAGATACACTATTTTCTATTAGTATACATAAATGAAAACATTAGAAAATTAAAAAAGATGATGCAAAAAAAATATTAATACTTCTAAACTGCAGTGCAAATGAAGGCTTCTTAGAATATCTTAAAATAATAAAGAATATGATAGATATTTGATCAGATTAGAAATTAACTTTTACATTAACAATAAATGATTAGGAGTAAATTAATTTTACCTTGTTACGTTATGCAATATTCTAATAGATTAGAAAAGTTTATATTAAGCTTAAAAAGAGGTATGATAAAAGGAGGAGACTACCAACAACATAATGAATGAATTAGAGCATCATAATAACTAATGTATTATTACAGATCCTAAAGAAACCAATAAAAAGCTGATGTTGGGAAAATTCCAGTCATATCATTGCAAGAAGTTAACATTAATTTAATAGTACTAATAATGAAAATGAAATTCACATAAGAAAAAATTATTAGTTATTAAATCTTTTATAAATAATATATATATATATATATATATACATGTATATTGAATTAAATATGTATTTTTCTTTAAGGACATTTAGAGATGACTGTCTCTTGTCTGGAAATGCAAACATCTAATGACTAGTACTATTACCAAAAAACAAATGAAAAAATAAGTTAGATGAATAGAAGTAGAATGATTGTAAGAATTTAAATAAGAGTATTGATTAAGTAGATTAAAAAAACAATAGACATAAGCAAAAACTATGAAAATAAATTTAAAAACTTACTGGTGAAAAACAAGAAATAATTTGTGATATTTTAAGACAGGAGATGTAAAAACAAGAAAATGATAAAGAATCATAACAAAATGAGCCAATAATTATAATAATCTTTCTTGGATGATACACATTATAATAATTATTTGATCTTTTAGTTATTGATGTTTTTCAATATTTAAAACTGTAGAAATATGGGACTCTTTAGTATTTTTCATTTAAAAAATCCAGTCTTGTAATAAAATTTTATACATATGCAAACAATGTATCAAAAGCCTAACTTTCTCAATATACTATATATATGCACATGTAGTTTAAAACAATTGGGTATATATGTGAACGATTATTATAAGAAAAATTTTATATACCAATGATGGGCAAATATAGCTCTCAGAGCCACATGCAGCTCTTAGTCCAGTTAAATGGGACAATGATTTAATTTTTATTAGTTTAGATTTTTTTTTTTAATTGCACAAAAATTTGTTATATGATAGAAATTTTTATTAAACATTTTTATTACTTATTTTATTACAAATTACATCATGTATGTATGTACATACTATTTTCATATACATGCAAACTGTATGTTAACAACATCTACTGAATCTTATAAAAATTACATGTGGAGTGATCACATGTGTATATTTATGATTTGTGCAATTTTGTAGTTGTATATTTCATTGAGAGTTAACCTGTCAGCTAAAGGTCTATTTCATATTTTTTCAAAAAATCTGGTAAGTAGACTTTTATTAAGCAATTTAAATTTGTTTAAGATGTGTAATTTTTCTATGACATTGGTGCAAGCATTCTAAAGACATCTGTCAAGATTAAGAAAATTAGTTTAATTGTTTATAATTAGTGTATTTAAAAGTTTCATGGTTTTTTAAAACCATTATATAAAAAGTTCTTGAAAATGAAATTGGAAAGCATTTGCTTAATTTTAATTATGTTGTCTCTATTTTTAGTAGTAAATAATAATAAGACAGATATTTAAGAGTTATCAGGAAAATATCAACCAAAAATAAATATAGTCCAAAATTCGTAAATTTTTTTTTATTCTCATTTTATTTTAAGAAGCCCTGTTTCTTTGACAATTTGTTGTGCCATTTATGAAGCTTTTAAAACAAAAATTAATATTTAGACATTTTTATTTTAAATAATTAATTACTGATTTATTTTGTTTGAATTTCAGATGTTGGAAATAAATTTACTTAAATTTTTTGCCAAATTGACCTCAGAAAATATCAAAAAACAAAAATACAAATAAGAAAATAGAAGCTTTCAGTAAAAATAGGGAGAAATTTTGCTTTTATTGACAATAATGGAAAGTTGTTGTATCTTATTTGAAAAGTTACAATTACAAACTATAAAATATGCACTTAGAAGTTGAACTCGCACCTTTAGATTCTTGAATATCGTATTTAAGGCAAACGTTCTAACCAACTGAACTATTCTGTCACATTGACATTACAACATAAGTCATCTCCACTTTTCAACTCAATATCCACACAATTCAAAATTGCGAACAAAAAAACATAAATCATTGCAACAGGTCTTCATAAGCAACAATGACTCTTGCCTTCTTTAGTCATAAAAATGACAGAGCCAATGAAGCTAGTATTTAATAGCTTAAAATATTGCTCTTGCCAAATATCCATATTGAGAAGGAGAATGTATTAAAAATAACTTTGAAGAAATGGTTAAAGTTTCAAAACCAGATAATACAGAACTGCATAAATTGATTGCACAAGTTCCTACGTCATGCTGTACAACTAAGCATCATATTAGTGAAATTAGTAAAAATGTTGAAAATAGTCTGATCTATGATTTGAAAAATTGTACAACATTCTGTTTAGCTCTTGACTAATCTACAGACATTCAGGATGTTCCACAATTGACCATTTTAGTCCGCTATGTATCTGCAGACATAAATGTAAAGGAAGAAATTTTGACCTATTAGCTCTTACCGAAACAACTCACAATATTAATGTCATAAATGTGCTTAATGAGGTAATGAACAGGTTTGAATTATCTCATAATAAACTTGTGTTGCGTCTTATGAAGTCACTGCAAAGATAGGAAAAAACCCAAGTCTTATTGGTCTTTTAAATAATGATTCTAAAATTCCATGTTTTGTATCTCTTCACTGCAAAATTCACCACAAGAATCTCATAGCAAAGAACTTAAAATACAAAAATGTGTGGAAGGTTGTTTTACAGATTGTGAATTTAATTAGAACAAATGCCAAAACACACTATCAATTTAAGAACTTTTAGAAGAGTTAAATAACAAAACAAATGAATTTCCCAGTGATTTCTTATTATGGTCTGTTATAAGATGGTTGTCAACTTACAATGTTTTGAGCCATTTTGTGGAACTCCTAAATAATATCATAACATTTTTAAAGGAAAAAGGAAAAAATACCCAGAATTCTAAACTTGACACACTGTCTTAATGTTCACTATAAATATTATAAACATTTACAAACAGTTTTTGGCTTTACAAGGAAAGAGAAAAATGATTTAGTGATTTGTTACAAACTGTATTTAGTTTTGAAGCTAAAAACTTCAGCATTTTTTGTACAATCTTAAGTCCAGAATATTTAATCACTTTCCTTGAGTGAAAGCAAATATAATTAATATCAAAGAAGAAAAATTAAACAAATATAAAGAAAATTAGAAGGTTGCAAGTGGATTTCCAATGTATTTAAAGATTTGAAAAGTTTTAAGTCTACATTTGCATATTTTATGAACCCATTTATTTGTGACATTACTGAAGATGTTATTCCCAATTTTGAAATAATACTTGATGAAAAAGTGGCTGTGGAATTGGAATTATTAGAACTAAAAGAGAATCAGGCATTGCAAATGCATCACAAATCTAATTCTCTAATTGGATTTTGGAAACTCGTGCCAGAATCAAAATAACCACACTTAAAGAAAGCTGCTTGCTATCTAATTTTTTTTTTGGTACATCATATTGCTGTGAATTGTTGTACTCCACAATGAAATTCATGAAGTCGAAATATCATTCACAGTTGACTAATCAGCAACTTAAAGAATTGCTGCGAACAACTTTAACAAATTATACACCAAATTTCAAAGACTTGACCAAAGGTCTTCATTAAATATTATACTTTTTATTAATGAATTTTTATTATTATACTTTATTTTCATTAAAATTTTGAAATAATTATTTTATATTTTATTTATTTCTCTTAATTATATTTTCGTATATACTTTATATAGCACTTAAAACATGTGTAGAATATGTCAATTAAATAAAATTTGACTATATGTATTTATTGTTGTGTACTTAAATAATATGGTGTGACTCTTTACAAAATATAAAAAACCAGCATGAGACTCTCATTGATCTCATGTGTGACCACACCTGATACTGACACACAATTTATAAATCCTATATGTTGTATCTTAATGATATAATGCACACTAAAATTATGACATATAAAATTGACTTGTCAGAATGCACTGCCTCTAAAATATGATTAACAATAATATAATCATTGATAATGAAATATTATATTCTTAATAATCAGCTGTGTATGTCAGACATTAAAAATAATCTTATACATTCATGCTGACCTAGGTACTAGTCTAAAATTGCAAACAGAATGGCATACTTGAATTCTAAAAATCACAAAAATTATTTATTTTTTTATTTAAGTAAATTAAAATTTGGACAACAAATATAAATATCATGGAAATCAGTTCCATTATTGTCTGCTAGACAGTGTACATTGCAACAAATTCACGCGTGAATATCTTTGCAATGATATTCACCCACTCAATCTCCAGTTGATCACAATGTACATTTTATTAAAAAAATTGTAATGGATCAACATTTTCACATGTGTTAACTATGATTAGCTGTTTTCTTTTATAATCCTAAGTTGGAAAAAAATGCTAAGATGGTGCAAAATCAAAATTTCATTAATAATTATATTTTTTAATTTTATTTATATTTCTTTATACATATTCGTTTTGATATGTTTAATAATACTGAAATCAGATTCTAACATTATGTTTCTCCCCAAGTTAAGCATTCTTGATCTATTGATAACAGTGATATATTAAATGCTTTTTTACTAGGAAAAAAAAAAGATACTAGATACAAGTTATAATTTTATATGTTTTTTTATTGTAAATAAAGTATAATTTGTAATAATATAAATATATCTGTTCATATAACTTCTAAATATTTTTTTCCTATTCACCAATAAAATTTTTGTATTTTATTTTATTTATTTATTTTCTCTAAGGAAGGTATATTTGTAATATTTTCAGCTTAGAAGCATAAATGAAGAAAATCTAGCTCTGTGTGCAATATGTTTAGAAATACATGTTAAATGCAAATTATATGCATTTAAAACTTTCTGGAAATCACAATTAATAAAACAATTCTACTGGCATGAAATAAACATAAAAAAATCAATGTTAGAAAAAAAATATTGAATTAATAAAATTATTAATAATCAATATCAGAACAGTTTTTATCATATAACAAGACTTTTCAGAAACCTTAGATCAAATTAAAATCTATTAACAAATGTTTGCAAAAGGTAATGTATACCAGATAATATTATAAAATGTGAATAACTTACTTAAATATTTATCGAACTAAAATCCTTGTTTTTACTTCACCTTTGAGTGGTAAGTTTTAAATTGTGCTTTACGCAAAAAAGTGAAGCTTAGTATTACTAGAAAAGAATTATAAGGCCATCTCCAGAAAATGGTCTATATGAAAAAAAACTTTGAATAAATTTTCCATAAATTACTGCTAAGCTTCGCTTAAAATTTTCAACGTAAGCCGACACTCCCAAGATAGGCTATGAATATGGAGATCTAAGTTCTCCGAAAGCACTGCCTTATAATTCTTTTCTAATAATACTAAGCTTCACTTTTTTGCATAAAGCGCAATTTAAAACTTAAATATTTATCACAGATTTATTTTTATCTGAACTCCAAACATATTTATCTAAACTACAAATAATTCGTATAACAAAATAATAATTTACATTATTTTTTTTTAATATAATAAAGTTTTAAATTTTCATAAAATGAAATTATATATTATAAAAAAGATTAGTTAAAGCTATTGTTATGGATTATTTTATATTACAATAGGATTACTGTATTTCATTTTATATATATAAAATACACGTTAAATGAAATATATACATATTATGCTTCTTATATGAAATATTATTACGCTTTAAATAAATAATAATATATTACAAATATAATACTTATGTTCATGACTTTTATGAATATTAATATTATTATTATCATTAATATAATTAATATGGAAATATAAAAACATTAGATACTTACCGAATCATATATTGGTAACTCTTTATAAGGATTAACTGCAATTAAAATGGTTCCTGTATAGGTCTGACAAAAAGTTAAGAAAAATAAGTTTGATATTATCTATAATCTGTAAACATGTTTGTATGAGGCTCATAATTTATTACATTTTTTATTTTATATTAATAAAAATAAGATTTAATTAGGATTGATTAAACTATATATATTATTATTAAATATAAACATAGGATTTAGTTTTTTTAAAAAAAAAAATTAAACTGTACCATCAAAAATATTTTGAGTTCACTTCATCCCTAAATGTTTATATATATATATAATTAACATATTGTATTTCAACTGTTGTTTTGGAAATCAAATTAAAAGAACAAATTATATGTATTATTATAAATAAAAATAACAATTGCAGCTAATAAAATTTAGGAATAATAATCTTCAAATGCATATATTATAAGATTCCCTATAAGTCAGATTTTGATTATAAAAGTTATATATTATGACCTGAAACCATGTGTTGGTTAGAGCAAGGATTTTATAAAAAAGTAACATTTCAGCTCTGCAAAATATCAATAATCCATATAAGATCATGGAGACCAGATAAAATATTCATTTTAGATTATTACTAGATTGCATTGATTACTAGATTGCATTGATATGAGAAGACATATTTGCAAGCTTATTAAAATGATTTTAGTAAGATTGATTTATAGAGAACTTTTATAATATATGAATTTGAAGATTAATGCTTTGTATTTATTATTTTACATTCTCAATGCTAACTATTTAATAGCCATTGTTTGCTTATGGGGTTTTTAAAATTAATAGAATTATCAGTTATATATATTATTCAACATAACAACATTTATTATCCTTTATATTTTATATTATCATTATGATCATAATATTCTCTTATTTTATAAATTATGAATATTAATTTATATTAATATAGCACACACACACACAAGCGGTCCTAAATCTACCTGACCAAAAGTTATTAGGAATTCAAGTAGCAATACTAAATATATGGTTCAACTTTATTGTCACATGCTTAAACTTACTATTTGAAGGCATTGTTTGCAAAGTTGTAAATTAATGTGGAAAAAATGGACTTTATGGTATTATAATAACAAGGTTAAAAAAGCAATTTATTTTCAGATGAAAAAATTGTTTATTTGCTCTAAAAAAAAAAAAAAAAAAGATAATTGTCTATAACTATTAATAAAGTCAGTAATTTTTAATAAAATAATTTATTATAATATATAACAAAAAAATTTTTTATCAAAAAAATAAGAGGGGTTGGTTAGTCTACCATCTGCAACAGAAAACAAAAACACAGATTTTAATAAGTTATCTGGATGTATGTGAAAATATGTTAATGCAAGGCTAGAAAGATAAAATCTAATTAAGCAAAATAGTAGCAACAGTTGGCATCATTAATCTTTAAAAATATACCATAGAGTTTAAGTTAGAACTTATAAATCATTTTAATTTTTTATACGACTTTAAAAATGATTAATTCTTGAATAAAATTAATAAGAATATAAGAGATACTTATCTGAAATAATTATTCTGATAGAAACAAATAAAGAAAGCATTAATTCAACAGAAAATTTTCTATAAAAATAATGGAATTTATTTATGAAAAATAGCTATATTTAAATAAGTGGAATCTTTAATATGAAAAACTGATATGATGATTTTAAAAATTTATAATTGTGAAATGTCAAAGAAAAACTATGTATGTATATAAAAAAAATAAGTGTTAAAAGTTTTGTATTGGAAGTTGGAAGAAAAGTCATTTCAACAATTATAAAGTGGAAAAATTAATAAAAATAGAGAAAATATAAAGAAGTACTAAGAAGAATCTAAAATGAACAATATAGTAATAAAGAAAAGAAAAATAATGTTAACTATGAATAACATTTACTAAAATAATGTATATTATAAATAAAAAATAGAAAAAATTCAAAAATAATGAAATCACAATAGATATTTAAAAAACAGATTAAAAAAAAAAAATTGCTGGAAAAATTACTTCAATAATAAATATAAAATAATATGATTAATAAAAATCAGAAATAAAAGAATGAAGTATACCGAAGATCCAAAATGACCTATGTAACAATAAAAATTAGAAAAACAATGCAGTTTATATAATAAATCAATTGAAATTATGCATATTATAAATAAAAAATAGAAAAATGATACTGGTTTAAAAAGTTAAGAATAATATATTGCAAATTATTGAATGCTCTTATTTCTGCTAATTCAATATCATTTACTGAGAATTCAAGACTTGAATATAATAGACCATATACAAATAACACAAGTTTTTGTCAGTAAAAAAATAATAAATATGAGTTGAGATTTACATTGGATTTGTAAATTTTTTAAAAAAAGCATTTTATTTCTATAACATTTTTACTGCCATTAAAATTTTGGAACAGCTTCACCCAGACCTAAAAAAACTGTCAAATTGTGAAGAATGTTTACTTAAACTGCATGCTGGTGTTAAGATTAATCTTATTAAGATTTTATTATAAAATGATACTCAAGTTTTATATTATAAATTTGATATATAAAAACTATTTTATGAATTAAACTGGGAAACCAATAAGAGATTGCTTAAATCATCAATATTTTGATGTAATGTTTTTACAAATAATACTTCAGAAATGCAAGAAATAATACAAAAGTTACCATATAAAAACAAAAAATTGTATTATAGATATTTTTTTTAAAAATGGATTGATAAAATATGGGAATTTGTTGGAATAGTAGAAAAAGAAGTTATAAAGAAAAAAAAAATTGGAATGAATCAATAATGTTTGAAAAGAACACTGATTAATTATATTAAATTATCCTTTGAAAAGCAGGGTAAAATGTGCAAACAATGTAGTAAAAATTTACCATTGCTTATTAATTCCAATAATACACTTTATTCTATCATTTCATATTTGGAGCTACATTATTGGCCTTAATGAACTCTTATATCTAGAGCTACTTTTAAAAATAAATTCTTTTTTAATATTAAGATATGCTATACAACATACACAAAGAAATATTTTTGCTTATGAAAAAAAGTACAGTCTTAATTACGGATTTGTAAATTCACTAATATTATATTTTTTGTAATATAATCAATTAGTTTTGTGATTTACTAATACTAATGACAGTCATTCTTCTGATTAATTCAGTTTTCATATTTTACTTATAGATATTATAATATATAGTAAAAAGATTTCTTTTACTTTTCATTCTTTGTTGTGTTTCTATTTTTTATATATACACAATTGTTCACTTTCACCATATTGTTTTTAGCCTTGCAAATGATATTAATTAATTTAATAGATTTTTACATATGATATTAATCTAGTGGTTACTTAAAATATAACAACTTTGTGATGAATAGATCTAAAGATTGCAATGTCATACATGATATCTGTCTGTGTATGATTGTGTGTGTAAAGTATGCTTATAAAGGAAAAGAAATAAACAGAAGATAAATGTTTCATTTTAGATTATGTAAACATTTTTCAAATATTCAAAGAATTGATTCTCAGTACCATTTATTATGATGTTTATTTACATGACAGCTAATGTTATATTGTACTTAGTAGTGATAAATGGGGCAATTTACTTGAAAAGCTTTTGTTATAATCAATTCTAATATTTAAAACATTCAAAACAATGTCATAAAAACTAAGATAAAATTAAAAATAATTTATAATATCCCTATTACATAAATTTTTTTTGAGTAATTGAATTGTTGGGATCAAATATTTATTATTTATAATAATCAGAAATTTATTATTAATAACTGTGTAATTATTAAAAAAAACACCTACAATAGAAAGTTATAATTCATAAAAACAAATCTTAATTTGCATAATTCTTTAATTAAAAGTAAAAATCATATAATAAATTTCACATATATAATCTATAATCTTGATTTCATATTTCGTAATTAAAATTTAAATCTAAATAAAATTATACTGTATATTGTTGGGGATTAGTTAATTGCTAATAATTTTGAAATGAAAGTATTAGTATTAAATAATAACTATTGTATAATTTATTTACATCCCAAATAGTCAATACAGCATAACAATCCTATGCAGAGAAATAATGAAAAAATACATTAAATACCAAATTAATATAAGTGACAATTAGTGAACATGTGTATTGTTTTCATTCTTCATTATATTCTATAGCAAAATATAATTAGACCCCCCCATTGTAAAAAATAACTGAATGCTTCAACTAAGAATAAATAGATTCTCTTTTTCCAACAATTAAATGGATAACAGCTAGATTAGCCATGAAATTCTTTTTAAAAAATTCTATCTTTGCTTGAAATTTTTCAGTTATCTAAAAAAAATTACAATTATGAAAATTTGAATTCCAGATAATGGCAATGGCTGAAAGTTGCATTACTATCATGAAGCATTTTCTATAAGTGTTATGAACTCAATAATAATAATCCCTTATCTTTGACACTAATAATCAATAATAATAATAATCTCTTATTACTGACAACCAAACAATATAAATTTACACTAACTATAATTTTCATTAAGAATAAAATACAAAAGAAAATAATAACAACAATAATAATATTCTTATGTTCATAATTTGTTTTTCATATTAAGCTCCTTTTTGTTCATATTTCTACGTTTACATTAACCAAAAAATATTACTTTTTCGATCACATTTTTTTTATCTAGTGAAGTCTTTTCATAACTGAAGAGGTTATGTATTTTCATTTCATAATAGTTGACACATATTCCAATATTTTTTAATTTCTTTAAATGACATTATGTAATACAAATGCTTACATAATTCAGATATAGCATATATTATCTGTTATATAATCAAGATCAATAGTAATTTTTTCATCCTACTCTAGACCATTTATACTAGATAATATAGTATTATAATATCCCATCCCCAGACTAGTTCTTAGCTATTGGAATTAATGCATTCATGCAACTAGCAATCAATTTTTATTTCTTCTACTACTCAGTCTAATAAGGTAAAATGGGGGGAGGGGGTTAAGATTTTAAACTCAAGTTAATTATGCATATCAATTTTATTTCTTTATACTATTCAACTTAACAGTTTAAAATTAGAAAAAGAAATCTAAAGCTTTGAACAAAAGCTAATTCACTTGCATAGTTATATACATCTTATACTAGATCAGTTTTCATATATTTTAGTGCCTTTAATTTTATATCTGTTCCCCTTTGGCTAAGTGGGTTAGTGTTAAGATAAAAAATATAAACTACTACATTGTTTTTAAGCTGTATTCTAATATAATTAAGATGAAAAGTGTCAGCAGTTTTGCTGAAAATATTAGATAGGTAAAAATGCTAAAATTTACAAATTATAAATCCATTGGAGTCAAACAAAGTCTTCTAAAAGGAAAAAGAAAACAATTTTACAACAAATTAAATTCTAAATGCCCTACTAATAACAGACCGTGGCTTCTCTTATGGATACATTCCTACATTAACAAAAACTTTTAATAAAACTTTCTCTTCAACTTATTGCCTTGCTTTCAGTACACCCCCCCCCCATCTACAAATAGATTACTCAACAACTCCAAGGATAGGCTTGAATCTAAACTCATCCCTAGCACTGTTTATAAAATTAAATATCCCCATATCGGATTCCAATCAATCTATTATGATGAAATTCGAGCATCCTTATCTACCCGCCTCACATAACATCAATATCTATATAAAAGAGCATCAGAGAAACCACAACACAGCTCTATCTTTCTGGAACACCAAAAGGCAACAGGATACCAATTATTCCTTCTGCAATTATTCAATACATTAAAAAAATGATTCGAAGAGGAAAATCAGAGAAGCATGCTATATATACAACATCAATAATGCTATCAATCACAAAAATTCGGCCTTCCCCCTCTCCAAGAAATGGACGCTCTAATCTAAATAATTAACATAGTAATTTAAACAAATTTGAATTCCATCAACTGTATATACATTCACACTCATCTCTCCAGAATTTTCCAATGCTATCTTGCTATGAATATATCTCGAAAGCGCTCAACTACTAATGTGTATAAGCGCACATATTATGTCTATTACGTTTAATATATGAAAAATATAAACTGTTAATTCTTCATTAAATATAAAAATTACGTATTTTAAAAGTTATGAATAGTAATTATATAAAATTATTTTAGTACATGTAATTTTATTTTAGGAAAAAAAAACAGAACATTCTAACCCCCTCCCCTTCTTATTTTCATACCGTTTAATAAATTCAGTTTTGAACAATATTAAAAAAAGTTTGTTTTTCCCCCATTCATTAGCAAATTAAACCTTTACTAATTAAAAAAGTTGTTTATTGTCTAGAACATTATTTTTCAATTTTTATATACTGTGCCCCAACAATTTATTTGTACTAGTACAATGATCCAAATATATAATTGTTATATTTCATAATCTTACAAAATAGAACTATAATAAAAGGATGCTGTTTGTGTCCATGCTAATATTTGTTCAAATCAAACAAATATATTAATCAAGCAAAACTGATTGTTTTAAAAAATAAGAAGCCCTAAAAAAAATTTTAACATATATTTATTACAATCTCTTGCTGAAAAAAAAATTAACGAAATAATCAACAAAATTATAATTTTTTTTTTCACGTCATAGCATCGGCCGGGATGCGAACCCACAACCGTCTGCAACCAACTACTTGCTTGCAAGACAGCTGCGATGACCTCTCGGCTTATCAAAAAATAAAAACAGAATAACTAAAAAATAAAATTAATGATATTTAATCATGCTGTTGTCTGTCTTATATTAAAGTATTAATTCTTATTTTGATGAAATTATTTAATGTCACTCTCATTGCAGAACTTATGTCAAGTCGATTGTGAAATATACTGTTTATAATAACAATTGTTGAAAATCCATTTTATGCTAAAAATGTCATTGCATAGAAGTAATAATTTTATGGGTTTTTTCATTCAAAATTCGATATTCATCTTATATTTGTAATTAAAATTTAGATAAATTATTTTTTAATAAAATTAAATTATTTACTTTCTTTGAAGGGATTTATGATCCACATTATCCAAACGAATATCATCTTTATTTTTTTATTAAAATTTTAAGTTGAATAATGATATCTAATACTAAAACATAACAAATCTGGACAGTAGTGGGAACTGTTATCAGAAATTAAGAAAAATAATTGATGTGTGCATAACAGTAAAACATAATAAATCTGGACAGTAGTAGGAATTGCTAATTTAAAACTGCTATCAAAAATTAAGCAAAATAGTTTATGTGTGCATAGTTGTGCATGATGCACCACTATTCAAATCCTTGCAATATGTATGTACTGAGTGCTTATAATTTGATTTCTTTATTGTATGGTATAGAGACGCTTTATAGTAATCTGCCACATCTCTCCTTTTTTATATATATTTTGCCTTTTGAAGATGGATACAAACTGCTAATGTTTATATAATTTTTCAACCATTTTGCAACTCATAAAAATTTTGTCATGACCCAAAGGTTGAGATAGGGCACTCCTTTTATCACATACCTTTATTTTTAAATTTTATTACTCTTAAGATCATGTTTCATATAATAATATATACTTTAATATAAAAATATAAATAAATATTATAGACAACTATATTTGAATTAATAAATGATAAATTTATTTACATCAAATCGATTTTCATTCAAAATGAACCTTCTCAAGATGTTAGAATAAATAAAAAAGTCACGTGATTTATATTAACTTTAGTTTACACCTATTGTTCAAATCAAACCTTAAAAATAATATATACTTTATGAAAATAGTTCAAATACTTACACTTGTGCTGCAAGTATGATTTTAAAAAATCTATTATCAAGTCAATATTTGTTATTTATTGTTATCTTATGACTTTCAGATTACAATTTATAATACAGAACTATAATAGCTTTCTATGTTTTGTTTAAATAGTCACATTGGCTAGATGTGCAATCACTGCCATATCTCATAATCAATTCAAATAGTAGTCATTCTGTTTATCAAAGTGCAAAATATATTAGACACTTTCAACTGATTTTTGTATTAAATCAGATACTCTTAAGAAATTTAAGTAGATTTTCTTCATTCAGTGATGTAATCCTAAGTTCAAACTTCTCTCCAATTTTTTACAAAATTTTGGCAAACAATAAAATTCATGGAAGCTTAATGAGATACTCAGATATCATTAGTTCTAGGATATTAATGGTATAGTAACACTTCATTTGATTAATATAGCTAATAAACCCCATTGCTTAGTTTTGTACAAAGCAGTTTTTATGAATCATTGGAAAGTAGTAGTTGAAACTGATTCTCTATTGGAATATTTTTACTTACAACATTTAAGATAATAAAATCATTTATCTACTGATCATGAAATGAACATGAACACTGTTAATTTTTTTTTTGGGGGGGGGTCTTCAAATTAATCTTCACATAATGATTTAATTTAATAATAAAAAAAACAGAAATGGGAAAAACATTACACATTTACATTGAGATTTTACTAGAATACACTTATTGTAAAGTGTAATACTCATATAGTTTTGAGCTGTTACGAGATTAAATGGTGTAGAGTGGTTTTTATTGATAGTATAGGAAGATTTATTTAAGACTTTTTCAAAGTCTAACTTATAAAAATTGATCTTTTCTTTTATTTGTCAATATTAAAAACAATGTTTTTAGAAAAACTTTGATGAAAAAAACAGAAGAAAATTTGATTTTGGATGAGATAAAAAGAAATGGTGTAAAAAGTTTTATTTAATTCACCTTACATAGTTTTGGATAAGATAAAAGAGAATGATGAAAAAGTTTAATGTTTTAAGTTTCATTTAATTTACCTTATATCTAATTTAAATGTTACATTTTTTACTTTGAAAAAATTATTATCTGTATTCTTTAAATTATTATCACATTTAGTTTTTTTCTTGCATATACAAATGTATAAAACAACTTATACAATATAACTGGTGTTTTTTCTTCTTCTCAATTGTTAAATATTTCTAAGCAAATAAAGCCTTATATTTTTAATTTAAATAACTAACCACTGGGCACTTTCTGTGCAACTATGCCAATAAAATTATGTTTGTGCCTACACTTCCATTCTTTAATTGCATGCATGGATAATTCTGACTCCAACCTTTCTACTTTTTTAAAGCCATTCTTAGTTCTCTCTGTTTTTTAAACAAACAGCTGCTAACTAATGAATACTGAGAGTTTGAGAAATTAATTCTAAACTAATATTCAACAAAATAATATGACTTTGTTACAGGAAAATCAACATTTCTATAGCATTTCCTTTTTTTTTTTTTTTTACAAATTTGAAAAGATAACATTGACTTGAAGAAGTCATTTCCAAATACTGTATTATTAACTGCTTTATTTATTTATTTTTTAAGTAATTGGAGTTGATTTAGACAAATTCAAAGTTATACTTAAATTTTTAATATCATGTTAAAGATTATGAAATGTAAAAAAAGTAAAAGGAGTTTTTTTAGTTTGGACTAATATGTTTTTTGCTTCAAAATCAAACTGATTATTCTTAAAAAAATAAAAATATGAATCAGTTTTTGTCAATGTAAACTCAGTTTATACAAGAAAATAAATTTTTAATTACAAATTTTAACCCACATTAGGAGGATCATGAGTATATAGTTTGTTTTAAAATTCCTTTGTATCTCTATAAATAATAGGATCAGATTAATTGATAGCTGTTAATTAATTAAAAAGAATGTAGAGCAGGGGTCCCCAACCCTATGCCTGTGGGCACTATGGCACCCGCAGACCATTTTACGTGTGCCCGCCGCTATCTGAACATGATAAAAAATTATTTATCTGATACAAATAAATTTAATTTTTTTAATTTCTTATAAATTATTATATTATATTGTAATCAAATTGTAGGGCATATTATACTTTTATAGTGTAAAAATATAAACGTTAATTATATGTTAAAATTTTATTTTTGAAATAAATATTTTTTTGTATATTATGTGTATTATTAACAATATCTAACTATAAATTTACATGAAAAAATAAATGGTGCCCACCACCTGGCCGGTATTATAGAATGTGCTCTTAAGTGCAAAAAGATTGGGGATCCCTGACGTAGAGTATAGAAACTTGGCTTGAAGGAAGGCACTAGTTTTCATGGTTTCTCTGTGATATTGTGCTGTAAAGTTCAGAAATTATCAAAACCTGAGTTAAGGTATGCCAGCATAAATCTTATCTATCTGTTTTATAAGATATATCATATTCCGGCAATCAATATAAAAACAACCTACTAATCTTGAGACTCCAATGCTATATTTTATTCATGTACTATGAAAGAAATCTATCCATGTATAAAATGTTTTACAAAAATAAGAAGCATAGATGGAATAAATTGAATAGTGAGTAAAATATGTACTATCATATTCTTTCAAACATTAACTTTGCAATTAACAAAAATCTATCTCTTTAGCTCAAAAGAAAAAATATTTAATTATTCTCTACTATATTAATTTGTTTTAACTTGGTGAATTTAAACTGCACAATATTATAGATATTTGTTTTGGAAATGGTTTTGATAGTCCTTCTACATTAAACCACTCTTCTGCAAATTCTTTAATTTTATTTTTTCCTCTACTTTTCATATTCATTTGAGAATAGAAAAAAAATTAATATAATATTGATGTAAAATTTTTAAACAAAGTCTGAAGAGATCATTACTTTCCACTTATTGATACCATCCAAGTAATTAGTCCAGTCCTATGCTTAGTGACTTAAATTCATTGTTATTTGTTTTCAAAATCAGTTGCAAGATTATTTCAAGTAGATTTTTGGAATAACAATGTTCATTTTTTGCCTAGTTTATTAGTTATATGTGTGGTATATAAAGATTAACTTGTAATAGTTATGCTACTATACTTTTAAAGTTACAGCTCATATTCACAATAAATTCAAACCATGATAACTACAAATCACTTAGACCAAATGATAGAATGATAGTAAAAGAAGTTCGATATCAATAACTTTCACTATCATTCACAAATGAGGAAGAAGTAGGCAAAGACACTACTTATATATACATTTCATATAAATTATCAGAGAAAATACTAGATACAATTATTATTAATTTGGCATTCATCAGCCTACTGGTTAATCAGTCAATACCTGTTTATGTACCTCAGTTTCATTTCATTTGAAAATTGCAATTTATTTAATATGCCTTAACATCTTTGTACCATTACAATATTTTAATAATAAAAAAAAATCTTTATACATGTTAATATTTGCCATGGGAATCTTATATAAATGCTATTTGCAATATCCCTGGGAAATTATGATATGCACTTTCAATGTATTCTGATACACAATTTGAAAATTGCTATTTTGGAGAAAATGTTTAATATAGAAAAATGTGAGGATTTCAAAAATAACAATGTTTAATTATCAGAAATAACTAAAGTGTTGTTAGAGAATTAAATAAACACAAAGACTTCAGTTTAGATTTTTAAAAAGATAAAGGAATAAGAAATGTGATAGAAATTTGAAAACTATTATTGAATGATGTACTAATTGTGTGTTGTTTTGATGATAAAATTACTAATAGAAATCGAAAAATTTATTGTATTAGTTTTATTGATGATACGGGAACATTTTGAAATATCAAATATGAACTTAATAAATTTGAGAATTGGATTATTTTCTACACATTTTATATGTAGAAAACTTGATATGAAAATGAATACAAATAAATTTAAAGCAAATGATAAAAATAAAAAAAAAAGTGATAGTTGAAAAGATTAGTGCTTTTAAATATTTAGAAAGTTGTTCATCAGATGATTAACAATTTCATTGAATAAGTTTTAATATGATTAAGAAGTTATTTTGAATCCCATTAAAGTTAAAATTAAAAAATGATTTAAGCAATATTTCTCTAGGAGAATAATTATATATGAAAAAAATATTTGGATAATTAAAAATATATATCTTACTCCATATGTGTTTAAAGAGTGTGTTAAATTTAGAGAATTTTGAGATATGGATTTAAATAATAAATAAGATATACTGAAATAATGTGATTAGCTATGTTGAAATACTGAAGACAGATGTTTAAAAAAAGATTATTTATTACAAATTATAATGAAATTTAAAAAAAAAACTGGGCATGTATTTAGAAAAATGTGGAGATAAAAAACGTCTTTGAAGATTTTTAAGACTAAAAAAAAAAAAGAAACTGATTAATGACATTAAACAACATTGCATAATTCAAACCACAAATCATTGATGCAAATATTTCACTATAAGTGCCATCCAATCGCAGCTGGCCTCAGCCAGGGCAATCCTCCTCCCTTTTAATATGCAGAATCTGTCATTCACCATGTTAACCACCATTTTGAGTTTGAATTATATTTATGCATAAATATATAATTTTAAATTTAAAAATATATATTTATCCTATAAAAACTAAATATATATATATATATTATCAACTGCATTAAGAAAAAAATACTTTTTTTTTAAAGACTAATCTCTCCAAGAACTTGTATTTGACTACATTTCCTCTGATATTATTCTGCCGTACAAAAAAGATAACACATTTGTAAATTATTTTGCTCACATCAGTTTGTTATAATATATTCAAAATTAAATTTAATAAAAAGAATTCACTTGTTAAATGACTTAATTATGATTAATTATATATAATAAAAGAATATAATTACAAAAGAATAATTTAGATATAGCTTCAAGTTTTCTTAGAAAATTCTGATATATATAAAATTTAAAAAAAGATAAATTTCAAAAATAATATGTAAAAAAAGAAATGATATGCAAAAATAATAAAATAAAATTCCTTTAAAAAAGCTTTAACAGAGCTTTTAATAAAATTCATATTTTCTAAAACATTAAAAAACCAATGGACACTGAAATTTGTGAAACTGTGTGAAATAATAAAAATAATATGGCAAGACTATAAATGCCTTTTTTATAGTATTATACTATAAAAATTAATAAAATAATTAAATACTTGTTTCTAAAATCAATAAACTAAATCTTATTAATATTAATTTACATAATTACAAATATACAAAATAATATCAAATAAAAACTTTTTAGCAATGCAATCATTACATGCAAATTCCCACAATTGGCTTTTTGATTTTTAATCAGACTGAAAATATTGATGGAACGTTAAATCCATATTGAATATATAAAACATTCATAGTATTTAAGCAAATGTCCTGAAAATTCAAACATTATTTGATTTTGAATCAAAACTATTAGCTGACCAACTAAGAAGTGAAAATATTTTAGAATTTCTGTGTTTTACTAATGTCATTTTCAGGTAAACATATATGAATGAATGCTAAATAATTACAAAACATTAATAAGAGTCTAAACAATAATTACATTAATAAACCTGATGTCCTGACTTATTGTTTAATGGTTACTAGATAAATAAATTGAAAAAAATAAAAGTAAAAATTATTAGTTTGATGTCTCTATAGTTAGAGAGGTCAATGGCTTGGGTTTTAAAATTTTAGACAATTAATTATCATATAATAGTTGTGACTGAGTATAAATAATTTCAATCTTGGTATTAAAAATGTCTCCTCCCTAAATAAAACCCAAATAACTAAAAATTTATAACAGACAGTTTGTAAACAATAATGACTTGTTAATTAATTCAAAAACAGGTTTACAGAGAGTATAGTACTAATTAGAAATATTATTAAATATATATAATAGAAAGAGTAATTTAATAAAAGTTCAAAAAATTAAACTTTAAAACTAAAATAAATTTTGTGAATGAATAAATAAAATAATTTTGATTATTAAAATTTTAGGTAATACAGCATCTATTGATCCACACTGCCCGATGGCACTGTTTCTATGCTAAAGCACATAAATATGCTGTTTACAAGGCCGCTCATAGATCTTATGGCCTGTAAACTGTTCAAACACTAAGATGTTGAAGTGCACCCTTACCCCAACATCTCTAGCATGTTGAACATTATTAGCGACGAGTATACGACATTCTCTATAGACATTACTCTTAACTATTGTACAGCGTATGACATGAAGGTTTCTGTAGTTGTAATGATGAAAAGTATATTAGAATGGACTTTTTTTTTTGCTTCAATGTATTGTAATTGATACGAGTTAGTAAAAATTGTAACAAATTCTCAAATGCCCCTACTTTCGTTGTCAGAAGTCAGAATTCACTAAATGAGGAGTGTACATCACGATTCGGCAAAGTTCACGATCAAGTCACGCACTTTCCGAGACTTTTTCAAGATCAAAACAGTTCAATGGCAGACGATCGTTCAGCGTTGTAGTTTTGAGATTTACCTGCTACAGAAGCAGATGCGCTGGCCTTCCTTCAAGCCAAAAAAAAAATTATTTTACCCACCCAGAAAAACAACTATCTTTGTGGTAGTTTAATGAAATTAAGGTGTTGTCAAACATCTGAAATTGAATGTCAATCGCGTCAATGGCGACGAAGGTGTTCCATTCGCTCATGGGACAGGCTTTGAGGGCTGCTTGTGAATCGCTTTTTCCCAATCGGTACGGCTAATTTATTCTTGAAGCTGGGATCAGCTTACAGTGAAGCGTATTACAGCTGAGTTGGAAAGGTGTCAAAATGCCGTAATGAATATGATGACAGGTCTTAGAGAGGTCTGTCGAGAAAGCCTTGTTTTTCGATAAACAAAAAAAAAAAGTTTCTTCAAAAACAATAAAAAAGACTTGGTTATAAAAATAAAAAAAAAGTTTCTTTAAAAAAAAAAAGAGAGACTGGGCAAATAAAAATGTTTTTTTTTTTTTTTTTTAAAAAAAAAAAAAAAAAAAAATATTTTAAAAGGCCAAAAAAAAAAAAAACATTTTTTTATTTTTAAAAAATATACATCAAACTGGTTACAAAAAAAAAAAAAACAATAACAAACAACAACAAAAAAATCAAAATCAAACAAATCCAAAAATTAAAAACATAAATCAATAAAATTTAAAAACAGCCCGGTAACATTATATCTATTTGTTTTTCACTAGCAACAGCGCCATAGAGCGGTATGGGAAATTAGACGATGTATTACCAAATTTTATTATTTTTCTGATGAACTTTTTCATTTAATTATTGAGTCTTATAGTTTATTAAACTTTTCTTGGCCAAGTTTGCTAAGTTTTATTAATCATTGTTTACTAAATAAGTTCAAAATAAGTGTGGACATTATATCTTTCTTGAATTGCATGTGCTATACAAAACACAATGTAACAATACTTTTTCAATCTTCAAAAATGAATTAAATTGCATATTTTGTTTTAATATTTAAAATTTGATATTTTATGTTAGATCTTTTGATTTTGTTAAAAATAAAAATCAAACAGTTGTGCTGATTAAATTTTGGTCTTTTGGATTATATTTTTTATTAACTGATTTTTTAAAAAAGTTATTTCATAAAATGGTTGACATTTTGTCTAAAGTATTATATATATGTATTGAATTTTTTTTTAATTCAACAAAATATTTGTAGCTAGTACTTAATAATAGTATAATTATAACATTAAAAGAGTACATACCCAAATACACAATAATAAACATTGATGGTTAAGATATATGAATGATATGATAGGAGCCAATTGATGAAGGCTTGGTCAATCAGGAGTGCATCTTGGGTCATTTGCCTTTTCAAATATTTTTATTCATGTTTTATATATATTGTAATGGGATGGGGTATAGGGTGATCACACCTGGTGAAACAGGGATGATGGAAAATTATCATCACTCCCAGTCAATTTAAAATGAAATATAAAATTAATTATTAAAGTAATGTTTAATAATTCAAAATATGTAGTTTTATCTATTAAAAGAGAGCATGATACTACTGAAAGATCAGCTAGATAGATCAAAATAGATCAGTTAACTCCTCAGAGCAACTATAAATATCTTTAATTAACCATCAACCAGCATTATAAGTAATACAAAGAAAGAAATAATCATTCATCATCATGAAAGATCAACAATAAAATATATCAGAATACAAAATATAAATCAACAGTCAAATGGGTCTCCTGTAGACCAGGCTAATTATTAAGTCTTTGCCAGCTTGGACAATTATTTAAACTATAGTTTGGATGCACAAACTTAAATGCTAATCCATCAGAATACATAAGAATCAAAACAATAATGCTACGACATTAAAACATGCTGATTGTCATTAATGGTCTGACCAATGGCCAACTATGAACTTAACTTCTAATAAGACTAAACTAAATGGTCTTTAAAGAGTATTTTCTTTTGTGACAACTAGTATGATGATTTATCATCTCTGGATGACCAAAAGCACTAATATACATCCCCATTTATATACTCAGCCTGTTATACACGAATCTAGCTCAGAACACAAGCTCTACAACTGTTATGGTGACCAAGAGATGATCAATGCAATTTTAAACAATTGAATTCAAGTTTATTAATAACAATATAAAAAAATGGAAATAAGGTCTTTATAATATGACTGTACAATTAGAAAGCATGTGATTTTGATTTACAAATAATAATAAAAAATTATCACATTGTGATTTACAAAATTCAAGTTATTACATTGATTTACATTTATGTTCCTATAAGTTTATTTAAAAACAGACAGCACATAGACAGGTGGATTAAAAAAAGTGAACATGTTTGAATTTATCAAAATAATAAAATTATTAAAAATATATTTCATAATTAATTCCATTGAAAACTATACAAAAATTCACATATACATATGTATCTATGAACATACAGATGATATGAATTATTATTATTAATTAGTCTCTTTTTTTCAATCAAAACTTATTTTCTTTTTTAAAAAAAAATAAAGCCAATTTTTTTGATAGTTGACTCAAAAAAAAATTTTTATGACAGGTTACTCTCAATCAATTAATTACAACTTTAAATTAATCTAAAAAAGATTTTTGAAGTCCTCTTTTTCCTTTTTCAAAACAAATTGTCCATGAATCAATCATTACTTCTGATTTTAATTCAATTCAAACAAAATTATTTACTTCTTATCCTTTAAAATATATAGATTTTTAAATGTCATTTTTACCAAAGGAATTTATTTAAAATTTCATTCTCATTATATATAATGCTACTCACCAATGTATATACATTTATCTGTACTTCTCTTTCTGAGTTGGTCTTGGTGAAACAGGTATAATCCAGGATTGTCATAATCAGAAAAGTATAATTCAGGAATGGTTGTTGGCATTGATCAGTTCCCTTCTGGCTAGGATTGGTCCAGGAAAGTTAGTTATTTTCTCAGAACACATTTGTAGCTATCAATTACAAAAAATATTGACTCTTTTCCTCCAAGTGAATTCAAACTCTACCAGTGAACTGTAGAGCAGCTGCTTTCTTGCATTCTTACATCCTCATGGTAGTTTTTTATATAATTCTGCCAGTCATTTCTGCAGCTAGCTTTACTATGGTGACTCTCTGCTATAGTTACCAACAAACTGCAGCTAACTCTTCATAAAATATTTTAGCCAACTTTGTAGCTGGCTATGAGCCAGCTGCTTCTCAAAATATTACAATCCAGACTTTGCAGCTGGCCAATTTGGCCACTTGCTTCTTAAAAAATATTAACCAGACTGAACTGATATTTTTATCAGTCCTTTTTATAAGAGCATCTGAAGTGATAAAAACATCTTAATTGAAAGCAGTTTTTTCATCTCTCTAATCCCTTTTGAAAACAAATTTGAAATTTTATCAAGATGTGATATACAAAGATTTTTCAAAATAGATAATTTAATCAATTAATTAAAAGATTTTCAAAAATAGATAATAGACATTTTTACAATTATCAGAAAACATGCTTATTTTTAATTTTCAAAATCAGATTTACAAATAATAATATTTAGACCTTTTTAAAATATTTTAATTTATAATAAACTTCTGTTTTAAATTGGGTTATTTAACTCTTTACCATCATTATTATTCCAAGTGAAATGTAGAAAATATCTACAAAAATTTGTCTGTGTTTAGTTCTACTTTTACTTTACTTTATATATATATGCACATACAGAACCATGTTGCTGTAAGCCATGTAACCCAACTGGTTACAATATATATATGGAGAAGTACATATAAGCTATCATGCTATGAGTGCAAAAAAAGAGGGTGAGGTTAAATTAAGTATATAATGGTTGTATTTAATAATATATATATATATATTAATTTCTAATTATATTTAAAGTTATATCTGGATTAAAATTATATAATCAACTCCAGCTTAATAAATGATTAGTAATAATTGTTAATGTATTTATCTAAAGATAATCAGTATATTGAAAAAATGTTGTACTTATGAAATGAAGTGTAATAATTTATTAGAGATGATAATGAAAACACATTAATAAAGTTTCAATCTAGGGCAAATGATAATGGCTAGTTCTTTGTTTTTTCAAATGTCTTCATCAATATATTTTAGTTATATGCTGCTTGGAGCTTGAAAGCTGCAACGATTATATTTCAAGTGATTATTTAGGTGAGATAAATCGGTGCCGATTAATCAGTCAGTATGAATGAAAAGAGAGTGTTCAACATTAACCTTCAAATAATAATTAAAAATATATTTTTTAAATATATATGTCTGTGTACTGTGTACTTAAATAATAAATGTGAGTATGTTTCAATACAAATATAAAAATATTACATTTTTTATCAAATTAACAGGAAAAAAAACCTATCATAATTGATTTTTAGATTACAAAATCAAGATCTAAGATTTATTTTTTTGCATGGTAATTATATGTGTGTTTGTGTTTATATATAAGATAATTCATTAAAATACATTTTGTAAAAAAAAAAATTTAAATAAAATCATTAATTAAATACTGTACAAGCAAGCAGGAATATGATTTTTTTTTAATGAACATTTAATTTAAAAATATAAAACATTTTAATTTTTTATATCATTAGTTTTAATTAATATAATTACAAAAATTAACTTAAATAATTTCTATAAACATGTATTCTATTTTAAAAATTAATAACATTAATGAAAATGTCGAAATTAAATTTTACTTGTGCATGTTTCTCTACACACAAATTATATATATATGCTAAAAGATACAAAAGCATTAAACAAGCACACAGAAGTTTCCCTATACACAAATTATATATATGCTAAAAGATACAAAAGCATTAAACAAGCACATAGAATTTAGTTTAGTTAAGAGAATTATTAAATACTTTTGTATGTCTAGCAATGAATCTTTCACTTGCTTTAAAATGAAACACAAACATTTCATTTCTTATCTTACTCCATAATAAAGATTAGACAACCCTTCAATACTGACTTCAATTCTACTTTTTTTTTAAAAGATTACAAAACAGCATTTTTAGTAAAAATAAAAAGCTTTAATCTTTTCTTAAAATTTATTTGAAAAAAGAAATGTATCTTTAATTTTTAAAGAAATTAATCATTCATCCACAAACACTTTTTGTTTTAACAAATTATATGCCTAATCCCTCCCCCCCCCCAAAAAAAAAAACTAAATCTACGTTTGCATTATATATAGTTATTTCTAAAAGTATCAACTTTAATTACTAATGGTTAGGTACCTTATTGATTGACTTTGTAAAAATCATTAATGACTTACTAAAGCTAAAAGTGGTCTTATCTTTCCACTCATCTACAAGTTACGCAACTTTAAATGTTTTTAGTTACTGATTCTTATCCTAGCATGAATTATATCAATACTTTAGTAAAACTGTTTTTAAGAACATTTTAAAACAGAAGCCCTGTGCTAAGAGTGCATGCATATGTACTTAAATTACATAAAGGAAAAAAAAAAGCTCAAAGAAAGATTATTTATAACAAATATTAACAAAGAGTAGAATAACTAAGAATTAAAAAAAAACATCGATATTTTAAAATAAATTATTTAAAATTTAATGAAAGTTTTTTTTATAATTAAACAGATAATATATTTAGTTCTGATCCTGATTTTTTTTAAAAAATCAAGCTGAATAATTAATTTGTTATAGAAAAAAAAAATTATAATAATCCATATAAATTTTAAATCTATTTTTAAATCGTGTTTTATTTTCACTGAATTTATATATTTAAATACAAGTGTATTATATATACTTTTAACTAGATGTAATTAGGGGAATTTGAAGCCAGACTTTCAAACTCCCTTTACATTCACTCCATTCATCTCTTTTTCTGTATTAATTGTAATAAATTAATAAATATTTTAATATTTAAACAAAAGGCTTTCATTGGTTTAAATTTCTTTATTCTAGCTAAGCATTTTCGATACTTTCAGTTATCATATTGATAGCATTATAAACTAATTTAGCTAATATTTGATATTATCTGTATTTGTTTATAGTTTGTAGGGTTTGCATAAAATTACATTTTATTGTTTTTATCCAAATCTATATAAATGTTATTAGAGAGGCCATTTTTTAGATAGGAGGATACTAGCCTCTTTTTTTATTTAAAGGGTACTTGTCTTTGGCTATAATCCATGCCCTTAAATTTTTTCTGTCATCTCTCTCAACGCTTACAATATCTGCTTTAGAAAAAATCAAATGAGAAAAAATGGACTAGCCTCTCTTATGTGTCAAGAATTGAGCAGAAATTAAGAATCACATGTGCAGATAAATATAACCTGTCCAGTCATCTTCTTCATTAAACAAGTAGTTGAACAATTCTAAAAATAAGCTAACTAGGGAGGCCGCAAATCAATCCCACACAACTCCACTTCGATGAGAAAAAATGGACTAGCCTCTCTTATGTGTCAAGAATTGAGCAGAAATTAAGAATCACATATGCAGATAAATATAAACTGTCCAGTCATCTTCTTCATTAAACAAGTAGTTGAACAATTCTAAAAATAAGCTAACTAGGGAGGCCGCAAATCAATTAGACTATAAAATAAAATGCAAAAATACTAATTGCTTAAATGCATTTATAGTGAAAAAGGACAAACTTGTCCACAAGACTGCCCCAATACAACTACTCATATAACAGGATAAAAAGAAGCAGTGAATACTCTTCAATTTTCTTAGAGCATGAGCTGCAGCCAGGCCAACAATTTGATGTCTCTATGGTAGATATTGTATGCACCAAGAAAGATGACAAAAAAAAGTTTAAGAAGGCATGGACTATAGCCAAAGACAAGTATGCATTTAATAAAAAAAGAAGCTAGCATCCACCTATCTAAAACTCTAACAACATTTACATAGATTTGGATAAAAACAATAAATTTAATTTTATGCAAATCCAGCAAACAGTAAATAAATACAGATAATATCAAATTTTAGCTAAATTAGTTCATAAAGCTATGATTATGACACTGGAAATATCAAAAGTGCTTAGTTAAAATAAAGAGATTTAAACCAAAGAGAGTCTTTTCTGCTTAAATGTTTAAACATTTATGAATTTACATAAATAAATTATAATGTACATTCAAAGAAATACAAAAATATGTTATCTTGACAATGGAATGACCACAGGAAAATGATCAAATTGCAAAAAGAAAGAATATATATTTACTGAATTCAATAAAAATAAAACAATTTTAAAAAAAAGTGTATTAAAATTTTTTATGAAATATTTATGAAACTTAGATAAAATAGAATTGAATTTTTAAATTTGGACTTTTAAATTTAAGTTTGTAAAAGAAAAATACTATTCTGCAAAAAAAAACTAGAGATTGTTTTTTTTTTTTTAAATATACTGTAACAGAATAAAAATGTGATCCATGAAAGAATGGTCTTGGTTTAATAAGGTCCATGAAGAAATAACCCTTATTATTACACTTAAAGTTAGAGTGCCATTTGCAATAGGATAAAATGAGTATACTCTTCTTTTAAAATACAACAGATTTGGGAGTCATTTGTGACAAATCAAGTATGATAAAATCATATTAGAGTGATCCTGTTTAATTATCTGCTGCCGATTATGGCATCATTTATAATAGAATGTGTGTATGCTAACCTCTGTTATAGCCCCAATCATTTAGGTAGCCTTTGTAACAGATTGAAAATATGCAATGAAATAATAACTCTAATATAACCTGAATAAAATATACATGTCTTTGGTCACCCTACATAACAGAATGAAAATGATCCCTGAAGTTAAATATCATTTGTAACTCAATAAAATATAGTTCAAATAAAATAATATTAATTTTATAATACCCTGTAAATAATAATATTTTTCATACCAGAATAAACATAATATAGTAAACTAAATAAATACCAATCAATAAATAAGTATTAAGTACTTAATATAATCTTTATCTAATCACCTTGTCAACTAAACTAAAACAAAGACGTGATGATACTTTTATTATAGCATCATGGATTCAAATAGCATTTAGAATAAATAAAAAACAAACAAGATCATCACTTCAGATACTCCAAATATAATCCTTATTTAATATGAATTAAACTAAAGCAATTAAATCAAATACCATTGTCTCGAAACAATGATATATGTTTAAAATATATTTCATTTATAATTGAATGAAATCAATAATAAATCATTAAACTAAATTCTAGCATACCTAACTAATTAAACATTGCTTATAAAAATACAAAATTATATTAAAATTTAAAAATGTTTCTATCTAAATAAAATAATTCATGAATGATTATGATAGCTTTAGTATATCTTATAAATTTAGAATGTCCATAATAGATATATGATCCAATAATTAACTTCAAATCTTAGTTTAATAAAATAATAAATAATACTAACATATCCATGCTATATTTTTATATTAATTTACTAATTACAATATTTATAACAAGATAAAAGACAATAAAATTATAAATATAAATTATACTCAGTCTTGCTATATTCTTATATTGATTTCACTCCTGGTAATTAAGCTAGTTATAATAAAATAATACAATGTAATATCAATGTACATATTAGATAATCTTGAATCTGTAATATCCAATCATACCAATATATTTTTGAAACAGTAAATTTCTACTGGATATTTAAGTACAATTAACTAATCATATCAATTTGTTTTCAATTTCCTATAACTAAATTATTACAACTCTACATTATAAAAATTAAAACATATAAAAACAACTATAAACATTTATTATAATTAAATATGAATATTAAAATTTAATAGTTAATTGGATTGACAATCTATCTCAATTAAATTTAAATATAAGTAAAGCACATCTTTCTGACTTATAACAGAACAAAATATACTATTATCAGCTTTATAATTGAATAAGATTAAGAATTTAATGATCAATCATGGACTAATTACAATACTTATAATAATTTAGGTAAACAAGCAAATATTTAATTATGATTATCATATAAAGTTTATGTCTAGTCAATAAAAAAAATAACAATATATAACCATTATTACTTACCAATTCTGTACATCAAGTAAATTTTCTTTTTTTGATATAAACAATTTATTTATTCTCACTCAAATGTTGTTAATTAATTAATTCATATTGCATATTGAACAATAATCAGAAAATCTTACTTGATTTAATTTAAATTCAAATTTATTAATCAATAAGTATCGATTATATATATATACATGATGAATAGATCATAAGCAATCAATATGAACACATACAATCTAATTGAATATACAACAAATCATTTATTAATCTTAATTTCATATATATATGATTGCCTATTAATTTCCAATTATCCAATAACAAAATATTAAATATATATGTTAACATATCACAAAGGTATTGGAAGATACTCCCACTTTCTAAAATAAGAAGGTTCAAAATATACCTTCATTTAGACTTCATATAAATTATAATTAATAAAAAAATGTATATAGATAAAAATGAATCTACTTATTTATTAATACCAATTAATAAGAACAAATTAAGATAAATACTTATTATGATAAAATATTTTTAAATTCCAATGTATATAATATATTTGAAATTAAATTTTTAATCACTAAAAAAAATTGAATTTTTTAATTTAAAATAATAATTATTATAACACAAGACATAAGTTTAAACTTAGAAAAAACATACTCTCTTACATTTTAGTATGTGAATAAATCACTAATTAATTTGAAAATATATATTATTTGTCCATAAATAATTTTTACAATTTAAATGGAAATAGACTGTATATATATATTGTAACAGTCAGAAAACGTGTGACTCGTAAACATAATGCAGAATTCGACCACCACACAGAACAGCAGCACCATCGAGGTAGCGAAGCCACCCGTGTTACTGAGTTCGAACATAGTTTATCGGTTCCACAATACAATCCACGAAACAATGCATCTGATGCGATATTAGTAAATATTTCCTTAGGCACGGTGGTCAGGGATATGCAAGAGATTCATGATTTTATTCTCGAGTTAGCCAATAATCAAACTAATATTAATTAAACATTCATATTTACATAATTGAGGAAATATTATATAGAATGGGTATCGAATAAATGAAACGTAACTGCAGACGTATAGTTTAAATTTATTTATTCACACATTTTAATAAGACAATCATTTACTAATAATATTTTGTGGATTCAAAGCTTCAGTAGCGGGATTTGCGACATGATTATATTTTAAAGAATACATTTATTTATTTAGACATTATTTTATATTGAGGACTTCAGTAGCGGTATTTCCGATACTGTAATGTTTACAAAAGGAATTCATTTATTTGAAGGCGTAATCTAGCTACCTAAAATTCTCGAGTAAGTATTTCTAATGCATGCCTGGAGGGATTTATACCTTTGCAATGCAAGAGTCTAAAGTAAGATTTAAAAGTAGCGGCGGACATATATTTATTTAATTAAAATATTTATTTTATGACTGAGGGCAAACATTTATTTGAGAATGAATTATGAAGATAATGCAGAGGCGGAGTGATATATAGAATAATAAAATTAAGTAAAGGAACACGTGGTACGCTTTAGAAAGGCGATATGGAATGGCAGTATATCGAAACTGCAATGCCGTGAATGAGTTTATAAGACTGTCGGGCTGGTCTCTGCCTCGGCCCGATGAAGAAGGTGTCACATAAGCATAACCAGGGACAAGCGGTACCTGTCGCAATTTGCCGGCTGGCTGCATGACATTGTCAAATCCTACGGGAGCACCCATTATGCCCGCTTGTGTAGGATGACTGGGGTTAATTTCAACCCTGAAGAATCCGGAAATTTCACGTGGAATGGGTCATCGCATCTCTAAAACGTAACACATATATACTGTATAAACGATTATGATGAGATTTAAATAGATTTCTGACTCGGCCCTACATTATCAACATTTACTAAAGAACTCTGGAGACTCTCAAAGAAATGTAATTTTCTAGAATTATTCATTAGATTTAATAAATACAAAACATATATAAACTGGGAGTTATTACAACTAATATGCCAGCCACTTGCGAAGTAGTAGACCCTGCATTACAATAAATGATGCATTGAATGCGTGTTGATTTATATGAAAGTTAAGTTATTTAGGAAAGTAAATATTAATGAAAATTTGACACGCATTCATTGTTTCAAGCGATCATAGATTTAAACTTTGAACATTGAGACAATTATCAGCATGCAATAATTAAATAATAAATATAGATAAAATTTAGATTTTAGAAATACGCACCCAAGAAAGATAGAATGAGGTAAGCTAGATTATTAGAGAAATTTACACATTAAGTTAATTATTCAATTTTAGTTATACAAATGATAGTTTTTACATTTTATAATTTAGATAAGAATTATGAAGAAGAGCTATAGCATATTATTAGAGTACTCTAGAGTTTGAGCACAGACAGGTACCTGTTTTATAAGAAGTTTTCTGATTCCATTAGTTTAGCAGCAAAAAGTTCACGAGTGGCAATTCTTTCTTGTATTTAGATATTTCATTTATTTTCACAGCAGCAGCAGGTTTCTCATTTATTTCAGACAGCAGATCTTCATGGTGAATTTATGATGGGCAATGGAAAGTTCGGAATCCGATAGGCCATCTCCCGATGGAGAATAATCTAGGTGCTTTACTCGGTCATACCTTGGCAGGAACAATTTATTTTTATATTTTGGAGACTCTCAGTGATCGAGAGCAGAGCTAAAGTTTAAGTGAATGTCTCCAGCAAGTCTAAGATGACCTCTTTTTTTATCTTGATCTTTCACATTTTTGTTAAGGTATTTTTAGGTTCTACTTAATCTGCCCTGAGGATAATCAATGCATTTTGTTGGTTTTAATTATAGAAAGCTGCCATTCTATTGTTTACATTTTACATTTACTAATTACATTTTGGGGAATTTTTCTTTAATTAACTGCCGTTCTATTGTTTACATTTTACATTTACTAATTACATTTTGGGGAATTTTTCTTTAATTAATCTATTATCTATCACTGACCGATGCTTTTAAATTTCAAAGACAAAAAGGAAACATAAAATTATTTTAACTTTTAATTAAATATTACATCAGATTTTTTTAGAATTATTATTCAACGAAATTTAAACAAAGCAATAAATACGAACTTTATAATCCAAAATAAATGATTAAAATTATACAAAATTATATAACTAAAAAAAATCTAAATTATATTATTTTATCCCTATTTATTGCCTTTAATTTGAGATCGAAATGTGTGTGTGTTTATGCTGAATTCTACATATATTTATACATTTCTAATATTGCTACACACACAATTCGATACCAAAAAGTTTAAATTTGGGCGGGATAGATCGGTCAGTGAGAGACGACAGAAAAAGGTGAAACTTAAGATTCGAATACGAATCTTACTGTTTCATTATATATATATCAGTACTAATGACAAATATAAATAAACATCACAGTTCCAATGTCTATATTTCCAACTACAAAACCAACAGTATGTCTTTGTCCCAGAGAAGATAAAATGAATGTGTGAGAATTTTAAATTCAAAATATATTTTGTCTGATTCCAATATTATATATATATTCCAAATTTCCTTTAAATAATATTTATTTAGATCATATGACATTACACATATTGAAACAGAAATCTCCAATCCCTTTCCGTTTCACCATCAACCTAATGACCTACCCGTCTGAACTAGTTTCGAACCTATTTTAAATGTAAAAATGTAATATATAAGTCGAGCGGGAAAACTTTGCTACAATGGCCGCTTGAATGGCATCATCCATTTACATACGAAAACACGCTATAATTAGACAGGTTTGATAAAATTATAGCGGAGAAGTGCTCATCAATTATTATAAAATGTTTTATAAATTTTCAGTCAATTCTTAATTATATTCGCTATAATATTCGTATGTGGATGGATAATTTATACCTTGGAATAACGGCAAAATGATTCATATATATTTAAGTTTAAATAAAAGTAATGTAAATGTTTTCTTTAATTTATTTAACGGTTTTCTGATTTAATGTTTTACATATATAGTTGAAACAAGTATTTTCTTTAAATTTGCTTTTTTTTTTAATAAACAAATATGTTAAAAGTTATTTAGTTTTATAAAATAAGAATTATCTGTTCGCAATTAAAAATGAGAATTTTTGTAAACAAGATATCAATTAGTGACACACCCGGGTAAAAAAGTAAAATCTGTTTTCTGATTGATTTTTGTTTGCAACAAAAGACTTTTTCATTAAATCAGAATACCGTTCCTTCTGCTAAGTAATAACACCTGAAAAGGAATTTAATTAATGAAAATGAATCAAATTATATAGTTTATATATTTTGATACATTTTTTAAGGAAATTAAATATAACACCTCGGAGATTTTATCAGTTGTTGTAGAAATTGAATTATATTATTTTGCTTTAATTAAAAGTCAATTGGTCCCGAGGTTTACGAAATTCCAGAAAGGTGTTAAAGTTTAGTAGAAGGATATAAATAGGCCTTATTTTAAGCGGGAAGGGAGAATCCATCTTACTTTTGAAGAGAGTTAACATGAGAAGTTTTAAATTGTTCAACCTTAACATGTCTGGCTAAAGTCAGGCAAAATTTTGCTGCTTTCCCGTGATGGAACGCCTAGTTCAATCCATCAAATGCCAAAGGAACAACCAAGCTTACACCAACTAAATTTGAAGATGCCATAAGCCGTAAAAATAATTTATTTGCCTTCGTTCCGATTTCAGTCCAGCTAAACAAACAATATTTTAAAAATCGTCTCCCAACTAAATTAAAGATGCCATAAGCCGCCCAAGAATTCACCTTCATTCCAGTTTCGAATATCTCCAGCCCATCTACAGGAGAACTGTTTTAATATTTAAAATCGCAGAGCTCTGTGTGAATTTCAAGAACAGTCATTGTTTCTTCAAAACAGGTTAGCTAACCATATCATTGAACTTTCTCGCTAAATTGTTTCTGAAATGATATTTAAATGAAATACTTTTTGCTAATTTTTTCTTAATTCAATAGTGTAAACTGTCTAAATTGTTTCCTAAAATAATATTTTAATTCTAGAAAATGTAATACTTTTGCAAATTTTTCTTTATTAATTAATATTTTGCTATATAATTTAATCACTGCAATTATATTTTGCTTTTCTTTTGCTTATTTTAATTATTGTTAGTTATGCCTATGTTTCGAAACGGCGTGCATTTAATTATAGAATATGTTTTTAAACATATAAATTTAAAATCTTCGTATTATTATTTATATAGCGTCATTTCGTGCGCTGTTTCGAAACCCAAATTCATATTTTTTCACTTAATAAATTAATTAATATAAATATAAAATGTGGCTTTTCAACCTTTAATTATTATATTACTAAAGATTAAACTAGCCTGGAGTGCAATCATAAGTATATTTTTTTAGTAAAGTATTCGTAAGTCCCTTATTAAATATACTTTTCCTCCTTTTTAAAAGTTTAGTAGTTATAGATAACTAAAGAGATTGAACGGGATAAAGTAAAGTTTGTATATATTCCCGTCAGTAGCATATACATATTTCTCATGCTACAGAAGAGTTGGCTCTTTTGATCAAGCTGATGATCTAGTGTTCATTTAATATATGATCTTTAATTTATAATATCCTTCGGCTTGGCGGATGTGGAATTTATTAATATTTTCTCGTTGTGCTGTTCTTTTTGATATATATATATAAGATGGAGCCACGGCGTTGCCAGCACATCTTCTCTTATGGGTAGTGCAGTAGCGAAGTCTGAGCTACGGGCCAGATTAGCACGTAAGTCCCCCGCCTCTGAACCAAATAAAGGTTCCCCATTAGCAGCATGACGACCGGTTCTTGGGTAAACCGTTGTTTGTCACAAAAACCCTAAAACTATTCTTCCATCCGCAGAGCCACTTTATTATTATATTTTACTTGTGCCTAGCGTATTAGTAAAATCGTTATAGCCAACTCTTCCCTCCCTAATATGCAGTCTTCGGCGTTGATCCGAAGCATTCTTGAAAACCCGTTCGATCTAAAGCTATCTGGGATGCTTTAAAAGCCCATAGTTAATATAAATTTATTATAATTAAGATGTATTAAGCTTCACTCCAGACTTGGTTTGATTTCACGTACAATAGCCACACGAACTGATGATGAAAGGGCATAACTGGTAAAAGTTAATGTAGTGATTAGTTATATAGTAGGGTATTTGTTTCCATTAAATAATATTGGAGCAATTAAATAATAGCCAACGTATCAATTATTGGCCTAGAGTAATGTTACTTTATAAATAAAATGCCTGCGTGCATTTGCCAACAACAATTGTCAATAAATATATTTTAATTCATCATATATCAGTTTCTGTCTCATTATTAAATCAATCCAATTCACTAATTGCCCATAAGTATTCATTAGTAAAGCCCCTATTATTTAAATATGTTAGATTTTATCTGTGGAATGTCTAGTATTTATCGTTGTTTATATATATGTTTAAGTCCATGAGTCTTATTGTTTTCTCCGATTTGCTAGTGGGCCGGATGAAGAATTAAATCTCGTGTGCTACCATTGTTATGTTATCCATTGGGTGTTAGATCTGGTGCTTGGAGAGTGGGTTCGAATCCAGGCTGGTCCCTGACCTAAATCTCGGGCTTGACTGGGTTTGAAGTACATTTTGTGAGTTCCAGCTCGTGTTAGATGGATAAGCATGTTTTGACTGGCACATAGGTTTTTTTTTTTTTCCGCGTTTGGACGCCCAAAATCGTGGGGCTTGTAACTCATTTCCACCCCTGAAGAGATTATGGAGTATATATATAATTCTTTTGGTCAAAATTAATGATTTTGAGTCAAATTTTTTTTTGAATAATGTATATATGTAAGATTTTTTTTTCCGCGTTTGGACGACCAAGTGAGGCTTCGATGTAAACACCTACATACTCTGAGTTATGGACTTTTGTGTGTATATAGCAAAAAAATTTATTAAATTTATTTTGTGTCTTTCCTGTTCACTAGTGACTGGCGCCCGAGGATGATTGATCAAGTTATAAGTCATCCTCTTATAAATTTGTCATTAGGGAGCAGAGAAAAGAAATTTAGATTAAAAGAAAAGGGGGGTCTCGTTGTTTTATCAAAGTATTTTTATGAATTGGAGTGGTTTAAAATGAGTAAGAAATAAAGATATATATAAAAGTAACGTCAAATTAACCAAAAGTTAAAAGGTTTGAAATTGGTGCAGACGGGTCAAACGGAATTAGGTCATAAAACTATTTAAGTATGTATATATATATATAAAAAAAAACAGCTGGAAGAAGAGACCGGGGGTGAGTTAAATTTTTATTAAGTCATCTTTAATATTAAAATATGTGTTATACTTTAGATATATAGACGAAAAAAAAAAAAAGATTTTTTTTTAAATTTTTCGTATATTTTATTAAAGCTAGAAAAAAAGAAGGGATTTTTTTTTTTAAATAAAAAAAGAATTTCATATGTTTTATAAAATAAAAAGTAGGGAGACGAAATTTTTTTTTTAAAATTCATTATATGTTGGACGGGCATCGAGATGGAGTAAGCTTATAGATATATTAGTGAGTTAGGCATAGAGTTGGGATGGAAGTGAGCGAGTCGTTCTTGAAGGGGGAGAGCAGCAAACAGCCGTATTAAAAGTATAAAAGTTTTAAAAATCAAATATTTATTAGGTGCGAAAAATAAATAAATAAATTTTGAAAGGATTGTACAAGATAACAAAAATTGTAGCTATGCCAGAGAATTTAGTTACAAAAATATCGGAACAGACACCGATGGAGATTAAGCAGGAAGGCTGGGATTTTAACTGGTTGCTGAGACAGCTTAGACAGGATGCCAAGGAAAGGGATCAGAAAATGGAGGAATGGAATAAAGAAATGGATCAGAAAATGGATCAGAAAATGGAGGCAAGGGATCAAAAAATGGATCAGAAAATGAAGGCAAGGGATCAGAAAATGAATCAGAAAATGGAGGCAAGGGATCAGAAAATGAATCAGAAAATGGAGGAAAGGGATCAGAAAATGGAGGAAATGAATCACAAAATGACACAAAGATTTGAGGCCCTAATCAAAGAAATCAAGCTATCAGTCAGCGGCCAGCATAAATATAAAGTTACAGGAGAATTCAAGGAAACTTTACAGACAAGTCAAGTGGAAAATAATCAAGATAGGGTCATAATGAAAGAAGTTAAGACCATAGTAGAGAAGGTGGAATGTCAAGAAAAGAATGTGATAGACGAGGTTTATGAAGTTGGTGTAGAATTAGGCAACAAATTTCAAGGCTATGAAGAGACTCAAAAGGAAATGAGAAATGAAATACATGAAATCAGAGAAAATTTAATGGAAAAAAATCAAATGGCTGCCAAAGAAGAAAACGTTGTGACAGCGTATACTCAAGAGTTGAAAGATGTAGCAGAAATGAAAGAAGAGAGAGAAAAGGAAAGCAACTTTGCTAGTGATTACCAAGCTAACAAACTTAATAGACAGGAGGGAGTGCAAATTATTGGCCAGAGTGAAGATGATAATAAAAATAATTTTAGAGAGAGCGAAGCCAAAGTCGATCAGCAAAGTACCATAGTCAAAGAAAATGAATTTTTAAGCGAACATAAGTTCCAGATGGATGATGAAAATAGCACATTTTACCGGTATGAAGAACAACTTGGGTTGGAAAGGAACGAATCTCAAGTGACGGCGCAAAGTCAAAGCAAGGAATGGGAAAAAGCACCTACGGAAGAAAAGAATGTCGAACTGCATAACGAGATACCGTATGAAGGCAGCGAATTCGCACTAAGTCTGACAATGCACCCTAAACGATCTCCTGTGAGGTTGAAAGACAAAAATGAAAGCTATGAATGGATAACCGATGATGATGAAGGTGATTGTACAACTGATGATGATGGTCTGTTGGGACGTTGTTTCAACCCCGGCGTGGAGTTACTCCTTAAGCAACCCCCAGATCCTATTTAATTTGTTAGTTGTTTTTGTGAGTGATTTGATCACTCTATATATATTATACACTATATTTTATTTATATACCTTATATATATGATACACTTTATATTTATTGACATACCCTTTATATTGTTATTATACACATTACATTTTATCTATATCCATTTTACCTATTATATACTTTATATTTTATCCATATATTATCTATATACCCTTTTATATATATTATACACTCTATATTTGATCTATATTAACACTTTATATATTCTACACTTCATATTTTATACAGATATATTAACACTTTTTATTTTATTATACACTCTATATTTTATTTATATACCTTTTATATATATTATGCACTTTATATATACACGTACCCTTTTATATTTATATATTATACACTCTATATTTTATCTATATACACTTTATAGGTGCACCCACTTTATATATTGTACACTTCATATTTTATACAGATATATTAACACTTTTTATTTTATTATACATTATATATTATACGTTTTATACTTTATTTATATACCTTACATATATATTTTACACTCTATATTTTATCTCTATATCCTTTATATATTACACGCGTTATATTTTATATATATAAAAACATCTTTTATTTTTGACTAAGATGTATACTCGCTTGGGTATATATCTGTTTAAGTTTAAAAACATTTACTAATAACCGATGATTTCATTGTATGTGTATTGATAATTGTTAGAAGCACTAAATGTATTATATAGTGTAATCTAGTATGATGTATTATCATAAGTTTAGCGTAGGATTAGGCCATGAGTTTATACTTTGAAAGAAGCCATAATTTAGCTTCGTATTTATATAAGTAAAGTCTTTTTTTTTATTTGTTTTTTTTTTTACTAAGTTTACTGATATGAAACGGAAATCTCCAATCCCTTTCCGTTTCACCATCAACCTAATGACCTACTCGTCTGAACTAGTTTCGAACCTATTTTAAATGTAAAAATGTAATATATAAGTCGAGCGGGAAAACTTTGCTACAATGGCCGCTTGAATGGCATCATCCATTTACATACGAAAACACGCTATAATTAGACAGGTTTGATAAAATTATAGCGGAGAAATGCTCATAATTTATTATAAAATGTTTTATTAATTTTCAGTCAATTTTTAATTATATTCGCTATAATATTCGTATGTGGATGGATAATTTATACCTTGGAATAACGGCAAAATGATTCATATATATTTAAGTTTAAATAAAAGTAATGTAAATGTTTTCTTTAATTTATTTAACGGTTTTCTGATTTAATGTTTTACATATATAGTTGAAACAAGTATTTTCTTTAAATTTGCTTTTTTTTTTTAATAAACAAATATGTTAAAAGTTATTTAGTTTTATAAAATAAGAATTATCTGTTCGCAATTAAAAATGAGAATTTTTGTAAACAAGATATCAATTAGTGACACACCCGGGTAAAAAAGTAAAATCTGTTTTCTGATTGATTTTTGTTTGCAACAAAAGACTTTTTCATTAAATCAGAATACCGTTCCTTCTGCTAAGTAATAACACCTGAAAAGGAATTTAATTAATGAAAATGAATCAAATTATATAGTTTATATATTTTGATACATTTTTTTAAGGAAATTAAATATAACACCTCGGAGATTTTATCAGTTGTTGTAGAAATTGAATTATATTATTTTGCTTTAATTAAAAGTCAATTGGTCCCGAGGTTTACGAAATTCCAGAAAGGTGTTAAAGTTTAGTAGAAGGATATAAATAGGCCTTATTTTAAGCGGGAAGAGAGAATCCATCTTACTTTTGAAGAGAGTTAACATGAGAAGTTTTAAGTTGTTCAACTTTAACATGTCTGGCTAAAGTCAGGCAAAATTTTGCTGCTTTCCCGTGATGGAACGCCTAGTTCAATCCATCAAATGCCAAAGGAACAACCAAGCTTACACCAACTAAATTTGAAGATGCCATAAGCCGTAAAAATAATTTATTTGCCTTCGTTCCGATTTCAGTCCAGCTAAACAAACAATATTTTAAAAATCGTCTCCCAACTAAATTAAAGATGCCATAAGCCGCCCAAGAATTCACCTTCATTCCAGTTTCGAATATCTCCAGCCCATCTACAGGAGAACTATTTTAGTATTATTTAAAATCGCAGAGCTCTGTGTGAATTTCAAGAACAGTCATTGTTTCTTCAAAACAGGTTAGCTAACCATATCATTGAACTTTCTCGCTAAATTGTTTCTGAAATGATATTTAAATGAAATACTTTTTGCTAATTTTTTCTTAATTCAATAGTGTAAACTGTCTAAATTGTTTCCTAAAATAATATTTTAATTCTAGAAAATGTAATACTTTTGCAAATTTTTCTTTATTAATTAATATTTTGCTATATAATTTAATCACTGCAATTATATTTTGCTTTTCTTTTGCTTATTTTAATTATTGTTAGTTATGCCTATGTTTCGAAACGGCGTGCATTTAATTATAGAATATGTTTTTAAACATATAAATTTAAAATCTCGTGTATTATTATTTATATAGCGTCATTTCGTGCGCTGTTTCGAAACCCAAATTCATATTTTTTCACTTAATAAATTAATTAATATAAATATAAAATGTGGCTTTTCAACCTTTAATTATTATATTACTAAAGATTAAACTAGCCTGGAGTGCAATCATAAGTATATTTTTTTAGTAAAGTATTCGTAAGTCCCTTATTAAATATACTTTTCCTCCTTTTTAAAAGTTTAGTAGTTATAGATAACTAAAGAGATTGAACGGGATAAAGTAAAGTTTGTATATATTCCCGTCAGTAGCATATACATATTTCTCATGCTACAGAAGAGTTGGCTCTTTTGATCAAGCTGATGATCTAGTGTTCATTTAATATATGATCTTTAATTTATAATATCCTTCGGCTTGGCGGATGTGGGATTTATTAATATTTTCTCGTTGTGCTGTTCTTTTTGATATATATATAAGATGGAGCCACGGCGTTGCCAGCACATCTTCTCTTATGGGTAGTGCAGTAGCGAAGTCTGAGCTACGGGCCAGATTAGCACGTAAGTCCCCCGCCTCTGAACCAAATAAAGGTTCCCCATTAGCAGCATGACGACCGGTTCTTGGGTAAACCGTTGTTTGTCACAAAAACCCTAAAACTATTCTTCCATCCGCAGAGCCACTTTATTATTATACTTTACTTGTGCCTAGCGTATTAGTAAAATCGTTATAGCCAACTCTTCCCTCCCTAATATGCAGTCTTCGGCGTTGATCCGAAGCATTCTTGAAAACCCGTTCGATCTAAAGCTATCTGGGATGCTTTAAAAGCCCATAGTTAATATAAATTTATTATAATTAAGACGTATTATTAGCTTCACTCCAGACTTGGTTTGATTTCACGTACAATAGCCACACGAACTGATGATGAAAGGGCATAACTGGTAAAAGTTAATGTAGTGATTAGTTATATAGTAGGGCTATTTGTTTCCATTAAATAATATTGGATCAATTAAATAATAGCCAACGTATCAATTATTGTTCAACTAGTAGTAATGTTACTTTATAAATAAAATGCCTGCGTGCATTTGCCAACAACAATTGTCAATAAATATATTTTAATTCATCATATATCAGTTTCTGTCTCATTATTAAATCAATCCAATTCACTAATTGCCCATAAGTATTCATTAGTAATACAAGCCCCTATTATTTAAATATGTTAGATTTTATCTGTGGAATGTCTAGTATTTACATTGTTTATATATATGTTTAAGTCCATGAGTCTTATTGTTTTCTCCGATTTGCTAGTGGGCCGGATGAAGAATTAAATCTCGTGTGCTACCATTGTTATGTTATCCATTGGGTGTTAGATCTGGTGCTTGGAGAGTGGGTTCGAATCCAGGCTGGTCCCTGACCTAAATCTCGGGCTTGACTGGGTTTGAAGTACATTTTGTGAGTTCCAGCTCGTGTTAGATGGATAAGCATGTTTTGACTGGCACAATATAAATATTATTTTATATTTAAAATAATATGAAGAAACATTCTTTCATAAGCAAGCATTATTTTAAAATAATATAAATGAATAAATGTATGCTAGCTTTTATCAATGATGATACAATGAAAATTAAATACTATATATGTGTGTGCTGTATTGTACAGATAATGAAGCTAGTATATATAATCGAAAGCAAATATAAAATACTATTTTAGCCGAGTGCTTTCGACACACTTCTTGCTTTCATATTCATGGCTATTAATTCATATTTCATAAAAATTTGATCAAGTGATCTAATAAAATCACACAATCAAGTAAATATGACTCTTGTATATCTTCTGATGTTTATATACTGTCTTTAAAACTATATGTAACATCCATTTCAAAAGATAGAATATTCCGATGGTTTGTGTAATGAAGCAATTTTGATTAATTTGCTTTTTGCAATAAATTTGTCATTTCCCATCAAATTTTATTGATAATCAGCACCAATCAATGAGCAAACAATGCTAATTTTTACTCCTCCATTTTATTTTGTGAATTATCTACTTTTAGGATAAATAAATAAAAAAATCATGTACAGAAAGTTATACATGCTTCAGTTCAAAGCAGAAATAAGGGAGAAAAGTTTTTTTTCAAAATTTTCAGTCCTGTTTATAAGATTTTCTTATTGATATCAGAATAACCATAGTAATCATCTATATTCATTTATTAAACTATTTCTGATAGTGTTTGTTTAATAAAAATTGTATTATTCAACTAACAAAAATAAATATTTTAGAAATATTACATACAATAAAAATTTACATTTTACATTACACTGAAAATATATTTCCATACATATTTCCTAGCATAATATTAAACAAATAAAAAAAAACAAATATATTTGAAATATTAAACATTTATTTGGATTATTTATAATTTACTATCATGAATGCAATAACAAAAATTAAATTAGATAACAAAATAATAATTTCATCCAAACCCTATACTTAATTAATTATTCACATATTTATTTTTTTAAATGAACAAAGTCTATTTATAATCTTATAATACAATTAATAATAAATAATATCATATTAATATTGTTATTGTCATAGCATCACAATTAATATTTCATAATTTAAGATATCCATTATCCAAAATCAAATAAAAAAAAAGAAAATTATGACTGACATCTTGTCAGATACTGAAATACATCTCCAATTTCTGTAGGCACTATATATATATAACTAAAGTAAGTGCAAATGCTTAATTAGAAAATAATTTGAAATAGTCACATTCACAAAAATGTACTAAAGACAAAAACCCCCTAAAGAGTAAAAAAAATAAATTTTCTTCAGCTTCCTCAATATTCTTGATATTAAGCAATCTACACTACACACTTTTATTATGATCATATAATATCAAAAATATTAGTGTCTTTTTTTTTTTTGCTTTTTAGTGCATTTGCATGAATAAAATCATTTCTTTAAAAATTTTATTTTTTATTTTCTCTTTTTTTAATTTTACATAGTTATAGAAATTAAGTTTAGATACAATTTAATGTTGTTAATTTGTAATACTATAAATAGTACTTTTTTTTTTTAATATTTAAAATTGTTTGCAAACTCTACAGAAAAATATTGCCATTAGAAATACATATGTATGCAAAGTTTCAATGAAATTAAAAATTGGAAAGTGAGTGAAAATTGAGTTATATGATTTCCTTAAATAGATTTTTTAGAATAAATATGAATTGTTGCTGTATTATCAAAAGGGATTAAGAAAGAAAGTTTAATTAAAAAATTATTTCTGTCCCAAATTGAACAGCAATGCAAATTTTTTTTATTTTTGTGAAAGAAAGAATAAAAAATATTGTATTAATAAGATATTATCCAAAGAAATATTTAATTTTTAATTTCTGTTTAGCAGTATAATAATTCTTATCAAATAACTACAAATACTGAAGGGCATTAAATTCAGGAGTTTGCTACATAATAGTTATATGCTAGTCAAAATTTGAAGCATACAGATAGTATTTTCAAATGACAAATTATCACACGTATAAATCAATTTATTGTTACCATCCATAAAGTTTTGAACCACACATCCATTGAAAGTCATCCAATGTTATCTATCCATTAAGCAAATCATTAATTATAAAACACATCTATATGCATATAAAGAAACCTATTGTTAACAAAAATAAATCTAGTAGTAGTTAATTGCATATATTGTGAATATTATTTAAGAATTTTTAGTCAAAGAGTTCATTTTGACATTACAAAAACATTATGTTTGCTTACATAAACTCAGATTATCATGGAAATAATATTTCATTCACATTATAGTTATTTTAAGAGAAAAAAAATTAACTGCTCACTTGTTAAAAAAAAAAAAGTTAAAGATTTTGTCCTAAATTAATTCCAGAATTAAGGAAATGCTAAATGGAATCATGTAAATAAATTCAAAATATTACATTAGAAAGAGTACTTTACTTGTATTGAAATCACTTTAAAAAACAAAATTTCAATCATTTATTTATTCCAAAGAAGTTTAAAATAAATTATCATTATAATTCACACATTGAAAGAAACAATGAAAAATAAAATAATTTAGTACTTACATATTAGCCCTGCTACACCTTTTCACATCTATAACAGTCCCCTAATAACTTTCTAATCTTGTGATGTAACATGTACACGAGAACTTCTGACAAATAAATAATAAATTTGTCAAAATGGATGCATACAAACTATTTCACATTTTTGCAAGATTTAAAAAGTTATCAGCAGACTGATATTTATGTGAAAAGGCATAACAGCTCTAATACATAACACTAATTGCACCAGACTAAATCTGAAAAAGTACATCTTTAACAATATCAAAATATAAATTTGTACACAAAAATAATAAAAACACATTATGATACTAAATAAAAACCGGTAGTTGTGAGTTTTTAAAATAGCACTTTGTGCCATCAGAGCTGCACCCACACATGCATGCACAAGGTATGGCATTCTGCCATCACAAACATGGCCAGCAATTCCCAAATTTTACTTAAAATTAAAAAATACCATGTACATTAACTGTGGCATGAAGTTACAAGACAGACACTAAAGCAAAATTACAAAAAAATAATACTACATAAGCAAAAAAAATACTACATCTAAGCAAAGAAAAAAGAAAAAAAATACTATGTCTATTAACTATGGCAAAAAAAAAAAAATGGCAGATTGAAAAAAAAAACTACATTTAGCTCAGATTTTTAAAAATTAGAGACCTTAAGGCATGTGCTTATGTGATATAACGGCTGCATGGAATCTTGATTAAGAAATGTCTAACTACATTTATTTTCTTAAAAAATAAAAAAATATATTAAACTTCTATATTAAATCAGAATCAATGAGATGGATTGATTTTTTTAATATCATCCAGAATGCAAATAAAAGCACCATTTTCTTTGTGCTGCCAAAGATCATACTTCCTCAGTTTCAGAAAAAGTAATTAGTAAACTTTTATTAAAACAAATTGCCCAGGATGCAAATGAAAGCATCTTATTTGTGCAGTCTCCACAAGCAGATCATTTTCCAGCAATCTGAATAAATTGTTGAGCTCTCTTCCACATTTTGTTTAATCACTTCCATAAGAGTTGTTGCTGTTCTACCTGTTTTTATTTAGTATCATAATGTGTTTTATTATTTTTGTGTACAAATTTATCATTTAAGTTTATCAGTTCCAGTAGTCACGTTATTTGACGAGATTGCAGGGTTTATTTGAAGGAATCGCAAGGTTAGAAATTTATGGGCAGAATATGGATGTAAAAAGGCATAGCAGATCTAATACATAAATACCAATAATATGATTAATAAAAAACCAGATTCCTAAGAAAGAGCTTCCTACTCAGCAAAAATGATAAAGCAAATCACATGATATTCAAGCACTGAAAGACATGGATTCAATTTTGATCAAGAATCTTTTGTTCTCAAGTCCATCAATCTTCTACTGCAAGAAATTATATATGGTTTTCTATTTCCAGTAAAGTTAATAAAAGATCTTACATAGAATTGATAAAAGATTGAAAAATCTGTAATTTCTAATAATCTTTTTTTTTATCATTTTTCTTATATATCATTATAATTACGGCATTCTATATATATATAATTTTGTTTCAGATGATTTGCTGTTGGTCCCCAAAAATTCTGCCAACATTATCTATAAGTATAACAATCATTAAATTTTTGTAAAGTGAAAATTGAAAACAATTATTTAGGTAATGATTTAATAAATTACTTTTTTAAATTCAATTTTAACATTTCATTTTTATGCTTTTTTTTTTTAATTTTTGTGTGTGTTTTTTAACAAAGATATTTCTTTTCATTTAATGCATTCTTTTTTCTTATTATTATCAACTGTTTTCTTTAATAGACCATTTTAAATAAAAAGCTTTTTATAATAATTAATCCATCACAAAAAATAAGATCTCTCCAATAACTCATAGAGGAACTGTGGAAAAAAAGATAATACTCACCAAGCTTGCAATTTTATGAGAGATGAAGGTTTGAGCAGTTTTCCATTAGTATTTTACATCTAGATAGGGATAGTAAATGTCATCAAGGTTTGAGCAGTTTTCCATTAGTATTTTACATCTAGATAGGGATAGTAAATGTCATCGTTGAATAATTAGATAGGATGGCTATGAGCCAGCTGCCAAAAGAAAATTCCTAAACCTCTGGAAAAAATTTTTGTTTGGCCTGGATTTGATCTTCAGATAGAAGATTTAGTAGACAGATACATTAACTCTGCACCACAAAATTTAAATAAAATGTTAAAAGGGACAAATTTTTAAATCTTGCCTCAGATATCAAAATTGATATGCCCAGTCCCTGTACACCTCTAAAATTTTCATAATATATTGTAACGGGAGGGAGGGGGAATCAAACCCTGTTGCAGTAAATAGAGACAAATACATAGCATATACTCAAGCATTATTATAGAATATATTGCTACTAACAGAACTAAAATTTGAGGGTCGCTTTATGATCAACAATCGTTGATATAGTTTTATTGTATTATAGATATTTTTTAATGAAGAAAGCTCATAAAAAAGAGGGATGGAGGGTGCATGTGCACTGATTTTTTTTCATGTTGTTGACAAACCCATCTATGCACATTGCTATGTAAGTGTATGTGTGTATTAACATTAATGGAATATGAAGAATGAAAAAAAAACATTTTGTTTGATAAACTTTATGAAAATGTTAAAATTTAAAGAAGGGATTATAAATTCCAAGATGGAAGACCTGGTAATTTACAAAAAAGGAAAAGTATTTTGTTAAATAAATATAAAAGAAATTTTATTTAGAGATAAGCCAAAATAGAATAATATAAAGTATCTTTGCAAATCCTGGGAATGTTGGACACTAATTAAGAAAAAGGTGTAAAAAGCTTTTACGGTACATACCAAAGAAGGTGAATGGGAATAAAAAAAAAAAGAAAAGGAGTAAGGAGAAGGGATGAAGTTGGGGATCCTTAAAAAGTAAAGAGAGAAAAATAATTAATTATTAGTGAGGAGAAAAAAGAAAAGTAATAAAAAAACTTTGTTGCGTATATAAAAAATAAATAAATCTAGATCAGCTATATAAATAGAATATGATCAAGCTGGGATAGAAACTTAAACATGTGTGGTGTCTAACCCATTTCCCTGAATGTATAGTCACTGTCAAAGCCTGAGAAGAAATGTTATGCCTTAGGAAGTTGCCTCAATAAGATAATATTGCTGGACTGCTGTGCTTATGACAGTCATCAAAAGGAACCAAATAATAAATATAATATTGCAGAAGTTAAACGTAAAACTCCAAAACTTGGAGTCATCAAATTTAGGAACCAGAGATTATCATTCATCAGGTTGATACAACCACTCCCCCGAGGAAAACACAGGTACTGTTTCTGTTTTAGATATATATGTGATAAGTTAGTAAGTTTAATTGATTAAACTTGACTCTTGAGAGAAAATTTATATACTATGTAATCCAAAAATTGACTGTTGACCTAATTATAAACTCTTTTAATTGCATAGAGAAGCTTAAATTAATTCCATGTGCTGATCATCAAAATGTATTGATCTTCCTATAATTAAATTGTCTTAATATAATATCGTAGCATGCTTGTGTGTGTGGGTTTGGTAAAAAGAAAAAAAGAGAGAGAGACTAAAAAAGAGAGAGAAGAAAATCTAAAAGCACAGAAAATAATAAATTGGTATAAAAAAAGGCAAAAAAAAAAAAAAAACACAGGGAAAGGGGAAATAAATAATTTATTAATGCAATATGGCTATTGTAAATGTGATTTGAAATAAGGCTAGTGAATATTGTATGTGTGTTAACAAAGCAAAAATATTTAAATGTTAAAATGAAATAAACTGAGGCATTATTGAGATATATTTGGATATTCGTACAAATAAACATATATTAAATATCTAATTAGTCTTTGAGTATCTTTTTTTTTTTTGGATTACTATAGTTTAGACCTATTCCTGGTGATTTACCACCTGGCCTCAGTAAACTAACTGAAGGTTGGGTCATTACAACATCATGTTATAGACTTCATATTTTCCGGTATAATTCTTATCTACTGGTGAGATTGGCACTTGGAGTCACTAGTGTGACGTCCATAAATATAGTGTATGATATTGAAGGAAATTATTTTAAAAATATATTTCATTCTGAATCAAGGCAATATTATAAAAGATTGCATTATTAAAAATAATAAAAAAAACTGATAATAATACGATTCTTATTTTATTGAATTTTTTTTTGTTTATTTGCATATATATATGTATATATGCTCATACTCGCGTAAAGATGATTACTTCACACAAATGATGGGAAAAGGAATAGACCCACCCCAATAGTGCCCAAGAAAAGGGCATCAAAAAGTAGGTCAATGAAGAAAATAAAAGAAATTTTATAAGATAGAAAACAAAAGTAAGTTGAATTAGTGGGTGGTCTAGATCAGACTATTCAAAGCTTTCACATATATATAAGGTAAACTCTCGCATATATATAGGGAAGAATGTGTAAGTCAAAATAATATAGTGAAATATCTGACCAGAGTAAAATATAAAAACATTTCTAATACATTTAAAACATGGGTGGATAGTTATATAATGATGCCTGAACGATCACAAAAAGTACAACAAAATACACTTGAGGCATGAGAAGATAAAATGTAGAAATACATATGTGTATAAGGTGGAAAACAGAAAAATATATAAGAAATATTGAAGGCATAATGAAGTCAGGGAAGGGGCGGTGATGTGCTTTAGGGATTTGGAACCTGGCACGTAGAGAGCAGGAAAAAAAAGAGAAAACAGACCATATATCACATAAAGAGGATGGGTTGATAAGAATAAGAGTATTATATGGGGGGAAGGAGATGGAGACACCTACAGTAGAGCACCTTAGGAGTTTGCAGATACTTTGAATGTTACAGAATACCAGACAAGGAGAGAATGACAATAGTGCCCTACCACCTCGGACAGGCCGGGAATTGGTGAAACTTGTTGTTACACCAGCCACAGACTTTCCCAGATAATAAGATGGCCTTGGAGAGAGCCTTGTGGAGTGAAGAGAGACAGCACATTAGACCCAATTAAAAAAACGAAAGTTTCGAGAGGTTGGACCAGAAAAATATGTGCACTTTTAGGCATCAAGTAGCCACACTCAGACGTTAAAAGCATGTAATTTGTCTGAAAAACTGATTGTGAAGATAGTATATTGGAACCTGCCAATAAGAATAAGATGGATTCTAGAGAAAGAGGGAGATATAGGCAAGATATTAAGTCAAATGGAAGCACGAGTGGAAATGAAACAGATCCAAGAGCGAAAGGAAGTAAACCAAGGGAGAGATGTAATATGTGGACAGCAACCAAAGTCAAAACACATGGGAAAGTTAATGTATTGATGGGAGGACCATATACCAAGTTTTGCATCCCAAACATGTCCATAAATACAGATAGCAGCAGGACAGACAAAACTGGAGGCACTTATCAATTCAGGGAGTCAGGTCTCTGTAATAATGGAAAGATTATACTATAAAATCAGCCATGAACAATCAAACATGCCTGTTCTGCCATTGAAAGTTGTACAAATGGCAATGGCTAACAACAGAAAGAACAACGTAGAACCCAAACAAATATGGTTGGATGTCAAAATCCACTGAGTAAGTTGCCCACGTGTATTCTTAACCATGAAAAATTTTATCTGTGACATCCTGTTGGGAACTAACTTTTATATAAATGCAAGTTTAATTACTTAATTGGACAAGCCACTTGTAATGGGGAGATGGTCAGATTTATAGTAGATAACATGGGCTATTTGATAGGGACCTTGCATGTTGCTGATGGAACATAATGATGACCTGATAATGAAAAAAATATACCAGGTAAAAATGGCCACAGGAAAATACTGAGAAAAATACTGAATGAATACAGTCAGGTATTTTCAGACAGACCAAGTGTGATCTCAATGTTTGAACAAAGGATCCAAGTAAATGAATCCCAACCATTTAAGGCAAAATCATACTCCATTCCTCATCAATATAGGCAGCAGGTGAATGAGCAGATAGATCAAATGTTGGAATGGGGTATTATATCGAAAAGCTTAGCAGCATATTGTAACCCAAGAGTCATTGTAAAAAGGATAATTCCATACGGTTATGTTTCGCTGTGAGGCAACTGAATAAAATCACAGTTACAGATTGCACCATACCACCACCCAGGCAAGAGTTACTCTGGAAAATTTAAAGGTAAAAGGGTCTTTTCAACATTTGATCTGATGGCAAGCTATTGGCAGATAAGGCTGCACCTGGAAGATCGTAAGTATATTGCATTTTGATATGATGGCTGCTCATATCAATTTAACTATATGCCATTCAAAGTGATCAACAGCGGGCTGGCTTACTACAGTGCTTGGATCAAGTATTATCTGCCGAAGTCAAACAGTTAGTTATTACGTACATGGACGATGTATTGATGCCATCGGCTAGCATGGAAGAACACGCCAAAAATGTGGAAATGTTCTTAAGGGAATGGTGTGACAAAGAAATCAAGATAAACCTGAAGAAAAATATGCTATTTCAGGAGGAAGTCACATTCTTGGGCCACCTTTATATTCCTGCATTCATATCTGTTTCACTTATTTTTCCCCACAGTCACATCTATGCCAGGTTTAAACACCCTCCAGTACATGTATATAGGCAAACACACAGTTATATAAGTAATTTAAACACCCTCCAGTATAGGCATCCACACAGTTATATAGGTATGATCACACATACATGCATGAATAAATGACTGTAATATCAATGTTTGCATACGTATTGCAGCATTTATATTTCTTTTAATAAGGAATATTTTGTATAAAATCTATTTTATTTAAAGAATGTACAGTTTAAATATTTGCTAAATAATATTTTAAGTTTTATTTGGACGAATTGTGAATCACATGTTAAATTCACAGAGTTGTATTATGACAGTCTAGAGTAATTCTTAAGTTGGATCGAATAAAATTTAGACACTAAACCTTCAATTGACAGTGTTATACAAATGATTTCTGAGTTATAATTATTTTTTCTCAAACTCATTACAATTGTAATGAATCACTTTTCCAGACTAAAACCAGTAAAAGTCTGGGCCATAAAAAAAAGATCAGAATTAAAGAAACAGACTATAAGCTATAAAATCTAGAGAGGGGTGTGAATTCTGAGTTAAAACATATAGCCAGCTGGTTTTAGTCTGAGAAATATAAATAAGGCAGATTTCTTATGTTAGTTTTTAGCCTTGTCTTTTGTGAAGCCACACCCAATATGTCAGAGTAGTTCCAGACATTCACTGCTCTCACAGCCGGAGATGGCGATCTCCATTCCTTCAGCATACTTAAGGGTCAATTTTCCAGCAGCCTGCAGGAGATGGAGAGGTGAAGAAGTTGAAAACCTACCTGAAAAGAAATGCCACTGCAATTATGCCACTGTTTGATGTACATATGTTCCAGCTACTAACATTGATGTACCGCCTCAAGCCTACTGAGAAGTCAATGGTAATAGTCTTTAAAGACTGCAGCCATATAAATTTAATCTATAAACTCCAATCTAAGCTAGGTTGTATACTATAAAAAATGTTCTATATAAATTCTCAAAATTCTTTAATTTAACTTATTTGTAATGGAGACTGTGTAACTTGTCTAAATTTATATATATATATTGTAAAAATCATTTCTGGTCAACTGCTTTCTTAAAATCTATAACTTATTTTACAGTAACTAAAAAAAAAAGAAACAATTTTTAATTTAATCTTATAACCTGCCTGAAATCTTTTCTAAATTAAAAGACTTTACTTTTTGTAATCGTTAAATGTCTGAAATCTATTATCTTAAATTTCTACAAACTGCGGTCTTGCCTAACTTTAATGTTTTTAGTATTTTGTTTAAATTCATTTTGTTTATGTGTAATATATGTGATGATATGCCCATCTTTCAAAACAGTGGAAATAATTAATTAATTTATAAAGGAGATAATCGTAATCTCCACCTTAAGCATTTTAAAAGCACTGTTTGGTCTATTGAATCACTGTTTCAAAATTTATAATATGGATAATAAACGATCACTAACTGCTCATTGTTATCATGATTATATATTGTACCATTTATTTATGTATATGGTACAAATTACTATTTAATATTGTGTATCATTTAAATAAAAAAAGAGAGAACCCGATCTTTAATTTTTTTTTGTAATATAATGTTGTTTTAAGAAAAACGTACAGTGAAAGTTTAATTTTTCTTTTTTTTAATATAAGTTAACTAAAATAAATTCAATGTTGGAAAGTGCATACTGAATAATTGATTCAAATAGTGAAAGGAAATTTCAAAGGTAAAAGATTGCTATCAGAAACAACTTTCTGATAGTAATTAAAAATGGCAGAAATTCATAACGAGAAAAGAGACTTTGTAATAAAAAAATGAGAAATAATGTAAAAGTTTATAAAATAGAACAAAAGGTAAAAAGGAATATGCACAGAACTTCGAAAAAGAATGTGGGGATATAAAAGGAGCCGACATGTTTGAAAAGTGTCTTTTGTCTTGTTGTTCCAGAGAGTGTTGAGCAATTTGAAGTGCCTTGTATTTTTTTTATACAAAAAAAATATTAATAAAATGTGTCCACTTAGATACGAACTGAAATCGCTCACCATGAGTGAGTAGAACTCTATTGTTTGCTGACACTTTCTCTAGAGAAAAGTCACCTAGATCGTCGTCTGGCTCTACCTAAATTTGATTGGAGATTTGGAAGAAGTAAAACTAAAAAAAACAACTACTGCGGACTACTCACTAACTGAATTGGACGTTGGAGGATCAATGACCTACTTAAATATCAACTTACCGGTAAGTTAATGGCCATAACTTTTACATAAAGCTTTATGAATAGAGATTTGAATGAAATGTTATCCCATAATTTTTTTGATCGAAAGATTTGCGAACTGATAAGTGAACGGAACTGTTACCACGAAAAAATAAGACACCAACTAGTTATTACTTCAATATTTGAATCAAATTATTAAATTCATATGCACAATACTTTCCAATATTATAATTGTCTTAATCATAAATATTAAATGTTTGACATTAGCTTAACTTTCATTGTACGTGTATAAAATTAATGTTATTATATTTAAGTTTTATATTTAGTTATTTAAATTCAAATTAGTATACAAATTACCTTTGCTAAATAGATTTATTTTTCTTAATTAAGTCAAAGGAGGATATCTTCTATTTAATGGGAATTTTAATCCAGATCGTATAATTATTACTTTACGAGTTACAATATGTTTGACGCAGACTCAGTGGGTCTAACGACTCTGGCTCCCTCATGTAGAAATTAAAAACTGATTCAGCTCACAATTGTACTCGGTAATAATTCTAGGCTGAGCTGATCAGGAAAGATAGTTATGTTTTTAGAATAATAATGAAACATTCTTTTTTTGAAATAAAATAAATGAACATTTATTTTTCTTTTACATAACTTGATCAACTCGCGCATTTATAATGCGTATAGAGGCCAAGAAATACGGAAAATGTTACAATGGCTTGCCCAACTCCGGCTTCGATTTAAAATCCACAACCTGAGAAAATTTAAAAATGGCATAAAATTGAGAATTTAATGTCCATAGCCAGAAAATAAATATGACCACAAATAGGGTGCAAGTCTAAAAAGTTATTGTGTATGATTATGAAAGTTTTTTTTTAAAAATATAAGATTTTTAAATAAGTTTATATTGAAACAAAATAATAGCGGATAAATTAAATAATAAATAAAATCGATCAAAGGCTAGTAATGACAGTAAAGGTAGAGAGGGACGGGAGATTATAGGGTGATAAAAGAGAAGGGTGTCGGTGAACAAATTTATTAACAAAGCAAAATAAAATATTGAATTTATATCGTAACAATTGATAAAGTTAAGATTTTGTTTACTGTAGCAAAAATAAGCAACACGACCATATATGAAATTGAGAAGTAATAAAAATATACAAAATATGGAAGAAGGCGAGAAAGAATTAAAAGAGGGCATGGAACCCTTAATAAGAAAACTATTATACGAATGCATGACGGAATTCAAAGAAGATATAAAAAAATGGCAGAGATGGTCAGAGAATTGAAAGAAGAAATAAGGGTAGAGATTAGAGAAATGAAAGAAGAGTTAATAAAGGTAGTAGATAAGAAAATAGCTAAAGGGTCGCAGAGCACAGAAGTGATAGAATTGAGATCCGATAAACAAGAAAGCCAGGAGATAAAATTCATAGAAAATAGAGAAAACGTGTCGAGTGCAGTAACCCCCTTTTTGAAATTAAAAATTTTCTATGGACAAGATGGAGAATCACCGATGGAACACCTAAATAGCCTGTAGGGCTACTTCACGTTAAGCCCAATGTCAGAAGAAGTTAAGCTAACGCTGGCAGTTAATCATTTACAAGAAACAGCGCAAGCTTGGTGGGAATCCTTGTTTAAGAAACTGAATAACTTCATGCAGTATGGTCAAATATTAATCAAATGTTATTGGAATGAGGACCACCAAGAGAGAATTAAGAATAGTGGCACTAGAGAAATGCAGAGCAGAAGGGCATTATGTACCATTTTTTTGGAACCAAGTAGCGCAACTATGAGCGCTGACTGAGTGCAAATTGACAGAAAAACAGATTATCAAGATTATGCGGAAAAATTTTCCCAATCCCATAGGGCATCTGTTGATAAGTACCGGATGTGAGACAGTAGTGAGAATGGCAGAATTACTTAGCACTTTTGAGAATGACAAGGCTGAAGAAGAGACGAGTCTTAAACTATTCGACAAAATACCGAACCAGAAGGGTCGACTACAACTGAACACTATGGTATTGACTGATAGTTCTGGAAATCAAAGGAAAGATAAGGGGTCCCTAACTAAAAATAAAGGGATGGGAATCCGTGCAAGACCTCCATCACCAGATGAAAAGTTTAGGAGTGAAAATAAATACAAGAGAGAAGACTTTGACGTAAAATGGAGAGACTGGTGCGAGCAACACAGAGAGGAGGTTCGATCCCTATCACCTCTGCCATCAACCAGTTATAGTGATAGATAACACTGGGAGATAAATTGGGCCAGATGACACCCTGCAGATCTCAGATATGCCTCTGGAGAAACGAAAAAAATAATAATAATATGAAAACGTGCAACTAGAATATATATATAAATTTACATAATTTACAGAAAACAAAACACGATCGTGGCTGATGTACACGTAAGTCACAAGTATTTGACCGGGTAGGTGGTTACGAAAGAGGGGAAAAGCATAGCCCCGAGTCCTAGTATGCAGTATATAACATAAGTCTTTAAACACTCATCAGTCTATTTCTAGCAGAGATCCTAATATTGGGGAGGACGGACCAGGTTGTCACGAGCCTGTAAGACTCAAAACGATGAGCAATGCTCATTTGTGCTTATAACTTGGGCTTCTTATCATTACTATTACATTTAAGCGGAAAGGACACAGGTGAATGTGGAAATATTTTGCATTCCCGCCGCGTTAGACCTAAAAGTGGGCATTAAAGCCAAACGTCGCTTGTTGAATGAGTCTACAAAATATATCAGCACGCTAATAAAAAAAAAAAAAAAACACGAATATGGACATAAACACTTATTAAGAATAAAATTAGTTTAAACCTCTATTTTATTCTCATTCCCCTGCGTCGGTGGTATTGTACCATTTATTTATGTATATGGTACAAATTACTATTTAATATTGTGTATCATTTAAATAAAAAAAGAGAGAACCCGATCTTTAATTTTTTTTTGTAATATAATGTTGTTTTAAGAAAAACGTACAGTGAAAGTTTAATTTTTCTTTTTTTTAATATAAGTTAACTAAAATAAATTCAATGTTGGAAAGTGCATACTGAATAATTGATTCAAATAGTGAAAGGAAATTTCAAAGGTAAAAGATTGCTATCAGAAACAACTTTCTGATAGTAATTAAAAGTGGCAGAAATTCATAACGAGAAAAGAGACTTTGTAATAAAAAAATGAGAAATAATGTAGAAGTTTATAAAATAGAACAAAAGGTAAAAAGGAATATGCACAGAACTTCGAAAAAGAATCTGGGGATATAAAAGGAGCCGACAGGTTTGAAAAGTGTCTTTTGTCTTCTTGTTCCAGAGAGTGTTGAGCAATTTGAAGTGTCTTGTATTTTTTTTATACAAAAAAAATATTAATAAAATGTGTCCACTTAGATACGAACTGAAATCGCTTGCCATGAGTGAGAAGAACTCTATCATTTGCCGACACCTTCTCTCGAGAAAAGTCACCTAGATTGTCATCTGGTTCTACCTAAATTTGATCGGAGATTTGGAAGAAGTAAAACTAAAAAAACAACTACTGCGAACTACCCACTAACTGAATTGGACATCGGAGTATCAATGACCTACTTAAATATCAACTTACCGGTAAGTTAATGGCCATAACTTTTACATAAAGCTTTATAAATAGAGATTTGAATGAAATGTTATCCCATAATTTTTTTGATCGAAAGATTTACGAACTGAGAAGTCAACGAAACTGTTACCAAGGAAAAATAAGACACCAACTAGTTATTACTTCAATATTTGAATCAAATTATTAAATTCATATGCACAATACTTTCCAATATTATAATTTTGTCTTAATCATAAATATTAAATGTTTGACGGGCTAGAATAAATCTTTATTATTAGCTTAACTTTCATTGTACGTGTATAAAATTAATGTTATTATATTTAAGTTTTATATTTAGTTATTTAAATTCAAATTAGTATACAAATTACCTTTGCTAAATAGATTTATTTTTCTTAATTATGTCAAAGGGGAATATCTTCTATTTAACGGGAATTTTAATCCAGATCGTATAATTATTACTTTACGAGTTACAATATGTTTGATGCAGACTCAGTGGGTCTAACAACTCTGGTGCCCTCATGTAGAAATTAAAAACTGATTCAGCTTACAATTGTACTCGGTAATAATTCTAGGCCGAGCTGATCAGGAAAGATAGTTATGTTTTTAGAATAATAATGAAACGTTCTTCTTTTTTTGAAATAAAATAAATGAACATTTATTTTTCTTTTACATAACTTGATCAACTCGTGCATTTATAATGCGTATAAAGGCCAAGAAATGTTATGACTTTTGATATCTATTAGTTAGAAGGGAATATACTGGTTAGAGATGATAAAGTATATTTGCTAATGTCTATATTAAATCCCATCAAATATACTTTCCCTCCTTAATTATGAATATATATATGCAGATTCAGGATTTTAGAGAGAGTATTATATTTCAAGCCCCTTTTAATAGCATAATTATATTGCTAGTTTGAGAACTGGGTTGAGTTAGTTTGACAGATAGAAGCTATCTGTTTTAGGCACACTATTAATTATACACATACTTATTGCTCTGTTGTGTGTGCATTGTAAGTGTGACTTTATATAGTACACTTATATGTGTTTACATTTTGCTGCACCTTTTAAATAGGTACACAGTGACAGGCCAACCCATTATTTAGTTCAGGTATGGCTATCTTTATTAGAACTGGAGCATGTGGACCCAGAGTTTTCCTCAAGCCAATCCGAGTTCCTGAACTTATATGTTCATACATAAATAGCAGCAAACCGTTGGTCTCAGAGCAAACTGAGCAGTTGATGCTGAAAGCTCCTGAATAATCACTCACTCGCACTGCAAACTTACTCTTTATATAAGTGCCATAGCATATATATGTGAATCTAAAGATAACCAGTTCTGTTTCCTCCTACTTATTAATTATTCGGCTTTAGACTGAAGTATGAATCTGAATTATCAGGTTGAATCTGCATAATATTGAGCTTATTTAGTTGCTCACATTATTAATATATAAACATTACAGCCACATTAGAGCTGTATCTATTCATCATCTCAGCTAAGCTATCAGTTAATAACTTTAGCAAACTAAAACCATAGAATGGGCATGTTAAATGATTAGGCATGACTTATGCACCACATACACATATGTATTTTAATATATTAAAATGAGACAGCTGTAACCATAACAGTCTCATTCATTATAAAATGCCTGCCTGTATTGGATGCACTTATTGAATGTTGTACAATCCTTGCCATTATGATATTTTATGTTAGAACATTTGTTATTGTTTTAATAAACATTTTAAAATGTCAATTGTTTCATATCTTTCTTGCTCAGGGTCTAGTTTAAACTAATCCACAGTATATTATTCAATCCACAGTCCATTATCCCAATTTCTTTATAATTTTATATGCTATATGTATATGTCCATGTAGTTAAGACTAATAGTGTGTTAAGTGCTCTATACCACCCATTAGTTAAATAAGTAATGACCTTAAGTCTCATGTTTCTCCCTGTTCTATGCCAGCTCGCAGTTAAATGAAGGCTGAGTGTAACTTCAGAGATGTCATTCATAAGGTGTTAAATTTGGAATACTGGGAAATGAGTTGAAGTTTGGTTGGATTAGAGGTCTCAACCACCTCATTCCGGTCAGCTTTGGTGTATTTTTGCTTGGGCTCTGGATTTTGTAGCATGAGTGTACAAATCTGACTGATACACCTTATAGGAGCCCAAGGTATCAGGCCACACGAATAAAATAGCAGCCATCAAAGGTTTCCCAGCACCTAGGTCCAAGATGCAAATATGATCCTTTTTGGGTAGTGTAATTTCTAAAACCATTTTCAGGGGCAGTTTGCTCAACATATGGGACCATTGGTTAAGTTACTGAGGAAAGATGTAGCATGGGAGTGGGGAGAGAAGCAAACCAGGCATTTGAGATGATGAAGCAAGGGTTCATGAGACATGTAATACTGGCCTTTCCCAACTTTGAGAAATCCTTTTCGCAATGGGTACAGCTTAGGAGCAACATTATCCCAGGTTCAAGAGGAAGGTCAGGTGAAGGTGCTGTATTTCTTAAGTAGACTGCTACTGCCATTGAAAAGAAAGCTCTGGCCATCATTTGGTCCTTTCAGAAACTCCACTCACTGTTATTGGGATCGAAAGTAATTGTGGTTATGGATCATAAAAGCTTAGTTTATTAACCACAGTTATCTGACAAATAGTCATTTGGTATGGTGAAACTTATACCTCCAAGAGTATAATTCCATGGTAAAGTATTATAATGGGTCAGATAACACTGTGGTTGATGCTCTCAGCCATAACCCAATACATTTGACATTGCGTCACCTTACAGCACACAATTTATATGTGGCAAGAATAAACTTATTGCTTAATGAGGGTGTAGAAAATGATCTTAAAGGATTGGCTCAGCATCAGAGGGAGAATGCTCAGCGAAGTCAAATAATCGCACAACTGGAAAAGAATAAAATCCAAAAAATGACGATGGGTCCAGACAGAGGATTGACTGATGCAGACTCAATCAAGCAGTTCTCCAATACAGAACACAAAACGAACCACAAAACTGGAAACCTATTATACTCCAGGAAATGAGGAATGCTGTGGTGACTCACGTGCACCAAATATACAGACATTATGGAATGTGAAAAATCAAAAGGCAGCTTAGGCAGTGGTTTTATTGGCCAGGCATGCATGGAACCATCATGAGGATGATCGGCCAGTGTGAACTTTTCCAGAAGACTAGGCCCACTAATATGAGTTATGCAAGTCTAATGAGCTCCATAATTCCAAGGAAGCCACGTGAGATGATCACCATGGATTATTATGGGCCATTGCCTGCATTTAATAGGAAAGAATTATTTGTTGGTGGTGTATGATTTATTCAGTAAATTTGTGGCCACATATCTGATGACTCGGACGAATGGCCGAAATACCATATGTCTCCTTGAAAAGGAATAATTTACTGTGATAGGAAGGCCCCAAAGTATCCTCTCAGATCATAGCACACCGTTTATTTCAGGAGAATGGAAGATCAGGGATCCAACATATACTAACCTCAATTAGAAATCCCCAGTCTGCAAGCAGGTGATGTGTGAATTGGGAATGTTGTTTAGGACCTACATCACAAATAATCACAGAGGATGGGTCAGGAAGATTCCTGAAATACTGAACTACATAAATTGGGCAGTTAATGAGTCCATGAGATTTTCTCATGTGCAGCTTCAGTTTGGCACACATGCTCCTAAGTTAATCAGGGCTGAAGTACCAGGACTGAAAGAAACCGTGATAAAGGTGGAGGACCAGAGCAGATATATCACACCCTTTTGAAAAAGAGTCAGGAATGAAACAAATGCACGATGGAGAGACCTCATCAGTTTAAAGTCAATGATCTTATCATGATGAAACCCTGCATATGAGCGAACCTGGAAAATACATTCTGGGTGAATACCAGGCAGGAGGTGTAGGAATCATACAATTCTTGTTCCCTCAAGCCCAAGTCATTAAGAACAGTTGGTAGTGTTTATGAACCATTCAATTACATAGACTGCATTTAAAGGCTTCCGGGAAGGCGGTATTTTAACCAGGTACAATCAAACCCTGTTGCAATAAAGAGAGACATACGTATTCATACACTCAGAAAATATTATATTGGAATATATTGTTACTAACAGAACTAAAATTTGTGGGTCACTTTATGATCAACGATCGTTGATATAGTTTTATTGTATTATAGATATTTTTCTGAGGAAAGCTCGTAAAAGAGAGGGGCGTGGGGAAATGCCCATGCTCTAATTTCTTTTCTTGTTGTAGCCAAACCCGTCTATGCGCTTTGTTATGTAAGTGTATTAACATTGATAAAATATGAATATCTACAAGATTGAAAAAAAAACGTTTTGTTTGATAAACTTTTAAGAAAATGTTAAAATTTAAAGAAGGGATTATAAAGTCCAAGATGGAAGTCCTGATAATTTACAGAAAAGGAAAAGTATTTTGCTAAATAAATGCAAATAGAAAATGACTTTGCAAATCCTAGTAATGTTGGATACTAATTTTAAAAAAAGTATAAAAAGCTTTTATGGTACATACAAAAGAATGCAAATGGAATGTTAATGGAAATAAAAAAAAAAGAAAGAAAAGAAATAAGAGGAAGGGCATGAGTTGGGAATCCTTAAAAAAGTAAAAAAAAAAAAATTAATTATTAGAAGTTTGGCCACGGGAGAAAAAAGAAAAGGAAGAAGAAAAACTGAATGTTAATGGAAATAAAAAAGAAAGAAAAAAAGAAAAGAAGTAAGGGGAAGGGCATGAGTTGGGAATCCTTAAAAAAGTAAAAAAAAATAAAATTAATTATTAGAAGTTTGGCCATGGAAGAAAAAAGAAAAGGAAGAAGAAAAACTGCCTGTTGTGTATAGATCAGCTATATGTATATTGATAGAATATGGCCAGGCTAGACTAGAAACTTAAACATGTGGGGTGTCTAACCCATTCCCCCCTGAATGTATAGTTGCTGTTGGTGCCTGAGAAGAAATGTTACACCTAAGGAAGTCATTCAACAAGATAATCTTGCGGGACTGCTGTGCTTATAACACTCATCGAAAGAAACCAAAACAATAAATAGAATATTCAGAAGTTAAACATAAAACTCCAAAAATTGGAGTCATCAATTTTAGGAATCAGAGATTATCATTCATCAGTTGATTCAATCATTTCCCCAGGGAAAGCACAGGTAGTGCGAAATGTTAGTAAGTTTACTTGATTAAACTCTACACTTGGGAGAAAATTTATATACTATGTAATCAAAAAATTGACTGTTGATTTAATTGCATATAGAAGCTTAAATTAATTCCATGTGTGGATCATCAAACGTATTGATCTTCCTATAGCTAAAATGTCTTAATATACATCATGTAGCATGCTTGTGGGTGTGGGTTTGGTTAAAAAAAAAAAACTAAAAAAAAAAAAAAAGAAAATCTAGAAGCATGAAAAATAAATTGGTATAAAAAAAAAACAGGGATGGGGGAAATAAATAATTTATTAATGCAATATGGCTATTGTAAATGTGATTTAAAATAAGGCTAGTGAATATTGTATGTGTGTTAACAGAGCGAAAATATTTAAATGTTAAATTGAAATAAACCGAGGCATTATTGAGATATATTTGGATATTTGTACAAATAAACATATATTAAATAGCTAATTAGTCTTTGCGATTTTTTGGGTAGGGTTAGTATGTTTAGTCTACCCCGTGATTTACCACCCATTCCTGAGAAAGCTAGTTGAAGGTTAGGTAATACACTCGTGTTATAGTTCTATTTTCCAGTATAATTTTACCTACGGTTGAGTTGGTGCTTGAAGGCCTAGCGTGATGTCTATCAATGTACTGTGTATGTTTGAAGGTTATGTTAAATATATAATATTTCTCTGAATCAAGGCAATAATTAAAAAGTGCTTATTAAAATATGTACGTCTCTTTTTTGTTTTTTGTTCATACGTTATTTTGTCCGTCAAACGTTTATCGCTAACGAGTGGACTCCAAAGTTCACCCAGTCAGCCGAGTTTAGGTCGGGGCCAGCCTGAATTACCCCCTCTAAGCCCCAGTCAACCCTAATGGAACATGGGCCTGGTAATTTTAGGGCCACTAGCAAGCGGAAGCATGGACCTTTTTATGACTTAACTAAAATATATATAATAATTATTTTCTTCCTAGTATGTAATTATAATATGTGATTTTTGCTATAGTGGTTTTACCTAATTGTAATAGGTTTGCTATGGATGAGTTCAAAGCTTAGCAAACCTATTATAATTAGGTAATGATAGTCTATTTAGCAAAAAAATTAGCATTTAATAACTAAATATATATGGGTACATTTGGAATGAAAAGTAATTCAAAGTAGAATAAAATTATTATGTTGCCTATAATATGCAAGTAGTGTGTGATGAACAAGAGTGTTACTAGTGTCTCGCATTTTCTCTGCTTTATTAGCTAAATATTTTAATAGCCCCTTTGATGGGTCCATATTAAGTGCATCAATTATTAGAATTACAAAAATTGGCTTTATAGGTCTGAACAGTGCTACATTTGGGGGCTCGGGATTCATTACAGATATAATAAGCTATTTTCAGCCTTACGGTCGAAAAAAATAAATACATTTGAAAAATTTGTTATATGTACAATACTTAATGAAACTTAAAGCGTAAAGACCTTATTTTCCCAAGCAAATATCTTAAATAGTAAATAACAAATACGAATGGGTGTATAATAAAACTAAAATTAGTATATAGCTAGTAATATTGGCTTATATTTGAGCGAGTGCAATTTAATATTATTACAATACTAAAATTAGATCATAAGCAAAAGAAATAATAATATGACAGAGGCGTACAACCTAGCAGAGACCAAGATAAGGTCGCTTCTGGACAAAATGAAATCTAACCTTTCTAGGGCAGGCTGAGAAATGGTAGGGGGGCCCGTGGTACTGCGGGGGCCTTTTTACGGAGAGTGGTGGCATGCGTGCCAGCTACATCGAGGCCTTTTTATATGCAAGGTTCGGGTGTCACTTCTTCAAGGGCTGAGGATTGGGTTCCTTGTCCACCCCCAGTTAGTTAGAGATTATACTAGGTAGTCTAAGGTAATGAGTCCAACGCATTGAAAAGTTTTATGCTTTAAAATAATCCTTATCTGAATGCCTAATTTATAATTAATTCTATGCGCTAGAATATTATATACACAAGTTACTTAATAACTAAAATAGTAATTTAAATTACCTTCCTTTTCGCTGTTTAAAATTCAATTCGGGTTTTAAAATGGGGTTTAATCATAAGTTTTTAAGGTATGAAAAATAAAGAAAGTATGAAATGTACTTTTCGAATGAAATAATTATAAGTAAATAAGGTTTTAAAGTGTATAGCTAAGTTCTGGTCACCCGGTAGAAAATCCGAGTTAAACAAATATATTTTATAATAAACCAACATAAAATGTTGTTCATAAAACAAAGTGGACATATCTATATATATTTTGAGGGATAAAATAATTATGGGTAATTGAAAGCAAAAAGGTTTTAGAAATAAGTTGCCAGGTTGCTGGAAATGCCTATTAATAATAAGCAAGCGTATATAAATCAAATATAAATCATATAAATAAATGACAGCCAAAGTTAAGGAAAGTTAAGAGCATATGAGAGAGAATTAAATTTATAGAAATTACTTAAGAACAAATTACATATTAAAACAAAAACAAAGTTAAATAATATATTAGAAGAAATCTTGATAGATGAATTAGGCTAGATTTAGTTTGAGGTGATGGCTTGAAAAGTTACCTTACAATTTTAAGACTCCGATTTAAAGAATGGCATGTGGACGGCAATTGAAATGCAAGTTCTTCGGTGGCAGCAAGCTAATAAGCAGTCTAAAGTTCTTAGGTTGGGCTTTTACTTCACTCTTGGGCAGCAGAATGGTACGGCCGTGGAAGATGATGACATAACAGGGCCAAGAAGGGTGGTGGACTTACTACTACATCATTTTAAGTTCCATAACGATGAGTAGTATGTTAACAATACAGTTCTCTCAATAGTATCTTAACTGTTGGTGATTTTAAAATTCAGCCATTTTAGACTCTCCCAGGTATTTGAAGAATGCTTTAGTTTTAGCTTAAAATCTAATCTTTAATCTCACAGAAATTTTATATTTCTTTGTCCATTGTTTTTGAAAGATGCAACATTAGATAACGTCCAAAAATAAATTCAAATCTATTTCCAGATTAGAAATAGATTTGACAAAAATGTTTATAACAAAAGAAAGTCTTTAATCTTAATCCCCATTTTATTTTAAGTAAAAACTTTAATTAAAAATACCTTCTCCAGATTAAAACACTAGTGTTTCCAACCCTTTAATTATTTTTGGACAATTAATGGTTGCATCTTCCATCTTGGATTTTATAAAATATACATTTTAATAGGAAAAAAAGTATTTAAAAAAAAAAAAGTTTAAAAATGACATATAATAAAATATTTACAAAAAAATCAATATTTTGTTAGTATTTTGCTCATATATATATATTTGAGCCACACCTATGTACTTTAATAAAAAAAGAACTAATAATTAATAAAAAGAATTAATAATAATTTTAAAAAATGTTATTGAAATGTTAAAATTTTATAACTTAGGCACGTATCTCAAATATATACATAAAATATATATACACGACAAAAGGAGCAGAATGGGATATAGGGTTTGAATACAGGTTAGTAGATGGAACTATGAAGCTCAATGTTAAGCTAAGATTGACTGCTTCAATATGTATATATACGCTCATACTTGCATAAAGACGATTACCTCACACAGATGATGGAAAAAGGAGTAGACGCCTTACTATTATTTTTAAAGTATAAGTCTTAAAATTTTTTTACTACTTTATTCAGTAAATTATATAACAAGTTAAACACTAAAAGTAAAATTAATTTATTAATAAACAATATTGGTATAGCCAAAACAATTTACCCTTCTTAATCTCCAAGAATATTACAAATGTAAATATTAAATCAATTATCACCAACCAAAATTGGGATGATCATTGCCTTATAGATATTTAAAGAATTTTCTTTTTAAAAAGAGTTCAAAAGAATTTTAAAAAGATCACCAATCTGATAAATAATTTGAATCAAATTTAACTTTTAATTAAAATCAAAAGATATCAGCAATGTTTGTAAATATTTCAAACTTCTAATATGACTTTACATCAATCACCAAGATTTCTTCTAAAGACAAAGTTAATAATCAGCCAATTACAATTAAGCAAATAGTAATCATCAATGAAGCTGATTTTAAATTAATTACTCTAATTTCTCATATAAGACTGGCATTATAACTATTAATCTTAATGATTGATGTATAATGATAAGATGATAAAAGTCTTAACTTATGATCATTTATATACTTGTATTTAAAAAGATAAAGCTACATTTATATATTAAAAAAAGAGGCAAATATATATGTATGGAAAGAACAAACAAATTGGAAAAAAATTAAATCTACAATCATTAAAAATTATAAACTTAAAAATATATATAGTTCTATATTATTATAAAAATATGAAATAACATTAATTTAAAATCCTATTCTGACAAATATACATAGCAATACATATATATGAATCATTTAATAATGAAAGATAGAAGACAAAGGAATTAAAAACTCAAAATGACAAATTGTTTTTATAAGTATAAAAATTATTATTCTATGTTGAATACAAAATCATAAGACTACGATTGATTCCAATTAATCTGAAATGCCATTCAATGACATATGTATCAAAAGAAATGAATTTATATAATCCTATCAAAAAAAAAAAAAATCTTGACAGATGTGTAAACTGTTATATATTATATTTTTTAAACTGCATATAATTAATAATGTTATACTATAATAAATTCAAGGCAAATTAGAACCTTGCAGTAAAAAAAAAAAACTTGTACAAGTAGGTTTCACTAAAATATCAAGTAATAAAGGTTATCACAAAATAAGTGAAAAGGTCAGTTCATGCCAAAATCAACTTACATTTCATTAATTATTAAAAGGTCTTTGAATCTGTAGACTACATTAAATTGAAGATTCTTAGAAAATTTTAGTATACCAATGCATCTCTTAATTGTTATTGCAAAGAATCTATATGGGATTACATGATTACAAATAAGCCTACTACTATAGAATAAACTGATTTCATATTGATAAAAATGTTAGCAGATATAATAAATTTCCCTTATTTGATCAATGTGTAGTGAGTAAAGTCAGTCTATATAAAAATAAATATAAATTAAGAAATGGTGGAAAAAACAATTATAACTCAAACAGCAACATATTCAAAAAATATTTATAGCAGATTAAACTGGGCAGTTTTCAATAAAAAGCCAGGACAATATCTTTAAGTGTTGAAAAAATAAAAATTAGTACTAAATAAATTATAGTATTTTCTGTGATTTTTAACAAAATAAAAAATTGAAACTGAAGACTAGAAAATGTAATGATGATTTTGAATTATGGTATTAACCAAGATTTTTGAAAAATACTATACACTTCAAAAAATACATATAATCATATGGATATAGTAATATATGACTCAAATTTACAATTCAAGCATAAATGACCAAGCTGAAAATATTTTATTTTTGTCATGTTATGAGACAATATAATCTACTAGAAAAGTATATAATTCTCATAAAAATTGCTTTAAAAAAATGTTAGTGAACAATAAAATGGCTAGATTCTATCATTACAATAATGAACTTACCATAAAAAAAGTCAAAAACTGAAAAACAATGTTTCTAGAGAAATGTCATTCATATACTCATCTAGTATCAATGCTAACTAGATAATATCTAAAACCTAATAATATATATTAAGTATTCTTATATGAAGCTCAATCTTGTATTTTTGAAAATGTGAATATTTAAAAGAATAGTGAAAATATGGTGAACTACTAAAAAAAAAAAAATAGATAATAAAAATCATAACTATCAGATCCCTTTAGGAAATAAGAAACATTTGTTTATCAAAATCTATAAAAGTTAATCTTGGGGAAAATTAAAATTACTCTTAGGAAAATATTTATGAAGAATTATGATGATCAGTTTCTAAAAAAAAAAAAAACACTCAAAAAGCAGTTTGATAAAATAAAGAAACATTATTTATCATATTAAAACTTAAAAATTTATGGTATCAAAGAATAAATAAACAATAGTAAAATAGGAGAATCAAAAAAAAATTAAAAAGTTTGAAAATTAATAGCTAAAACAGAAAATATGTATTTGGAAAAACTTTATTTATAAAAATATAAAAATGAACTTGAATAATTTCAGAAAATAATTACACATGTATATTTTAGAAGCTAATTAAATAAGAGAATATTGCAACTGGATATAGTTACGCAATAAGTATTAAAAGTTGTGAATTTATCATATTTAAAAGTACATTATGTACAATAACAATTATAGAATCACTGACCTTTAAATATATATATTCATTATTTAGAATTATGAATAATCATGGATAAAAAAGTTAAAAGTTAGGTATTGTAGCACTCTGTTAATGACTTGGATTAATTGTGGAAACTAAAGTGAGAACAATGTGAAAATTTGTTATTATGAACAGAAACACACTTCATAGAGTAGATATTGTTTTAAATCAAAAAAACAAGCAAGTTTTACAAGTAGTACTCCCATTAATTATAGATTTCTGATGATTAGATTAGATTAAAAGCAGTTCTTAGAGATCTGGTGATGAGTAAAGTGTATATACCAACTTACTGAAATATATAGTACAAGAAAAATGAAAAAAAAAAAGTGAATATAAAAATAATTGTATAACAGTTCTATAGAATGGGGGGAAATTATAAAATTATGAGAGACTATTTGTGAAAGGCAGAAAATAAAAGAGATAAAAGATTGATGAGTTTTTAAAAAAAAACAATTAATGTAAATTTCATTAAGAATTACAAGAGAATAATTTATATGTGAAAAGTTTCAATTAATATTAGATTTTATTTGGTTTATATACAGATTCAAAATATACTTTTATAAAGATTTGACTCATATTTGCTATTCATATTTCTATCTAAATAATTAAAATTTTGCTATTTGTTGATGGTTTATTAAAACTTCATTCAAATACTGATGATTTTTTCTCCTTAAAATATTCCATCCATCTCAACATAAACATAATATTTACTATTATATTCCTACTAGTGAAACAAAAATCTATTGCGATACAAATATATATTCAAAATATTATTTTGATTTGATGGAATTACAAATTAGAATTTAAAAAAATCCTTTAATACTTATTAATTTTCACAGTAAATTTCATATTTTATATTGTATACAAAATAAAGTTATTTGCTGCTTCATATATAATTAAATAATTACTGTATATGTAATTTAATAATTTTACATCCCCTAAAGATATCACATTATAATGGTTAGTGTAATAAATTATTGATGATTAAAAATGGTATCTAGAGAGAAAACGGAATTCCACCCCTCCCCCATATAGTTGGAAAATTTTCACATAATCTCTGGTTTTGATTAATAGACAATGAATAATAATTGATAAGTGGTTAAAATAATCTCAAATTCTAATTAAAAAAATTATAATTAAATCCTTTTAGAATAATGAAGTGTAGTGCTGAAGAAAATCAAAAAAATATTTGATTTAATTAAATATGGTGTATACTTCATAAGATACACAAAGTATCACAAGCACAGAATTAATTGCCTAATCTGTTTATTAATTTATATCACTGTGGCTGCTTCACACCTAGAAAAAAGTTTGAGTAGAAAGTCTCAATAGTTTTTACAAATGATCAATATTTATTTGTAAAATACAGAACTATTTTTGAAGCACAAATATAAAAAGAGTTAATAAAATAAGAAGATATTTATTTTAAATATATTTATATAAATTTGAAATTCTGCACAAAAAAAAAACCTTCAATATGATGGATACTTCAGCAATCAATGATGACTCGTTTAATAAAATGTTTAATCACATGACCACCATCTCTTATGCTTGTGTATAACTGTTGTTAAAACAGGCAATGCTGTGTGTGGCATACGTATAGTGAGTTTTGCCTGTTTTAAAATGTTTAATCTTCAAACATTGATCAAACTGAAAACATGCTGTTCAAATAATGTTTAGGCATAAATAATTTTTTTTATCTAATGTCTTATGAAGAATGTTTTTATTATTAATAAAATGCATTGTATATATCATTATTAAAGATTCATAATTAAAAATTATAGCAAAACACTAAAGCACTATTAAATTACAAGCCCTATCTCAGATATACATACAAGTACTGTGTGTATGGAGCACACATACCACAGTATGATTTTAGATGCAGACTATACTATATATAAATTCTACTTTACAAATTATTTTTCAAACAAACAAATAAAATCTAAATACTGTAATGTAAAATTTATTCCAACTATGAACCTTAGATAAATATGAACAATTTTGAGATAACATGGAGACTGGACTGCTAAACATTCAGACCATCTCAATTTCCATCTTCACTATGCTTCCACAGCTGGGGAGGAGCTCAATCAGTTACTAGATGTTATCTCTAATGATTACCCATATGGCTAACTTTACTAGAAAAAGCTTCACTGAAGAGAACTGATGAGTTCAACAAGAATGAAAGATGAGTAACACGACTAATAAATATTGCAACTTGAAATTACAATAATAAATCTTTTATTTCTTTATGTCTATTGAAGCAAATTTAACAAATGTCTAAGCTAACATTAAAAATAAATAAATTTAATTAAATCAATCCTGACATTTATCACATACATTCCTTCATATATATTATAAAAGATATCAAAGTAGAAAAATAAAAAACTGTTCATTATTAATGAGTTTCCAGAAAAATATTAAAAAACAAAAGTATTCAAATTTTTATTAAGTATCAAAAAATTAACTTCATATGTTGTTCTTTATTCAAAAATAGATTAAATAAGTAAAAAAAAAGTACTACAATCAAATAATAACACTTGATCATCATCAATGGTAGTTGACCTTTGATTATCAATAATACTTAATAATAATAATTATAAAGCAAGCTAACAAAATATGGAAGGAAAATGATTCATAGTAACAGAGCTTTTTATAACAATAATAATTTCTAAATACAAGTATAGTATGTATATTTAAACTAGATATAATTAGAGGGGATTTGAACCCAGACTTCCACGCTATTTTCAGTCATCCACTTCATCATATAGACCTGATATACATGTCTACATACATGCAAAAAAATAAATGATCTCCAGTATTCATATTTCATGCTGAGCCAGCACTCATCAGTTGATCCAGATCATCATCTGCTGCACATATATATAATCAGTGTTCGGTTTAGATTAAGATAACAAATATTCAAACTTTAATGGATAGGTTTCAATCTTCTCAACTCTCCAACACTTCAGCTATCCATATCATTGAAAATCTGAAGATGTCATGTTCAGAGCCCTTGTTTGCCAATTTTGTTGTCATACCCATGTTGTCTGTAAGTCATTCTGATTCCTCATATGTATGACCTTAAGACCATTCAAATACACAGCAGAGAGGTGGGTAATATAGGTATAACAAAAAAAATTGGCAAGCAAGAGTTTTAAACATGCCATCTTCAGATTTTCAGTGATATGGATAGTTGAAGAATTGGATGAAAAAGAATGAAGCTTGTCTATTAAAGTTTGAAGATTTGCTATCTTAATATAAACCCAGCACTGATTATATATGTGTGTGGGAGAAGACTATCCAGATAACTGATGAATGATAGTTCCGCATAAAATAGGTATATTAGAGATCATTTATCTTTTCCACATGTACATGGTCATTTGTATCAGTTGTATAAGATGGAATGGATGACTGAAGAAAGTTTGAAAGTCTGGGTTCAAATCCCCTCCAATAATAATAATGATGATGATGGTGGTGGTGATGATAATGATGATAATAATAATAAAAAAAGAAAAAAAAAGAAATCAAATTTAAATACAGGTAAACATTATAGATATAGAAAAAAAGTATCATGACTAAAGCTGTGATTGATATATTTCTTTAGTGGTTTGGTCAAGGCATTTAATTCAGCTAACTTAAAAAGTTAGTGACAATGTTTAAAGATGAATAAATATTCATATTATAAACAAAGGCAAAACTCTTTTCTCCATACAGTAGTGCCACCCTGTGCTAACCAGGGTAATCAATAGATGCCAGAAGGCTTGTGCATAAAATCCCTATCTAGTGCCTACTCATCCAATATCCCCAGACTAGTTTCTGGCTTGTGGCCATCATCAGTGAGGAGCCTTGGATCTGAGAGCACTGCACCTAGATCTTAGGATCTAATGCAACCCTCCAGCAGCCACTTTTTAACTCTACTTTACTACAAAACTATGAGAATGAAATTGAAAACACAAAAAATATTTTCAATCTAAGCTCAATAGCTTATATAGTCATATGGGTCTGAACTCAATTCTGCACCCATACATTTTGGTGTCTTTGGCTCTTAAACAACCATAGCCACCACTATCCTATTAGGCAGGATTGGTGTTAAACCACTATACATCACATGATCACCATCTCATACTAGCACATCCTTGTAAACAAAGGCAAAACTCTTTTCTCCATACAGTAGTGCCACCCTGTGCTAACCAGAGTAATCAATAGATGCCAGAAGGCTTGTGCATAAAATCCCTATCTAGTGCCTTCTGGCATCTATTGATTACTCTGGTTAGCACAGGGTGGCACTACTGTATGGAGAAAAGAGTTTTGCCTTTGTTTACAACGATGTGCTAGTATGAGATGGTGATCATGTGATGTATAGTGGTTTAACACCAATCCTGCCTAATAAGATAGTGGTGGCTATGGTTGTTTAAGAGCCAAAGACACCAAAATGTATGGGTGCTGAATTGAGTTCAGACCCATATGACTATATAAGCTATTGAGCTTAGATTGAAAATATTTTTTGTGTTTTCCAATTTCATTCTCATAGTTTTGTAGTAAAGTAGAGTTAAAAGGTGGCTGCTTGAGGGTTGCATTAGATCCTAAGATCTAGGTGCAGTGCTCTCAGATCCAAGGCTCCTCACTGATGATGGCCACAAGCCAGAAACTAGTTTGGGGATATTGGATGGGTAGTCTTTAGATGGGTTTTTTTGCCCCCTTTTGCGTCTATTTTTTTTTTCTTTTTCACATGGGGGGGCTTATGAAAGTGGAGGAGTGTGTTTTTCTTTTTTCCATTAATTTTTTATGTTATGATGGGGGAGATATGTTATGTTATTTTCATCTTACTCTAATTCTAATAAAAAAAAAAGAATACATTTTTTGTGTGAATTTAAAATTTTTTTTTCAAAAATATATTAATTCGTGGGGACATTTATACTTTCTTTTTTTTTTTTTTTTTAATATTTATTTTTTTATATTCTTTAAAATTAATTATATAAAAAAAAAAAAAAATAAATAATAAAAATAATTTATATATTGAATTATATTAAATAAATAAAAACATAACAATTTCTTTTTTTTATTTTTTATAAATCATATTTAATTTTTTTTATTATTTATTATTTTTTTTTGGCAATCTTTTTTTTTTTTTTTTTTTTTATTTATTAAAATAAATAAATTTTATTTTAAATTAAAAAAATATTTTTTTATCAATAAAAAAAAAAAAAAAAAAAAAAAAAAAACTGTGAAAAAGATAAGCTTCTTTTACATTATGGAGAATATTTTATTAACGCTCTAAATAAGCATAATACTGATAGCTTTTATTGTGAAATAATAACTGAAGACATAATACAATAAAAATAACTACAATAAGGCATGGTTTTAAAAATCTTTTGGGGGAAAAAACTGTTGCATCAAAAGTAAAAAGACGTCTCAAGAGTCTGCTTCCAGAAAGAAAATCACTTGCTTCACAGCTCTCCTTAAAAGACTGTAAAAAGTCAGTTTTCCTGCTATCAGAGGTATTCCTTATATGCATTTGTGCCTTTAAAGAACATTATTTGCTGTTTGTGTGCCTTTTCATTCACAACTATCATTTTTTAGTGTATTTTTTTCACTGTATCTACCATCTGATCATCTACAATAGACAACCATTTTCTCCCCCATGTTTAATGGGTAGTTTCACTGTTCTATGCATCATAGGTTTTATTCCCTCTTAGACTCTTGACTTCATTTCCTCTTCAGTTCTCCTTATCACTCAAAACTTTTTTTTTACCAAATTTTTTATGTGTTGTTCCAATTATTTAGGTAATTAAAAACGATCTTCTCTTCTCACCCCACCCCCCTCTGGGGTAGTAAACTGCCTAAAATTCTAACCAATTTCTGTATTAGCCAACTAAAATTAACACTACCAATTTCTCCAGTGTGGATTCTTTTTTTAAAATCACATTCTTTAGCCACTTCAAAAATTTTTCCTTTATATAATCTTTATCTCTTCCAAACAGTTTAAAGATAGCCACCGTTCCTAGCGGCAAAAATGTGCAAAAACACAATTCAAAACAACAAAAAACCTTAAAACTTCCAAAAATGTTAACTAAATTAAACTCCAAAAAAACTATCAACACAGAACCTATTTCAAGATCTCCATCTCCAGACCTCTGGATTTTCCTCCCCTACAGGGTGGGGCTTGCCCCATCAAAGGCAAGAAGCAATCCCAAAAAAGTTATCTCACCAATCATAATGTTGCTCCAGGCAAAACTGGGAAGATTAAAAATTCCTCAACTATAGATGGGGGAAATCAGCCTGCTACACCTAAGCTTAATACAGAAACCTCAGCTAACTCTGATTCCTCTAAAAATCTAACACACAATAATTACTCCAAAGATGATGCTACTCATAATTCTCCATCTCAATCTACAAGCGCAACCAAGTCTGCCAACATCACTCCCACTAATATCAGTCACACTATAGAGCAATCCTGTATTAAAAATCCATCACCACAACAAGTCTTTGTTAATTCCTATGCTCAGGCTGCATCCATCATCACACCAAAAAATCCCAATATAACCACATCACAAACATGCCAAGCTGAGCTCCTTCAAAACTTGTGGGGCCTTGATGAGGACAATCCGAACAACCATAATTCAGCCACCTCAGCAACCTTCATTCCTACTAAACAACTCACACCAGAGAATCACACAGTGATCTCAGAACAATTTAACCTGACAGTTCCACCACTTCTCCTCAAATCACATTGTGCTACCAGAGTGACAGTTCTGTCATTCTGGCAGTTACAGACTTACAATGTGGACTCCATAAATTTCCAACACAGCAGCTCTATGACCTTATCAAACTCCACAATCTAAGTGATGATATACATAAAATCCTCACCCTTCCTAATGACTGATACATGGCAATAGAATTCCACAACACAATACAAAGACAAGCCTTCAAAAACAGATTCAAATTTTTACACAATATGTTCCTGGTTACAATAGACCATCCATACCCCTTATCAAAAACTGTCACATATGGATGGACAGGCAGCACCTACAGAAATATCTCGAGGCATTCGGACAAGTTACATCATTTGAGTACCTCAGGGATCCTCTCACCAATGGTTGCACCTTCACCAACACAGCCTTATTTCAATTCATCCTTAAAAAAGGTCTCTCTCCTGAAAGCATTCCCACATCAATAGCAGCTGAACTAGCACCTTTGATCATCTCAATTAAGGGGATGAGGCCACAATGTTTCACCTGCAAAGACCGCAACCACCTTTCTCAGGACTGCCCCCAAAAAATGCAACTTTTTGCCAAAAAAGAGCCTAAACCATATCTGTGCTTTGCACAGCTCCAATAGATATGAACTTCCTCCTTTAACTAACCTCTCACCTCCACCTCATATCAATTCAACCTTTCAGCAATTGTCCACCCTCTTACCTTCCAGTAAGACACCAGCTTCCTCTAGGCCACAAAATTTTGATTTCACCCACAGCCCACCACTCTCAGTTACAGCTCCACCACAGGACCCTCCTTCCTTGATGGACATGTCCACTTATTCAAACTCAGAAAACGTCCTGTCTGAGTATCAATGCTGTCGCTTCCACCACTAACAAGAAACACCAGAAGCATGCATGCCCTAACCCATCTGATAGTGACACCAACTCTTACAGGCAGAATTCCATCCTTGATCCTCCCAGTAAAACCCTAATGGATCCTCTTCCTGAACCAAGGGCAAGTCTCAGACATACAGAATGCACAAGGACAAAAAGAATTCTTTCAGCGAAGAATTCTCCGGCTTCAACCCAGGCCTCATCGGCCTCCTCCCTTTTGCACTCTCTCACCTTCCTCTGCTGAATTTTTCTCGAACAGTGGTTCATCAAGTGACATCAAGAATGAATCATTGTGCAATTCTGGCAAGAGAAGAAAGAACTGTACGCCTCATTCTCCCAGCCCAAATCATCCCTGCTCACCATAAAAATTTCCAAATTCCTAATGTTTTTCTCCTTTCCTTAACCTTTTACACCTTTTCAAGAAACTATGAATCAGTTTTAAGCCAAAATAACTCATTTCACCAATCATTTTATTGTATGCAAATGGTCACCATTAATCAAGCAAAAGTTAATATAAGTAACCACTAAAATCATTAAAACTAGATTAAAATCGAGAAAACATATTTAAAACGTAATCTAATAACTCAAAACAGGAAATAATAACAAAAAACCTAATTTTCATAACACAAATATATAATCAAAACTTTATAATGGAGGAGCCCACTTCCTGTTGTGAGCGGGAGCACCTCACTGCCTACTGGCTCCACAAGGATGGGAGGATTCACATATTCAAAATAGGAGTTGGTAAGAAGATAAATGATACATAATAAGTGACCACTTGTTTTACCCTTTTACACCTTTACAAGAAACTTTAAATCAGTTTTCAGCCAAAATAACTGTTTTCCAATCGTTTCATTCTATGCAAATGGCCACCACTAATCAAGCAAAAGCTAACATAAGTAACCACTAAATACAAACCGTTAGATTTTATAATTGGAACCCTAATTAAGCATCAAAATTAGAACTCAACTTGGATTAGAAGAACTCAATAGGATCAGTAAAGCAGAATCATACCTGAGGACCTAGTGGGACCATGAATCTAATCATTGGTTTTGCCTGAATTCTCGGTCTCAAGGGTAGAGATGATGGCCATGGAGGATTTGTTTCAGTGGGATCAATCAGCAATCATCACCACACCCAGGTCTAGAGAGATCTGGCAATGTTCTTGTGGCCCTCTCTGATTTGATTGGTGTTCTGGACATGCTGAACCTACGTCACACCCAGATTAATTATAACCCACTTACAGCAGGGGCCAAAGTGGCTTAACCTTGTCCAAGGAGTGGGTCTGGGTTCTCGCTAAACTGAGTTCTGTCTGATGGGTCATGGATGGGTCTGGGGGAGCTGCTTGGAGACTTGCCAGGTGGACTGAGAGCTGGTTGTCCCGCATGAACTCTCCTCAAATGGACATAGCACCCCCTTGATTGACTAACATTTTATCTGTGATAATTCATATCCTTTTTTCCTCTTTTTGTCTTTTTTCTTGATGTTTGAACTTGAAATGCATTGTTTATATACCTGTAATACCTAATCTACTGTATAAGGTGGCTCTGTTGCTTTGAGCCACCACCCAGTTTCAGAATATCAATGTAACATTGTAGCCTCTATGGCCCACTGCTGCAGGTGACAGAATGTGGTCCCTGCACAGGTGGATCATACTCTAGTGACTTAATAAAGTTGCTTTGGGAAAAAAAAAGTCTACTAAGTAAATTAACTCTTCTATTTGGAATCATATGCTGAAAGAAGAATTATTAAAGTGCTATCTGAAGAAATCATGTGCTGGCAGCAGATATTTCTAAGGACTTCTAAATTGATTTGTAATTTATATATTCATTTTTAAAACATTTTACATTTCAATTACATTTTTCATCTACATATTGAGCAACTTATTAAAAAAGATTGATAAGTATGGTTGTCAAAATGACAATTTTAACAGGTTCTAGTTTTTTCTAGCAAACACATTTGATTGAGCTTTTTTTTTAATGCAATTTGATAAAAGTGAATTCTTTTTTTATTTACCCTCTTTAAATTTTAATTATATTTAGTATTTATCACAAATACAATATATTAATTATTTATTTTGCATTAAATATAGGCATTCATTAAAATACTAATACAAAAAAAAATTTACAAAATTTATTTTTTGAAATTGCTTTAAAACATATTTCTCAATTTCTATTGAATTTCACAAAATATACAAGATGATCCAAAAATAACCAGAATCATTCTCTAGCTTGCATTCCTGTCATAGTATATATATATATCCTTCATCTATTACATACTTCTTGCAGGGACCCTTATACACCAATCTGCCAAGTGACATCACCATATGAAATCATGGGACTATGCAACACATTATTTGTAAAATATATTTTGCATTTTTGTCAGTTTTTTTATAATGGTAAAAAGTTTGACAATGTGAAATTCTGTTTATGTTTACAGAAAATGACAAAAAAAAATTGTAATGCTTGAAACAGATTACAAAAAAGCTGATCTCATAAAATCACAAGTTTATGAGTGGCTTGATTGAAATTTTAAATTTACCACATCCCTAAAAAGCATCACAAGTGAAATCCAAAATCAAAACAATGCTGATTTTTTTTTATTCAAATGGCATTTTTCTCTCAAATTTAAATCATAATAGTCAGGCATTTTATCTGCAAGTTCTGAAACATTTACGTGATGTGGTAAAACATAAACATCCTGTTTTGTGACAAAGAAAAGAGAGCAAGATCCACTCACACAAAGTGTCATCTCTTAAAACCTTGAGTGTAAAACACTTTTAAATTAAATTCAGCATGATCCAGATTATCTATCAGACATATCCACTTGATTTCACTACTTGTGGTTTTTTTTAAATCTCTTGAATAAAAAAAGTCTCTCTTTTTTTGTGGACTTAGAAGTAGTAGAAAATATGACAAAGATGTTAAAAGTCATCACTTTTCAAGTAATTCCAGACTACTATGAAAAATGAAACACATTTAGACCGGTCTATTGCATCAAATGTTATGAGAATTTGAAAAAGATTAAATTTATAACACTTAAAGATAAAGAAACATTTTTTTATTATAAAATTCCAGTTATTTTTGGATACCCCGAGTAGTTCATACAAATATTTTCAAATGCATTTAAAAATCCTTTATTTCAAAAATAAAAATTAAATACTGCCTAAAATTATATTAGTAATTGTAAATCAAATAAATATTCATATAACATTACAACACTAGCCAAAAGACAAAATTTTATTAAAAATTTTCCACAACCATGGGTTCATCTATTAACAAATCAAAATTCAATTAAACATACAACATATATATATATACACAAAACAAAAATAGCCTTCCCATCATTCACTTCAAAAAACAACATTTAATATTAAAGGATATTTTCTTGAGATTGATGGCCTCAGATTCAAAAAATTTTATCCTCAAAGTTTCTTTTACTCTTCTTTTCAATTCACTTTTATCATAAAAGATAATATCTACATTGTCAAATAATATTTTATGACCTGTATTCAGTTTATGAATGAACATTCAAAGCTGAATTATGATATCTATTTTAACTCTACTCTTATGAACTTTAACACTTTCATTAAGACTTGATTTATTCTAACCTATATAAATTTTATGACAATTCCAAGGAATCTTATAAACTACCCCAGGAATAGGTTTGCAATTAATTAATTGTTTTGAACTATTTAATAATGAATTTAAATTAAGGCCTTTCTTCGATGCCACTTTCATACCACCCAAAAAAAACCCTATTCTTATAAATCAGTTTATTAATTGATAGCTTATGTGGTAAAAAAATAAACTCTTTATTCTCATTAACAATTAAATCTTTATTATTAATGGATTTATAGGTATTTTTATTAAATATGATATTCCCAATAAATTCATGATTATATCCTAATTTTCTATAGTCAGAAGCAAATAGATTCCTATGAATATAACTATTATTTTCAAATTATTAAGACTTCTATTTTTATAACAAAAATTCAATAAAGAAAAAGGTTGATAACTGTTTGGCCTTATCATATTTCTTAAATTTTACAAATTATCACTACCATTAATCCTTATTTAACAACAGCACACACCTCCTTTTTTTCTTTTATCTTTTTTGTAGATCCTTAAAAATAAGTGAAAATATTGGATGTAGTAAACAAGTAAATGTAAATATATATGGTGATGAAAAAAATAAAGTTTTGGAGGAAAAAAGGAGTGTATATATTGTTTGATTGGATTTAGTGAAAAGAACATTATATTCTTAAATTTTTTTGATTTAATGAAATGGCTACAAAATAAAATATCGACTTTATCAACATTTAAATTTAAAAATTTTAATTTAACAAATTCAAATGTATCCCCCTCAATAGTAAATGTAAAATTAGAATCAAAAGCACTTAATTTATTTTAAAAAATCCTTCAATGTATTTTCCTGTATAACAAACAATCATCAATATACTTAACAAATAATCTTAAAGAAACAGAAAAATTATTAATAAGACTCACTCTAAAAAAAAATCAATATAGACAGAGCACATTAAAGGACCAATAACCCATCTTTCTTTAATTTTATAAAACACATCATTATACACAAAATAGGTAGAATCCTCTAATAACAATACCAAATCATGAAAAACCTTAATCTTTATCAACAATCCCCCCTGTAAAATCAAAAATACATCTAAACAGAAAATTGGTATTTAAGTATTAGTCCAGACACCAAGATTGATTATGAATAATTCCAGACATAAATTATTAATGAATGAAATAAATGATTTAAATTTTAAATTGTTTAATGAATATATATATATATATATCCATCATTGGAAAATAAGATATGTTGGGATTTTTTTAGATTTGAAGTTTGGTATTACATGTGTTGTCTGTTTATGACAGCACAAAATGCCATATATGCCAGGTGAGGAAGGATGGCTTTGATGGTACGAAGTGCCATAAAATATAATGAAAACACATTCTTGCTGATTTGTCCGAATTTTTATCAAAAAGTAATTTATAATTTGTGGAAATAATTTAAACAATTTAAAATTTGAATCATTTATTTCATTGATCAATAATTTATATCGGGAATTATCTGTAATCATTCTTGGTGCCCAGACTAATACTTCAATAACTGAAAATTATCTTTATGAGATTTCAAATTAAAGAAAATCTATGAAAGTTGCAGAAATATTTCAGATAATATGTCTCTACAAGTAATTTTGAATAGGCAAATTAAGTGACAGAAAAAAATTTGTTTTTGCCCCAAAGCAAATATATCTTTTTTAAAAAAAAGACTGAAGGCAAATAATGTTACCTTATTAAAAGAAGGCAAAGGTGGCCATAATAGTGATTTTAAAAAGTTTTTTTAAAATTAAATAAAAGGAAGTATTCTATTTTAAATTCTGATCCTGGTAAGAAATTGAAATCTATGTTAACTGAAATTATGAAAATTAAGATAATTTTTTTTAGCTAAATCTACTTATTTAAATTGTTATTTTAGTGATTTTTGGGCTCCTAAGGTTTTCTTTAATTTGAAATCTCAAAAAGATAATTTTCCTTTAAGGTGAATTTTTGCTTTTACAGGATTAAAATATCAACATTTCTTATGTTTTTTAAGAATTATATAAATTTAGATCAATTTTGTGCTCTTCATCTTTGAAGCATATAATAAAATTAATGGATTTGTTTTAGAAAAAATTATGTTTTTGGTAATTAAGATATTGAAAACATGTATCAATTGACTGATAGAATAAAAAGCATCAATGTATTTCTTGATGTTTTAAAGAAATTTGAATATTTTTCTGCAGATAAGATTAAGATTATTCGTGATTTGCTATTGTTATTAGAGGATTCTGTGTGTTTTGTTATGTAATGATGTGCTTTAAAAAATTAAAAAGAGATGAGTTAATAGTCCGTTAATGGACTCTGCCTATATTGATTTTTTAGATAGTGTTATTAATAATTTTTCTGTTTCTTTAAGATTACTTATTAGATATGTAGATGAGTGTTTATTTGTTATTCAGGAAGATAAATTGAAGATTTTTTTTTTTCCGATAGATTGAATGCTTTTGATTCTAATATTAAAATTATTATTCAGAAGGGTACTTTTGAATTTGTTAAGTTAAAATTTCTTGATTTAAGTGTTGATAAAGTCACACATATCTGATTTAATTTGTGTGAGAACCAAGCACAGAGTTTTAAAAATAAATTCTAAAGAGATGCTGTCAAACTGTGATATTTCCTGAATAAATTAATTTTACTGGCATCTTCTTTAAAGTAATAAACTTAAATCTTAAAACTAAAATTTGTTAATGACTTTATGGTTTTGCACTAATGGAGAGATCTAGGAAGCCGCAGACAAGCAACTGATCCAGAAAATTGGTAATATTTTTAAAATTCTTAAAATATTGGTAAAGTTCTCAATTACTTAAATAAATGGTAACTATAATATGTATTGATACGTCTGTTATTAAGATTTGTGAATTATTATTATATCTCTTAGTTAGAGAGATGATTCCAAAACCAAATGTAAAATATATATTTTTTAAAAGTAGATTAATTAGGTACTTTATTTGTTGATACTCCACAAAATAGTGTTGAAAGTCAGAGAAGTTTTTTTTTTTTAAATGTAGTGCAATTCATTTTTCCTGCCATTTAACATATGTTAATTTTTTTGAGATTTAATATTATACTTTTTAAATATTATTTTTTAAATTTTTTATACTGATTTTTGAGATTTAGTATTATAGTTTTTAAATACTGTTGAAAGACAGGAGTAGGCTTTTGAAAGTAGCATTTATTATTTTTCTAATTATTGCTAAATAAATAGTGTTTGTGATTTGTGACTTTTTTAAATTATCATTATATAAATTAGCGTTTTTCATTTATTTTAAAGGTTTTTATAGTTTTTTTAATTTTCCATGCTACTTTCTTTTTCCTGCATGCCTTAGGCTATTTAAGATTCCATGTTACTATCTCCCCCCCCACCTTTTTAAATCATAGTGCCTTAGGCTATTTAATTTTTTGAAACTGAGTGCTGCTAGTCAATGTCATTTATCGCTTGTATGTGCCAGCAGTGTTTTGGGGTGTTTTAAAATTCAAAATAAACATGGAGCGCATACTATATCAGCACCGAATTATTATCTAATCACTTACGTACTATACAGTATGGCTATAATAAAATGAAGGAATTAAAACCTGTTATTTCTATTCCATGACTGATAAGTAACATTCCAAGCAACTAATTATTTGAGTGTTTATATATTAATCAAAAAAGATTAAAAAATTAAAAAAGTCAGATTAGTAATACTATACTTATATTAAATAAACTGGGGAAGGGAGAATCAAAATCATTATCTTACATCTTTCTATATATCCAATTTTTTCTACAAGAAGACTTCAGTTTACAATACTTTCCAAGTTATATACTAATTTCTTTTTAAAGATCTCTTTTTTCAACTTTGTTCTCTCAACATTTCCAACAAAGTAAGATAACTATTAGATGACAAAATTATCAAAATAAATATTACTTCTCTATATATATATTATGTATATATATAATAAAAGTTTTTAAATAGCCAATTGCAAAGGAGGGCTTCTCCAACAGCACTTTACTGAAGTACAGTGAAGAAGTCATTATTCCCCAAGATATCTACTTGATAAGTAACATTTTTAAACAGGGTTTTATCCTTCATTAAGAAAAAATACACGTTTAGCTGAAAAATTGTGATGACAATATTTTACTTATAACTTTATGTTGGACAATTTCTATCATCTAGAAATGTTAAGTATCTTTAAAAAAAATTCAAACTTTAATTTTCAAATTCATTTAACTATTACTGACCTGTGTGTTATTATTAATAGTTGGTTCCAATTGAAAAGTTTAAGTAAAATTAAAAAATTTTTAAAGACATTATAATAATTAATTCTAGATCAGGGTTTTTCAACATTTTTTCTTTCTGGTATTCCTCTGGTACTCCTTGACTAAGCTTTCCATTTATGCTCTCATAGACCCCTACCCATTCTTCTACACAAACAGTGTGACTTTTTTATTATATTGTATAATGTTATTATTAACTAAACAATTAACAAGTCAGATTAATGGTAAATTTGGGTTTTTATTTTTTATTTTACATATTACTGTATATTTCATTTCAATTTTTTATAAAACCAAAAATAAAAAAGCATTAAAATAAATTTTTGATCACATTAATTTATTAATGGCTAATGACTTTTCTTAATATGCACAAGTCTACAATAGTAGCTCTTCTTAATAATTTCAATACGATACTTGAGTTTGTTTCCTGGAACTGAGTTTTTAAAGTTCAAATGAAGATTGCTACAATCTTAAATCAGGAGCCACAATATTTATTATGATGTTTATTCTTAATAAAGGTATAGGATGAAAAGGCTGATACAATAAACTGTGTATTCATAAAAGTTAATAAATATTTTAATCTTTTATCACTGAGATAGGGTACTCTTCTTTCCCTGCTGCCCAGAAATCAATGACATTTCATTATTTTGAAATCATATTGTAAAGAAGAATCAGTCAAAAATTCAATCAATTTTTCTTTTTCTGAAATTTTCCAATTTCCAAAAGAACAGTTAGTTGAATGAATTTGAAATTCAATTATTTTCAATATTTTGCTTTGGAAACTATTGCCTAAATGACACCTTTAGTCCTTTTAAATGAGCTATTATAATAATTTTTACTTCTTTTGGCAATTTCATCTCACTCTTAGATAAGAAATTGTGAAGTGTCTCAAAAACATCACACTGCACTTTATCAATACAACATTCCAAAAATCTAATTTCTTAATCATAGCCTCGATTTTGACAGACATTTTAAAGATGATTATGGAACTGTTCTGTAATTCTAAGTTAAATTTATTTATTTTTGAAAAAATATCAGAGAAGTACCAAGTGATTGAAATCATTCAGTTTCATGAAACTTAAAATGTAATTCAAAATGATGGACTTAAAAAAAAAACTTGCGTTTCATGTCTCAATTCAAACAATCATGCGTACTTCTCCTTGTGAAAGTTACCTCACTTCAGTGTGCAAACGCAATATTGTCTGGAGGCTATCCTTCTTCTGGACTTTGTTGAACTGGCTTTGTTTTTATAGAATGACTGATCCTCTCCTTCAACAAATATGGCAGAGATTTAGCTGCAAGGCTTTATTTGTGTATACAGCAATGACTCCAAGCTATATAAGGAGCGATTTCTTTGATATAACCATGTAAGCCTGTGTAAATAGCCAAATCTTATATTTTCCACTATTGTAAAATATAGATTTTCCACCAACTGTATAAACACCACAGCAATTGGTCCAGTCAACTTATTTTTTACAAAAATAATCCTGAATGGCATTGAATATGTTCTTACCTGTGCATCTTTCTGAAAGGGAATAGCACAATAAAAGATTTCCCTCAATATCGTCATCACTTAAATATCTTGCAACAATAAGTAAAATTGACAAATGGGAAAGATCAGTGCTTTCACCTATCTTTGTAGGAAAGGGGCTCTTTTTTATTCTCTAAATTATTGTTGATTTCAAGATCATCAGACATCCTTAATTCTCAGAGAAATTGTATTATTTGAGAATGGAATAATGTTACTTTTTCGAAAATGGTCATCATCAAACATATAGTGAACAACATTTTTGATACATGAAGATATCACATTTTTACAAATTTATGTTTTTACCAATTTTAGATGTACACTAACTCATTCTGTATGATGCTTCAACTATATTTTCATTGTCTTATGTTTGCAAATAGCAGAAAAGAAGTTGGATTTTGGCCACTTAATAATCACTGAAAAAAATTGACATCTTTTTATATATATATTGGATGTTTTGCCTGTAAATGGTACATTAATAAAGATGGTTTCATGGCATTGCTAGATAACATCTATCCATAAACAACACATAGTGGCTTTGGCTAGTTGGTATCTCCTGTGAATGAAAACCCATATTTCAAATATTCATCAGAATATTTCCTCTTTTTTGGTGGAGCACTGATGTTTTGAGCTTTTTCCATAATGCTAACTTTATTTTTTAACATATTAGGCCCACCAGTTGCTATACACTTATCATTTTGTATTTTTAAATCACTATGATGCTTTCAAATACTTGCTGATGAACAAATTATTTTCAAAGCTAGCTATTCCTGTTGTTAGCCACTTATCTATTTTAGGATAAAATAATATTTTAAAAAATTCCTTGAAAAAATAATAAAAAAAGCTAATTAAGCTCTTAAATCACATAAGATTTAATAGAAAAAATAAAAATAATTACCTGTTTTCAATTGCTCTTTAGGAAAATTTTGCGGAAAGGAAGAAATCACATGTGAGATCACGAAATATGATAGTTGGCTAGTGACATGCAATTATTAATAAATTACTAGGAATGAGCTTATTTTTTCTATTCACTTCCCAAGAAAGCTATTACACTTACAGCACAAATAAATAATATACAGATGTATCATCTCAATATAAAAAAACTTGCATGGTTTTGAAAGCTCTCATTTGAAAAACTCATTATTAAAAAGTTTAAATTTGAATTGAAAAAAATCATTTTAAAGCCACTTTATAAATTTTTTCCAAATTATATAATTGTTTGAAAGCTTAAAAGCTTTCAGCCATTTGAAGAAATTTGAAAGTCTAAATGACTGCTACACAGCAATTTAAAAGCTCTCAATTTTTTTTGTGGTTGACATGAATGTTGAAAAACTTGCAAATATTTGTAATGATATTTGAATGTTTAAAAACTTTTGCAAATAATTTGACAGTTTCTTTGCCATTTGAAAAAGCTTTTGTAGGGTTCACATTGCGAAAAAAATTTGGTTGAATTCATTAAAAGTAAAAATAAAAAAATAATTTATTCAAATGAAAAATATCATCTTTATAAAGAATTAATCAAAATATATTTGTTTGGGGGACAAATATAAAAATAAAATTTTAAAAGATGAGATTTATGAAATTTTATTGGTAATATATTTTATATATTATAATTTCTGTATCCAACAGAAAAATTAAAACAAAATTGTCCACTGGAAATGAAAAAATCAATAGCGCATATTAAAAATGTTAAAAATCCTAAAAATCGGCATGATGACAATTTGGAAATTAAGAGGTTCTAGACTCAAAAAAATTGTAAATTAATGAATAGTAAGTAGTTCATTAGTAATTGCTTTGGAGTTTTCCAAACTACTAAAATTTACTTGAAAGAAATTAGTTACAAAAGAGAAGCTGAAGAAAAACTAATTGAGGAAATTGGGGATATAAGGTTTCAATCAAAATATATAGTGTTATTTAAATTCATTATTTTGTAAAAGTATTCATTTTTAAAAAAAATTTAGTGCTTTACTTATTTCTTTTTACTTTCTATTTCATCTTCACTTAATGCCATCTTAACAAAAACTCTTGCACTCTTTAAGCAGTTATTGTATTTCCATGACATGTTAACACAGCAATAATCAAAAGTATATTAATGTTTGTCAAATAATTTGAAAGTGTAAAAGTGCAGATCTTTTAAGCTTTCAAATAATTTGAAAAAAATTTGAAAGTGTAAAAGGCACTTTAGACTTTACCTTGCAAAAATTTTATACCAATGTAATTCTTTTTCTTTTAATATTTATTGTTGTAATTTGTATTGAACATCATTTATACATGCAAGCCCATATTTAATATTGAAGACTAGTAAAAGGTAAAATACATACAAACAATGGGCTTATTATCATTATCTTTTATTCATTCTTATTACTCTTTTCCATTGATTTGTTTTCATAAATTAGTTATAAATAATTTGATTGCAACTTTGATCTTTAGAATTTTATGTGATTATATAATTGTAAATTAATATAAAAAATTATATAATAGTCAATACATTCAAATATATTGTTTTTGATTTTACAATAAAAAAATATGAAATAATTAAACATAAACTTAATTTGTTTGTATTGTATATGAATATACTGTATTGATAAGTTGCAATTTAAATTTACATTTAAAATTTTTAATATCCATTTTTCTAATGAGAATTTTCAAAACCGTATCCATTTCTTATATGAAGATGAATCATCTGGATATGATTTATCTGTGCTTACAATTTTCTTTGTAAATGTAAATTATAACATTTTTATTTTTTAAATTTAACACCTTACTGCTTTTGCTTTCTAACATTATGAATATTTAAATGCACGCTAATTGGTCCGCCATGTACTCCCATGGGATATGTGTACCACAAGTTGGGAACCACTGTTCTAGATGATGGAAATAATCCAACACAGCTATTAATATTAGACATTTATTTGAACCAGCTATCAGAAATGAAAATTTTAAGTTTTAGATTAAATATGTAAAAAGTGTATCAATTTCAGACTTGAGCCTACATCAGGGCATAAGTTATATGTGCAACTAATGCATTATGATGCTCTTAATTAGAATATACATCAATTATTATTATCTCTCTAACTGTATTTCTTATCTATCTTTTTTTTAAATCCAAACTGCTTTTCAAATAAAAATAGAGTATTTAATTTGTTGGAAATACATATCCAAACCACTCAACAATATTTTAGCTCTAATAAGATTAAACTAATTGTTCAAAATTATTTATATTCTATTGCAATAAGCCTTTTCTCTAATAAAATCAGAACCATTGAAAGCAATTCTATAGATTACTTTTTTTATGAGTCAAAAAATTTTTCCTAAACATTAAATGATTTCTTTTTCCCTAATAGCTTTTAATAATTCAACAGGAATCTCATTAATTCACTGACTTTGTCATTTCTTAAGTGACAGTTAAGAATTTTTTTTTTCATTAGCACTCATATTATCTTGTCTACCAATCTTTTCAATACAAAGATGTTTTATAATTTTGAGAACTGTATTTTTTTTATAACCTTCCTTAGAATTTCACAAATACATTTCCTTATGTTATCATTTACTCTTGCTTGTATTATTTTACAAAATTTCAGATATATTTATTTATTTAAATGGATTTAATTATTTTCACATATAAGATTGAGGAATGAATGAAAATTAATATTATCTTTATTCATTAATAATTATCATTAACACTTCTAACTAAATTTTTTTTTCATTCACTCTGTCCATATTCTTATAATCGGTTAATTAATAAAAAAAATTGGTTAATGTGAGTCTCTCATGCAATCAATCATCTCTCTATTGAAACAATAATTATACAATAGCAATTCTGACTTCATTATTTTCTAACATTTTATTCATTCTCTTTCTTTGTTTTTTTTCTTCTGTAGTAAGAAGAGAAAATAACTATACACCTTTGCAAGTATATACTAAAGATAATAATGTTATTAGAGAGAATTTGAACCCAAAGTTTCAGGCTCCCTTCAGTCATCTCTAATTACATCTAGCTTAAGTATATATACTATACTCGTATTTACATATTAATGATAATAATGATACAATCGTATACAATAGTCTGTGATTTATCACATTCACAGTTTTGGTTATCTGTGATTTACAAAAAAAAAAATATCACATAAAAAAATTAATAAAAAAGAATTTTTTTTTTTTTAAATTCACAATACAATTTATGGGGATTGTAATTATAAAATATCTCAAATTGATATAATCTTTTTCACTATATTTTACATTATAGGTAGCACCAACTGCATTCATTTTACTATTTATAGTTTTGTATATATATATTTTATAAATTATATAACTTTATTTTATTAATAACAATATAAAACTTTAAAAATATTATAATTATATAGACACAACTTTTTTTTTTGCAGCTGAAATAAAAATAATAAATCAAAATAATAATTTGCTTTTACAGAGCAAATTCCCCCCCTTCATTTCCATGTTTAAAATGTAAGTCAAATTATTCACTAACTTCTTTCAACCTAGCAATTCAACATAATTTTTTTTTTAAATTCAAAACTTTGAGAAACTATTTTCTTTTTCAGTGATTTCCCAATCCCATTTACATCTTTTTTAAAAGCTAAAAAACTGAAAAATTGTTCTTTTTCGGATTTCATTCCTCCTTGCACTTAGCGGTTGGGTGTAATCTTTTTAAAAAAATTAATTATAGCAATGATCATGGATTAAATAAAGAGATTGTACTATGATTTTAAAAATGAAACAAATAGCTGGCTATAATTGGATTTAAGATTTATAATTGTTTATTGAAATTATTTTTTCCTTAATTTTATTTATAAATGTGTTTAAATACTGATATATTTACTACTAAAACTATAATACAGATGTGTGTAAATAAGTCAATTATTTTATATAGCGCGATGTTTATAAACTGTAATATTTAAACAGCATTAAACTGTTAGTATTCATTCATTTTATAGTTAAAATCTAAAGCGCATGTGCAACAGTTTAATGCTGTTTAAATAATACAGATGTGTGTACAAACATAAGTAGAAAATATCTATTGCATGTGTGGGTATGTGAAAAATGCATTCAGTATTCAATTTGTTACTATCTGCAAATTTCAAAATATTTATTTGTCCAAGATTTGGAACCAAATATAGCAGATATAAAAGAATTATATATTTCTAATTTTTTTTCTTTCTTCATAAAAATATATTATTTATATTAAAAAATAAAAGAAATATTTTTAAAAATTCACTTCCAGGTTACTTTTTAGTTAAAACTATAAAAAAGATTATGAAAACTTTGTTAATAGATATACATTAAGCCAAAAAAAAATTTTTTTTATGCTCTTCAGTAATGAATGATAAATGTTTGAAGGCCATTCATGAATTTATGATAAAACAAAACAAAAAAATTTTTTTTGATTTTAAAAAATAGGTTTATTTTTAATATAAATTAATTTTAAAATATAAAATTAATATTTTTAATGTTAAAGTTTATTGAAAAAAATATGTTAATTTTGTTTGTTTAAATTTTTTAGTATATTCAATTTAGTTGATTAACAAACAAAAAAAACACATATTTCAAATAACTGAAATTTATGTATTGCTCAAAATAGTAAGAAAATGTTACAAAGGATGCATTCATTTGATATGTCATTTAAAAGATCTTAAAGAGGTCTTTTGAATAATAATAACTATTTTATCCTAACTCAAAATATATATTATATAAGATTTTTTGCCTAAACTATATACTTTTAAAGATTTTTTTTTTTTAATAATGGAGAAAGAGTGTAACATCTTAAACAATTAATAGTCATAATTACAATAAATATTTTAATTTTTATATATTTTTTTCTTTTTAATACGATATAAACATTTGTATAGGCTTTTAATGAATTATTTTAAAAAATATTTTTTTAGTAAATAAAATTACTATATTAGTATGATTTTCAAAAAATAAAATGAAAAGTTAGTTGACACATGTATACATGCAATTCCCACTCACGTAATTGATATAAATTTACATTTTAAAAAATTATAAAGCTCCAGTGAATTACTATTTTGAAATTATTTTCAATAGATAAAATTATTATATTGCTAATATCTTTCAAAAATTGAAGTTAATGGGTCAATGTATAAATAATTATACATATATAGTGCTACATGCATGTGTAAATATAAATTAAATCCACACAGTTAATAATATTTATTTGCTCTAAAAAATTATAATTTATCCATATTAATTTTAATAAATGTTTAAGAAGATATTAGGGCATGATTTTTTTTTTCATTTACTTTGTTGAAGGTAGGGGGAGGGGGATACTATCCCCATACCATTTGGAAAATTATAGATACTATCTAAAAAATGAAATATAGAAGAACTTCCACATTTTGATCATTATCAATCAATATTATATCATTCTGAGTAAGATTTTTCATTTAGTAAATTTTTCATCTGTCATTTAGCAAGAATCTTTTTACATCCATCAAGATCAGTGCTATAAAAATATATGCAAATTTTTTATAGATTTATCATTTTTTAATATTATCACTCACAAATGATGACCTGAAATATTTTTTCATATGGTTACTTTAATTAAAGTTTTGTTTTTTGAAATGACATACAAATCATCAGCAGCAGTCCCTCATAAATGAGTATTGCTATTTCAACTCCAAAATAATAATAATAATAATAATAATAATAATAATAATAATAATAATAATAATAATAATAATAATAATAATAATAATAATAATTCAATTCTTTATTTATTTAATGTACATATCAACAGCATTTAGCCAATTATAGATTGCGCAGTAATGTAATTATTAGATACAAATCTAAATAAGCATTAAAAAATAATAATAATAATAATAATAAAATAAATAATACCAATAAAATAGAAAAAGAATAAAATGCACAAATAAATAAAAAGGCAATATATCAAATGAAATCAAGGATAATATTTTTTATGAGGACTTTAGTGAATTGTTTAAAATCCAAATTAAAAATATCATCATTACCAAAATCTTTGTTATAAGTTCTAGGAAAACGAAATAAAGGGGGAAAATCTTAATACATCAGATTTACAAATTTTCAGTTCAAAAACATTGTGAGTACGAGTGTTATAATTCTGTTTCTTAATACCTAAGTTAGAAAACAAATTAGATACAGAAATATTCTGGGAGATGAATTTATGAAGAAGTTTGAGATCTCTTGTTTTTTGTCTCAGCTGTAAATCAACATAGTGTTCACTACCTAAACTATTTAATTTTGAAAATTTGTCAAAAACAGACTGAATTCTTATGATATCTGTCCTGTTATGAGGATTCCATATAATAGAACCATACTCCAATATGGGAAGAACTAAGGATATAAAAAGTTTAATCTTTGTAAATTTATTAAATGCTTTTCCATATCTGTAAATAGCTCCTACAATTTTAAGAGATTTATTCACCATAAAATTAATGTGATTATGAAAATAATAATAATAATAATAATAATAATAATGGATAGCCACCAGAGGTCGCTTGGAGTTACATCACATCATATCATCACATCACATCATGCTAAAAAACAGTAGATTACTTACAATCTATAATTCAAAATAGGTAAAAAAAAAAATTTACCATTAATTATAGAGAGAACTTCAGTCATCTGAACTGCAAAAAAATATAATAATACCATTGGATTATATTTAAAATGGACACTGAAAGTCAGCGTCTAGCCAAGATGTCCATCAATATAGACATTGTCAAAAATTCCTATGCTCAAGTAGCAAAGCAATCTTCTTGTGTAGAAATTTAAAAAAAATGAATCGCAGATGGTTAGCAGAATGAGAGTGCAACAAACACCCAGATTTCATCGATCAACCATTGGAGATATTTTGAAATTAGATTTTTCACCTAAAACAATGGATACTGATACTATCGAGACACAAAAAGCTTGGACCCATAACAGTCTGAAAAAAATTATGGAAGTTTTCAACCAGACCATACCTAAAGATCTTTTTAATTCATTCAAACATTTTTTTACGGACCGTTCAATTGTAATAGCAATAACAGATAATAATTGTTCGCTCTATAGATTCCCTAAAGATCTATTATTTAAAGTCATTAATAAAAAAAATCTATGTAATTTGATCGTACGCATTGGAGACCATCCAAATCTACGCTATATAGTAATTGAATTCAATAACAAGAAATATAAAGAAAATTTCAAAAAAGAAGTTAAAACCTTAAATCAATATGCCTTAAGCATAGTTAACCTGAAAAGAAAAAATCATATTTCAGGTCTCTTAAAAAATGCATACCTTGGTTATTCCAGTGCAGATTTCATTAAACTAATGGAGCCATTCGGAGAGGTGATAAATTTTCAGCCCACATACATTAAAAACACACCAGTACCTGTACTCGGTAACAGTTTTACATGTAGAGTGAAATTGTGAGAAAATATAATTACTGAAAATATCCCTACGCAAATAACAGACCAAGAGGCAACATTATTTTTAATTATAAATGGACTCAAGCCACAATGCTTTCATTGTAAAGAACATGGTCACTTAATCAGCAACTGCCCTAAGCTATACTGCACTAAATGCAATATGAGAGCATCCCCCACTCACCAATGTCCAAAAGAAATTAACTCTTGTCAACAAGTCAAATTGATAGCTGAAGAATTTCTTGTTCTGCAGCATATATCAGAAGAGAATAAAAAAAAAATAGTATTAGCGATAGTGAAAAAATAACTCCACAATCAATTGAGCTTGAAAATGATATTATAAATCCCGTGGTTGATATTATAAACCCATCCCCCCTTAACAAAACATCTCCAGCCATAATGGAGGCTCTTGCTATCTATCCAGCTGAGGTAGTACTTGACACTCCTCAATTAAGAAGAAAACCAGGCCGCCCTCCAAAAAAAATTAAAAAAGTAAAGATTTTGGAATATGAAAGTAGCGATGATGAAATGCCTCCTGCAGCATCTGAAACTAAAAAAGCTAAAACTGCTCAATATCAAAAAAATTCTGATAACGTATCATTATCAACAGAAGAAGATAGTCCTATGGAAGAGGTAAGCGATAATTATACCAATATTGATAACACTATATATATAAAAACAATAGCAATAAAGCAAATAAGACCAGGTGATACAAGTAAAAATCCAGTACACAATCATATATAGTAAAATTCTCTTTTTTAATTTGTCAATATGAGTTTTTGCTCGCATTTATTATTGATTATTTTTTTATATATAATTAAGATCTGATATAGACTTGTTTAATATATAGAATAAACACACACTAAATGAAACTTAATATAGGAGTTTTTAATGTCAGAGGGTTAAACTCTCTTGAAAAAATGTATCTTACTAAATGGTATGACTTTGTTAAACCACACATACTTGGTGTTATAGAAACAAAAATTTACAGTGGATCACAAATTAATCCAACAAATAAACTAAACAGCAAAGGATTTACAGCTTTTTCAAATACATCTGACAAACCATCAGCAGGAACAGGCATCATCATCGATAAAAACTGCCCATTCAACTCAATTGAAATATTATATATTGACGCGCACATACTAATTATCACTTTTCACCACAAAGCTATAACACTAAACATTGCAATTGTATATATCCCTCCAGGCCCCATCATTATAAATAGATTAATCCTAATTCTGCACTCCAAATTTGTGAAACACAGCACATCTAGTATTACTTATAGGGGACTTAACATACATGAAAAATTTACCAATAAATGGCTTCTCATCATCTGTCATTTCCCATGATGAGTGGGAGAGGATTTCTGCCAGAGAGAGCTGTATCATTTAATAATGGAAGATTTTCATCATTAATAGATCTAGTCTTCTATTCTCCATCATTGCATAACATGATGAACATTTTTCTAAAGAACTCCCCTCTATCTAATCATGCCGCGGTCATAGTATCTCTGGAACTTAATTTCAATATCAGATCAACAATAATTACTGGAAGAACCATCAGAGTTCTTCTTCCATCATGCACTCCAGAATTGCTTTTCTCAGAAATATATATCTATTTGCATAAGATAAAAAGTATACAAATGGACCCAGTCCAAGCATGGCGTGCATTTGTCAATATATTATCATTTAATATTAACCATCTTACCAGGACCACACCATCCCCAACTAAACTTTTAAACCTTATGGATGACACTTATAAAAAAATTATTACAACATCACAATCTAACTATGATCGCCCCAGATTAGTAGCATTAAAAAAAACATATCAATCAATTTCAGAACAGCTTAAAGAATATATTGCCACAAAAAAAGAAAAGTATACTTAAACAAGCCTCACATCTTAACCAGAAATTACATCAGATGGGCATTAGGTCACCCCTCTCCAGTTCGAGTACCATCAGCCATAAAAATACAATCACATACTGTTTGTGGAGATTTCATGTTGGAGCAATTATTTTCATTTTTTAAAGATAAATTTCAAAAAAATCCTCCCTTAGATCCATCACAACTTTTATACAGCAGACCAGAAAAAGAAATTCAATTTGCTTCTAATGATTTTGTACAAAAAATAGAGTCAACACCAGATTCATGCCATCCTGGAATAGATGGGATTCCCAAGTTTGTATATTCTCATCTTAATAAAATTACAGCTCAGTATATGTCTAACCTTACAAATTTTTTAACTAAAGACATATATAGAATACCAGGTCTTTATCAAATATCGCTTGTACCGTTTATGAAAAAAAAAGAAATGGTTTCATCAATAACAAACTTACATCCAATTTCAATGTCCTCCCTTGGAATAAAAATTATAGAATCAGTAATTAAAGACAAAATAGAGCCATATATTATACCGAAACTATCAAAAATGCAATTTGCTAAAAAGGAATCTTCAACTGGACAGGCAGCTTTTCTATTCAAATCAACTATAGAAACAATAAGAAACAACAAAAAATACAGTCCTATAGTTGTTCAACTAGACATAGAAGCAGCATTTGACACGATATCAATAAATACACTACTGAAAACTCTAGAACAATACACAGTACCAAAAGCCTACCTAAATCTACTTTCTAACCTATTAATAAACCGTGAAATATACATTACTCTAAATGGAAAAACTTCACCACCAATAGTACCTCATCAATCCATCCCACAAGGATCCCCTCTTAGTGCCTTGTTATTTACTGCCTACATAAATCCCCTAATTAAAATCATAGAAAATGAATTACCTGGAATTTATGTACCCTGCTTAAATACTAACATCTCATGTATAGCTTACATGGATGATCTTGCAATTTTTTTGACATCTCAAAAACACATTCCCAAACTTCTAAAGATACTTTCCAATTATACAAATGAATATAAATTAACATTTAACATGGAGAAATCTTGTGCCTGGCAAATTTTCACTGGCAGCAGTATAACAAAACATTTTAAAGGTAAACCTAACCCATTTCTTGGTTTCCATTTCTATCTGCATCATTCACCAATGAGACTACTTATACAAAAAAATCTTGCAAATAAAGTAGAAATTATAGTCAATTCACTAACAAAAGCCTACCTTTCACTGTACATAAAGATAGCACTTTTTAATATGTTAATCATGACAAAAATCACTTATTACACTCCAACAATACTTTATACTAAAGCATTCACTAATAAAATAGACTCACTTTGTAGAAAACTCTTGTGGGGAAAAAAAGTAATCTCAATATCAGTAAAATGGCTAAGAAATTCACTCTCACAAAATGGTCTGGGACTTCATTCAATTTACACCTTCAGAATCCAAAAAATGCTAAACATAATCTCTGCATGTGCACAAAAATTCCCATATCTACAAATAACCAGTAAAATCACCCCCACAGATAAACCACCTCCTTTACAAGGATACCTGAAGACACTACTTGCACCATTACTATCTATAAAAAAACTTGAATTTTAATTCACCTCAAAATAAATTTAAGTACTGGGAAATACATTTACTTTTACACCCATCACAAATTGATGAAAAAACTGTACTTAATATCACCAATAGACAACTATGCCATAAATTTAAATTCTGGTCACTTGAACCAAAATATTTTGATTTTCTTCTTAAAATTAACCTTGACTCACTACCCACACAACATTTTTTGAAATATAGAAGGAACTGTCAAAATGTAGACAATTTATGTAACCTCTGCCACAGAGATTCTGAAACACAGGATCATATTTTTTTCTCATGTCTAGGACTAAATAGCATCCATTCAATAATAAATACACTATTCAAAAATAAAAGAATAAATATGAATTGCCTATTTGACTCATTCAAAAAAGGAGTTTTTGCTGAAATAAGAATCAGTGTATTCATTCTCTATGCTTTATGGTGTACAAGGTGTAAATTCATGTACAATAATAATCCAAGAAGGCACCCAAACACATTCAAAAATAAACTAGATAGTATACATGAAAGAGATAAAAGAATAACAAATAACACAAATTTACTGACACCTGGTCTCTATTGCAGTTACCTTCAAACTTATAAAAAATAGGAAGAGTCACAAAGATTTAGAAATGTCAAATGAAAAAGATACCACTTGCCACCATTGAAAAAACATTATATGATAGTGAACTTTTGAACTTTAATCAGGAGATTAAACAACTTACTGCACATATGTGAACTTTTATACCTCTGCCAGTTTTATAAACAATTGACTGTCTGTATAATAATCAAGAATAATGTGTAAAAAAATTGTGTAACCTTTTTTAACTTATTGAATAGAGTTCTTTGAAAGATGATGATGATGATAATAATAATAATAATAAAAACTATTCTAGAGATGAGTTCTGTGATTACTATACAAATCAATTTGTAAACCACAAATATCTCTACATACAGAAGATACAGGTCCATTTTTCTATTTATTTGATATTTGGTGATGCTGTTTTTAAACTTCTAACAAAAACTTTGCTTTCCGAAATACTTCAACATCACATTTTCAATGTATACTATTCTCTGCCATATCTTCCTAATGGATCAATATTGCACTTCTTTAGAATGACTTTGAGAGAGTCTTTATAAAATAATAATATATATCTCTCCCGTGAAAACAATGCTCAAATTTATTATTAAACACCGTCTTAGCAAAACATGTATAGTTTACTAGTTTCATATATCCAGTCTAGCAAAGATGGAATAATTGCAATAACGGACACTATAGTATAATGTTCAGTAAGTTAAAAAAACATGTTCATTGGTTTTATAAATTTGCCATTATATTTTTAAAATTTGCAGAATTTGACAGTGTCTGAATCTCATAAATTAGATAAATTCAGCAATTCTATATACAGCTAATTTGATTGCAGTAGTTATTTTCCTGTAATGAAATATTCTATCTTTTAATTTAATAATAGCAGCAGCATATTGGGGTCTGTGATGCATCTCAACATTTGAATCCTCTTTTCTACTTATACAACTATTAAAATATTTAAAGTGATTTAACATTTTCAAGTCGATAACCATCCAATCTAATATGAGTATTGAATGTCTTTAGAAAAATTTAACTTTATTACTCATATTAGATGATGGAAATAGTCCAATATAAAAATACAACTAAAACACCATCATCACAAACCTTCAGGAAAACATCCAATCTAATACTTACTGAAAGTTTAACCATCCAATGTAATACTTTCTGATGCGAGATTTTAATTCTATCATTACATGGTGAAGAGTTTGAATTTACCAAAGGTTTACTTGTGATCTTCAAAAAATTAAGTACATTCTGTAAATCATCTTTTTTTTTTAAACTAGAAAATAGTGTAATTACCAGAAAATTGTAAATCTATTATCCAAGAAGATGAAGCTTTCAATTTCAATCAATTAAAATTAAAATTTCCATCATCAGATCAGTATTACATCTTGTTCTTTGTTTCACTAAGCCTTCTATAAACAGTTCCAAAGAACACTATCATAAAAATAAAAATCAATACTGGAGCAAGTTTGGTTAATGTGAGTTTTCCATTTTAAATGTTTCAGATTTTCTGTCTGTAGTAATAATACTTTCTCTCATTCTATCATGTAGAAACTGTGTAATATGAATAAACTTTGGTGGATCAACCAATAAATTTCAAACAATGCCATGGATTAATTTAATCAAATGCATTGATCAAAACAATAAAAGCAGTATATAAATCTTTCTTTCATTCCCAACACTGTTTTTACATTTACTTGGGAACAAAATATCTATAATGCTTCTTAATTCTTTAAAACTACATTGAGTCTCTGATAATCATCCATCTATGACTAGATACTACTATTCATTGCAATCTTTGAATGTATCTTCGCCATAAGAATTGATAATGATATACCATGGCAATTGTTACAATTTTTCCTATTTTCTGTAGAAATAATAGAAACATCCTTAAGATCAGATAGCATAATTTGGGAAGTCTATACATTCATAAAAAATTCAAATATATTTGAAATTACTATATTACCACCATATTTTAAACTTTTATGAGAATTTCAATGACTAGCTTTTCATTTTTTAAGATTATAAAGAGCTGCTTTGACTTTAGTAAGCTGAATATTTTTGTCCAAATTTAAAACAGTAGCTATTGTAGATATGTCATTAAAAGTTAACAAATTAATTATTGTATCATTATCCAATATATGATTACAATATTCCTTCCAACTATTAAAAATATTTTGTCATCATATAAGAGAAAGTTACTGCTAGATTTAATATGATTGTGATATCATTTCTCAGGTCCATGTGTTTGCTTTTAGTCCATCAAAAAAAATAATAATAATAATACCATGATCAAGTGACAATCCATATCTCTTTTACAGTTTAACCCATCAACCAGTTTTTTTAATCTTCTTGTCAGTGATTGAAATTGCTTCCTATTTATTTATTTTTTTAAACTAGTGAATGATCAAAGAGCTTCTTGTAAACCATAAACTAAAGAAATTTATTATGCTGCCAAGAAGAACATACCATGTTTCCTTTTAATCAAATCACTAATAATTAATTACATTATTATCCAAAAAAGTCATAATTTCTTATTTTTAGTGAATTCAAAAATAGATTTATTTGTATCTATAACTTCATTCCTCATAAATATGATAATCCTGAAAATTCAAATTAGCAATTTTGGTCTTTAAAATCTAATAAAATTTATATGTATAGCAGATACTTCTACAGAACAAACATCAATTTTTATACAAAGATGATTGGAAAGAGACTTATTTTTTAATGCACCTATTTTAATCTTGGAGTGTACAATCTATTCAACAATCTTAATATGTAAATCCTTGCATAATATAAACTTCTTTTACAATATGACTCCTAGCTGTAATCTGTTAAATGTCATGTTCTTTTATAGGTATTTTTCTGCTTAAACAAAATATTAGTGATAATCAATTCAGGTGTTGTGCAAAAATTCAATGAACAAAAGATCTTTAAATTTACAGCACCAATTCCATTATTTCCAACAATTTTTAGCCAAAATCTACTATTTATACCAACATTCTCATTAAAATATCCAAGAAGAAAATGTTCACCTTTTTTTGTATTGTAATAATTCTATGAGCAAAGAATAAAAACTTTCTCTAAGTTCTCTAACTCCAAATGCTAGAACATATGCATCAATAAAATGAGCACTGGTACTATTGCACAAGTCAAGCTTTAATAACAATAGGCTTTCATTGATATAATGAGGAATTTCAAGAATAGAAAATATTAAATAAGATTTTACAGTAAATCCAACATCATGCATTTTCCTTTCATTGATTGATCTGCCCTTCCAAAATAAACTTATAGCCATCTACCTGTTATGTACAAATACCAAATACTATTACTGTGTTTTCTACAAACAATTATTTTGTTCATTGTTAAATATTATTTTATATAAGTTCTGGTAATTAGATTTTAATGAATTCTAGTTATAAATAATAAATTAAAATACCATGAAGCCATAATATGCTCTGACTCAATATATACTATTTCAATCATCCCTATCAAACATAATCTTGACAATAGTGAGAAATTGTTGATTGTTATTGATATTGGATTGTCAAAGAATAAACTGGTTTTTAATGAATATATATATATATATAAAAGTAAAAATAATGTACACTATTTCAATTATCACTATTGAAAAAAATATATAAACAAAAAAAAAAATTGTAATTTCAATAAATTTGACAAATCTATTTTTGGTATAGCAGCAAACATTTCTTCATGTTGGGGCATTTTCACTAAATCTAACATTCTCACATATTAATGCTAGACTTATATAATCTTGTTTATTAAGACATTCATTTTTGTCTTCACTTTTACATTCTCCCAAAACTTTAATCTAGTAGAGTATTTCATTTAACAAATGTATTCTAAGCAAATAGCTGGAAGCTCTACAAAATTTAGAAGAAATTTTTTAAAACAAAAGTTATCAACTTTATACTGACAGAAAATAAAAATCATACTCCAAAGTAAGCCATATTTTCAAAAAGAATCCATCATCTATTAGAGAGATAATAAAAAGAGAAAAACATAATGATACCACTGATGTTTGACTAAAAGTTGTAATCATGTAAAAGATAATTTTTTAATAAAACATCATTCATATGGAAAGAAAATATGAACCTATAATTATACTGATTTTGTATACAATGCTGTACTGCATCAGAAATCTTAAAATTTGTGTGAAAAGTTTAGCGAAGAATCTGAAATGGTAACTTCAAGCTATTCATTGCAGTTAAAAAGTGATATAGATTCTCAAATCAATTGACATAAAACCATCAAAACCAACAAAAGAGGCTATTACTACCAGTAATAACATTGCTATAATCATAATTTTTTTAAAAATTATCAAAGAAAAAGAAATATTATTTAGAGTAAATGTTTAATTGCAATGAAACTGGATTCTTCTTATACATCAATAACTTCAGAAGATTAATCACTTGGCTTTTTTTTGTCAAATTTATTTCTAAACAAAAGAAGATATAGTATATAATTTTTAGGATTATTTTTATTATTTTGAGTGAATGTGTATGCAATAAACATGTTTTTACTTAATTTATTATTAATATTTACATTCATTTGCAAAAAGATATTAGCAACTTTGTGAAATAGTGTAAAAATAATAAAATGTATATTAATATGGAAAAATGTTTAATTATTTCTCGGGCTAACCTGAACACAAGAATTTACCAACATAGGTATGTCTACAATAGAGTTAAAAATAAAAATGAAGGATCTTCAGTATTCTGGGACCACCAAGCAGCTACGGGCTATGTATTTGAACCTAGTTCTGCCCAAATAATTTGTACAGAAAAAAATGATGCCAAAAGAAAAGTTAAGGAAGCTTTATATATAGCAAATGACATCAATGCCATTAATAAAAGAGAGACATGTTTTGCTCTCTCTAAACAATGGACTAATTAAAAATTCAAACCCATTTGCATAAATCATAACAATCTTTATTTACAAGCTATGAGTATGAGATTCGAACATGAAATCTCGAAAGTGCTAAACAAACCTATTATAAATTAGTGTAAAATTTATAGCTTCACTATTTAATGCGAAAAAAAAAGTCGCATATTTATAATTAAACCATTATTATATTGAAGGCCATAAAATAAACTTGGTAGCCATTCATAAAGACCTTGGCATTATATTTGCTAATAATAAATCTTTTCAGCATCACAGTGAAATTATAGTAAATAAGGCTTTTAAAATTATGGGTGTAATTCTATGGCATGGTAGATAATTTAATAACTTTACAAAGTATAAATTGTTTCTCTCTTTGGTCTGCCTATTTTAGAATGTTGATCTGTTGTTTGGAAACCAAGTTCCAAATCAGATATTATCAGAATTCAATTAATTCACAACAAATTTTCTAAATATATATTTTAAGTTAAATAACCAACATATTTCCCTATCTATTAGAAGATCATAGATCTTAAATTCGTATAGAATCTTGTCATTTTGGAAAATTATTTTAGCAAATAAAAATACATTATTAATAATAATCATATATTTAAAACCCCTAAATGTTTGTCCATAATATTGTCACATGATATTCAAGTTAAACATTTCTTTGTGAGAGGGCTTTCTTTTTTTTTAAAAAAAAAAATTATTGGTTCAATCATTAATAATCTGTAATTTTCAAATTTTTTAAATTCAATTTAGACTGGGATTAAGTAAAGAAAGAGGGGAGGAATTTGCATTACCTTTACTGAAAAAATTTTTATTTAAGTTTATGATTAAAACAAAAATTTATTATTTAACATGATATAAAGCAATAATTTAAAAATACAAATACATAAAATGTATATATATTATTATTGTTAACTACAGCTTATTACTTGACAATTTATTTTATAGCATTAAAATTAATGCATTAATATATTTTCTATCTTCAATTAATTCTTCAAGAACAAAAAAATAGTTATTGTATTTTAAAATCATTTCATGCATTTTTTAATGAACATGTAAATTATGAAATATTTATTTTTAGTGAGTTCTAGTAAAACTGCAGAGAATTTTTTATGAACTTCAAAATTAATAAGAAATAAGGATGTAAGCTTTCTTATTGTTTAAATAGTGCAGGATTTAAAATTATAAAGTGATTCTTAAATTAATATCATATAAAAATTTCAAAGGATTATAATAGTTTTTTAAAAAAATAATATTTGGGAATATCTTACTAACCCAATGTCTCTCTTTATATAACAATAAATAATTAAGCAATATCAAAATTTTGCCTTGACAACAATTTGAGATTGTTGATTGTCATTGATATTGAGATTGTCTAAATGTTGACTGGTTTTTAATGATTACTACAAAAGCATTTAGCCTTGAGCATTATTAGTAATACTTTGGGTGTAATTTGATAATTATAATTGCAGTTTGTAATGTTATAATTGACTATTTACTAATCTGCATTTAGAACAGATTATATTCACCTGTTTAAGAATGCTTATTTAAACTTTTTTGTATCAATAATTTCAACTTCTGTGATCAAGTTGTAATCTTTAGTGTCTATATAAATATATTGGACAATATATAAAAGTAGGAATTCCATCGTTATTGCCTTGACAACAGTTCGAGATTTCTAAGTGTTGACTGGTTTTTAATGGTATATATATGTACATAAAAAATACATTGACCCTAGTATAAAAACATTTCAACAGAGATTAAAAAATAAAATTAAACTAAACAAACCAAGTATAGTTTTGATACATTAGTATCATAATCATGATCATCAAACAAAAAAAACAACAGTATTTCACCATTAAAAATTAAAAAAAAAAACATTTTTGCTTATAATGTTTGCATTCTGATTCTTCACATGTTCATTTTGTGTTATTTTTTACTCATGAAAAATAATATGGATATGTTTTTGGTCCTGGTATCATGGAGGTGATTTGTAAAGAAAGAAATGGCCAAAAGCAAATAATTAAAGAGGCTTGATTTATTGCACAAAATGAACAAGTGAATATAGCATTCAATTAAGCAAAAAAATGACTATGATGCTAATATATCAAATATATACTTGATTTGTTTAGTTAATTTTATTTCTTAGTCTCTGTTGAAATACTTTAGTATTATACATATATAATATTAAAATGTTTCAATAGAGACTATATAATTTTTGTACTCATTTTCCCATATATATTTAAATTTGATGAACAAAGTTTTTATCAAAAAGCAAATATGCAAATGATAATGCTAAGCAAACTTGAAAAATTGATATATTTTAATTTTAATTATTTAATAACAAAATCAGATTAATCTTAATTATGAAATTTATTTACAAAAAGATACCTAAAATGTGTTAAAATATTTCTAAGTTGACAATAAAAAGCTCTTCTACCATTTGCCCCTAATGCTTATTTAAATCAGAATTTTTAATAGTAGCTAAAATAAGTGAAAAATTGCTATAATATTAGTTCTAGTAAAAATTAAACCAAGATTTAATAATTATATGTAATATGCAATCTCGGGCATGTTATTGAAATTCATGATTCAGATATACTCAATAATGAATTAATTTATGTTTTGTATGTGTGTGTGTGTTGGAAATTGTTTTTAGGTTTATATACAAAACTATATCTATTTATGTCTAGTTTATTCATTTTTTATTTATTTTAATTATCAATCACTCAAATAACCAATCAGGCAGAATCTAGAAGTTCAACCCAAAATGCCAAACTGATGAGCTTTTTTAGCATAAAGCTTGCAACTCAAATCTTTGGAATTACTACCTGAAGCAAATGTCTTGTTCAATACATTAATATCTATATGAAATATAGAATAATCCTAAACATTAGTATCTATGTACAATATAAAATTATGCTATTTGTAATATCATATCAAATGACTAATTAATATAAAATTAAAATAAAATAAATATAAAAAAACAATCAAAATGCAATAATAGTTAAATTATTACATGTAAACATAAATATACAATTTTCAAATTTTGTTTTATCAATGCATTCTTCATATCAATTCCACCACAATGCAACTATTCGCTAGAAAAAAAAATTCACACGATTCTCTATCATTAAGCATGTATTTTGTGAACAACCTCCACTCATCAGATAAGCCAGAAGTATCAAACACCAAGATTTTCACAATCATTTTAACAGTTCAATATTTTTCCATTACATCACTCTGTTACAAGTTGTAATCAAAATCATATTTATTTAATAAACAATTGAGAAGTCATCTTGGATATAATAATAATAATGAAACATGAAGTATTATATTAAACTTAATAACTTCTTCTTTCATAAGATCAACGGATTTTTTAAATGTTTATTTTTAAATAATTTAATTGTGGAATAGATTAATATAAAAACAAAATATAAATAAAATGAACAATGCTTATGTATCCACTTCCACACAATTAATGATACTTAATATATTTATTGTTTTACAAATGTGATTAATTATAATGGTAATAATTTATTTATTTTTAATTTTATTGAGTTGAGTGGGTAACAGACTTCTCATAGACTGTGCTACAAGTAACATGACTTAATAGATAAAACTATCTCTATTCAGAAAATGGATTTTGTTTTTTTGGTAAACTTTTGATTAAAGACAATAAACTATAAAATCACATATAAAAGCTAATAGTAAGAATTCTGCCAAAAACCAAATAACCAAATCAAGATTACAAATCCTAGACTCTCAAAATGAAAAATGACTACATAATTTTGGTTTCAATGGGCTTCAAGAATCAGAAATACTCTCTACAGAGCAATCTCTCTTCAATTAAGAATTATAATAAAATTAATTCAATTAAACATTAGGAATAGGATAAAATCAAAATAGAAATCTTCTAAAAATTAATTATATAGTAAAGATATACCTTTTTTAAGATCCTTGGCTTTACATTGGTTTTTGTCATCTGCATCAACAGAAGTCATTTAATTAGTATGATTTCAATTCCAAGAGAAAACAAATAATAAAAATGATATGAATTTGGTGAACTACACAAACCAATCTGTCAATCACAAATACATCCACATATAGAAAATGCTGGCCCGTAATTCTATTTATTTGATATTTTGTAATAATCTTTGCAGAAAACTTTTTTTTTCTGAAATACTTCTATACTAAATCTAATTGTAACTCTATTTTTTTCTATCAAACCTTAATCAACAACATTATACTTTTTTAAAATGTGTAAACAAGGTCTGCCTCTTCTACAGGAAGTCTTGTATTTTTCACTAGTTTCCCATAATGAATCCAACAAAGGTAATTATAACAGTGGGTTTTATAGTCTCTCATCCAGCAATGATGATGAACGTATTGATTAGTTTAATGATCTTGCCATTGCATTTTTAAAATTTTTCAGAACCTTAAATATTTTTTTTCTAAAGCCTTGATATTATATAAGTAATTTGTTCAAGTCTTACTTCTATATAATAAATTAAATAAAATAACAGCTTTATGTAGAATTTAATTGCAGTAATTATTTTATTTGGATGAAATACTTTATCTATTAACTTGTTAAAAACAACAGTAGCATTTGTCATCTGTACTGCACTTCAAACATCTAAGTCCATCTTTCTACTTAGAAAGCTATCAAAATATTTAATAGGGATTTAACACTTTCAAATTAATAGGCATCCAATTTGAGAATCACTGACGATTTTTTTTTTTCTATCGCTGGCTGATAAAGAACTTGAATATTAATAATTAAAGTCTCTACATATTGCAGTCAGAACATTAAATATATTATATAGATCATTTTGTGAATAGACAAACATAGCATAATTATCAGTTTACTATATATCCAGATTCCAAAAAGATGAAGTCCCTGTTTTGTGGAGAACCTACTCAAATTAAAAACTCCATCTCATATCTGTATTAATCATTAAGCTGCCTACAAACATTTCCAAAGACCACTGTCATAAAAATCATCAAACAGTGTTAAAACAAGTTCTACTTCCTTGTTTAACACTAATTTTAATTTCAAATGCTCAGATTTTCAAACTGAAGTAATATTTTCTTTCATTCTATTATGTATAAGCTGTAAAATATAAATAAATTTTGATAGATAACCAACTAATTTCAAACAATGCCCTAATTCTGTTTGACTAGTTGAGTCAAATGCCTTGATCAAATCAATAAAACCAATATATAAACTACACTTTTATTCCTGACACTTATCTTGGTTTTTTTTTTTTGGTACCAAAAATCGTGTCTATAGAGCTTCTTGATTGTCCAAAATCACATCAAATCTTTAATAATCATTCATCTATGACTGGAAGTAATCTATTTACCTTTGCTTGATCTTCTGACTAATTCACATATTAACAAAAACTGACATTTTAGAACTAACATATCATAACCATATTTTAAAAGTTCTCCAGGTATCTTTCTATTTTTAAGATTACAACAAGTTATTTTGATTTCACTTAATTGTATATCTTCATCTAAATTTAAATTAAAAAATAAAATAAAAAAATGAATTGGAAATTTGTGATGATGGTATTTTACATGAGATTATAAGTTGGACTAATTCCATCATCTAGTTTTAACTATTAAGTTCTTTTTTTTTAGAAAAATTCAAATTTTATTTCTTTTTTTTTCTAAATACATTCTTATGTAGTAATAACAAACCGGATAATATAAAACATTATAAGTGATAAAATTCTCCTCTCTTCTTCAGGCATTGCTGGCTTGACCAGTATTATTACTAGTTTTGGAATCAACTTGGAATACTGAATTTAAAGTGACTCTCACCACTAGGATATTCTGTCAAAGGCTGTAATCAATAAAAAATTTGTATACATATTGCTCTATTTCTTCTTAAGTACAAGATGAGTGACTTTATCGAGTAACATATTAGGTTAACTTATCAGCTACTTAAAATTTTTTCTCTGATTATTCTTGCCACGTTTTCCCAGTTGAACATATTGTCATTGATACATGCATGGAGACAGAGAAAAAAGGAAAAAAAATGTTTAAAGTTGCTCATATGACAATGGCAAATAATTCCATAGAAGAAATGAAAAAATCAGGAGTACTCCATAGATAAGTATATAAGATATCTACTGATTGTTGCCTCCAACAGAATAGCCTGAATCTAAAGATCACTGATTCGATTTCAATGCTAATAAGTTAGCAACATCAACTAACGAAAAGAATAATACAATTAAAACATTGTGTCATATACTAACTTATGTGTTGTTACTATCATTTGAACATATTGGAAAGATTAAATGAAGTTTGAATTATTTTTTTAAGAAAAATTTGCCAATTAAAAATTAAATCATGAAATTAATTCAATATATAATTACATATAAAATTGATATATTATTAAAAATTATCATTTCAATTCTTGTACCATTATTCAAAGATGATCAAAATATTCCTTTCGTATGTTGCTTTCAATGCATCTCAAAAATATATATATATAATGACCATGGTTAACAAATATCTATATCTCTTTTGTAGTTTCAATCCACCAATCATTTTCTTGATAATTATTGATTATAGGACTAAATTTCTATATTTATCATAAAGCTCCACATTCAATTTATTATTCTACCAAGTAGAGCATGCTATATTTACTTTTAATCAAATCACTAATAATAAGAACACTGTTAGAAAATTATTCATGATTCTTTTTAGTGAACCCAAGAATAGTCAATTTATTTGATTCCATGATACATTCCTTAAAAAAATCCATGCTTCAGTAACAAGATAATCTTGGGAATAACAATTTTAGTGTTTAATAGCTGTTGAGAGTTAGTTTAATAAGTTGATACTTCTAAAAATGAATATTAATTTCCTTGTGAATATGAATAGAATAAGACATTTTTTAAAAGCAAGTATGATTTTAACCTTGGAGTATACTTGTCTAGGATCTGTCCAACAATCTATGCTTATAGATGAGTATGTAGATAAACTTTTGTATTTAGATTCCTAACTATAATGTAATCTATTAAATGCCATTGTTTGAGCATGGATGTACCCATGTTTCTTTATAACTCTTTTTCTGCCTAAACAAAATATAGTAAGTCAATTCATGTATTGAGCAAAAATTTAATAATAAAATACCTTTAAGTTTATAGCATCAATACCATTATTTCCAACAACTTTTGGCTAAAGTTTACTATTTTCACCAAAATATTCATTAAAATCTCCAAGAAGAAAAATTCTTCTTTCAATGGTATTGTTGTAATAATGCTATGAAAGAAGAAATAAAAGTTTTCTTGAAGCTTATGTTGAAGCATATATATTAATAAAATAAGCATTTGTGCCATTGTGCAAGTCAAGTTTTATTACCATTAATCTTTCATTAATACAAGAAATACTTAAATTAGACTTAAAATTCAAAATCAAGCATTCTTCTTTCATTAAAGTGATCTTCTTTTATTAAACTTCCTTCTTCTGAAAGATGGAGTTCATTAATAGCAACTATATATGCCCATAAATCTTGATAACTCTTAACTACCAATTTTGTTCTAATTCTTATTACTTTATTGAGTAATCTTCCAGGCACAATAAAGAAAAACAATTTCATTTTCTAATCTCATCCACTTCTATAGAAGGCAGTGGGATCATTAAATAAAGCTACCAAACCTAAATAAATGCTAAGCTGAAATTGCCATCTCAAATTCAGTTAATCTGATTCATTAATGTATAATTAAAGATTGCCAATTTATTAAATCTAGTCCCATTATATATCTTTTTCTTTTTTTCCTTTAATTCTCAAGAATCTGAGATAAAAAATAATAAATTTGAATCAAAATTGCTGCATGTGTAATTAAAAGAAGAAAATGTGGTTCTACAAATACATAATACTATTATCATAGTTAATATAGGAAGATGATTGATGGCTCATAATGACTAATCCCTGTGCTAATTTAGGTGACTAAAGATAAAGAAAATATGAGGATGAATATTCTATTCTATAAGCAGCAGAAGGTACTCTTGATTGGGCATTATTTATTTGTTATTCACAGTTAAGTCTTGTAAGTAAATGTCATTTCACTATCTTTCACCTAACGAGCTTGTTGATAGCCTAACAGAATACATAGTAAACATGATTTGGTTATTTTATTTCAAATCAATTAGAAAAGCAAATAATTTTTAACAAAAATAATTCAAATGATTATAGCAATCACCATGCAGATAATTACTCTTTATGTATGCTATGTTTATAAACTTCCCAATACAAATTAGTTCTATCCTTATGCTGTTCTTACAGATCTTCCTATACTTTCCATATTTATAAAATATTTAAATTCTCACAATAGCCTTTGGGAATATATAACTGAGTGTAAAGCAAGTTTTTAAATATTAGAATAGATGGCTATAAACATGCTGTACATTCTTTACTATATTATGTCTAGTAAGGAATATTATTTCCATTCAGATACATGGAAGATGGACAAAAATACTTATTATAGGTTGTGGGTCCCATCCCCCCCCCCCAATAAAAAATGTTTGTAGATATGTAGTTTCATCACTCTTTTGGAATTCATATTTCATAACTAAAAATCATTCAATCCAAGTATGAAATTTTTAAAAAAGCTAAATAAAGTCAATAAATCAGATATCTTGAAAAGATTATTCATAGAATCTTACCCATTCACAATTGCTATCAGTGATTTAATAAATATATCAATGCCAAAGTTCCATTTTTGAGAATATTAAAAGCAGTAATTGGAATAAAAATACTTTTTATAAGAAATATTTGCCTTTTAAAGGCACAGAAATTGTTGTTAAACTTATAACAGACCTCCTAATGTTAAGAAATAAATATGAATAAAGACAACAGAAAAAGACTTTACAAGATCCAGTTAAAAGGTTGTTCACTTTTACATAGGCTTGATGGGTGTAAAAACACTTCTTAAAGAACTATTATTGTCATAGTGAAGGTGATGGACAATGTATGTTAAATATCTAAACCCAAGATTAACAGAATCAGAAAAAATATCTTTTGAGCAAAACTATAAATTTTTATTTCCCTTGCATCAGAAGCAAATAGTACAGCTGAAGAATAGTTTATAAAATTATTCAGTAACACCATTTATACAGAAAGTATTCCAAAAATTTGCCAGGAAAATAAAACTATGTTAGTTTTAAAACTTAATAAAACTAAATTGTATCAATATCATTATGTTTCATATAGGTAATTTGAAGAAATCAAACTTAATAAAAATTACATCAACAGATAATAACCCATTACCTAGGCTGGATTTAGGCTAGAACAAAATCTCTATGAACAAATTTTACATTTAACAACATAAACTGAAAAGCACTTCCAAAAATGAACAAAAACTGTTAATATTTTATTGATCTAATTTCAGTTTATTATTCCATTTTGGAAAAATGATCTATTTTTAAATGACTTTAAAATCTTTAAATGCAGGAAAAAATTATTAACTGACAAAATGCTCTCTAACAGACACATTCAAGTGACACCAACAATAACAATAGTAAATATTAATCGGTAAGATTTCTTTCATCTATTTTATGTAAGATATTCATTAGTGATATTTTAAAATAGAATTTTAAAAAATCCATCTATGTTACTGATATTTTGATTTCATATAAGAGATATCTTACAGAAATAAAATAAAAAAAATCTATTAGTAATAATATAAAAAGTTTGGAAATCTTTTTTTTTTTTTTTTTAAGATTGGGGTCTTAATTTTAATCCTACAAAGATAACATGCTCAACATTTCATCTAAGCAACAAGGAAACATTTTGCAAATTAAATAGGATCTTCTACAAGAAAAAAAAGATAAATATAATCCTACATCATGCTATTTGGAAATATTCTTAGGTTATCACCTATCTTATTTCCCTCATCTATCAAAGATTAGATTTAAAATAATTTATGTGATATAAATATTCGAAAGACAGTTTCCTTAGCAATAGCATATTCTACTAAATAGTAATTAAATATTACCATGAGATATATTATTAGCCTACTTAAGTTTATGCACCTAAAGCAGTTTACCATCTTTTCACATATTTCACCACAAGATATTAGAAACAAATTGTTTCAAGATATAGTTCCATCATCTATCTAGAACTCAAATCAAAATCCCTTTTTTAGATGCTCAAACAACCAAAGAATTACTGTGCAAAAGTATAAATAGTAAAAGCTAACAGAATTTGATCTTGATTTAGAAATAGAATTTAGATTCCTCTGACTTATGTAGTTGTGGGCAAACACAAATCATAAAGAGTGCAACATATAATTACTTGTATAAATTGTAAATATTTTTTGTGTTAATAAAGGTTTTTTATTTATTTTTTTTTTAAAAAAAAGTGCAATTAATGATATTCAAATCTGCCAGTGGCAGAATTGAAGGACTTATTAAAACTATTAGTGAAATTATCTCCAGATATTTGACCCCAAAAAAAGGGCCATACACTAAATAAATAAAATTTATGATTTTTTTAATAAAAAAAGTATAATATTATTTTTACAAAGTATAAATTCATAATAATTATAATCTAAATTCATAATAATTATAATCTATATAATCATATTTATAAATATATGTATATGTCATTAAGATTTATGAATACATATGTATGCATGTTAATTATCTGCTTCTATTTTCATGGACCTGTTGATGACTTATTAAACCATAGTAAAAAAAACTTCAAGAATAAAACAGCAAAATAAATTTAAAATATTTTGTTGAATTAAACTCTATATAAAAAAATATATAAATTCTATATCCAGCTAGAAAAAAGTATAATATAAAGAATTACTTCAACTACATTTAACTATTTTCCTAAAAAAAAATTTGACTCACAGACACATTGAAATCTTCTTTGAATAATCTTATAATTCCATTAATGTACTTTGATTCAGAAATAAAATCATAAAATTAAAAAATATTGTTAAAAAAAAATGAGGGTATCTTCTTTAAATTTTTGAAATTTATGAAATATAGTAGATATGAATAAACTAATTTAAAATATTTAAAAATAATAAAAGATAGCAAAGTATTTATGGTGTGATATAAGAATATATATATACCAAACTGTTTAAAAGAATTTAAAAACAGAAAGAAAAAAATTGAAGATACTTAACAGATGCAGAAATTTAAATATATAAAAATGAAATTATTTAAATAAATGACCTAATATTAAATTGTTTAATCTGCATGGTTTAGTGCTGTGAGTAGAGTTATGAATATTGAAACTCAAGGACTATGGAAGCAACTCTAGTTCTATCACCACAGGTGCTTGAATTTTATATGAACTACTAAGCAATAAGCCATCCAATTATATTTATTTTTTATATCAGTATAATATTTTTTTACAATCAATTTAAACTTAGGAAAAACAAAGGAAAGGGATAAAAGTGATTTTATATATTGCATAAGTACACTAGAATGTATATTTTAATGATGAACTGTTTTCAATTGCTGATTTTGTGATTTCCATAAATTTTTATTGATTAGTTAACATGTTCATTGTAATTGTAAAATTATATGAATGCATAATCGGACTTTTTAAATTTATACATATATATCTACAATAATTTGTAATCATATTTGAATACACTATAATATATATATATACTGAACTTTTAAATGTAATTAGAGAAGATTTGAACACAAACTTTCAAGCTCCCTTTAGATATCCATTTCATCTTATATAACTGATACACATGACCACATACATGTATTTGGTCATGTGTATAGATTATATACAATGGAATAGATAGCTAAAAGAAACTTGAAAGACTGTGTTCCATTACCCTCTAGTAATAAAATATATATAAAAAATAATTTATAATAAATATTTTTGCTTACTATTAATGGTCAAAGATAATTGTTTTCTTCAACTACAACTGGAGTTTTTATATTTAACTTGAAATAAAAGTATAGAATGTGCAGAAATTAATTAATTCAATACCTGTTGTAAAATTAGTGATTAAATTATTTCTGCACACTGTGGTTTTATTTCAAGTTAAATATAAAAAATCCCAACTGTGATTGAATAAAAATAATTATTTTTTAACTTTTTTCATGCACAGTAAAAAAAAAAGCACATATTAAAATATTTTTTATTTTTTCATATTCAGATATTTTTTGTTGTAATTATTCCTATTTAAAGTGAAGAATAAAAATAATGTTGCCATCTGTGTAACATTTTAAAAGAAATTTGTAGTGCATTAAAAATCAATTCCAATATTACTTGTTTATGAAAGAAGCATTTTAAAAAACTTTTACAATTAAGAGAAAATAAAATTTTATCCATTTTAAAGGAAGCAAATTTTATAATCAACTGAAATTAAGATTTGTTTTTATTTCTATTTTAATTAATCATTTAACACTTTTTAGTGTAACCTTTTTTTTAAAATAAAAGTATTTTAAAAAATATGCCAACCTCTCATGCACTGAACCTATATCAATATATCTAAAATTTGGTCTGACTTCACCCTCAAATTATATAAACTACTCGATAACTCTGAAATATTTTATGATACTGCATTATCAATGACTTCTGATATGCACAAAATTTGTAGGAAATCCATTTGATAGCAGTATGTTAAACTTTGGTTTTAAAACTTATCCTAAACAAAATGTTTAAAATTGAAAATTATTATTTACAGTAAATATCGAACTTATTATGAAAGTTCAAGTTAAACAATTTTGGACTTATGCAATTTCAGAAATATATATATATTTTTTTTATATGTATGAAACTGTAATGCATCAAAGATAGTAATGAAATAATTAGAAAACTACTTACCAATTATTTGTTTTAAGATATCCTCAGAAATGCCAAGATTTATTATGATTTTTAAAAATGTAGATAGGGATTTTAAGTACAGTTATCCAACTATAATCTATAATTTGAATAACTATGATTTCATTAACCAGTTATTTCCAAAAAATATTAAATTAAAAATTATTAAAAAACTAATTTTTATTTTTTTTTAGTTCATAATGCAACTGCAATTGCAAAATAAAACAAATAAAGAGATGTTATATTTTTCAAAAAAATATAACAATATTTTTTTTAATGTAATATTTATCTTTTCCATTTTGTCAACAATTTTCAACAAAGAAGATTAAAGAATAGGGGGGAAAGTGATTTTTATTTGGGGGAAGGGTAAAAGAAAGTGATATTTTAATGAGTATAATTTTAAAAAATATTTAGAAAAGGGAGAATAACATTAAGAAAAGAAAAAAAAAAGAGACAAAGCCACTTAGATAATGTTACTTTCATTTTTTATTTTTTTTTTTAAAAAAAGATAATGAAGTTTTTTTTTTTAATATTTTTACTGCATTAAAGCCACTTAAAAAAAAGATAAAGAATATCTTTTCATTAATTAACTGAAAAGACTTTCTTTTTTTAAACAAAGATATAAAATTAATTATCTTTATTAGCTACAAAACTGCTAATCAAAGTATATGAATTTTTTAATTAATTATTTTTAAAAATATTTTAATGTATATAATTTTTTTAATGAAATTATAACAACCATGTTACATTATGAATATCATTTCAATAGTATTCTGCCCTATTGACAGGCCCAGACAGCAGTCACATCACAAGTTTATCAACTTCTCTAATCATATCTTTTCATTGCCCAGATTTTCAATTCCACATATCTTTATTACTCATATTTTCTAGCAAAGTCAATCTTTTGTCCTTCCTTCTTGTTTTCATTCACCATTCCCTCCAAAACAACTTTCATTAAACTATTCTTCTTAATATATGCTCAATCCAATTTAGATTTCTTATTTTTAATTTCCTCAATCAATATTTTTTCATTTATTCTTTACAAAACTGCTTAATTTATCACTTTATTCATTCAATTAAGGTTTCCAATCTGTTCCTTTTTTTTTCTTTTTTTTTCATTATCCATGTTCTAACATTGCAATAATTCACTTCATACATACCATTTAATTTATCTTTTCCTTAATTCTCTTTTCAAAGTTCCACAAAATATTCTTTTTCTTAATAAATGTCTTCTTTGCCAATGCTATTCTTCTTTAAACTTCATCTTTGCTTCTTCCATCCTTACTTAACCATTTAAATATCTAAATCCATTTATCTATTGAACTACATTAGTAAGAATTTCAACTTGTACTCTTTTTGTATTTGTCCTATCCATAAAAAGACAGTCTTTTTCAACATTAATCTTCATTCCTTATTCCATACATCAACAGGGGTCCCCAACCTTTTTGCACTTAAGAGTACATTCTATAATACCGGCCAGATGGCGGGCACCATTTATTTTTTATCTGGGCACAATTGCTGAGATATTCTTGACTTTGTTTAAGGAAAAGCCACAGTACATCACATCACATATAAATTTATAGTTGGATATTGTTAATAATACACATAATGTACAAAAAAATATTTATTTAAAAAAATAAAATTTTAACATATAATTAACATTTATATTTTTATGCTCTAAAAGTATAGTATGCCTTACAATTTGATTACAATATAATACAATAATTCATTAAAAAATTTCAAAAATTAAATTTATTTGTATCAGATAAATAATTTTTATCATGTTCAGATAGCGGTGGGCACACGTAAAATAGTCTGCGGGCACCATGGTGCCCGCAGGCATAGGGTTGGGGACCCCTGCCATACATACTTCCTACAATTTATTCAAAATATTCAGAAGATCCGTTTCATCCTCAGCTATATAATGAAACAGTAAGATTCGTATTCGAATCTTAAGTTTCACCTCTATCATCTAACACCCAGCACTCTATCCTACCCAAATTTAAACTTTTTTTGTATCGAATTGTGTGTGTAGCAATATTAAAAATGTATAAATATATGTAAAATCCACCATAAACACACACACATTTCGATAACAAATTTAAAACAATAGATAAAAATAATTAATGTAATTTGTATTTTTTTAGTTATATAAAAATATATAATTTTAACCATTTATTTTAAATTATAAAGTTCATTATTTATTGCTGTGTTTAAATTTCATTTAATAATAATTTTAGAAATCTGATTGTAATATTTAATTAAAAGCAAAAATAATCGTATGTTCCCTTTTGTATTTGAAATTTTAAAAGTAACAGTCGGTGAGAGATAATAGATTAATTAAAAAGAAAAATTCCCTAAAATCTAATTACAAAAATGTAAATGTAAAATTAAATGTGAACAATAGAAATGCAGCTTTCTAGATTGATTAAACTTACAAGAATGCATTGATTATCCTCGGGGCAAATGAATGGATCCAAAAATAAAATATAACAAAAAATAAAAAGATCAAGAAAGGAGGACATTTTGAACTTTCTAGGAACTTTTAGTTAAACTTTAGCTGTGCTCTCGATCAGTTGAGAGTCTCCAAGATCTTAAATTAATTTTACCTGCCACAGTATGGTCAAGTAGAAAGCGCCCAGACTATTCTCCTTTCAGAGATGGCCTATTGTATGCCGATACTTCCCATTTCCCTCCATAAAGTCAACCATAAAGATCTGCTGCCAAAACAATTGAAAAGCTGCTGCTGTTGTTAAATTAAATGAATCATCCAAATGCTGGAAAGAACTGCTACTTCTGAAATCATGAACAATTTGCTACTGATTACTGAATTTGAAAACTTCGTATAAACAGGTACCTGTACTACCCAAGCTCTAGAGTACTCTAAATTAATAATCATGCTATAGCTCATTCTATATATAACTTGTAAACTATAACTTGTAAAACTATAATTTGTAAAACTGAATCTAATTATTAATTCCTACTGTAAATTTCTTTAATAATCTAGCTTGCCTAACTCTATCTTTCTTGGATACGTATTTCTAAAATTTACATTTTTATTATCTAATTATAGCATGCTTATAATTTTCTAAATATAAATCCATGATTTCTTGAAACAGTGGATGCATGTCAAATCCTCATTAATATTTATTTCCATAAATTACTTAATATTTTCATATAAATTGACTCACATTCAATGCTTCATTTATTGTAATGCAGGGGTCTACTACTTATCAAATGGCTGACATATTAGTTATTAATACTCACCCAGTTTACCTATTGTTTTATATTTTATTAAGTTTTTAAGTAATAATTCCGTAAATTGCATTTCTTTGAGAGTCAAAAACATTCTTTATTAAATGTTGATGATGTAGGGCCGAGTTATAAAATATATTAAATCTTAGCAGAATAGTCTGTATATTATATGTGTTACATTTTAGAGATGCAATGACCTATTATAAGCCTTGGATACTCCGGATTCTATAGGATTTAAATTAATTCCAGTTATCTTACACAAGCGGACAAATAAATGTCCCGTAGGGCTTGACAAACGTCACGCAGCCAAGAAGCAATCGTGGCACGAACCACTTGCCCCTGGTTATGCTTATGTGACACCTTATCTCTTTGGGCCTATGGTAAATGCCAGCCCGTTGTTCTAAACTCATCCACGGCTTCACAGTTTCAATATACTGCCACCCTTATATCACCTTTCTAGACGTATCACGTGTTTCTTCGTATTAACTTTATTATTCAATGTATAACTCCGTCTCTGCATTAGTGACATAACTCACTCTCAAATAAATGTTTGCCCATAGTAATTAGTAAATATCTTTAATTAAATAAATATATGTTCGCCATTACGATTAATCCTACTTTAGACTCTTGCATTGCAAAGGTATAAATCCCCAAAGGCATGCTCTTGAAATACTTGCTCGAGAATTTTAGGTAGCTAGATTACGTCATCCAAATAAATGTATTTCTCATTAAAATATAACAGTATCGGAAACACCGCTACTGAGATTTAAATAATCAAATATTATTAGTTAAATGATTTATTACAAAATATTCTAAATAAATACTTTTAAACTATACATCTGCCGTTACATCTTTATTTATTCAATACCCATTCAATATAATATCTCCTCGATTCTGTAAAATATAAATATTTAATATTGATGTTATTATTGGCTAACTCAAAATAAAATTCTTGATTCTCTTGCATCTCCCTGATCACCGTGCCTAAAGAAATATTTCTAATGTAGCATCAGATGCATTGTTTCATAGATTGTATTATGGAACCAATAAACTATGTTCAAACTCAGTACTACGGGTGGCTTTGCTACCTAGATAGTGCTGCAGTTCTGTGTGGTGGTCGAATTCTGCACTATGTTAACGAATCACATGTTTCTGACTGTTACAATAAGAGCCTTATCATCTGATAATCTTCTACATTTTATTATTCTATCTCCAATATTGGCTCTTCTATATTCCAAACATTTATCTAACATATCTTCTAAATAAATATTAAAAAGCATAAGTGATATATAGCATCCTTGTCTAACTCTTTTTTCTATATTTACTTTGTCAGTCTCATTATTCTCCAGTCTGATTCTTATCCTTTGCCCAATATACATATTCCAAATCAATCTTCTTTCTTTTCAAAAAACTCCTTTATTTTTTTAAGATAGTCATAACTTTATTCCAGATTACTCTATCAAATGCATTTTTTTCCAAATCCACAAAATATACTCTCTCCCTCCCTCTCTCTCTCTCTACAATTGTTCTAACAACACCAATAGAATCTCTTGTACTTTTCCCTTTCTGAAAACTAAATTGTTCTTCCCTAATATAATATTCTATCTTTCCATGAATCATTTAAGTTAAAATCCTCAACAATATTTTGAAACATGAAATAAAATTTATTGCCCTACACTCTTCACATTTAATAGTTTTCTTCTTTTTAGCAATTGAAATCATTACAGTCCTTAAGAAATCTTCAAGCCAAACTCCACTATTATATATCAAATTGCAAAATTCAATTAATTTCTTCCTAATAATTTTTCCCATTTCTTTCAAAAATTCTACAGAAACTGCATCAAATCCAGCAGCTTTACTATTTTTCATTTTTTCATGTGTATTGAAAATATTTACATTATCGAAGTACATGTTACAATATATTTTAAGCATGGTTTGTTATCGTCTATAATTTTAATATCAAGTCATAGCAAATAAATTGAAACAATGATCCTATTATATTGTACAAAAATAAATTTTAGGTTTAAACAAAACCATTATAAGTTTTATAATGTAAATTTAATTTAATTTGCAAAGTATTTATTTTAAAAAATTATATAAAATAATTTTATATCTTATTTCTTTTATTCATTGGCAGTAAACAAAATTTTAATAATTACAAAACTGTTATTGCAGGACATCCATTATTTTAATAGTTTTAAAAATATGGTTTAATACTTAACATTTTTAATAAGATAATTATTTCAAAGAAAACATGCTTTAATATATCACTGCAATAAAGATTTTTTTTTAATTATTCATATTTTTCATAAGCTGGTAACTATCATATTCTGGTTTAATTCTTGATAATAAATTATATAATATAAATTAATATAACTAACTATAATGTACTTTTTTAATCAGCATTATTCAAAAAACTACATTCCATAAAATTTTCACAGGTATTCTACAAAATTATAAAAGATTATCATGAAACAATTGTCTTAAAGTAGCATCCTAATTAAGCATATATGTTTATGTAACAAACATTAATTGCATTTGCCAAAATCAATTTTGCACTTTGTATTCATGTATTTGGTTTATATATTATGTATAAATATTGTAACTTCTACCCTTTTAAAATCTAAAATACAAGGAATAAATCCTTTATGTTGCTTTTGCAAATTAAAAATAAATCATAGATATAATAAAATATCTTTATCTAACAACAAAATGATATGTAACAATAGCTGTAATATAGTCATATAATCATAACCCATAAAAAAAATAACATATAAAAGTTCTTTTCGGCAAATTTTAAATTTTTGCCCTTTTCAATATGTCTTAATTACAAAAATAACCTATATTGCATACATAGTGACATCTACTGGCTCTATATAAAATTAACACAAGTCTATAATTACACTTAAATATTTTTTAATAAATAACTCCAATAATATTATTTTCAATTTTTATTGAATGTTTTTAATATTATTAAAATATGTTATATTAGAAATAATTTTGCATAGTAAAAATAATAGGGTAAAATGAATAATTTTTAAAAAAAAAAAAATGATTCTGAGCAAATTATTGCTAAAATTAGTAAAAAATATTGAGTTCAAATATATTAAAATTAATACTAATAATAGTTACAGTTATTATAAATATAATTATTTTTAATATATATATATTTTTACTTCTATATAATCAGAATACATATAATTATTAAAAATAAGTAAATTCACACATATTTGATTGCCACTTTTATAAATAAATCACCTATATTTCCCATATCGACTATATTTATTCCACAAAACCTAATATAAGGAATAAATTACCAGATAATATATCAAACTTTGTTTATAATATGTATTGTGCCCATAATATATATATATATATATATATAGAGAGAGAGAGATTAGAAATTAAAACAAAATAATATATGGTATAACAAAAATAACACATTTTCATCATATAACTCTGAAAATATTAAATATAATATTATACAATCTATGGACCACTAATGCAGAACAATCAATTCAACTTTTCTTTCTCAAAATATAATTAAAAAATGGCATGCATGCACTTTTTGCAAAAGCTAATTTTTAAAGATATATATTTAAATCCCACAGAGACTTCCTATTAGTCAAACATTTTAGAAAATTTTAATAGATACTTTCAAAATAAGTACATATATTAACTTTTAAAAAGAAAAACAATTTATAATATACTGAATTATGCAATAAATTGTTTCAAAATTATTCTCTATAAAGTAAAATTACTTGTTACTACACACACACACACATATATATAAACAGAATTAAAAGCTTATTATCAATTTGTGGAAGCAATTATCTATAAATATATGTTTGCTCATTTATATATATACATGTGTATATGAACATAGTAAAAATTGCTCAAATATAGTTACTAATGCATATTTATACTTCCGAATTATAATTTATCAATATTATTGAATAAATGTTAGAATCAAATTATTGCACAATCTAATAATTATTTTGATAATTAACCGCCACCCCACCCCTAAATGTGTTTGCAAAGGTGAATCTTGGATTAAAAATGAAATATCAAAATATTACAATTTTTTACAAAAAGAATATTATGAAATACGATTAGTAATTATTTCTTTGTCATTTTAATCAAAATTTTATGGATCTCGAGCAAATCTAATAAGAAAATTGCAATTTTAAAAGAAGTATAGTGAGAATAAATGCTTACACAATGAATAAACAATATAATGAATATTTTTTCTCAATGTTGTGAATTTAATTCATTTATGTTTTTTTATGCAGTGCTGAAAATATTATACATATATTTTAAAAAAATATTCTCTTAGATATGCCATGAAGCACAAATGATGAATTTGAAAGCTAATTAAAAGAAAAAATTTTAAGATAGCCATAATCGAAGTTGTAAATATAAAACAGTAAATCTCTTGTGGTGAAAATATTGCTGCATAAAAAAAAATGGTCACAATTGAAATGCTAAACAGAAAACCAATAAATCTCTAGCAGTAAAAATAATACATGTATTTTTTTAAGCTATTCTACAAAATGCAAATACTTCAATAATTTTATCTATGGGCCATAAATGCAACATGTGAAAACTGATTAATGTTGATCATTAAAAAAAATTGAAGCAAATTTACAATACAAAAAAAAAAAAATTGGTAGAAGTCTAAATACTCAGCATGGAATGACAAAATTAATGAATACTGACTGGAATAATCAATTTTATAATAAGGACTAATGGCTAATATAGCAATTATGTGCATAAAAATTTTTGAAGCATTTCATCTTTGGCTAGGATAATACATGTTTGTCATATTTTACAATCTTATTACCACTATATATATTTTTTTGAATTTCACTAATTTTTAAAAAATATTTCCATATGTATACAAATATTAACTTTAAGAATGTATCAGAAAAATAGTCAAAAAATTGATCAATATTGAAGTAAAAAGAAAAAAAACTATGTAAAATAAAAGACAATAAAATGATTCAGTGATTTAAATTTTGAATATAGTCACTAAATCAATAATTTGCAACATTTTAAAAAAGATTAAATTAATAAATGTACAGACAGTGAAAGGGACTTCCAGATTGAGCAATTTACTTTATAAAACTATAAAATAAATGGAAACTTTTGTTAATAGTAATTAATCAAAAGCAAAGGACGTGATAATTTCAATAAGGTGATCATTTGTGAAAAGACCTCTTTTTGAGTAATTTTTTACTAAGATTTCTAGATTGTTACTGTGAAATATATTACCAGCAAAGCATAGTTCACCCAATTCAGAAAAAGAATTGGATTGCTAGCATTATAAAGCATTGTGAGGCAACTAATACATATAGAAAGGATCATTACTGAGTGTTAACTTGAGGAATTAAAAATAATCATTTTCATACAAGAAAATAGAAGTTCCACAATCAACAATATAAGAATTTTATAAAGATATGTATGTCTCTTTACTTTTTTATTTTATGCTTTTAAAGATTGAACTTTAGATTTTATTAAAATCTAACTGTACAAAATGTGTAACAATTAATTCTTTGTATTTTAATATTTTTTCTTTTATATTATTTTTTCTATTTAAATAGTTTTTTTGGGGGGTAATAATTTTGATCTACACCTTGAACATGGAACAAATAATCCTAAATACATATATTTCAATATGACTGATATAATGAATAACCTGAAATCAATTAATTTGTTGTAATAGAATTCACTATACGTCAAGACAATTTATGAATAAATTTAAAATTAATAACTTAAAAAATGTTTAATTCTTTATTTTTATTTTATTTTATAATGATTATATTTATGATATATTAGTTTTATGGAATATACAATATTTTACCTTTAATATTATGTAAACTGAAGTTATTGTGAAAATCACATTTTTAACCAAATATATAAATATTCAATACAGTACATGTGATAAATAAAAATAATAAAATTAATCCTATATACTCATTCTTAGTAATAAAAATAGGCAAACAATATATATATACAACAATACTGTACTTATATATTTTTAATTGGTTTTAATAGTTTTAACTATTAAAAGCAATTTATATTGAATCAAATCTAAAATCGGGATAAAAACACTCTTTTTTTGTGGGTGTTTATTCTTTATTAGGATAATCAAAAAATTAACAGATTTAAATTTGGAAATTTATATTACAGTGCAGTAATGAATTGTGCACTTCCTCCATAAGATATGTTAAATGAATAGAAAGCAACCCCTATCTTGAATGAAAGTGTTTTAATGAAAGTTATCAAAACTTTCAACATGGAGGAAATTCAGGTATTAATATCTCTGTAATACTACAGGCATACTATTCATTAAATGAGATTTAAAGTGTATATTTGGGGTAGGAATAATCTATAAAGGAATAAATGATTAATAATAATTAGTATATATAAAATCCATGTGAATGTTTGTCCATAAGGCTGTCATGTGTCAAATTCACAACCAACTAAAAAACTATTACGTTTGTCCATAATGTTGTCAAATTCATAATTGAAAAGTCAAACTTTAAATTTGTTTTTATAAATAAATAACTAAACCATAATTTACATTTCGTGCATTTTATGCAAAGGAAGAAATTCCATCCTTTATACTTAATAATCTGTAATTTTTATTACGAAGCATATTTTATGTGAAGAAAGTAATTCTGCCATTAATAAATTGTAATTTTCATAGTTGTCATAATACTATCAAATTCACTTATCAAATATAACATATATTTAAATTTTAATTTAGCTTTATTAAAAGTTTTGTGTACGAGCTTTCAGCCAAGTACACAAAACTATTACTAAAGCTAAATATATTAATATCTTGCCAGATATGTTTCTGAAGTATACCAAACAGGCCAAGTTTTTCCAAACATTTTGTTTTTCAATTTTCCAATTGTGAATTTCTCATTATTCATATAATGTTAAAATCTTTTATTTAATTTACATTAAATCTTTAAAAAAAGTTGTTAAAGCAACTAATTAAAAAAACAATAACAAACTTTCCATAAGCTGGGTACAGTTGGTTATTAATATATTTATATAAGGTAGTTGGTGTTAAAGTTCTGAGAACAGAAAGTTTGTCACTTATAATCAAAGTATAGTAATTTTCTATCTGAACAATATTAAACAAATGATGAAGATATATATGAGATTGTGATTTGGGCCAAATGAGGATTGCTAATTCAGCATAAAATGCACATCTTGGAGGGATAATTTCTCTTATTTTCATATGTTTCTGGCCATATGTTTCAAAAAAGTGTGATGGAAGAGAAGTTTGAAATATATATAAGAATAAAGTTAAATTTAAGTAAATCTAAAAAATATGTGAGTAAAATAAAATTATAATATGTGTTATGTATGTCTTCCTCATTTGAAAAAGTAAAGTAGATGTTTCAAAGTGTTTCCATAGTAAGAGAGATTAGTCTGAGTTTTGAATTGACGGATGGAGCTAAAATGATAGATGCACTAATTTAAATATATATATATATATAAATATATTACAGTGCAATGGATTGTATGCTCCTCTACAATGTATTAAAAGTGAACAGAAATCAGTGTTTACTTTGTATGAGAGTAGTGTAGTGAAAGTTATCAAAACTGTCAACATGGTCAAGGAAATTCAGGTGTTGATATTAGCACTACAGATATAGTATTCATTAAGTGAAATTTAAAGTATATATTTGAACTAGGGATAATCTCTTTAATAAATAATTAGTAATAATCATTAATATATTTAAATAAGGTGATTAGTGTCAATGTTATGAAGGCAGAAAATTTATCACCTATAATCAAACTATAGTAATTTGCTATCTATATTATATTAAACAAATGATGATAATATATATAAGAGATTGTGATCTGGGCCAACTAATGAATGCTGGTTCAACATGAAAGGTGCATCTTGGTGATCATTTATCTTTTTCATATATTCCTAATCTTGTTTCAGAAATGCACGATGGAATAGAGATTTGAAATATATCTAAAAATATAATAATGAAGTTAAATTTAATGTTTTCTAAAAAAACATATATAAGAAATTAAATTTTAGCATGTGTTTATGTGTCTTCCTCACATGAAAAAGTGAAGTGGATGTTTCAAATTACATCCATAATGAAAGTTAGTCCGACTTCTGGACTTATGGATTTTTGATAAAGGATTGAGCTAAAGTGAAAGATGTAATAATAAAATAATAAAAATTTGTAAATATATATTATAGTGCAATAGATTGTATACTCTTACAAAAGGGGTTAAAAGTGGATAGAAACTAATCTTTACTTGGCATGAGAGTGCTGTAGTGAAAATTATTGAAACTGCTAACATCAGCAAGCAAATTCAGGTATTGATACTATAGACTTACTATTCATTAAATGAGATTAATCTCTAGTTTAATAAATGATTAATAATAATCATCAATATATTAAGAGTTTGGTGTCAAAGTTGTGAGTGTGTAAAGTTTGTTACTTGTAATCAAACTACAGTAATATTAAACAAATGATAAAGATATGTGTAAGAGATTGTGATCTGGGCCAACTGATGAGAATTGTTTCAGCATGAAATATGCATCTTGGGGATCATTTATCTTTATATGTCTTTGATCATATGTTCCGGAACATGTGATGGGATAAAAATTTGAAATATATTGTAACGGGATTCAATAATATAAAAACTTTACGAATTATTCTAAGTCTAATTACTTATCATTTTACTTTGTTAAATCATATTAATCTTTAATATGATTTTCAAGATCCTGTTATTCAAGCAGAGGAGTAAATATGATTATCATACCCCCAGTCAGACTGAGATTTAATAAAAATATTAAAACAACTCACACTTTTCCAGATTGAGGTAACTATCTGGCTGCATGAAACATGAAACATCTCATGGGGATATTTATGATGGGATTAAACCCGGGGTGCTATCTAGTCAACTAGACTAGACCCCAAGAGACAATGTTAGCATACATCAAATGCTTGATCCATGACTAGCTAAAAAAAAATGAGATCGGCATCACAGAATATTTAAATAAAATTGTCTATTTATTCATAATTAAATTGAGAGAGAAACGTAAAACACCCTAATAATTTACAACACATTTATTAAATAATATAACATAAATAATAACGACTATTCAAAAACATAAAACAAAATATGAACACATATAAATTACTATAATTTGTAGCAATCTTATGCTTATTTAAATGTAGTTATTAATATTTATGAATATCTATTTAAGATGAAATTTAAAAGTTCAATTCTGTATTAAGAATTCAAGAGTTCTATTAATGACATCAATAAATATATTTACCTAGATCTAAACACAGTCTCTGTTTTTTTTATATGGGTGATCACCCCTGACTTCTGATCCAGTCAGATTCATGGTAGGTGTATATTTTGGTACAAGTGAAGCTTCTTTGTTCCGTGTCCTATGGCATGGGCTGTTTCCATTGATTTGGCATGGCAGGTTCAAACATTGGCAAAAAGGCAAGTCAGAGTAATATATCACTGCATCTGGCTAATGGCAAACAGGAGACAAGTGGAGAAAAAATGAATGAACACCCAGCTTTGGTCTAACAATGCATTTCTCTCTTAACATGACTGTAAAAATATGTTTTCATCATGCTGGACTTCATTGTTTTAACTGCTTGTAGATTTTGTTCAGAACTGCTGGCTGACCTTGGTTAACTCTCTGGTCAACTACTGTCTTCTATAAAATTCTCTGAATAATCTTCTTGAACAATCTAAACCTCTGAATAATCTGAATCACTGAATAGTCTGCATAATCTGAATAGTCTATCTAATTTGAATAGTCTGAATAGTCTGAATCATCTGAATCTGAATAATAACAATAGGGGATTTCCGCTTTTTATACATTCTGACTCCATCCCTGCTTGAGTTTTCACCCAAGCTATCAAGCCATTTGATTTTTATTTTTTTAATTAGTACATTTTTTTTTTATTATTCCCTTATTTTTCCATTTTAATTACATCGAAATTAGTTCTTTATTGCTTATTTAATCAGTCTGGAATCTTAATCTCCAGAACCTGATTAATCTTGTACAAATTGTTTCAATTAATTATAAACCTTTAATTAAAAAGTGCTTTTAATCCAAAAGTACTCATGAAAGAGTTACATGTTAAAATAAAAATACATAAAAGAAAAAAAAATATAAGCTATAATTAATAATTTTAACTTAATACCCAATATTTGCACTTTTTTTATTATTTAATTTTTTTTTCCTTCAAACTATTATATATTGACATATAATTGTAATTTTTCTATTTTATTTTTAAAAAATCAATCAATCATATAACTCGTATATATATACACACACTTATGCAATGTATATATACATTATTACAGATATCTAAAAATATATTAATGAAGTTAAATTTAAATATATCAAAAAAAGATGTTTATGAAATTAAATAATAACATGTACTATGTATGTCTTTCTTAATTTGAAAAAGTGACGTGGATCTTTCAAAGTGCATCCTTAGTGAGAGATGTTGGAATGATTGTGGGCAGGACTGAGATAAGATGAAAGATACACTGATAAAAAAAATACAAATTTGGAAATATATATTGAATCAAAATAAAACCCTGACTGAAATACTCTTTTTTGTGTTTTTATTCTTTGTTACATATTTAAAAACAGCAGATGCATTCTTCTTTATCTGTACAAGCTTGTGAAGATTTTAATTGTTTTTATTGAGAAAAAGATTAAATTATTAAATGCATTGATCAAATTTGCATTTTATCTACATTTAGAAATCTGCATGATACATATTTGCCTTTAAGTAAATCTTAACAGAGAAATAGATTGCACCACACACGTATATGATATGGCATCTGAGTTTTTAAAAGAGTCTTGATTTTTTTTTGTGTGTGTGTAAAGGCTATTAAAAAAACAATAAGAAATCATAGAAATACAAATATGGATATTGCAGAGCTAAATGATAAGTACTTTCAAGGTAAATACAATATTAAAAACTACACTTTTTAATAATAATTTGCCATATATAAATTAATTTATCTCAATTATTTCAAATTTATTCTCCAGAAAGTAAAATTACTTTTTATTATAAATATATTTTCATACATGAGTCTTGGATTAAAAATGAAATAAGAAAATATTGATTCTTACAAAAAACCTGCTAGAAATATAATTAGCAAGTATTATTATTTGTTGTTTTGATCATAATTTTATGTAGATTAATTTAAACCTATTAATACAATTTCTGTTTTAAAATTTACATATCAAAATTCATAAGTAATGAATAAATGAAAAATTAATTATTTTTAAAATGATTAAATTATTTATTTTTCATTGTTATATTATGATAATGATTATATTTTCTCAGTTTTATTGTCATGTTATGTTAGCTTTATGGAATATATATATTTTATCTTTAACATAATTTAAACCGAAGTTATTGTGAAAATTGTACCTTCAATAAAATGCATAAAACAGTGATATGAAATATTAAATTTAAAAAAAACACCAATAAAATGTTTTAATACTATAACAGAAAAAAATACTGCACTTGAGCATTTAAATTAAATAATGACTCTGATAGCAACATTATTCATTTGCACATACTTTTTTGTAATAGTTTCATGAAAACTAATGATAAACAACATTCAAAGTTACAATATTTGAAGGATAGTGATTATTACAATTTCAAATATTTGGATCACACTATCAAGTGGTTCTGAAGATAATTAGAAAATTACAATGTATTTTATGTAGAAATTTTGATTGATTTTATTATTTTTTCCCAATAACATATATGTAAAGGAGCAAATTTTTAGACTTTGAAAAAATTAAAAACCACTAAACTATACATATATATATTTTTTATTATGACATTAAATTAATAAAAAACAGCACTAGCTATAATGATATTGATTATCCAATAACTAGTGAGAGTAAAAATTTGTTTAAATTCCTGAATTAAAAAAAGTGGATATGATCAACAATTTTTTGTATAACAATTAAACTAGTAAGATACATAATTTATTTCTGGTATAGTTAGAATGAGCATCACGTTTATTTATAGAGTTATTTCAAATTAATTAGTCACCATATGTCAAAATTCAAAAAGGATTGATATTCTATAAATGGATAATTGAACTATTCATAAGAATATAAGAAAATTAATATAATTAGATTGGGTGATAATTTGATTTTTATAATTTTATTGCTAAGCCACAATTATTAAGGGTGTTTCACTTTATGTCATTATTAGTGTGTAATATTATTAAATTTCTCAAAAATTATGTCATAATAGAAATAATAATATTTTCAGACAAAAAAAATCCATTACAATCATGATGTAGTAAGCACAGTAATTAAGCACTTTTTCCATTCATTTTCATACACCCACATTAATATAGGCCTGTACATAAAAAAACATTACAAATCAACTATAAAATAAGTTAAAAAAATAAAAACATTCTTCAAAATAAAAATAAATTTTGCAAAATTTTCATTTATAAAATAAACAATTCCTCATGATAATAATCAATAAAAATAACTTTATAAATGAATTTTCAAAAACTGGAAAATATACTTATGTTTTATTACTGTAAAAGAAAACCATAATCCATTTGAAAATTCCTTTTCTACTCAAAATCTATTTTTAAAAAATGATTTAAAAGAAAAATGTTTCAAAAGTTTGTCATCATAATTTCCTTATTCACTTAGCTATTTCCAAAACATATAACAAAGAAAATAAATAAAAAATATGTCAAAAATTTGAAAAATAAACATTTTATTTTTTGTTTATGATATTGAAAACAATTTACCAACAAAGTATACAAAAGAGTTTGTAATATTATGCCCAGACATATGTATGTAATCAGATTCTTTTTTTACATTATATGAAGATCACAACACAAATCAAATAAACAAAATTTAAAGCATATTGGCACAATAGTACTATCTGTAAGTATTTTCTTAATACTATAAATATTTTTGAACATGTACAATTTCCAATTTAGAATGAAAAATAATAATTAAAAAAAAACTTTTCATAAATTTTTATAAAATCTAATTTATCACTAGATTTTAGCTTTATATATATAATAGAATGATTTGATCAAATTAAATGATTATCACCAGATTATTATTATAGAAACAAAAATAAAGTTAATCAGTAATATGTTTATATATATAAAATTTATAATACTTAAATACAAGTATATACTGAACTTAATGTAATTAGAAGGGATTTGAACTTAGACTTTAAGCTCTCTACATCATCCATTCCAATTATACAACTGATACACTTTGACCACATACTATGTGAAAAAGATAAGTGATCTCCAATATATATATTTCATGTTGTACTAGCACTCATCAAGTGGTCCAGATCATCATGCCCCATACATGTATATAATCAGTGCTCGGTTTATAATAAGATAGCAATTCTTTAAACTTTAAGGGACAGGCATCAATCTTCTCCATGGCGTCAATCTTCTCCATCCTCCAACACTTCAGCCATCCATAACATTGAAAATCTGATGAAGGAATGCTCAAAGCCCTTGCTAATGCTAAAATTATTGTCATACCCATGTTAACCTTAAATCACTCTGACTTCTCACATATAGGACTTTAATATGTTCATTTAAATACACAGAAAAATTTATGTTTATATAGTCCTGTACAGTTTGATATCCTGATAGTGAGACAGATGCAAAAAACTGAAAATTTCCATGATCGAAACTCAACCTATCACTTTTAGTGTCAGAAAACATAATTTTAAACCAATTTTAACTATTCAATTATTTTATATATGAAATAATAACAATAAAGGATAATATATTTGGCTACTGTGTGATCAGTAGCTCAGGATATCAAATAAAATTCATTCATCAAAATAAAAGATTAAATATAATGGTTTATAATAATCAAATTAAAAAATAAAAATTTTCCTCAAGTGAGAATTGATCCAAAAACTTTAGCTCTTATGTCCATATGAAAAACCATATGAGCATATATAAAAATACAAACTTAGCAAAAAAGTATTAAAATAAATCAATTTTATTTATATAAATCATGAAAATACTAAATACAAATATAAATGTACTTATCACTTTATCAACATCAAAGCACATGTATGTAAAATAAGTATATTTGGATGTATATAGAAAATTATAAACATTATACACATAATTTTTTTGACATTTATACTGAAGCAGTCAAATCTGTTACACATATTTTGCTTCACTGTCTGGTGATATTGGGAACCATCAACCAGAGGTTCAAACTTGGTTTTCTTCTCGTAAATCACTAGGCAGTGCAGATACATGTATACACATGATTATTTCCCCCTTCTTTTGTTAGTTAAGCATTTTTTTTTGATTAAATAATACAAATTTAATTCTGAAATATTTAAATTTCCATCACTGTAAATAGTCATGTATGTGTGCATATGTTTCACAGATAAATAGTATAATTATATTTTATTAAATATGTTTCAGTTTGGTATAATTATATTTTATTAAATATGTTTCAGTTGTTTTTTTTTATATTTTTATTCGTGTATTATTTTATTTAAGCTGATGTAATACCAGAGAAAGTTCTAGAGAGTAATTAAAATATAACTGAAATTTTCAAAGAAAAGAACGTGCCTTGTTTAAATTTAAAATGTCTTTATTAAAATAGATTTTATTTTAGAAAATTCTACATTAATGGAAAATATATCTCGTGGATCTATTTCCAATTCGAAATGGTATGAAACAATACTCTCTGGAATTTATCTCATCATCATCTTTAAAATATAACAGTAACAAAGGATAAGTGCATTTCAGTCAGTTAATGGACATCCGGGTCTTGCCAGCGGCAGGAAATATAGAAAGTTCTAGAAGGTTTTCGTAGCGTATAAATACAGCCCAAATTTCTATGTTAAACACTCTGTGTTTTATTTTCAGAAGGAGTTGCAGGACGAACCTGCGTCACTCAAATTTTTAAAATATGATTCATAAGTAGAGAAAGAAATTGGCTTTCCTGATCTTTCCAAGATCAGCTCCATACCGCTATACTTCTATGCCATCGCCACTTAAAGACTGTCTAAATGAACTCTTAAGCTAACTCTGAAAGGATGCCAGCCATTATTTTTCTGAAATCTGCCTTGCTGACTTTATTTTTTTAAATTATTTCCTATACGCGTATATGGCCGTCAAGTCTTCAATACCAGAGGTAATTCTCTGCCGCAAATATGAACTTTAAAACCTCAATCTATGTGCTTTCTAATGTGTTTAAAATATAACTTTAAAACCTCCATCTATGTGCTTTTTGGTTTATTTAAAAATGTAACTTTAAAACCTCCATCTGTATTTAAAAATGTAATTCTGCCTATTTCATAATCGATGATGTGCCAATTATTATTAATGTCCTAAAATAATGACTTTCTTTAATGCACAAATCTATCTTTTATTTTCTAAATGTACTGGCTGGGTTTCACTCTTGCTATCTTATTATTTTAAATGCGGCAAACTTTTAACTTGATTTTATGTTTGATTATATATATTCTAATATGCTAATAATTCAATCTAGCGAACCATTCTTGTCTTCATTTGCTATTCCGCCATTATGGAATCTTAAATAATTAAATGTAAGCTTTCTTACTAAGCCCCCAAAGTTCGCTCGATTGAATAATATTATTGAATTGTTCTATGTATCTCATGGCATACTATCCATTGCCATAATTAAAGATATCAATTTACTATTATCTTAACGCTATCTGATTTAGTGAATTTTAATATTGAGTAAATTAAAGCTTTGTGACCTTACCTTTGCTAGTACTCTATCATTTGCTTATCACGCCATCTAACGTGATTCTGTTAATTAAATTTTCTACTTGTCAAGCGTATTGATATTTGTTAATGATAGGAACTCCGTATTCCTCCTTTGTGTTTGACTTTCTAGTCAGTATTTAAGATGAATTACGTACCATTAAGGATGGTTTAAATTATATCATGTCATTAAGCCAGATTTTATTATTTACTAAGGCCTTAATATATCAGCGTCATTACAGACCTGAAACCTTTACCGTTGCTTACCCTTGATAATGTTATTAAATTTATATCTTGCTTTGTCAAACCACTTCCCGGAGATCCTGGATTTATTTAATAAGGCACATTTCTTGAAGGAGTTTGGAAGTACCGACTCCATGGGTTGTGTTAGGTTGTAGCTAGGTTCTACATGGGATAACATTGGAAAACATCGAAACCATGGAATTCCTACCAACCATTTCTTTAGATGTCATCTGTCACAAGTGCAGATGAGTTTCATGTTCATTTAAGTGGATAAAGCCTCTTGTCCCTTTTGTTGGCATTCTCATCTCGGTCAGCACCGCAGTTATTAATATTTTACATTCCCCACTATTAATCTATAAATTGTAATACTATGATTTTATAAACCACCTAAATCTTTCACTTATTTCTTTTTGATGAGTTAGAAATGTCAAGTTTTAAAGCTTATTTAAGCTGTCTGCACTCTCATTAAACGATTTTTAGATGCGCTGAAAAATAACGTTCAGCAAACTCTACCAAATCTAATAATGTAACAAAATGTGCAAATAAATGTTTTTTTTAATCATTAATGAAAATTTGTTAAGAACTGTATAAATTTTGTAATTTATAATATACTTTAATCTGCCGTTATGCAAACTGTAATAAAACCCTAAATTACATGTATTTGAAAGTTATCAGATCACTTAAGTTTTCATTGAATAGATCACGGCGTTCAGAATCTAAGCCTCGTAAAATTGATATCTTTCATTAGCATATTAAACCACATCATTTTGACTATTTATTGATGTTATTCATATTTATGCCTGATATTTGCATATTCGTTAATCATTAATCTATGTTCCAATATATCATTTGAAATACGCAAATCACTATCTATAATTCTGTGAAACCCAGATAGTATTAATTATGTGTAAATAGATTTCCAGTGTATTTATTTGTTGTACATTATCCATATTTGTTTGCTCAAATTCTAACCAATTATTATTATTATCATAAATAAATTAACAGTTTAATAAGTTATTCTTTGGTTATATATTTTGTTCCTTCCATGCATGCACATCTGGGATTATATTGCATCATATATGGCAGCAAATAGTAAGATAGTTATAAGGTAGCTCATCTTATTGGGATGGGGGTTTACAGATCAAATTAACAAATTTTCCTATAGATCTTTTGTTTCCCTGCTGTTGCTCCGGGACAGGAATTAATGGAACTTCATTTGTTATTATCAGAAATGTTGTTCGTAATGTTATAGATTTGAAAAATAAGCAATAGGGCAGAGTTCATGATTATTCCTGACTTATGTATCTTGCATATGATGGGACTCTAGGTACTTTTGCCTAGATGCTAGCTCTTGTTAGACGAACATACAATTCTGACCGGTACAATATAGATAGACAATTTGGTTAATATAGTGATGGTTTTAATTTCAGTCAATCAATAAGAAAATATAAAATGTTGTGATTAATGCTGCTTTGTTTTCATTATAAAAGATAATTATAATATGCTTTTTAATCTAGAATCATATACCATATACAAGTTGCAGAAGCTGTACACCTAAAAAATATTAATCACTCAGTTAAGGCTGAGTGCTTTCTAGGTTCATAATTATTTCTATATGAATGGCCATTTATGTAATCTAAATATATTTATCACTGTATATGATAGATTATAAAAATAATGATAATTTATTTTTATGTGCAGATAGTTGATGATTATACATACTACTATGAATCAAACCATTTTTTTAAAAGGCTTTGTTTTTGACTTAATTAATGATCATAAATTATTAGAACTAAATCTACTTATACTATTCTCATATCTAGAAATCTGAAAAACATATAATTGAAGGAGGAGAGTATTTAAATTTAAAATAATGCCTTAAATGATTAAAAATATATATTTTTTAAAAAAGGATTTATATTCAAATATATTTTTAATAAGAAAAAATTAAGAAGATTGAAATAACTGAAACACAGGCTTATTATATACCTGTGTCTATATATGTAATATAGGGTATATGAGCACAGACTTTCAGATGACCCATCACTATCCACTCTATCTAATAACACTGATACACTCAAGCACATATATGCTGATGATTGCTGGTTTAGCATGAAATACGTATATTGGTGATTATTTATCTTTTCAGCATATATGTGCTTGAATGTATCAGTGTTATTAGATAAAAGTGGACAGTGATGGAAGATTGAAAATAAAAATACAAAAAAAAAAAAATAATAAAAAAAAAAAAATGAAGTTTGACAAATTCTTAGAAAATATAAAGAAATGTGAAACTTAACAGTTGATTAACAGAAAAGACATTAACAGTTGATTCCAGAAAATAAAGTCTAAATGCACTCAGTAATAAAGTTAATCAATTTTAATTGGGACTGGAACAGATTAAATTGCAGTGATTATTTATAAATAATAACAATACACATCAACATTTTCTTATATATATATACAAAGAAATATGTTGTAGTTATAATTAAAGAGGAATTAGACCCAGACTTGCAAGATCCCTATAATCATCCACTCTATCCAATATAACAGATACATAATAGTATTTATTTTTTAAATGAATAAAAACAATTATCTGTTAAGCTTATTTTTAAGTTAAACTTTGTCCTTTGTTCATAGTTAAGATTTTTTAAAATATATATATTATTGTAGCTATTATAATATTGTATTTGATATCATACTACTATATTCTAAAATTAAAATCTTTAAATGATGATGACAAAAAAAAAAAAATCACTGATCATTTTAAATCACTAAAAATATTAAGAAGTACACTATTTGTCAAGAGTTACTGTAATTCTGAGGAGAATTTTTCCAAGAACTTTTACCATTATTTGATTTTGAATTAGATAAATTCATGAATAATAAATATACGATCAACAGGGACGTCCATATTTACATTTTTAAATTACTTTTTAAATCACTGCAAATTTATATTAGGAATGCTGTAAGCTGGAAAAATGTATCAAATGAAATAAATATTATATCCTTCATTTCTATACACATACTGAAATTGATTACGTACAACTAATTTAAATTTGGTTTTATTAATAGATAATGTTCACAAAATTCTGTATATAAACATATCAAAATATATTTTTAAATACATTCTTATTAAACGATACAAACTAATATATGTTACATATCATGATTTTCCAAAATAGTAATACTTAATCTATTAATACATTCAAATATCAGCCTTTTAAGCTAATTGTGCATACGCTTTGCGAGTGTTAATAATAAATGAATATATTATTAACACTCGCAAAGGTATGCACAATTAGCTTAAAAGGCTGATATTTGAATGTATACAATTGTAAACATATGCTATATAAAATAAATGCTTATTTACATATGATTAAGTTTCAGTTGGAATGACGTTTAGTAAATTCTAGACAATTTCACCCACATCATTCATTCAGACATCGTACATAGTAATTTAAAATGATGGTTCCATCCTCACGCTTTACTTGCCAGTACTTCAGATTTGCTCATATATAAGCATTTGAGTCGTAGGAATAAGAGGATTCCTTTTATTCCTGCATAAATACTATATCTTGTATTGGTGAGAAAGTATTCATTTATTATTAACACTTGCAAAGCGTATGCACAATTAGCTTAAAAGGCTGATATTTGAATGTATACAATTGTAAACATACGCTATATAAAATAAATGCTTAATCTATTAATGTAATTTAGAAGGGATGGAGTGGATAGCTGTAGGGAAATTGAAAGTCTGGGTTCAAATCCCTTCTAAATTACATTAAGTTCAGTATAGACAATATACTTGCATTTGAATATTAATCCTTTAATGGAAATCATACAGGTCAATCCATCTGATATCCAAAAGGTACTCATCATAAGATCATGAAAATTAGAATAATATAATGAGAAAAAATGAAAAATAATGCAGTGTCATGAATTTAATTAATATTTAGCAAGTTTGAGAATAAATAAAATCTATAAGTAACTGTTTCTAAATTCACATTTTATTAAAAATTATTTCCATGAAGAGATATATTCCACAGAGAGAATCATTTATACAATTTAATCAAAAAAAAAAAAAAGCTTTCTAATAGAAAAAACATATTGATAATAAATAATAACTTGTGTATTGTTATATAAAATATACAATAAAAAACCTTTAATTAAAATTAATATTCATATGATAATATAATATCTTAAACTAACAAACACTTTTAAATTCTATAAATAATAACAATTGAACTCATAACTATTTATAAAAATAAAAATTCATATAGATCATAGTATAAAAACAATATTTAAAGTTATAAAAAAATTATTAAAAATCGTTTTTTTTTTTCAAGTTTAACTGCATAGCTAAACGTTTTCTGTTAATATTCTACCAAATCGATATCCATAATCAAACTTATTTAATGAAAAAATTAAAATAATTTTGTAATAATGAAATTGAAAAAAATTTACTTTTTCTGAAGAATAAAAACTATCTGGCTTGACTTTTTGCTGTCAGTTTGTAAGAAAAGTATAGCACCACTATACAATCCCATAATATAATTTAGCCAAAAAAAAAGTTCACGTGAAAATATATCAAACCTCATTAAATCAAGATTTATGCAACAATATCTGAAATCAATTTATGAAATAATATTACGAAAAGTACTTGTTAAAATAGCATTTGATGAATATCTTTATATAAAATTTGAACAACCTAAACGTCTCACAGATCAAAGTTCCAATATAAACTTTAGTTCCAATACAAACTATTACACTTGATTGTAACTTGTAAATCATATTAAATTTGTTAAATAAATTTCTTTTTGGAACAAAAAAAAAAAAATTTGTATAAAAGTTATATATTAATGCTTAATCAAATAATTTAGAAAACAAATAAATTGTTAATATACTATTAAAACCAATAAAACATCAAATGATCACCATTTCCTGTGCTCTTTTAGTTTAGAAATGAGAATACTAAAGATTTAAAAAAATAAAGATTCAAGTATTTTAATCATTATCTTTTTATTTTTTTACAGATAAATAAAACACATTAAAATATAATCAACTTTATGACTTCAATACTAATTAATAGGTATAGATCTTTCAGAAATTAAAAATTCAAATATTTCTGCACAACTAAATTTTCAAAAAGCAAATTTAGAAAATCTGTTTATTCAAAAATGTATTAAAAAATTCAGAAGTTCAACATCACAAGTATTAAAATTAATACTAGTTAGCAAAAAATAACTATTACATTAGAAAAATTTATCTGGAATGTCAAATTCAACTAATCTCTATACTTCTATATACAAATATAAAGCTATATCTGATAGTTAACTGTTGATAATAGAATTATCAGATCAGATAAATAATCCAGGATACAAAAGTGGTGGTCATGTGATATTTATTGGCTTAATCCAGGATACCATTAAAAACCTTTATCACATGTTGTCACATTATGTGCCTTATTCATTACATGTAATTATGATCATATAATAAATTAAGCACCATAGTATAATTGTTTCCTCATCATTCTTACTGCATTAGAAGTACTAATTCATACTTTTTTATTCTAATTCAGAGCCATCTGATTCTATTGATCAATAAACACTATATACTAATGCTATATCCAATTCCTAAACTAGTTTCTGGCTGTTGTTCTTCATCAACAAGATACACTTAATTTGCACACACATATTCAGTGTTCTTTGATTACTCAAGTTTACAATAGATGGCTTTGAAATAAATACAGTGAATTACTGTTCTTAAAGCAGATGATGGAAGGAAACTGAGACAGTAATATCATCTTTTGTTTGATATCTCTCAAGTTAAAATCCTAATATGAAAATTAGATAATATTTTTCACAAATTGTTTTACATATCTAGTGAGTTTAGTTTCAGTGAGAAATTCTGCTTCCAAAAATTATTGTGATCTTTTCTTTTTCCAGTGCCATTTGAAAATTGATATACATATTTTTTTTTAAAATCTGATCATATACTTCTCAATTCCAGCTACAGGCCTGATGAATCCCCTGAACAAATTATCTCTCTGGTACTGACTAATACAATCATCTGCCAGTTTAAGACCTGGGATTCAAGATCTGAAATGAATCTTAAATATGTTTTTTATATACTGAGGATTCTTAAGAAAGCTTAGTATTATTTTCAGATAGATAGTTCATATCCAGTCAAATTAATCATCCAATATGGGTATCCAAAAATCATTCTTAAATTGTCCTGTTAAATATAAACATAATGCAGATTTCATCACTAATAATACAAGTTATACAATTCAAAGTGTCGAGTCTATAATTATCTTTTCCTTGGTATAAAAATACCAGTTCTTCATTTAATTTTCATTAATTCAAAAATGACAGTATAAGCTTTTGTTAAGTCATATCAAATTAATTGATTCATTTTCTACTTAGAATAATTGAAATCTTATTTGTTTTCTTATTTTTCTAAGATAATTTTTTTACATTTTACGTTCTTGTTGAATCTAAGCAATTCTAAAATGAAAACAAGTCTCATTTGCTGTTGTCATATTCATCACCTTACTATATCTCATATATCACTTGATCACCATTTCATATGCTTACACATGTTGTTAATAACAATAGGAAATTCTCCATACAGTAATGGCTCTTTAGTAATCAATAGATGCATGAAGGTTTGTGCATAAAATCCCTCATTCAATATCCCCAGACTAGTTTCTAGCTTGTGGCTTCCATCAGTGAGGTGTGTTGGATTTGAGAGCACTGCACCAAGGCTCCTCACTGATGAAAGTCACAAGCTAGAAACTAGTCTGGGGATATTGGATGAGTAAGCATTAGACACAGATTTTATGCACAAACCTTCCTGCACCCATTTATTACAAAGGTTTGCTCTTGGTAGCACTACTGTATGGAGAGTTTGCTACTTATGGATATGAATAAAAATTCAGATAGATTATTATATATGAGTTTTATAGATATAGAGAAGTCATATGATAGAATACATAGAAATAGATTGTGGGTAAATTTAGTGAATTTTGGAATGGATGAAGCTTTAGTAAATATTATTAAGAAATTATATAAAAATAATTACTATACGAATCAATTAGAGGATATAGAATCAATTAAAGTTAAAAATGGGATGAGACTAAGACAAGGATGCCCTATGTCACCTATTTTGTTTTTGTTGTATTTGAGTAAAATGGAGAAAGCAATAAAAAGACTAGGAAGAGGGATAAAGATACTGTTAATAAGTGGCAAGGGAGTATATACTTTGTCAGGTCTTTTTTTTTGTGGATGATATCTTTTTGTGTGCAGAATATTGAAAAGATATGGAAGCTATGCTGAAGGCATGTGCAAGGGTGGGTAAAGAGATGGGGATTAAATTTAGTGAAGAAAAATCAAATATAATGATGGTTAATACTGGGGAAAGAGAAGATGTAGAATTTTTATTGGGGGATATAAAGTTAAGTGTGGTGGATAGATATAGTTATTTGGAAATCATATTAAGTAATCAGGAAAATTGCTTGGATGAATGGGAGAAAAAATTGGTAAATGAAGCAAAGAAATGAAAGGGTTTGGTAAAAAAATTAAGTGCTTTCATATAAGAATATGATGTAGCTAGAATTGTATTGAAGGGAGTTGTTGTAGCAGGGTTAATATATGGTAATGATGTGTTATGTGTTAGTAAAAGGGTATGAGATTACTTAGAGAAAGTACAAAGGGAAGTAGGAAGGCATGCATTAGATGCAGAGGTGTGAACAGCAAAGGAGACAATTCAAGGAGAAATGGGATGGTCAAGTTTTATATGAGAGATACAAAAAGTAAAATGAAAATGTTTGGTAGGTTGCAGTTTAAGGATAATAAAAGAATAGCCAAAATATTATTTAATTGGGTTATGAATAAAGGGCAGGCAACAAGATGGGTGAGAAAGGTAATGCGGTATGCAAAAGATTTGGATAAAGAATTTATATCAGTATACTTGTATAAAAGCTGAGATGATTGTGTTAGGAGGATTGTTGAGTGTTATAGTGGTAAGGAATGAGATAAAAGAATAGATGCATTAATAAAGAATAGGGAGTTGGAGAGATGGAGAACTAGTATGGAGAGTAAAAAGAGTTTAAATATATACAGAAGTAAATGGAACATTGGGTGCAAGTTAATTTATGATAATAGTAAGGAAAGTAGTTTATTGTTCAAGGCTCGAACGGAATCTTTAGCAACAAGAGAATATACATGTAAATGGAAAAATATAGGTGATTTAGTCTGCAAATTGTGTAAGGAAGGCATAGAAAATATTAGGCATCTGTTGATTGAATGTAAATGCTTGAAAGCAGAAAGGATATAAATAATGAAGTTTTGGAAGAATAAATATGAACAAAGTGCTTATACATAAAATGAGTTATTGGTTTTTATGCTGCATTTGGGAAAAGATAAGGGGGATTTAGATATAAAGGCTATAGAGTTGACAAAGATTATGTTGTGGAAATGGGATGGAGCAGATTATGGAAAAGCTTAAGGTGGGGAATGGAAGGGAAAGGTAAAATGGCTAACAGGTTTCTTTTGGGCATAGTTGATGAGAGATTTCTGACTCTGTTTAAGGAGAAGTCACAGTACATCACATCATCACATCATATTGTTATATCTCATACATTTTTATAATAATATTTTACTTAAACAATATAATACAATTTATTTTCATTTTCAAATCATTTACTGATACCCTAATATTCTCATATATTTTTCATAGTAGAATCATAGCATTTTTGAGAAAACATGCATTTAAAAATTTATATGAACATTAAGATTTCTAATATTGAATGTAAGTAATACAAATAGTCTTCTGCAATTATTAAAGATTTAATATATATATATTATAACGATCGAAATGAAAGCGAAGATCGACTCTAACTGCAAAACGATATCTGCAACTACCAGGGCGCCATCTAGGCATTTGAGCCTAGATAAATTTATAAAGTAGGCAGATACGCGCTGTTAGGATTCCACTTTATTTACATATTTAGATCGTTAGCCCATTGTCACTAGCTCAGTGGAGACGCAGAGATAAAAATCTATAAATTTTATATCTTAAATATAAAAGAATAAAAGCCACTGCCAGAAATTAACACATAAAAATATTTATTTACGCACATATAAAATAATATTTAAATTTTGAGGAATAAATTTCTTTTATAATTTTATATTGATCTTTAATTCTAAATTTAAGTAGATTTCAAATAATGAGTTTACTATTTATTTAAAGGGTCGAGTATGAATGGACTACATAGGTCTGCATTTGAAAGGAAAATATTCTTCCCTGATTTAACCTTAGGCAACAAATTTCGCAATCAACTGGCGCCAATCCATCTGATACATTCATGTATTCAATGTAGCATGATACGATAACACAAAATACCATATTGTCAGGAATGTGCATCTGAACAATAAGTAGAAATAGAGAAGATATTGACTCTCCACCAACAGGAATGTGACATCTGTTGGCAAGTAGATCAATAAACTAAAAACTCCATAGGAATGGACTGCGGTCTTCTGCCGACTTACAAACCCATCCATAGGCAAACAGAGGGTGTGTGGCGTATATCTATAATCCTGCCCGTAGCGGACCTCATACTACATCTACTAATTACACAAATATATCCAATCCATTGAACCAATTCAACTACGAAATGAATAACCTAAGATTACCCTCCCTTAATACAACTTTACAAAACTATATAGCCATTCACGCCCGACTTAATTTTAACATTTAAATACGTTCGCACAGATTTGTTTAAAAATGTTGGGTATAGATCGATTACATAGATTCCACGGTCAAAAACATTTCAAAATAAACATAAACGATCAAAATACAAAATTATTGATACCGACAATCGCAGAGGGAAACTTATAAGTAACCCAATAGTATTCCCCATAAGATACTTGCGTTGTCACCAATAACTTAAAAGACATCCGAATAAATACATTTTAGATACTCACCGTAAGGTATCATTATTTATCGAATGTCTATATATTTTGATCAAATATGAAAACCAAAATATAATTAACCGCAAACGAATCCATGCAAGCGTCTATAAACAACTTTAAATTTAATACATTTTAGTTAAAATATAATACACACAAAAAAAAAATGAACTGGAAATGATTGCTTAAACATCTACATAAAAAATATCAATAATTGAATTTGCATTCTTTAAGTCAGATAAGAGTTCTTATTTTCAGTTATTAATTACTTGCAATTTTAGGAAAGTTATTAGATAGATACAATAGTTCATACTTTACGGATTTAATAGATTGAGAAGTCCATCTTCGTGATCACTTTAGTAGATTTTGTCCTTCTTTGAAATGAAACTGCGACTTGCCATGCATTTGGTCAGGAACTGTCATCCAGAGGCCTCAGCTGGTTGTCCGGAAAATTAAATTTATTGCAGACTTCCACATCGTGAAAATCTGCAATATAGCTAGTTATAACGATCTATTCATAGTCAGCTCTAAGATAACAATTTTAATAATCATTTGGCTTTTATATTTTTCTTAGCCTCTTATCATTTGATCATAGGATTCAATCAGCAATACATCACTAATCCTCTGGTGTTTCAGTTACGGTCCGTGCTGAATTTCTGGTGTTTGCATTGGTCATTTAATTTCTCTTTCTTCTCTTATCTAACTTTTCATCTGACTTTTTAATTAAACAGCTTTTAGATAATTAATAAACAATCATTTCCATTTACAGATTACAGGAATTAATTAATACCTGTTTTTATTTTAACTTACGTTATTTTTTTTATTAAAATATTTTTATATTTCAATCTTGTATTTTTTTATTTAAAAAAATACGTTCAAATACTTTTTTTTCTTGTTTATGAAAAAAAATATTTTTAAAGTTTAGCATCTGTGCGAATGTATACGTTTAACAATATTTTAATTTTAGCGTTTAGTTTTTCCTTTTATTTGCGAACTTTTAAGTTTTTATTTTAAATTAATGTAACGACATATTTATATATCGTTACAATATTGTAACGGGCACACGTGCTGTTACATTCTATTAAATAAAATTAAAAATTACAAATAAAAAGTTTGCAAATAAAAATTTGTTTTTAAAAATTAAAAATTGGAAACTAAAAGTCATCTAAACTCGTATATATATAAAATCGCACAGATGAAAAATTATTAAAAGAAAACTTTATTAAAAAAAAAAAAAGTTTTAAAACTAAATTTTAAGAAAAAAACTTAAAGATATAAAGATAAATATATATATATCTTTAAGAATGTACAATAATTTAATTAATGCTATTGTGCAAAATGGAAATGATTATTTTTAATTAGTCTTAAGTAAACTAGCCCTTGGGCATCTCAAAAGTTATAATTAAAGGTCAGATAGGAGGGAAAAACAATAAGAACAGAATATATTGCCAATAAAAAAAATCCCTCAGGAAATGGACCACAGTGAAAGAATCATCATCATCATGATGTCACATCCAGTCGATCTGCAATTTTAATATAAAAAAGAAAAGAATGGAAATAATTTATATAGGTGTGCTATATGTGTTAAGTCCGAAGAGTTGAAGGAGAAGGGATTGAAAAGATGCACTTTCAATCCCTTCAGTTTTTCTAAAAGAAGAAATGAAATATGGTTTTCCTAGATTGCAGACCCCAGGACAATAGTGTCCTGCAATAAAAGACTGCAAAGAATACCAGCTGCAGCAAAGGACCTACGGAATTAGAAACCGCACTGGATCCCAATTACAAGCAACTAAAAAAGTATGGACTTTCTCTTTTAAAACCGTAAGAACTTTATCTAACTAATGAACTTTAAATATAAAACTTTTCCAGTATTTAAATAGAAATATGAGTTTCTATCTGACCAAACTAAATCATTTATTAATAATTATTTTTATGATATGTAAATTTAAAATCATTTCCAATAAAAAAATTTTTTTGTTCTTTTAGGTGTTTATTTTGTTTTTTCTGTTAAGCTAAACTTTTAATAAATGTTAAATTTAAGTTGAGTGTAGATGGCTGCATAGATCATAAAGTTATGCTAGTTTAATTAAAGGGAGGGTTGATCTTAGGTTATTTGTTTCACAGTTAAATTGGGTTAATGGATTGGATGTATCAGTGTAATTAGTAAATGTAGCATGAAGATTCACTACATGCAGTATCACATTATATGCCACACTTGGGCAAAATAAGACCCATTTCTTACTGACCAACGGAAGCAGATGGTATTCCCTGCTCCTTGGATCACCCCTTTAGCCTATGGAATGGGATAGTAAGATGGCAAAAAGGACCACAATCCCTTCATATGTAGTTTTCTTTTTTATTGTTTTTCTCACCAGACAGACCAAGTATTCCTGTACTGGACAAGAGACATTTCTCAATAACCATGCTGTTTAGATGTATAATTCTGACAGTGCGGTATTGTGCTGTTGTATTCATGCTATATTGAATACATCGATATATCAGGTAGATTGATGTTAGTTTGATTGCGAACTTTTGTCCTAGGGTTAAATAAGGGATATAGAATATTTTCTTTTTCGAGTGCAATCTATGTAGTCTATCCATACTTGACACTTTAATAAAATATTAATAAAGTCATCTGTGCAAACTTCTAAAATAAAAAGTTAAAGTGTAAATTAAATTCTAAAGTAAAAGTTATACTAAAATAATTCTAAATTTTATATATGTGCAAAATAAATGTTTCTGGCAGTAGCTTACTCTTATTTTATTATCTTTCTTTCTTTAAAAATAAAGTATACATTATCTCTGCTGCTCCACGAACTAGTGACTGGGGCTAACGGTCTATAATAAAATAAAATTGGATCTTAACTTAAGTATCTGCCTATTATATAAATTTTCCAGGTTTGAATGGTCTGGTGGCACCCCTGTATGACAGATACAGTTAGACTCCAACTATCAAGACCTCACTGCCCATTATAATAGGCACCCAACATAGGGCATATAAGGTAATCCTGCATGTAGCGGATCTTCATGCTACATTTACTAATTACACCAATACATCCAATCCATTAACCCAACTTAACTGTGAAACAAATAACCTAAGATCAACCCTCCCTTTAATTATACTAATGTAACTTTATGATCTGTGCAGCCGTCCACACTCAACTTAAATTTAACATTAATTAAAAGTTTAGCTTAACAGAAAAAAATCATAATAACACTTAAAAGAACAACAAAAAAATAAATTAATAGAAATGATTTTAAATTTGCATATCATAAAAATAATTATTAATAGATGATTTAGTGTGGTCAGATAAAACCTCATATTTCTATTTAAATACTGGAAAAGTTTTATAGTTAAAATTCATTAGTTAGATAAAGTTATTATGGTTTTAAAAGAGAAAGTCCATACTTTTTAGTTGCTTGTAATTGGGATCCAGTGTTGTTTCTAATTCTGTAGGTTTTTTGCTGCAGCTGGTACAATTCTTTGCAGGCTTTTATTGCAGGACCCTGATGTCCTGGGATCTGCAATCTGGGAAAATGATATTTCATTTCTTCTTTTAGAAAAACTGAAGGGATTGAAAGTGCATCTTTTCAATCCCTTCTCCTTCAACTCTCCGGGACTTAACACATATAGCACGCCTATATAAATTATTTCCGATCTTTTTCTTTTTATATTAAAATTGTGGATTGACTGGACATGATGATGATGATCCTTTCGCTGTGGTCCGTTTCCTGAGGGATTTTTATTGGCTATTCTGTTCTTATTGTTTTTCTCTCCTATCTGATCTTTAATTAAAAATTTTGAGATGCCCAAGGGCTAGTTTACTTAAGACTAATTAAAAATAATCATTTCCATTGTACATAATAGCATTAATTAAATTATTGTACATTCTTAAAGATATATTTTTTTTTATTTTTATATCTTTTAAGTTTTTTTCTTAAAATTTAGTTTTAAAACTTTTTCTTTTTTTAATAAAGTTTTCTTTTAATAATTTTTCATCTGTACGATTTTATTTATATATGAATTTAGATGACTTTTAATTTTCAATTTTTAATTTTTAAAAACAAATTTTTATTTGCAAACTTTTTATTTTTAATTTCTAATTTTATTTATTAGAATGTAACAGCGTGTATGCCCGTTACAATATATATATATATATATGCAGTGTTATTTTAAAAGATTTCTCATTTTATATTTCATTCAGTTCTAAATTTTTATTTACATCCAAAATCATACTAAATCTAATTTCTTTGATTCTGAAAATTAAAAATGACACAAATACAAGCTTTTGTAATCAATGAATGTGGGAAGGTTTGTGCATAAAATCTCTATCTAGTGCCTACACATCAAATATCCCCAGACTAGTTTCTAGCTTGCATTATTTCAGTTAAATGAAACAATGCTGCTATACCAAGAACCCTAACATTTTGTGGTCTAGAGATGTTGGACAAATATATTATTAGTCAATAATATATATGTGCATTGTATATATAAACAATGACAAATATAAAAAAATTTTAAAAAAGCTATACAACAATTTAATAATAAGAAAACAAAGTATCATGTAATTATTTTAGCTTACAAAAATAAATGCATTAATTATAATAATTTGTTTTAAATCATTTTAGAGCCATCTATGTAACCATTAGCAATGAGAAACACTAGATGTATATATCCATTCACCTTTACCTCTATTATATATTTAAATAAACTAGCTGATTTGTGTTCAAATCTTTAGAATAATGACGCTTTCAAATCACTAACTTGAATAGTATAATAAAAATAAAAATAGCTGCTGAATAAATATTTGCAACCCAGTGTTTATCATGAAGATCAATAGTCACAAACTAATTTATGGAATTAGATAGCGCTACCATCTGATGTTCATTTATTAATTATTTATATAGATAGCATTATAGTTAGAATGAATATAGTATCAATTACAGCTGTTTATCAATAAATATATAATTAAAAGCCAGTGAACACTTAGACAATCCTAATATCAATAATATTCAACAATTTCAAGCTGTTGTCAAGGCAATCTTTACAATAAAGGTGGAATCTACCTTTATTTATGGTCCAATATATTTATATAGACACTAAAGATTGCAACTTGGACACAGAGAATGAACATTGTTAGACTTACTAATTAAGTCATACTTTGGGAGCAATTTGGAAATTATTAGTGCAGTTTGTAATGTTATAATTGACTATTTATTAGTCTGCATTCAGAACAGCTTATATTTACCTGTTTAAGGGCATTTATTTAAACTTCTTTGTATCAATAATTTCAGTCTCTGTGACAATCTTCAATGTCTACATAAATATATTGGACCATAAATAAAGATGAATTTCATCTTTATTGTAAAGGAGGTTGCTGTGACAAGAGTTTGAAATTGTTGATTGTTATTGATATTGGGATTGGCTAAGTGTTGGCTGACTTTTAATGATTACTTACAAAAACTATTTATCTTTGAGCATTATTACACTTATTATATTTATATATACATGCTGTATGTAATTTAAAATATTTTACAACAAAAAAATCAAGTTATAATAATTTATTTTATAACTGAAAATAAAATTAAGATTTCTCTATTTTCTATATACCATATGCTAAAGCAAAACAAAATATTCAATTGCTAACTACTAAATGTGATAAAAAAAAAAAATTAATTTGTAATGAATCATAAGCATATTCAATCAAAAAAAAACTATTTGAAAAATTATTTCAAAAGAAAATATTTCCAATGATTTCCTAAATAACTATATAATTATCATGGAATTCCATACAACAAATGTAACTGGTTCTAGAAGCATATTAGGCTAAATGGTTTGTTCATTCAACAGTATACTGAAATGCATACATATATGTATGGATTAATGATTCCAGACACAGTTTAAAGTTTCTATCCAACACAACCATTTAAACAGAAAAATTATAATACAAAATCAAAAACAATACATATAAAGTTTAAAAGCACTAAAATATTATATTAATACTATCACTTGACACTTACTTATCTTTCATTAATCTACATTAATAGCTATCTGTTCTGTAATAGTACAATGTGAACTGCTTAATCTAAAAATTTTCTTCATGATGTGACAGTTTTATCTCTCTAGTTTAGAAATCATTTCTTTCCTTGTGTTCATATTAGTTTACTAAGTCCATGTTTTTAGCTCAAGTTTAAAATTATTATGCATTAGGTACATAAAATATTTTTTTAAAAAAATAGCATTTTCATTGTGATGACACAAATAAATAGATAAGAGAACTATAATGATAATAAACCTTTTACAAATTGAGAAAAAGATATTAGATGAATAACCAGAATCATTCTAAAATGTCTTTCACATGCTATATTTACCAATCGCATTCTTTTTAACATTTTTTATTCATTGATTTAGTTGTTTCATATTCAGTATCATTGTAGAAACTGTTTAATTTACATTAGGAAAGCATAAAGAGAAACTTTTGTTTTCATTTCTTAAAATAATTTTGTTTTTAATAGGGTTTTTTTTCCTGAAGATGTTTTTAATAATAACTAAACTAAAAAATAATTCAGTTTTCTACAAACTTTATTTAAGCCTTGATTTATTTATGTTAAGTGATTAATATTAATAATTAAAAATACATTTATTACAGAGAACATATAAAAGAACATTAAGATTAAGTTCAATGCATTCCAATACAGTAATTTATGAAGTTATATATTTCAACTTTTAATTTAAAGTTATATCTTGTATAAGCTTAATTATTTGATATTTGACAAGATAATTATAATGATATCTAGAGATAATAAAGCTTTAAGAAATAAAGCTGATAAATAGAATTACATCAATTAAATTGATAAAAGCTTGTTATTGTATGATTTGTTAAATCACTATTCAAACCTTAATTTAGTAAAGAAAATACATATTGACAATTTGCATGTTGCACCATATAGTCAATATGTTTCTGCACAGTGACTATATAGAGCAAACATCTAGCCCTCAAAAGCTTTCAATATGGCCCCTGTACATTTTTAAAAATGAATATAAAATGGACTTGTATAAAACTTCTATTTAAACATGTGCATAATTCAAATATTAAATTAAGATGTAGTAAAATAAAATATTTATTGACTAAATTACACCCAATCTTTACAATAGTTGTAGTTCATTCTATCAACAAATTATCTATATTGTGTGGTCTATCTAACTACAGATTTAATCTATGACACTGGGATCATTTTGTTTGCTTTTATAGTAATTTTCACATACTAATTGTATATTCACAAAAATAAAATTAAAATTGTACTTTGTTTATTATTTTTATTTTGATCAAATTTTTTTTTTTTTTATTACAGTGACTACACCAAATAAGATTTTTAAAATGTCATAGAAAATTGTATATTTCAATAGAAATGGATCAATACTTTTTTTTTTTTATAAAAAGAATAAATTAATATGCCTGATATGTCTGGAAAGTATTTTAATAAATAAAGAATACAATACTATTTATTAAGCATTCTGATTACAACAAATTGTTGGGGAAAAAAGAAATATTAAAATAGGAAACTCTTTACATGTTTCATAAAAGGTCCAAACAAGTCAGAAAATTCTGTGAAGGTAAATTACTTTTAAAAAAAACACAGAAACTTCAAAACCATTTTCAGAAGGGGAGTTTATAAATGACTATATAATAGCTAATGTAGAATTAATCTGTCCAGAACATAAAAAGAAATTTGAAAATATAAAAATGTCAAAAAGAACAGTTACAAGGCAAATTGGAAAAATTGTCATTAAATATGAAATAGCCATTAATAATTTCACTCTTCTTACATTTTAAAGCAAAATGTATTTGTTTATTCTACAATCGAAATTGTGCTTTAAAGTGTAAGCAGAGTGGAATGTTGGTATTATATGTTATATAAAAAAACAAAACTAAGAAGGAAAGAGGAAAAGAATAAAGTGAAGATCATATTATAATAATAATGATGTTACTTTATTTTTAATCACAAATAATTGTGACCTCATTTAAAAATGACAAGACAAAATTGGCCTGCTTGTTGAAAAGATTGCCAATAATTAGGGATAAGTTAATTATTTGATCAAATATAGCAGGCTAATTTTTAAGTTGATAATTTTATATGGCCCAGGAATGTTATTATAAATATCCAAATGGTCCTTGGCAGAAAAAAGAGGTTGACTACATCTAGGATAATGCAATATGTTTATCATTAAAGTCTTTTTTTTTTATATTAAGTTTTAATATTATTTCTTTAACAACAGATTAATATTAATACATTTATAGTTTGAAGATATAAATTTATTATTGTACCGGTTGAAAAACCACCCACACTAACATGACCCAAATCCAAAGTCGGATTCAAACTCAGTCGAACCAAACTGAATTCAAACCAACTCACAAGCTCAGATCAAATCAATGGATGACCTAAGTCGATGATACACGACTATGCGCCAAAAAACTAGCTCAACAGATGATGATGATTTGAGACCCCTGAACTGGCTCTAACAAAGTGTAATAAAATAACTAAGGATATTTCTAAGTCAACTCATATATATATATGTTCGGGTTGCCAATGCAGACAGTGAGCATTAATATTAAAATAACTATTGAATAAAAAAAAGAGTTAAAAAAAAACCAAACGTGTTAATAAAATATTTAATAATAATAATAATTTTGTTCAACTTTTAGATTATGATTATATAGATTACCTCTAGTCTTTAAACGGAATTTATAATTACAATAAGAATGGCAGTCCTTATTATATGCCAATAACTATTATGCAATATTCTAGGAGGATTATATATGTCTATGCCCCGACAAGAAAATAAAGGTAGATAAAGGTATTTGGCTGTGACAGAAATTATGATTCTAATTCTAAACGAAAAAATGTGAGATTTATTTTCACATTCGCAAATCAATTCACAAAGAGCAAGATACGTATTTAGGGCATAACTTTACTATTTAACAGAAAACTTATTTAATTAGAAATGAATAAGAATTTGTTTGACTTTAATGAAATCAATTCATCACGATTTACGAGCATGAGAGTGGGGCTTTATTTGAGCTGAGAAGTAAACGGTACTGACATCTTATGAGCTATAAAAACGGATACGAGAAATAATGGCTTGTCGGTGATTTAAATAGGAGGGCGACTTGTGTTTTACAAGTCTTTCTGCCCTATCAAGGAGACATGGAACACAGAAAGCCAGGTCAAGTCATAGCCGCTTACCTTTGGTGTTCCAATATAATAAAGAATGAGCAAGTGGAGGAAGTGGTTTCTTCCTCAGTAATTAAAGTAAAAATAGTATCACTGATGACAAGCCTATGAAGCAGGAGATGGCTCGCGCCAGTAATGTTCAGAAAAATGATGACTTGGTAATCATCATGGTTAATGAATAAAACCCATTTATATAAAGAATGCTCTACATGATGACCTGATCGAATTAAATTAAAGTCAAACGAGCTTTAATACAGAAATACTTAACGTAATTATAAAATTATATTAATTATACCCTAAACATCATGTCCTCCCTGAATTTAATAGAAAGTATAAAATTTGAATTAGAATATATTGACATTAATTCCTTTATTGACCCTTTTGCAAAAACATTTTAGGATTATGAATAAATAAATATCTGTAAACTAGATAAAAGAGCCGGGGACATAGGTTAGAAACTGAGCTAATAATTTATTAGCCATTAATAAAAATAGCAAAAATTGTATAAATCCTTCAACTCGACAATTAGTAGAACCATCTTAAATTAGTTCCAATGGGCAAAAATTACTATCAAACTTAATATTAGATTATTTCCATGAGGTATGTGTAACAAAAGAAATTATTGTCGAGTTGAAGTATTACTGGCATATAATCAAAAATACATGACATTAGTAATTACTCAATAAATATATATAATACAGTTAGTGAAACGAATTGCCATCGCGAGAAAGAGAAATTTAACAAAGTATTAATTTTAAAGACTTGAGATAGAAAAATGAGAATTACTTATATAGATTAAAAGCATTATAAAGAGAAGAGTTTTCACAGTAGTTAATTTAAAAGGTGAAGTAAAATAAAGTTCGGAAACTGGCCAGAAAGTTGTGGTTGTTTCAAGAAAGATATTACCGTTCTTTGATGGTTAGTTCCTTAGATTACACATGGCAGAGTACAATTGGGTGAAACGTAAGTGCGCATTTTATAAATTATTTGAACGACATGTTGATTGATTATTTCATATTTTGGGCAGCATGATTGGTCCGGAAAAGGTTTAGTTTAGCAGCCACATTGAAGATCTTCTGGGGACTTATGGCCCAGCAGTCAGACTCCCAAAGTTTAGCCCCTCACCATGATGGAGACACTATTCAAATTCATAATTTAAAGACTCATAGATTCTAGTAGCACTTCTCTAAAATAAATATGACTTCCCCCTTCTCCAAACTTTTCCGGGTTATTTATACTGTCCTCTGGTTTCCCGCCGATTCCAAATCTAGATGCCTTCAGGCTAGAGCTTCTTGCATTATCCAAGTTATAAATTTTTACTAATTGATTTTAGATACATTCCTTCGGTAAGGCTTTCAAACTCATTAACTTTGAATTCATTTTCTAATTAGAAAATGAATTTATAAATCTAAAAAACGATTTTAATTAGGAACCGTCCTTACATTTTAAATTATTATCTTTTTGCTAATTAATAAAACTTTCCCCATTGTCTTTGGAAAAGGACAATCTGAAAGCTTATCGAAAGAATGTAACTTTTAATCACTAAAATTTGAACAAACTATTTAAAAGTAAAATAAAACATTCCAGACACAATGAAACTTTATAACAAATATATATATTTAAATATTTATAAAGATATATGCACAATCCACGCAGTTATAATATATATAAATTCATGAATAATTTTATCATGAATTTATTAATGAATTGATTAGTTTAAACGTCAAATTAGTTAGTTTTAACATATTTTTGTATAATACTATTTTTTTAATGAAACTAGCATGTATTGAACATATAAAGCCTCATTGCATCAGAAATTCATGGTTAGTACTAGGGTTTGAAGTGGGCTGCAGGTGAGATATCATGAAGCTAGGATCGAACTTAGATCCGACTGCTTCATTATGTATGAACTGATATAAAAATAAAATTGATATTTTTCATTGTTGCTTTTTTCAGATTTAATATTATTTTTTTATTTCCAGTCTAATATATATTTTTAAGTTTTATTTTTATTTTTTATTACGTTAATTCCAAATAATTTAAAGGAACTAGAAATTTAACTATTCTTATTCATATAATAAATCTATATATATGTAAGTTGTTTTGAAAATAAGATGTTAGATTATACATAATAATTGTCAAATTATAAATTATGATAATGCAAAGCTTTTAGGATTGGTAATTCTCTTTCTCAATTGTGTCAATTCTCAAATGTTATCAATCATAAATCAGAAGAGGTTTAATTATATTAAACAGATTTTATTTCCTTTATTTGAAAATATTAAATATGAAATACATGTAATCATTAAATACAGATGCTTTTTACATGCTTATTGTTTTCAATAAAATAAAGTTATTTCTTTACAAATATATATATATCCATGAAAGTTGATAAAAGAGATGATTATAATTCCTATTTATCCAGAATATAATTATATATGTACTTACTGTCTATAATTGTGTAAACTTCATAAAAGAATGAACTTTTTGTTCAAAACAGTGCTAACAAATAAAAAGAAAGAAAAAAAGAAATATATGATAAAATCCCTACTTTAAAAAAAAGATATTTGTTATCAATAATTTTTTGATCAATTTAATATTAAATGAAAGCAAGAAGAGACTGTTTGATCAAATATCCCTTATATGAATGCACAAGAGAAAAAAGCTGAATAGAATTTGGAAGTACAACATACACCAAGTAAGTTGTAGAAAAATGTGGTAAAGTTAATATCAATAAGATTTTTAGAAGAAAAGAGATTAATGAATAAGACTTGAAGAACAATAACCATAACAGCCAGAAAAGAAAGAAAACAAACTGAATTATAAAATATGAAAAATGTTAAGTAATAAATTAAACATCAGAAAATTTATGTAATCAATAAATTTTTCAATAAAAATAATAAATAAATATTGGTATGAAGATTATTGCTATTATTATTTGCAAATAAGATATCTCAAATTTATAACGTTAAAAATCATTATTAATAAAGTGAATATTTTTTATGATAATATACATTTGAAAAAAGGTGAGTGACATTTGACCGTTGCAAATATTTTTATAAAGTATGTATTAGAGTAAAAATAATCTTTAAAAAAAGGAGGATGATTATATCTTTTTATTAATATAAAACCTGATACAATAAATAAAAAGATAGTATAGGCTATATATAAATATGCGTAAAGATAATCTTAATAATGGAAAATCTATTTTATTGGTGCATATTTTTAAAATGTGTGCATACATTATAATAAATAATTGTCATTAATCAATGTTATTATATAAAAAAAAAAATATTACTTCTCAGTTAATTTTTGATAAAGACTTAAATTTAATAAAATATAATTTAATCAATGGTACATTTACTTAGGCCTGCTATTCCAACTTTTTAATCTTTTATCTCCTTATATTCAAGCAACAGTGATCTTATATTTCTTGAATTGTTTTTTTATATATAAGTATACTTTTATGAGTGAACATCAATTATTAAAAAAAAAAATCTTGTTAAAATTTATGCTTAAACTGTTAGCCGAGAGGTCATCGCACCCGCCTTGCAAGCAAGTAGTTGGTTGCAGACGGGTGTGGGTTCGCGTCCCGGGAGATGCTATGACATGAAAAAAAAAACTCACATTTAAAAAAAAAAATCAAGTTATTTATGAAGTGAAAATTAATATGTGTAGAAGATTTCAAATTAAATAAAGAGGAAAAAACATTAAAGAATAGACGTGGTAAGCAATAATAAAAATCATATGATTCAAATAAAATAACACTTTTTAAGAAAGATAAAACATGCATAATAAAAACTTTTGAAATGATTAATGAACAAAAAAATCAAATCATTAAAGTTTTTTAAAGAGTACAGTATTTAATTGTTGGGGGGGGGGGGTACGTTATGTTTTTGTTTTTTTTCATATGTCATAGCATCGGCCGGAACGCGAACCCACAACTGTCTGCAACCAACTACTTGCTTGCAAGGCGGTTGCGATGACCTCTCGGCTCTTAACGCTTGACAATATGTTATGTTTTAAAAGTCGAGATGGAAAAAAAAGGCAGGACAAAAAAAAAGTTAAATGAACAGAAAATCACTGTTTATTTTTTAAATGTTTCAGAGATTTATAGTTAATAACTTAAAAAGTTTATATAATCTAGTTATATTTAAATATTGTAAAGAATTACAATATTTAGTATTGGATGCCATTCAAAATTATGTTTTCTAGAACATATATAATATAATAGTCATCATAATAAAACTGTTAAGATGACGTGGAAAATAAATGATTATTCTAACCCACACATTAATAAGCAACTAAATATGATGCTAACTTTGAAAAAAAAAAAAAAAGATAAATTGTGTAAATTCTAAGAATACAGGAAGAATGGCTTAAAAATAATTTGACTATTGCAAGTAGATAACTTTAAAAAATAATATCACTGAAAAATAAAGTATTTAAATATATATTGAAATAATTGTTACAAAGTTAAAACCAGTATAAACAATTGAAGAAAAAAAGCTAAAAATAAATAAATTTAAAAGAAAGAGTCAGCTCTAAAAAGATTAAATATTTACTTAATTTGTATTCTTCCAACACAATCATATTAATACTTAAAATTTACATTAAAGAATAGAAGAATTTGAAAAAAATATCTTTGTTTTTTTCTGGAATCTTAATAACTCTATTGATTTTGCTCTTTTTCAATACATCTTCCACATCAACCAATAAAAAAAAAAAAAAATTATTTATAAAAAATTTTTGCACAATTTTGTGATCATATAGCATACCTTTAATTCATCTTAGAAAAATTTGGATTGCAATGAATAGAATGCAGTACCACAAAATCATTAGATTTTTTTAAAATATAATTAATAATACATTAAACTTCTTCACAAACCCCCCCCCCCTTTCTTTATTTAACTAACCATTAAAAAAAAATGTTATTGTTAGACTAATAAAATTTATATCTTTTATTTCTATTTTAATTTTCCAAGTTATCCACTATTAAAATAATAATTAAATTAGCAGTTCAAGTGAATAAAAAATTATAATAATTGATCATTTGAAAACTGATGACATTATTATTTTTAATTTGTGTCAATTTTGTTTAGCAATTTTACTATCAAACTACTGGTATTTGAAAACTAATAGATAGGATAAGGAGAAAAAATGTTATTATAGAGTTCCTGTAATTATAATTTTATTTTATGATATTAATAATTATAAATTACTCCTCTCAAAAATATACTTAAATAAAAAATAGTAATAAATTTGAAAAAATATTAACAGTAGATGCACACATGAGATGATCAGAATTCTCCATCATAATTTTTACATAATAGTCATATTTTTTTTATAATTTCATGTAATACATATATACACATACATACATAATATATAAATATAAATGTATTTATGATAAAACAATTGTTTATTTTCTTAATATTTAAATATATTAAGTGAATCTGAAACCTATTTAAACATAACATAGTAATAATATAAACAATGATTTTTAATCAATTACTTCACAATACAATCTCAATATCATATTTCTATAATTAAAAAAAAATAATTAAAAATATTTTTTCTTATCTTACTTTTACAAATAATTAAAATGAACAAAAAATCTAAGTTCTTGGATAGTATTTGGTTTTGATTTCAAAATACTAGCAAAATGACATGTAGGAAAGATTAATTTAATTAAATATTTCTACATTTACTAAAAATACAGGAATAATAATTGTCTAAAATTAAAAAAATAATAATAATGATTTTATTTGCTTGTTTTCAATATTCACTGCTTTCACTGATAGAATATAGCTAGGAAAGAGTCTAACAAAAAAATGCAATTAAGTATGGCAGTGAACTATGTAAAAAAAAAGCAAAGTTCTATGCAAAGAAAATTAAATCAACATCATAAGATGCTAAAAAAAAATGTAATTAACAAACCAGGATAAGATACATGTGGGATTATTTGTATTTCATAGATTTGTATAGTCATCATGAAATCTTTACCTTATTGTTATTTATTGTGTCTCTTGTTTTCTAGCTAGCATAATCACATTCATCTACAATTAAGTGTGAGTGAATAAATTATTCTGCTACAATTATTTTCAATTAAAATTCATAAGCATCTTTAAACCAAATCAAAATTAGTATCTGCTTATTTGACATTAGGAAAAAATCAGATAAAAAATTAAAAATTACAAACTAAAAACAATGGAAGAAAAAATCTAATAGCTTTCCATAAAAAAAACAATTTTTAAAAAATCTATTAAAATTTTTTAGTTACTTAATGGTTAATAAGTAATGATAAATAATCTTAATTGCCTGTTTAAATAAAAGGTTAATGTAAAAATTAACTTAAGATCTTTTGACAAAAATATATTGTGCATATATTTCAACAATTTTGTTATATATTTTATTTGAATTAAACAGAAGCTTTAAAAAAAAGCTTTAAAAAAAAGCATATGCCAGTTTCATGTCATATTCATTCATTAGATTTAATAGGTTTGAGTTGCTTTTTTGAACATAGACTACAGTTCAGAAATATTACCAAATTCATCACTTCCTTTATTTTGCTGTAATATCTTATATAAATGCAATTTATCCATTCTACTTTGAATACTTTTTAGCAAAAACTTTTTATTGTACATATATATATGCACAATCTTACTGTTCAAAGTAGAGTGGATAAATTGTATTTATAGTCTACAGTTATGATAATTATTCATATGGCAGAAATGCTCTTGAAAATAATATTTATTTGAAAGCTATGTAAATGAGATAATAGAGAGATTTCATTATCAACTTTTATAATTTTTGAAAGAATATTTCATTATAAGTTAATATTAATTTGCAATAAAAAATGTCTTAGACTCATTTTCTTTAGAAATTCTTCAACTATGTGTAATGGAATTGGTTGTATTAACTAAACTGCATATTACAAAAAATTTTGTAATAAAAAGTTATTAACATTATTAACTAAAATAGAATGAGAAGTTTTTGGAAAAACAACAAAAAAGTATTATATTTTATTTCCATGGCTTCTTCATCATAGTGAGACATTTAAATCTTATACTATGAAGTTATAAATCATACAAAATATCTAGAATTGTGCTATATGAAAAGCTTTTCCATTTTTTAAATTAAATCTTTCATATTTCTATATCTTTAATCAGTTAAATAACAAATCTTCTTTATATAATTTATATGGCTTAATTTTCCACTAAAAGAAAATTTGACTTTTTTGTTTTATTTAATTAAAGTTATACATAGGTAAAAATATATTTTGCTTTTTTTATTTTGAAGCAAAAATTAATTATTTAATATTTAAATACAAATATAGTATAAATACTTAAGTTAGATGTAATTAGAGGGGATTTGAATCCAGACTTTCAATAATCCACTCCATCTTATACAACAGATACACATGACCACATATATGTGAAAAAAATAAATGATCTCCAATATACATATTTCATACTGAACCAGCATTCACCAGTTGTTCCAGATCATCATCTCCAACATATATATATAATTAGTGCTCAGCTTATATTAAGATAACAAATCTTTAAACTTTAACGGATAGGCTTCAATCCTCTCCACTCTACAACTCTTCAGCCATCCAATATCATTGAAAATCTGATGATGGCATGTTCAAAGTGCTTGTTTGTTGTCATACCTATGTTAACCTTATGTCACTGTGATCCCTCATATGTAAGACCATTTAAATATAGAGAGAAAAGGGAAGAGCAGAATACAGGCTGAATCTGTAATACTTTAAATAAAAAAAGATAAAATTATTTTTTGAAAAACAAGATTTAAATTCTATAAAGAATTTAATAACAAGTTATTTCTTCATCTAAAATAATTCTAAAATCTTTATAAAACAAGGAAACTTAAAAGTAGACCAAAAGTCCCTAAAGACAGAGCTGTTCAATACAGTTATGAATAATTGATTTAATTGAATGTTGAATAAGAGATTAAGATATCAACCGATTCACTATAAAACTATGAAAAAATAGAATATGATCAAAAAGCATCAGCAAAATGACCAACTTAGCTTAATATTTATTGTATCAAGATTCTTAAAGAAAAATGTGTGACTATCTGTATTTAAAGTTTTCAACTGTCTATCTGGATATCAATGTTTGCATTACATATATAATGAACCATCTCAAACAACTGAAATTATATTAAGATTTCTATGAAAAATTGAAGTAATGACTAATAAATAGTAATAATTTTATATTGAAATTGTCATGAAATTTCTAATATTTCTACTAAAAATTAATAGGATATATATCTAAAGATGTTTTTATAGTGACTTGTGATCCCAAATTCATAATAGTTTACAATCTTTTGCTTTAAATAAGTCAACACTCATAGCTACTATTTTATCTTTGCTATAAAGTTCTTTGAAAATTACTATGCATAGTATTTGATATATTTAGAAGAAAAAATAACATGATTAAATAATTTAAAAATAATAAAATATATTGTGCTGAATTATTTTAACTTATTGTTAAATTTTGCAATAATTTTTACAAGTACAATATTGATATGTAACATAATTATAATTAGGAGTTCATTAAGTATATACATGTGACAGAATATTATTTCAACTGCTAATAGGCTACTTTAAAAAAATAACTTTTCAGGCATTTAGTATAAATTTTTAAGAATAACATTAATAATATAGGCATAAAGTTGTAGCAAGCTTTCAAGAATCTCAATTTTGATTCTATTAATAGCCAAGTTTCATTAACTAGATTTACTGTTTTTTGTTATCTTTGTCATTCTTTTATTTTTGTTGTTGTTTTAGATTTACTGTTTTTGTTACCTTTGTCATTCTTTTATTTTTGTTGTTATTGTTATTACTCCACACTTAATTATTCATTGTGTTACTGCAGCCTTATAGTTTTTCAGTGAATGTAAGTGGAAGTAAATGGAAGTCACCTTACCCAGGTAAGAATAGCTCCCTAAACAAATTTCTTTCTCTCCAGAGATAAATATATATATATATATAATTAGACTAATTTCAATTACATAATTGACACACTAATGGGTAACCATATTTGTAAGATCTTTCATAATTACTCCCATATCATCACCTAATTTATTGTTACAGTAGACAAAAGAAAAATTAATGAACACTGTGTTGTTTAGACATTCAATGCCTTCAGATTTCTACAACTAATTTCCAACTATTTGGCCCTCTTTAGAAAAAAAAGAACACTAAAACAAATGCATTCACCAAATAGTTTTTTACTAACCAAGTTAATGATTTTTGAACAGAAAAAGGTTACTAAATATGAATCTAGTTTAGAATAATTTATTTGCAATGTTGACTGTAAGCTAATTATAAATAATTCCATTTTTGGCAGAAAGATGTTCTGTATCATGAGTATTTTGAGCTATCATATAGTGAAAAAAGAAATTTGAACTTTAAACTACTGCTATAAAATAATGTGCATAACATATTGATAACTATTTTTATAATTCTGTAGCTCCTTATTAATGGAATAACAGTTTCTAAGTACCATTCTATTTGGCTTGACCCACAGCCGTGGGTCAATCACTCGCTTCAGCTTATTGGTCAAAATTTTGTTTTCTTTTTTAAATTATACAAACACTATAAGCATGACATCGACAGAAATCCCAGCATTCGATATGTCTTTTGATTAGCTTATGAGTTATCTATCTTACATTGATATCGGATAAAATTTGAATTTTTTATTTTTAAAAGTAGATGATTTTTTTTTTTTTTAATTTTCTGGTCAATTTACTAGTTTACACAAGGTGATAAAAGGCAAAAAATCTTTATCAGCCTTATATCCCTAATATAATGTATTAAAAATATGCTGATAATTCGGATATGAAGGCCTTCAACATGATAAACGTAATTGCGAAATATTGTAAGTTATTAATTTTAATTTTTAATATTTTAAAATTTTTTAAAGTATTTGATAAATAATATATTAATTTGTTTGCTTTGTATTGGTGTGTGTGTACTATATAATATTAAATGATTTATGCTATTTATTATACAGTATATAAATTCAAATATAACAAAAGTTGTTCTTGTAATGTAATTTTGAATATAGGCATAATGATTCTCAAAAGGTATATGTTTATATTTCTATTAGTGTGTTTGTGTTTGTTCATGCATTGTGTTTATATAACAAGTAATGATTTGCATATATAGAGCAGTGCAATGTAAATTTTAAAAACTGATAATCTAATGTACAGAAAGGTTGCAGATGATAAAGCAATCACAAAAATTTATTGGGCATAGTACTATGTGAAAACATAAACAGTTAAAACCAATAGAGATTTCAAATGGTATGGGTATAATGGTAGCCACAATGGTTATGCATATACCACATGGAATTGTATGCAGGCAAAAAATCAAATTCTGATTCTTGCCTATGCTTTGATACTCATGCTGTGGAGTCGGTAGTTTTGCCACATCTTGCATCACATTATTTTCAAGCCTATAGCTAGCAAATGAGCTATGTGCAAATAAATTATATATCTGTGGGACAATAAATATAAAAAGATAGCATCAATGGCATGCATAAAGAATATAAACATCACTGATGTACACAAAAAATATAAAATGCAGAGATGAAACTTATTTTATCAGTGATACAGACAGTAGCCTACAATTTCTAGTTTTAGATAGACAAGAAGATAATTGCTATGATGACAAATACATATCCACCTTCTGGAAATGATTTGCTTTGTATCTTTTATTAGCATGAATCTTTTTCTTATAGACACCTTTAAGATGTCAACTTTTGGGGTACAAGATAAAAATGAAGAATTCTTATGCGAATACTTTTGGAGATTCTGAAGCTATGGATTATCTCAAGTAAGAAGTATTATATATTGTTTGAATGATAATTTAGTGAGGAATACAAAGAAATTATCACTGAAGATGTAATTTAAACTTAGTTAATGATAAATTAGAAATTATGAACAAATAATAAAATAATAATGTCAGATGTTGAATCTTTTTCCTCTCATTTTTTGAATGGTAACATTATTTATCTTAGCCTTAATGTTTTCCTTAGTTTTTCTAGTTTCTATCAATGTAAAGTTTTTTGCTCTAACATTATTAAAACTGAAGTTGTGAAAATTGGGTCTCAGATCAGTTTTTTAAAAAATTCAATATGGCACTTGCCTATTTCAAACACCAAATTCCAACGTAAGGTTCCTGTGTTTACCTATTGTTGAAATTCTTAACTTAACCTTTTACCTTCCTCCACTTACTCTGTTTGACTTTCTAGATCGAGCAGTTAACATTCATTTTTGAACTTCAAACTACACATATTTTGAACATAATAAATGAAGGAAAATTATACATAAAAGAAAAACAATTTTAAATAAAAAGTTAGTAAAGTAGAAGCCTACCCCCTTTTTTTACTTAATGCAAAATGATATAAAAATAATAATCCCTCTTAAAGCCCACATCTACTGTTGAAACTTTTTATATAATTAAGTTAATGAGACTATTACTCTGTCATGTCAATCCAAAGAAAAGTTCATAATTATCCTAATCGATCAGTGGCTCAACTTTCTCCAGGTGGTCAAAGTTCTTATATAATTTTTCTTGAGACAACTGGCATGAATCCTGTTTGTTCCATTGGCTTTTTTAAATCTCCTTGGCTAGCTTGATAAATCCATTACCATTGTTGACAATCATTCAGGCAACTCCAGGTGTGGCTATGAAACATAATTTCCCAAGGGAACGTTCTGATGTCTCTTAATTGGAGAACACTTCCTTGGCACTGGTGAATATTTTATTTTCAATCTCTCTTCATCGTGTTTTTCGATGTACAAGTCCAAGTTAAAAAAAAACAAAAGGCAATTCCATAATTTATATTTTTTTTCTTTTCACCAGCAGAATTCACACCTAGCATTTTATTTTTAGACACCATTTTACACTTTATTTTTACCCTTTTTTGGTCATTTCCTTTTTAATTAGTGGGGGGGGGGAGTTATGGTTCAATTAGCATAATAGATTGACTCCAGCAATATATTTAATTACAAAATAATTTTAACATCTCACATTTCAATAATAGAGTTAATTGCTAAAATCTATATATTTTTTCTTCCCCCAACCCACATCTTTCTCAGAATTATAATTTAAAACAAAAGACTTTTAGCAAAACAAAAATCTCAAGATCTAATTTTATCTTGATTTATCATGGATTTAAATTTAAAAATTAAAATGAAGAAATTCTGATTTCTTTGAGATAAAAAAACCACTTAAAAATATATATTTCAAAAAGTATCATTTTAAAATAATCTAATAAATACAAACTTTTAATAAAATATGTGTATATATATATATGAGATGGCAGAAAATACCATCTCATTGCTCCCTCTCTCGGAAACATAATTTTAAAAAATTAACTTTAACTACACTATGTGGTCTTTTGTTCCTTTCTCTTTAAAAGATTGTAGGCTCCATGCATTCTTTGCCCTTTTCTTATCCTTCTTTCCCTATACTATTAAAGCATTGGGTTCACATTTTTGAATGAACCTGTATGGACCTTCAAATATGGGGGGAAAAATTTTATATTGGTTATCACTCGGTTTACTAACCGACTGTGTTTTATCAAAAATCCGGTCTCCTATCCTAATGTGTACTGGGCATATAAGCCATCTCTTTTTCCTCTGATCAGCTATTTGTTTCAACTGGTCTCTAGTGAAAGTTCTATCCTCTTCTATATTAATCTCTTCATTTTCTGTAGGTATGTAACATTTAAGAAGAGAGTTGGCTTCAACAATAATGTAACTGTTCTGGAGCAAGCCCAGTGGTTTGATGATATATATAATTGATAATCTTTATTATTTGAAATAATACCTTGAACCACAGCTTATGATTTTTTTTAAAATGAGAATGAAACAGACCTCCCCCAATTCCTTCTTAACCCTTTCACATGGATAAAACTGAGGGTTCTAAATAGAGGTTCAAATATGGTGTATTTTTTCCTGCTGTACTCTTTCCATTCTTTTGGCACAAAAATAGTTCCATAATCTCTCAAAACTGCATGAGGTTTCCTAATTTGGGTAAACTGCTTATTCTTTATTGTGTAGCAATGGAACATTTTATATCAGCTCTACGCAATGGGTAAGCTCGCACTAATTTTGAAAAGACTTTATATATCACTAAATGAAGGTAAATGACCATAAAAATTGATGGCCAGCAACTCATTCAGGTTCTTAGACACTATGGGTAACATCATTCCAGCATAATTCTTATTAGCTGGTTTATTTTGATGACATTCATGACAACTCTGCAAAGTAGTAATAATAGATTTGTACATATTTTGCCAATAATATCAGTGCTGTAAGAGCTTATTTATTTTTTAAGTGAGCCCATATAACCCATTTTTACATGTGGTGTGGCTATTTGTAAAACTTCAGTCTCTTCATATACCTTTCTACTGGTATATCTGGATAAGTTATAATAGTTAATCAAGCTCCATCTAGTATTGAATTTTGGCCCCTGTCCAAAATCAGATTTCTGCTCGATATGTCAGGCACTATATTATCACTCCCAGTGCAAGAGACAACCCAGTAGTTGAACTTCGGTAAGATAGAACCCATCTTACTGTTAAATAACACAAATTCGAAACTCTTATGATCCATAATTATAATAATCTCAGACCCTAGGAGTAAATGTTTGAGTTTTTTAAAAGCCCATACAATGGCCAACATTTTCTCTTTCAGTCAATCATATAGTTCCTTTCCACTGGATTTAAGGTCCTGCTTAAAAAATACAGGATGTGTGGTATTTTTTCTTCCTTCTGGAATAATGTCATCCCCAATCTCGTGTTATTGCTAACTGTTTGCAGCTTAAAGAGTTTGCTAAAATAGCTTATCTAAGTGAGATAGTAGTTAGAAATAATGAATAAATGAAAGAAATGAAAAATCATGAAAGACCTGAGAAAGGAAGTGAATGAGTTAAAAAGAATGAAGAAAATAGAAGTGGGGAGACCCTGAAGTTAACAAGGTTATTAAAGAAGAAAAGAAGGGAAGGGAAAAAACAGCCATAGGGAAATAAAATCAAGTCCAAAAAAAGACCATAGAAATAGAACAGCCCATAGGGGGGAAAAATTTGAGTCCAAAACAAAAGACCATAGCAATACATTTGAATAAACACTTAACAAAGTGGAGGTGGCTAACCCAGAAAGGACTGCATTAGCATAATTAATCCAAATATTCTTCAAGAGAAATGGGTAAGAAAACCCATTTGATTATTTGGACAGGTTGCACAATTTTTTTTACTCCACAGATTAAATGTGAAGAAAAAACTCTCATAGCTACAAACCATTTAAGTGGTCCCATCAGAATGGTGGAAGACATTGGAGTATAATCCACAAATGTTTCAGGAATATAAAACAATGATCCTGATGGATTTCTGGAGTGTGGAAAAATAAAAAGCTAGCTGCATGAGGATATCACAGGAAAAGTATAGGTCAAACAGAAATAAAACCTATAGTGAGTTTTTCAATGCCAAACCACAAAACTTAGAGTGTTTGAGGCTTAATCTACGAATCAATGCCAGATTGTGAGGACATAAGTTATAACCTTCTGATAGGGGTCCAATGCAAGCAGGCCAAAAACCACTGGTTATCAATAGAATCATTGGAAATGTTGATTGATATGGAGTAAGTGATCCTGGAAAAGGAAAAGATGATTCTAAAGTTAGGTAGGGGAATTGCAACAAACCTACATTTAGGATTAACAATAACCCCAAGAAAAGAGAAAGGTTGAAAGACCACATGGGGTAGTTAAAAGTTTTTCTTTAAATAATTTTTTTATTACTTTTCCAAAAGAGGATTCAATGAGATGTTATTTTCTGCCATCTCATATTGTGCCGGTCAGCTTTGTATGTTCACATAACAAGGTCTAGCATCTAGGCAAAAGTACCTCGAATCCAATCGTGCGCAAGATACACAGGTCAGGAACACTCATGAATTCTGCCCTATTTGCCTATTTCCCAGATCTATAACATTATGAGCAACAATCCCAATGACATCGATTAATTTACTTCTCACCCGCCGGCATCGATCATTGGAGACACAAAAAGACTCTAGGCTAAACTTATATGCTAGAATAACTTAATAACTAGCGATATTTTATGAGCAATGAAGGCTCGCGACCTAGCATATTAATTATGTATTGAGTGGAGATCATCTAGTCATATTTAGCATAAGTAATAACTTAATATATTATCTTAACTAAAAGAAAACAATGGTTCGAGTTGATATATATATTTAAGATTTATTAATAACAAAATTATGTCGGGTTATTTAGCTGATGTTAGCCTTGTGAGTATTATATATATATGTGTTTGATTCATATTTAATGATAACATTATAATTGCAGCTATGCCAATAATATATATATGTGATTTAATGAATTAGCGCTATTAGAGTACATTATTGGAATACTATTACACCCCCAGAGACGAAAAGAGTATTTACTTAATTTAAACAACAATAATTTCATAAGCAGATATTACATTTGGTTACATTCAATATTATGATTAATTTGGAATTATAGATAATTAATGCACGGGATGGGTAATGAATAATTATATAAACGATACTAAATCTATTGCATTAATACTTATATTAAACTAATGGAAATATGTCTGTTTAAAGAAATCATCTCATTATGGCTTATGACTATTTCTGGGCGACTAATAAGACACTGAAAGGCGGTGCATGCATGGCGGCTGATTGGGTGGGTCCCATTATGGATCCTGGAGTATGCTTTATGAATTCTAAGAATGAAGTTGACCGATTTCCTCTGCAAACGTAGGCAGGGTCGGTTTGACGAACGAAAGAGTCCAAGATTCCCTGGAGTGAAGTACAGGCAAATCATGGATGACAAAGAGTGGTCGGCAACGACATTATTGGGCTGGTTTCCCAGATCGCTTCCCATATAAAGTATGCACATATGACCAAGTATGTCCCCAGAGTGGTTTTACAGCCTGGTTTAAGGACATTGAGAACGACGATGGGGCTCGACTGTGCGATGACCTCCATGTGAGAAAGAAGCACGAACATATATAAAAACAAAGTGGCCTTTATGCACGTAATGCTTAATGATATAATATAAATCTAACAAGTAAAGATTATCGAAACGTATTTATAGCCCATAAATTCTGAAATATTCGGCGTAATGACATGGCTTCACTAAGCAAACATGGGTAATAATTATACTTAAATATAAAACTAAGATGTTAATATCCCCCTCCCCCTTACATTATGTTACTTAATATTATTCATTACTTCTTACACATTTAATAAATCTCAATTTTGGTTAATCAATGCCCTTGTGAAAATATATAAATTATTACAAAATAAGTAGGTGGTGGTAATAGCTAAGATGGGTTTTACATATATAATATAATTTAAGAATAAAAGATAGCACATTATTTGGGAAGGAGAATGTGAAAAACAGACGTCAAATCTGTTTTTCTACAGTAAACATGAAAAATATAATTAGTTTATTTATCTAAAATCGCGAGCACCTGGGCAAGTCGAATAAGACTTGTTTTGATCAAATTATAAATTATTTACCCAGTAAATGATGGGTGGGGAAACGAAAATGAATTATATGCTGGTGATTTTAGAATACTATTGGCATTTATTTTAAAATATACATACATAAATGTAAATGAAAATTGTTTGCCGCTTGGAAATAAAAGAAAAGAAAAACATTATATAGGAGGCTTAATATAGAATAGTTATATAGAGTTATAGAATACATATTTGAAGACATTATAGATGATTTAAAATATAAATATTACAAAGAAGGCAGGATTTAGGAATTATAAGCGGTCAAAATTCTTTTACCTTGATTATTTGGAAGAGCGTTTCACTAGGAATCAGTCCATCGGTATTATTTCACGAGATCTAGGGTAGCATTGTTATTTGAGAGATAGCATTTCACTTTCACTGGAAAATATATATAAAGTTCAGTAGTACGGGATGCAGAGCTTCGTTCATGGGAACAGCATATTAGAACGGAGGGACAAGGCGAAATTTCCTATTCATGACACATTGAGTGAGAATTAAAACTGGCGTGGAATATGTATAGTAACATAGTTATTTAATGGTCTCCTCCCTTGTGGATTCAAATCCAGCAGTATATATACTTTTATTTTGAAGCTGTAACTTAGCAACTACTGCTGGACCTGAGCCAGTTTAAGCACTTAAGTTTCATCTGGAATAGTTTACCGGATACTCTTATCTAGTAAGATGTTTGAAACAATGCAAGTTTGTTATCAGTTTCTCGAATGATTGTTTTAAAATATATCTTATGATTTTAAAACAAGCTAGCGTGGACAATTTCCACTAATGGGTTTATTTTATTATTACCAATTCGTAATCTTTTATTTTAATCTAAGGGATCTTCCGGGTAATTGCTTTTCGAGAGACTTCTTAACAAGATTGCATCACTTCTGGCTACAAAATTATATATGAAAAAAATAATGTTTCATATATAATATAACTTTATTAATATTTTCACAATCTCCTACACTGAAATATATAGATATTTATTATTTACGCCTGTATACACATGAGAATATTATTATGAAATAAAATATTTTTAAATTAAAATACATACGTGTTTACATTATTTGTTATAATATTAACCAAAAGAAATATATATATTATTAGCTATGTATATATGTGCGTAAAGGCGGATTGGAATACAGTTAGGTGGTAGGAGATTGGATGTGGGCTGTGAAGCAGGATCTGAGCATCAGATCATCTGCTTCAATATATATACACAAATATATTTTATTTTATTAAAAGTGCATACTTATTAGCTTATTTTAAAATGATAATTTTTGAAATATACTTCTTAAGTAGATTTTATTTATCATTTCTTCATTTTAATTTTTTTATTTAAATCCATGATAAATCAAGAAAATTTAGATCTTGAGATTTTTTGTTTTATTAAAAGTCGTTTGGGGAAGAAACGATTTTCTAGCAATTAACTCTATTATTGAAACTCGAGATAGTAAAAGTGTTTTATAATTAAATATATTGCTGAAGTCAATCTATTATGCTAATTGAATCAGAACTTTTTTTCCCACTGTGTAAAAATGTGTCTAAAAATAAAATGCTAGGTGTAAATCCTGCTGGTGAAAAAAAAAAAAAACATATAAACTACGGAATTGCCTTTTGTTTTTTTTTTCACTTGACCTTATACATTAAAAAGCACCTTGGAGAGAGATTGAAAATAAAATATTAAACAGTGCCAAGGAAATGTTCTCTGGCTAAGGGACATTAGAACATTGCCCTCAGGGAATTACACCTCATAGCCACACCTAGAGCTACTCAAGTGATCGTCAACCCAAGGAAGGAAGGATTTATTGAGCTAGCAGAAATCAAAAAAAAAAAGCCAATGGAACAAACAGAGAATTCATGCCAGCAGTCTCATGAAAAATCATATAAGAACTTTGACTAACTGGAAAAAGCTGAGCCACTAATCGATCCGGGTAATTATGAACTTTTATTAAAGAACTTTTCTTTGGATTAGCATAATAGAGTAGTAGACTCCATTAACTTGAAATATATAAAAAGTTTCAACCAAGCAGATAGATTTTAAGAGGATTATTATTTTTATATCATTTTGTATTAAGTAAAGACAGGGATATGCTTTTTACATTAATAACTTTTTAGTAATCAAAATTATCTCATGTATAATTTTCCTTCATTATTATGTTCAAAATAAGTGTAGTTTGAAGTTCAAAAATGAATGTTAACTGCTCAATCTAGAAAGTCAAACAGGGAGAGTAGAGGTAGGCAAAAGGTTAAGTTAAGGGTTTCGACAATAAATAAACATAGGAACCCCATGTCGAAATGTGGTGTTTAGGGATGTTTGACCATTGCAAGCAAACAGCAGACTCTTGTGCCATTCCTTAAGGTTTGAATAGAATTGTTAATCATAAAATGGAGAGGGTTTGATTGGAACTAAATAATCCCCTTTCTTGATAGTAAGTCGACTTTTAGTCACACCTATACAAACAGACATCCAGAATAACTTTGGATCACGATCTTTCATAGTCTTTGTGCGGCACATGTTCCCTCGGGAAAGATATTAAATGGTTAATTAGAGATCATAATTATTAAAATGAAAAAAGCATGGAAATATTTTCGTTTGACTTTCTTCTTAAATTTCTGATCAAGTTAGCTGGAGGATCTGAAAGGAATTAGAAAAGCTATTAATAAGAGAAAAGAATATAATAAATGTCTAAACTTTACTTAAGTATCTCTATGTTTTAATCTATTTTATTAGTTTAATAAGTTTGTTTGGTTTCATCAAAGTATAATTAGCCTAGTCCGTGTATGATTACATTTCAAAATCTATTAGGTGACTATTGTGAGTAAATAAATTATCACTACAATCATTGAAGTTGCTTCTCAATCTAGTGCTAGGTTATAGAGCTAGTGTTGTCCTCATACTGGTTATTGTATTTTAGGTAATTTTTAAAAAATTAGTGTCAATTTGTAGTGGCACAGAGGTTATAGAGGGGTAGAAATGGGCACCATTTTTCTTGCCCCCTCCCATAAGCCTATGTGCCACTATAAATTAATAAATTCACAGTATGTCTGCAATTTTTAAAAAATTAGTGTAAATTTGTAGTGGCACAGAGGTTATAGAGGGGTAGAAATGGGCACCATTTTTCTTGCCCCCTCCCATAAGCCTATGTGCCACTATAAATTCACAGTATGTCTGCAATTTTTCTAAAACTACCTAAGTTACGATGAATGGTAAGAGGATGCCACTAGACCTATAGCCTAGCACTAGATTGAGAAGCAACTTCAATGATAATAGTGATAATTTTTTATGTACAATGGTCACAAAAAGATTTTAAAATATAATCATATGCAGACTAGGCTAATTATATTTCGATGAAACCAAATGGACATAATTATTAAACTAATAAGATAGATTAAAACATAGAAGCACTTAAGTAAATTTTACTTTTTATTATATTCTTTTCTCTTATTAATAGCTTTTTTAATTCCTTTCTTTTTTCAGACCCGCCAACTAACTCGGTCAGAAATTTAAAAAGAAAGTCAAACAAAAATATTATTTTCATTCTTTTTGCATTTTAATAATTACAATTCCTAATTAACCATTTAATATCTTTCCCCATGGAACATGCACTACACAAACATTATGAGAGACAGCGATCTAAAGATATTCTGGATATCTGTCCGCGTACATGACTGAAAGTCAACTTACTATTAAAAAAGGGATAATTTTGCCCCATTTAAACACTCTCTATTTTACGATTAACAATTCTATTTAAATCTTAAAAAATGCCACAAGAGTCTGCTGTTTGCTTGCAACATCGAACATCTCTATCTCAAACACCAGATTCCAACATAAGGTTCCTGTGTTACTTATTATCAAAACTCTTAACTTAACCTGTTATCTTCCTCCACTCTCTTTATTTGACTTTCTAGATCGAGCAGAAAATATTGTTAGTAACGTAAAAGCCTACCCCCCCCCTTTTTACTTAATACAAAATGATATAAAAATAATAATGCCTCTTAAAACTCACCTCTACTGTTGCAACTTTTTATACACTTAAGTTAAGAGTGTATAGCTCTGTCACACCAATCCAAAGAAAAGTACATAATTATCTTGATCAATCAATGACTCAACTTTCTCCACGTGGTCAAAGTTCTTATATGATTTTTTTTAAACTGCTGCCGTGAATCCTCTTGTTTGTTCCATTGGCTTTTTTTATCTCCTCGGCTAGCTTGATAAATTCTTCGGGCAGCTCCAGATGTGTGAGACAAATTTCCCCAGGGGGAAGTTTTGATATCTCTTAACTGGAAAACATTTCCTTGGCACTGATTAATATTTTATTTTCAATCTCTCTCCAAGGTCCTTTTCAATGTACAGATACAAGTAAAAAAAACAACAACTTTGCAATGTACAAGTCCAAGTAAAAAAAAAAACCAAGGCAATTCCATAATTTATGGGGGTTTTTTTGTCCAAGTTAAAAAAAAACAAAAACTTTTCAGTGTACAGGTCCAAGTAAGGCATTTCCATAATTTGTTTTTTTTTCTTCTCACCAGCGGTTTTTTTTTTGTCCAAGTTAAAAAAAAAACAAAAACTTTTCAGTGTACAGGTCCAAGTAAGGCATTTCCATAATTTGTTTTTTTTTCTTCTCACCAGCGGGATTCACACCTAGCATTTTATTTTTAGACCCATTTTTTACATTTACATTTTTTTCCTTTTTTGTTCATTTCCTTTTTAATTAGTGGGGAAAGAAGTTCTGTTTCAATTAGCATAAGAGATTGATTCCAGCAATACATTTAATAGCAAAATACTTTTAATATCTCAAGTTTCAACAATAGAGTTAATTGCTAAAATCAATACTTTTTTCTCTCAACTCACAACTTTCCAAGAATTACAATTTAAAACAAAAAAAAAAAATCTCAAGATCTAAATTATCTTGATTTATCATGGATTTAATAAAAAATTAAAATGAAAAAAATCTGATTTCGAAAAAAAACTACTTAAAGAGTATATTTCAAAAATTACCATTTTGAAATAATCTAATAATATATGTATGTATATATATATAAAATGGCAGAAAATACCATATTAATAGAGAGGCCGTTGCTTTGATCAATGGCAGAAATAATCTAATAATATATGTGTGTATATATATAAGATGGCAGAAAATACCATATTAATAGAGAGGCCCTTGCTTTGATCAATGGCATTAAAAAATTTCACAACTACCTATATGGTAGATTGTTCATCCTACAAACAGATCATAGACTCCTATTGCAAATATTTGCATCTGACAAGGGAATCCCTCAGTATGCCTCACTGTAAATGCTGCAATGGTTCAACTTATTGTCAGGGTATAATTTTGTACTGCAATATATAAGGGAAAACATATTCTCCCATGTTGGTGCATTAAGTCGATTGCCTACACAGGCTACAAACAATCTAACAATATCAAGTCAATCAATTAACATGATTGACTTGGAATCAAATACATCACTGAACAGTAAGTTATGGACCACTAATGACCCTGGATTCCAAAGGATACAAAAATAGATCCAACAAGGTTGGCCAAATAATAAACCAGATGAGTTTCATTCAGTTTACTAGACAAAAAGGCTAAACCTCTAAAGTGAACATGGCTGCATTATCTGGGGATCCAAAGTTGTGATTCCTCCAGCTGGACATTCCCAGGTGCTTAGTCTGTTATGTAATGGATATTCAGGGATAATCCAAATGAAGATGCTGGCAGTATCATGTGTGGTGGCCTACATTAAATGCTGATATTGAGGCCAAAGTCTATCATTGCTGGAAGTGCAAAATGAATCAAAACAGACCAGCAAAAGACAAAATAGCTCAGTGGCCTAAAACTGAAGAGCTCTGGTCAAGATTCCATGTGTACCATGCAGGTCCATGAAAAGATAAACTGCTGTTAATAGTAGTTAAATCATACTCAAAGTGGCTGTAGGTGGTAGAAGTCCCATCACTTTAATCCACAGCAACAAGAGAAGCTCTTAGGAGCATATTTGCAACACATGGTCTATGTAAAACAATAGTGTCAGATAATGGCACAGCATTTACAGCAAGTGCATTCAAAAACTATGGTACCAATAATGCTCTTGAGCCATTATTATTATGGTAGTCTTCCATTTCATCCAGAAAGCAATGGCAAACAGAGAGACTAGTTCAAGAGAGAACAGGGTTGATAACAAAGATGGATATAGGAAGCAGGAATACCCAGATTGCCAGAATACTGCCAGTACAGGACTCCACATCAAGTACAGCAATAGGAAAGGCTTTAGCAGAACTGCTATTAAATAGACATTTGTGAATCAACCTATCAGCCCTGAAACCTGATTCCAAATACAAAAAAAAATGAAAACACCAATATAAAAGTGCAAATAGGCACTCAGTGCTGTGCAGAATATATACAAATGGAACTACAAAATGGATCCCAGTAGTGGTTACACAACTGAAAGGACTCCACACCATACTAGTTCAAACAGCAGATGATTATCAACATCATTGCCACCTAAACCAACCGAGACTGAATCATATATAAACTAAAGATAAATGCAAACCAAATGAATATCCAGGGACAAGAACATCAAGCAAATATGATGACCAACAAACCAAAGACCACAAAAACCCAGATGAACATCCAGGGACAAGAACATCATGCAAAGATGATGATGAACAAGACAAGAACAGCAATGAACAAGACAAGAACAGCAATAAATCTGAGAAATCAATAAAGTAGACAACACATTATATAGCTCATCTGTATGATTACATTCTCCAGGGCTAATTTTAGTCAGGCGGAGGGACGTCATATCTCACCTTGCGATCAGAAGTGAACCTGCCCAGATTCCTTCCTTATCTGATCGGCTTAAGCAATTCACTGCCACTAACCAATATGTAAACAGATACGTAAAATGCCGCCAATGGTTAGTATTGACCAATAGGCAGTGATGCTCTCATAAATCCGATGGCTGTAAGTAAGGTTGGAGATCTGGTAATAAATAGTCGGCCTTTTTTGACATAAGGAGAGAACGTCTGTCTAACCTAAATGACTGAACACACTCTCAATTGAATGTACTGCTAACAGTAGATGTTTCTATTATAGTCATTACACTATAAGTCTATTATAGCTGAAAGAGTCTCAGCTAAAAATCATGAAGCAAGCTATGCCATACAGCTGGAAGTGAGTCCAATCATTCGGGCATGACCAGCCCAGCCTTAACAAAGTTTATACATATGGTATTGTGTTTATTGATTGTATATAATGTAAATATATTTGTTACTAATAAATTACTAATTAAATTTTGGGTGTCCATATTTTTTATAACTGTCAGTTTGAGTCTGGAATTCAGACAAAAGACAACACTGCCTTCACAACTTTGATACTAATTATTTAATGAAAGTAAATTAATAATTTAGACTAGAGCAGTGGTCTTCAACCATCAGTCCGTGGACCGGTGCCGGGCCACAAGTTTTTTACTGGTCTGCACTAGACTGGCAGGAAAGTTTGTAATAACAAAATAATAAGATTTTAAAACTTTTAATTAATATAAACAATTTCTTCTTTATTTTTTCATCGCATTTTTACCTGATTAAAAAAATGAAACAGAACAAAAACCAAATCTAATCAATCATACATAAATTAATTTGTTTTTCTGTTTATCACAGATGTTTATGGGGGGGATAGAATTAATTTTTTTATGATTTTTCTAAAAAAATTCAAAATTAAAAAAAAAAGTTTTTTACTATACAAACTTCATATATATTATATATAACTTCATCTTGTATATTTAACATTAAATACAGATATTACATTTATCATAATAATTGTCATGTAATTACACTAACTGTGATATTTCCTAACATTCAGGTGAATAACATTTTATTTTTGCATGTTTTAAAAATGAAATAATAAAGCAGAAATGCAAGCACATTAATGAGAATGATTGTTATTGTACTGTTTTTTGTAGCAGTATGACTGCGCGCAACTCGAGAAAGTGTTCAGCATGTGAAGGTAAAAAATACCATTACAATACACAATAACTAGTGTGCTGTTTTGGTCAGTTATAACAATTACACTCATCTAAGGCTAAGCAATTTACATCTTTAAGAAAATTTATCTGTAAACTACTGCCGGTCTGCGAAACCTTATCCTTATTTTTGCCAGTCTGCAGTGTGAAAAGGTTGAAGACCACTGGACCAGAGATTTCCCAATAATGAATAATATTACCGGAGTATAATTTTCACTACACCATGCTCACGTAAAGCAGGGAGTGGTTTGTTTCTACCTTGCATGAGAGTGATGTACTGAAAATTATACTACAGAAATATTATTCATTATTGGATATCTAATCTAATGGATTACTAATAAAACATTAATATACTTTCATTAAGTGATTTGTGTCATAGTTGTGTGTGCAGCATATTTGACATTTATCAAATAAACTGTAGTAATTTGCTATCTATATTGTGCCCTTGTCTGTAGGTCATAGGTAGGGTAGAAAGGTCAATTATTAAAAAATTTTAAATTTTAAGTTATATTTGTAAGATATATAAATAATAATAAGAGAATGAGATGTTATAGTACAATTTAAAGCTAAAAATACCTGGTAGGTAACAGTGTAATAAATTATTTTAATAGATAAACAGTTAAATAAAGCTTAAATATCATTGCTTATGGTTGTGAAAGCTGGCCATATAAAATAATACAGCTATAGATAGTTAAAAGTAGATTAATAATTTGAATATAATATTTTAAAACTAATAAATTAAATAAATACTATATGTAGTGTATAATTATATTTAATAATCAAAATTAATAGATTGTGTTGTAAAATAAACTTTGGGATGGTGAGAGTTATATTTAGTTTAACATTATAAATTATTTTCTAAATTTTTTATAAAATATATCAGTTTTGGTAATTTAGACCGAGACGTAAATAAAAATCATTTGATAAAAGTTAGTAAACACGTGACCGTATATTATATGCCTTCACACACAATCTTGTTAAAATAATAATAAACTGTGTGAATTAAAACTAGATATAATTGCCATCGATCTTTAAAATGAAAGTTAAAAATATTAAATATTGTTTTAGTAATTATTTTAAAACTTAGATGATTTTTTTTTATATAAAACTATAATTGAATTTAAAAATATTGGTATAAATATTCCAGACATTACGTCATCAATTCTTAACTTTAAACATCCATTCTGATATCAAAATAAAATGAATAAATTGTTCGCGCTAAAATAAATATTAACCAATCAAAGGATGTAAAATTACGAGACAAAAATCTAAGAATTATACAGAGAGTGAGAAGTGATGTGAAAGTGAAAGAGAAAGTAACAAAATTTTATAGCTGGTAACATCGTAGCTGAACAGTAGTATAAATTTATAATTTCGGATTTATTCTAAAGTTATTCTGTAACACATAATATATTTTTGACTACAGAGATATGGATTGCTAATTTTAAGTTTATCTTACCAGGAAATTTTATTCAAATTTAACCAGAAAGCCTACAGTAACATGGAAGTACAAGAAAAAATATTTAAAGTGATTGCTGAAAGAAAAATAATGGGAAAGTATCTTAATACGATCTTAGTTGTGCTCAACCTGAAACTTAATCTTATAACTGAAAGGAATACAATTGGGACGATATGTGAAAATCTGAAAAAGAAGCTGCTGGTTGTCAAGAACAATTTATGACGATAAATTTACAGAGCTATCTTAAAACTAAGTTATACTTCTCTATGAACAAAATTTTAATATGCGTTCTAGTACCAAGAAAAATAACGGTGGAGAAAGAATGTTTATTTGTAAAGAAAACATTATTAAAAGATATAGTTCCAGAATTGTGAGATAAAGGAAAGTAAAAAGATTAAGGTGCTATAAGTATTTTATTGAGAGGAGCCGAAAAACTTTATATAAGAGAAATGAGAAAATATTATAAAGTATTCAATGAAAATAATGCTTGATCAAAGAAATATAAGATTAAATGACTAAATAAAAATGGATCCATGGAAACCAGAAATTTATTGAAGATTTAAAATAAAATATCTACAAGATGCATCGGGGAAAACCAGGCGCGCGGGAAAAAGCTAGCAGACTATGTTGAAGGAGATCAAGAATTAATAAGTGTATAAAATATTGAGAAAACTAAGGATCATCGTCGATGAAGATTATTAAACAGAATTATTTTTTTTATAGAACATTAAGTGACTGAAGAAAAATAAAGTATATATTTTTTTTTAGCTTTACTATGAACAATTTTCAAGCAAGTTCGACAAAGCAGTATCGTAAATATAATTTAATATTTTTATTTGATTGTATTTAAAATATAAAAATTCTATATTAGCTTAGGGAAACATATAAACATGAATTTAAGAATAATGAGATTTTAAATATAATAGCTTAATAGAATGATAGAAATATTATTATAAAAATAAAATGTATGTATGGAAGTTTTAAATATCTACAAGAAGTAATGGAATGGTGAAGCCCTCAGAATACGATCAAGAAGATATAGATCGTTTTGGTAATTGTGATATTATTGATAATGCATAATGTATTTTTTTAGGTCATCTATTAATGAAGAATGATGTATGAAAGTTTTTAAATTATAAGTACACATTTTATCCAACATTAAAACATATATTTGAGATAGTAGTAATTTTAAATGTGCATGCAATAAGTTGTTTTAAAAATATAATTAATAATAAGTATCATAATAATTATGTGATTCTTTTGAACTTTTATGTTGCAAAATATTCAGATAATTTTAAAATAGTTGGTATATTATAAATATACGAGATAAGTAGTAAAAGATTTTCTTAAGAATAGCTGTATAGTTTGAACTAAAAATGAATTTTATTATTGTTAGAAATGTAGACAGAAATTTGTCGATGTATTGCATAGATAAATCTAGAGAAATAAAATCGGATAGTGACTTGGTAGTACTGGTGTAGAGGAAACCAAGATGATGTTTTTGCCAAGAAATAAGAAAAATCAAATATTTGGATCATAGTATTTTGTGTGATTTCAGTATAGCTAACTAAGTCCTATCACTGAACACATATATTTTGGACAGTGTTTTTTACGTATTTTTGAAACTTTTTGATGTTATATAAAGCTGAAGGAATAGCTTTAGCATCACTCCTATAGTAGAGGTGGATAGACAGATAAAGGTCACTCCTCTACGGTGTTCTTTAAATTCACTGTGCCATCATTGTCAAGTTTTATGACGGATAATATTCTAGTTGTTTTGATCCTGCGCATCTATTTTCGCTATCTTTGTTTCATGAATATACATCGTCAGAAAGATATTTTATAGAAATGATACATAAAATAGAAATGAGGCTATGTTGTAGTTATGTAAGAATAGTTTATTTACTAGAATGAGTTAGAATTGTTATTTTAAAAGTGAAAGTATAAATGTCATAAAGAGATGAAGAATCATATGATATAGTTTTAAAAAGTAATTCTGAAATGAATATAAGATTTTAAAGGAAAAATCTAAACAAAGTTTTAAAAGTAATAATAAAATTTTAATATTTTATATGATATTTAAAAATAGAGATTGCATGTTGGTTGAAAAATGATTCAATAATGTGTAACAGATATATGTATTTGTGCATGGTGTGTTAATGATTGTAATTACCATACGAAGCAAAAGCTTGGATAAGTATTGGATTAATAATTATTGTATAGTCAATAATAAAACGGAACATCAAAATGTCAAGAAGGGTTTGAATCTTTAGGATTCCATACGAATAATAATATAAAATAGAATTTTATGATTTTGTATAGTTTTACTACGAAGGTAAAATTTTTGTAAAAATATAATTTTAAAATTAATAGAGATATAAAGTAGTAATGATAATTATTGATAGATACATTTTTGTAACAAGCTAAACTAAAATCAGATAGCTAATAATAATAATACTGTATAAGAGTTAAAATAAAATAAGTAGAAATTTAATGTTAAGAGATAAACTAGTAAAGTAATTTTGTAACAGGAAAGTAGGGATATCCGATGTACATAATGTAAATATTGTTATTTGTATAATTATTAATAAACTATGTTGTAAATTTATTTGTAAGCTTCGTGTCTTAGTTATTATTTCTCCACAGAGAATGCATGATATCGCAATACACATTTATAATTGCAACAGACATATAATTTTGCACAAAGTATATAAACATACAAGTGTTATAATAATTCTTGAAAATTCATTTGTATGATAAAATTAAAGGATTATAATTATATCGTTTATTGGTCATAAGTTGGTTGCCACAATATTAAAATAAATTATATGCTAATATTACAACACGTATTTTGATTGTCAAATTATTAAATACTACCACGAACGTAATATTTATTTATTTATTTCATTTAAGAAGAAATAGGATTACATTATACTATTATTATCATTATTCTTATTTATTATTGTTAGTTGTTACGTAGTGAATTTATGACATAAAATTCCCTTCTCATAGTTTACTACCGTAATTTAAATAAGTTTAAATGCAATTTATGAACCTGAGATTTATTTGATTTGATTTTATTTCATTTATTTACTTAAATTATTTAATTGAGCTAGATTATAATTACATAGAATAATAAGATATGATTATTGTCTTAATCGTAATAAAAAGAGCTTGGAAAGTCATAAGAATACCATAAGTTGATTATTTAGTGTAGTGTTCTTATGCCATTGGGATAGTATCATGTGGATATATCTCAATGTAGTCTGTCTCGCTCCCCGTGTCGTCGCTCCATGTCTCATGAGAATAATAAATTTCTAATAATATAACTGTATTTATATTTTAAAGTTTAGAGCTAGTAGTAATCATTTTTGATAAATTAATTTCATTCATTTTGTTAAGACTGAGCTAGAGAGAGAACCCGGAATATATTTTAAACATTATCCTAGATTATTTTGGAGTGCACGCGCGTGAGAGGCGACGGGGGAGGAGGGTACAATATATACTGAACAATAATAAAAATATGTGTAAGAGATTGTGATCTGGGCTAAGTGATGAGTGCTGGTTCAGCATGAAATATGCATCTTGGGGATCCCAGACCTTTTTTACATGTCTTTGGTCATATAATTATGATTACATCCCTCCAATAAGGTGTTTAAAGCATATAGAAACCAGTCCCTACCTTGCATGATAATGGTGTAGTGAAAATTACTATACTTAATGGAAGTATTAATAATTTTTATTAGTCACTCTTGGTGAAATGAAAAAATTATACTACAGAAATATTATTCATTAAATGGATACTCTCCAATCTAATGTATGACTAATAAAAATGATTAATATACTTCCATTGAGTTCTTAATTGTTTTTAATTATTATTTTTAATTTTTATTTTATAACTGTTTATTTTATGTAGGCTTGCAGTTTTATTTTTTACAGAAATTATTTTCATTAATAAAATTGATAAAAAAGAAACAAGCTCATACCTGTGACATTACAGTCTCACATTAAAAGCAAACAATATGTTAATTTTATTTTTATATAGTACATCATTATATTATGAAGAAAATGTTAAATATTATTTATCTATATCATTCTATATTTTATACAAAAATTGACAAGTAGGGCAAATGTTGTAAGGCTCATGTAAACTCATAGGTGAAAAAATTCCTCTATAAAACAATTTCAAAAAAAATCAACTCACTTGCAGATTGCACATCAGATATTTTTTATTTGACAGAATAACTCAGTTGGTTAGAGTTCGATTCAGATATTTTTTCTTTTATTAATTAATAAATAAATAGGGATCAAAAGCATTCCAAAGAAATAGCATTTCCTCTTTTTAAACCATTACAAAAATGTGTTATTGCTTTCTTTAAAAGTTTTTCACTCAAAAAAAAAAATATTTTATCAGATGGATAAAAAAAAAAAAAAGTAACACATACAGATAATTTGTTAATTATATGATGAGTATTTCCATTATCTAATTTAACTATGAAATGCTTTTAGAAAAATTCCAACTTTAATATAAATAAATCATACTTTTCCATATATATTCGATTCTTTGTAATATAACACGAATAATATATAACACAATGTTTCATGTGGTATAGTCTCCCTTTAACAATGTTAGCATAAGAACCAATCGTAATATTTAAAGTCATGAGTATTGAATTTAAAACATTACTATAAATAACTAAACTATTCTATCAAAGATAATATCTAATCTCATTTAAATAATAATAATAATATTTATGAGGCCATTAGTATTAATAATTTGTATTCATAATAATTTTGTCATTTATTTACTTTTGTAATTTTAATTTGATATTTTCTATGCAATATAATTCAAACACAATAATTGTTCAAATATCATTAAAAAATAATGCAATAACTCATTTTTCCTTTTAACAGTACGGTATGTTTCTTTCTATCTATATATAACAAAATTTTAATCATAAATCCTCCCTAGCTCTTTTTTAATGCAAGTTAATAAAGAGAAAAAATTATTAAGTATAAATTCTTTATCTCTTTAATATCAAGGAAACAAATTTGACATTAATATATATATATATTTGCAAGCGTTTATATTAATATTAGGAATTCTAATATGTAAATAGTCTAAAATGTCAGACAGAACCTTAGTTTCTAACTACTAGATTGACTCTTATTAGACTGACTTCATTGCTATAATTTTCTTAAAATGTTACTTCCTGAATAATCTCTTTCATGATATTCGTCTTCTTTTGTTTTGAAAACAATGAAGAACTGGAATTCTGCTTTGGAAAAAAGATCATATACTGAGGTTATGTATTTTAAAAACTATATTCATTTAATATGGAGTCAGTAATATTTTTTAAGATTTTTTTTTTCATGTTTATTCAAAAGTTTGGATTATTTCTTAAAAATGAATATATATATAAGAGCAAAGAAAAACGAACAAACAGTTCTAATGTATCAGATCTGCTGCCTATGTTTATGATGGCAGCTTGCCATATCTTTATCCAGAATACCATATTAAAAAGTCACAACTAAGGCATTCTAAACATCGCAAACATCCTCCTCCCATCACAGGAGAAAGGTATGGCATTCTTCCATCACACAGACAGCAGGAATAATACATAAGTACCAAACAAACTACTTAATGGAAAAACAGATTCATGTTTCATTTTTCTTTGCTACTATACAATATGTGCTAGATTAAAAAAATAAAATTATTAAATGAATGTAAAGAAAAGAGTTTATTTAATTTTTCTATACTTATAATTATTATATATAAACCTTAAGATAGGTTTTAATATATAAAATATATCCTCTAAAAAAATTTAAGTAATATCAATGAATTATATAATTAATTTTTCCTAAAAAAAATATTTAATTTTGATACCAAAAAAGGTTTGTTAATATAATGTTAAATTGAAAACTTATTATACCAAGAAATTATTTTGTAATACACATTTATTTGTGTTGATTCAAAGAGATAAAAATTACATGTATAAAATAAATATGTTATTATAGTGATATTATTATTAATATAGTAATATCACAGAAAACATTGAGAGAAAATAATTTTTCCAGTATATTGACTACACATATATGTCATATCATAAATATTGGGTGGTTTTATAGCATAAGATCACCCAAAATAGTTCATATTAATGACCAAAGAAAAAAATTAATTAGTAAGAAATTAAATTGTATATATTACTGAATTTATGGCAAAAAGTGCACTAAATAAAAGTAAAAGTATATTTAACAATGAAAATAATTTATTTAGCAAAGAAGTAAAATGTACTCATTGAATTTGTGACAAGAAATATATTAGATAAAAACATGAAAATAATACATTTAGCATTGAAAATAAATTATTTAGCTATATATTTATTTATTATTGAATTAATAGCAAAAAAAAAAAAAATTAAATAAAAGCAAGAAAATAATATATTTAACAACCAATGCAATATATAGAATGAACTGTTCTTGTTTCATATTTTTCTGTATAACCTTTATTGCTGGTATATTTATAAAAAGTACATGAGTTCTAAATTATCACACAAAGTCAGGTTATAAACATATTTTCTCATTTAAATCAGTGTAATAGAAAAAAAATCACTTCTACTCTTAATGAATGAATTGATGGCTATCCTTTCCATGGACACCATAAAACTGAAATAAATTCTTTCTGCAAGATTTCCTTTTGTTTTCCTCCTGCATTGAGCACAATGTTCTGTATTGGGAGAGTCATCTAAAAGACTGTATTAGCCCAAAAATGCTACACTTTCTTCTCATTGCATATTATTTGGTAATAAAAATCCTTTATTAACATTTTAATAACATTATCACAAATAAAGATAACCAATAATTTCTGGATAAAAAGTGGTGAAGCTATGTTAACAGAAAAAATGTATATTGAGAACTGACACAACTTTTCATTTTATAGTACCAACTAGTGATAGTGTGAAAATTATAAAATTTAAAACTTATAGCAGCCTTCATTTTAAGAATTTTTTTTTTACCTATGACTTTCCCCCATTGGAGTTTTTGGAATTTCATTTCTTATGGATTGCTTTTATTTAACACATACATGGTAGTCTGGATTTGATTTTTGCTTGTTAAAACAATTTATTTTCATGCTTTTATTTAATTCAATTTTTGTCATAAGCAGATTAAATTTACGAATTTCATTTCTTATGGATTTACACTTGCCCCTCACACTTAATTTCATTTGTTGTGGATTCCTTTATTTAGCACATTCTTTGCTATAAATTCAGTAATAAATTTGCACATTTTGTTTCTTTATTAAATAAATTATTTTCATAGCTAAATATATTATATTCATGGCTTTATTTAATAGTTGTCTTGCTATAAGCTCAATAATATTTATTTCTTAATAATTAGTTTTTTCTTTAGTTATTGTTATGCCTTATATAACTCCATTTAATGAATAGATCATATGCTGTAGAACTAATAAAATTATTACATTTCTGAATTGAATCTATAGTAAATAAAAATTGCATCAAGTTTATATTAAAAATATATTTACTAATTTGTAAAATTCTCTAAATCATACTGATTGATATCTTGGAAAATGCCTAAAAAGGTGTACTGCATTCTCTTTTTCTTAACACTTATAAATGAATAATACTTTCTAACATTTTTGAAAATATTGCCCTTAAGTAAAAAATGTTTAAAAATTTGTTAATAATTTCATATATGCGATTAAAAAAAAAAATTGAAAGTCATGTGTGTAATAAAGATTTGGTGTAAGTATAATGTGGATAGATTTAAATTTTAAAATTAATTTAAAGTTATATATCAATAATTATGAAATTTAATGTAATTTTGATAGTTATATTTAATATCTAAACTTAGTAGTAATATTTGTTGTTTGAACACATGACATTGTTAAGTTAATAAATTAATTTTTATATTTCCATTATTTAAAAATACTGATGAGATGTATTACAAATGTAAGTTATGAGAATATATCCACAATAGCAGATATTCCCAATTCTATACCCAAGAACATCATGGTTCCTGTTGCCATTTTTATATGTGCTCTACCATGACTTAATATAACTAAAATGTTTTTAATAAATATTTTAGTACAAAAAATTCAAATTATATGATAAACTATTTGTATGAATATTTTTTGCATTATTCTAATTGTTTCCATTAAAAATTTTCCATGAACAACTAAATGGAACCAATCATTTGACATGTAACTGTGAATGTATTATAGCAGAAAAAGATTACAGATATACATTAGAGTAATAACCCAAAGAAAATTCATTTATTAAAAGAACCAATAGAAATCAGAGTTGTAGATTGGAAATGCTTAATAATATGCATTGTTTTGGTTTTATCAAATATATATATAAGTAGTATTATTACATACCTTCAGTTATTTTAAATACACTCTATTAAATTATCAAAAATTAATTTATAGATATATGATTTATAATATATATCCAATATTAAAATAAAATAAAAAATCATATAATATTACTAGCCCAAAAAAAAATTTTTTCATAAAAATCTTCCATGACTATGGTTTCATCCATTAACAAATAGACCTTTTCAAGTGAAATGAAAGAAAAAAAACCATATACACCTGGGTCTTGTTTTGCTGTGGTAGATAGGTTCCGCAGAAAATCCACATTAAAAAAATCGCACAAAAATAGTCTTAACTTACCTTGAAAAATAGGGGATACGTTCTGTAATTTTCAGAAATCGCAGAAAAGCAAAGCAACAAGGAAAAATTACTTTAAAAGTTGCATAAAAAAATATAAGGAAATAAAGTATGACTAATAAAAAATTTCAAATATTTGAAAAAAATTGATACAAGACAAACTTTTTTTACTTTTTTTATTAACTACAGTATTTAATTTACATTTTTTCATACATATTTTAATCATTATCACTATTTGACAATATGCAATTCATTTGTGAACTGGTAAGAAATCAGATTCATCACAAGAGGAAATACAATTAGTGCCACATTAAATCTTGTGCTATGTTAATAGTTTTCTGTCGACAATGTAATCGGTGAGTAAACTTTGAGATGATGATTTTACTAATTGTTTATAAAGCTTGCGATATCCAAACATACAACTATTTAACTCTCATTAGAATTTAAGAGGTTGTTCATTGCAGCAAACTCTCAGATTTCAGCATTTTCTGATGTTTTTCTTTGTCTCACACATCAATGTAAAATCTATGATTAAATGATTATTACTTACCAGAAAATAGTAAATTTGTTTTCATTTGATAGATATTTTTGTTTACTACTGAAATAAATTTTAAATGTTCACATTTTGTTTCTATATTAAAAAAATGAGATCGCAATCAAAACAAAATGATTATACATTATCATTAGAAAGATTATTTTCAGTTTACAAAATCAACAATATCTTCTTTATTACTGAATATTTTTAAAAATCTAAGAATATTTATTTCTATTATATCTAACAAAATGTTTTAAAAGTTTAAAATTTTTGAATATTTATTGTGATATTTTTATACTTGTAAGTATAAATCTATTATTATTGTTTACTCATAAGTATACGTAGGTTATTTACATAGAAGCTAAGATTCTTAAATAGCTTCAGGCCATATTCATAGCCGCTAATATAATGTTATATTTTTGAAAAAAAAAAGTATTTCAAGTCTAAATAAGTTATTAATAATTTAAATTTCTTGATATCTAATAAATATAATGAAATATGAACTTCTTTATCGCATAAAAAACCTGCATAAAAAGATATTAAGAAGAAACATGAATCTCACAACTTCAAAATCGCATTTAAAAAATCCAAATAAAACTAGACCCAGGTGTATATATATAAAAACAAAATAGTCTTCCCATCAGTCATTTCAAAAACCAACTTCCTTTAACATCAATGGATGTCTTCATAAGATTGATGGCTTCAGATTCAAAAAAAATTTATACATTATTGCTATCACGCTTTAGGGGTTGCAGCATGATAATAGATGGCTAAAGATTCATGAATCAATTTCTATCTGATTAGAAAAGTTTCAAAATGTGTTCAACCCATTATCCTGATGTTCCAAAATCACATGACTTCTAAGAAATTAGCAATAAAATTATTTTTCATTTATGCAGTGAAAAAAATCTACCTATTAGTGTTATTATATATTGTGTGTCTATGTGCTGTTTATATATTATAACGATCAAAATGCAGAGTGAAGATCGAATCTAACCGCAAACTACGATATCTGCTCTACAAGGCGCCATCTAGGCATTTAAACCTAGATAAATTTATAGAGTAGGCAGATACGCGCTGTTAAGATTCCACTTTATTTAAATATTCAGATCGTTAGCCCAAGTCACTAGATCGGTGGAGTAGCAGAGATAATAAAATATAAATTTTATATCTTAAATATAAGAGTAAAAGCCACTGCCAGAAATTAACACATAAAAATATTTATTTACGCACATATAAAATATCATTTAAATTTTGAGGAATAAATTCACCATTTTAGATTTTTCTATTAATCTTTAGTTTTACATTTAAGTAAATTACAACCATGAGTTTAATATTTATTTAGTGAGTCGAGGATGAATAGACTACATAGATCTGCATTTGAAAAGAAAATATTCTTCCCTGATTTAACCTTAGGTAACAAATTTCACAATCAAACCGGTGCCAATCCATCTGATACTTTTATGTATTTAATGTAGCATGAAAATACGACAACACAAAATACTATACTGTCAGGAATGTACATCTGATCAGTAAGTAGAATTAGAGAAGATATTGACTTTCCACCAACAGGAATGTTACATCTGTTGGCGAGTAGAACAATAAACATAAAACTCCATAGGAATGGACTGCGGTCCTTCGCTGTCTTACAAACCCATCCATAGGCAAACAGAAGGTGTGTGGCGTATAGATATAATCCTGCCCATAGCAGATCTCATACTACATCTACAATTACACAAATATATCCAATCCATTGAACCAATTCAACTACGAAATGAATAACCTAAGATTACCCTCCCTTAATATAACTTTACAAAACTATATAGCCATTCACGCCCGACTTAAATTTAACATTTAAATATGTTCACACAGATTATTTTTATAAATTTGTTTTTAAAATGTTGAGTATAGATCGGCTGCACAGATTCCACGGTCAAAAACATCCAAATTAAACACAATCGATCAAAATACAAAAATCATCGATAACGTCAATTGCAAAAGGGAATACACAAGGCCTCATGGCATTCATCGTAAGATGCCCGCATTAACATCGTTGACCCATATATTCTAATCAAATGTGAAAACTTCAACATAATCAACCGCTAACGAATCTATGCAACGTCTATACCCAACCTAAATTTCATCATTTAAAATTTAAACAATAAATAATTTATACAATAAGAAAAAAAAAATGGAAATGATTTTTATCAATCGGAAAACATATAAAATTAAACATTATTAATTTGATTTTAAACTTAAAAAAGTCAGATAGAAGTTCATAAGCTTGAATGAAAGTTCTTAATTATTTTTAAATTTAGAGTTCATGTCAATATAGCTTACGGTAGAAGAGTCCAGGTTTCTGCTTTTAATTCCCGTGACGCCTCCATTGGAAGATAATGTTCTGGAGATGGCAATAGCTGGTTCAAGGTATCACAGTCTTTTCATATTTTTTTTTTATATAGAGAGTGTGGTATGTGCGTCCTACCACATCTCTCAAACACAAAATGCTGGAACTCCAGAAAAAACTGTATTTCCCTTTTTATATTATCCACACGGATTCAATCAACAAAATGTCACTAATCCATCACTTTCATTAGGGTCCGAGCCAAGGCTTAGTGCTTCCATTGGTCAAGCTAATTTCTCTTTATTTTCTTATCTATCTTTCATCAGATCATTTTAATTATACAAGAGCCCAAGGCTAGCTTGCTTTTCAAACAATTTATAAACAATCATTTCCATTTACAGATTACAAGAATTAATTAATACCTGTTTTTATTTTTTAATCTTGTACTTTTTTTTTATAAAAAAGTACGTTCAAATACTTATTTATTTGTTTTTTAAAAAAAAATATTTTTAAAGTTTGGCATCTGTGCGAATGTATATACGTTTAACAAACATTTTAATTTTAGCGTTTAGTTTTTTACTTTTATTTGCGAACTTTTAAGTTTTTATTTTAAATTAATGTAACGACATATTTATATATCGTTACATATCAGTAAACTTCCTCAAAAAACAAAAACATTAAAAAAAAAAGAATTTACTTAGTGTTAGTAATTACGTTACACAAATTGATTATATATGAAAATTTCAAAAGGACAAAACTTTTTTTTTACAAGACAAAACAGTAATTACACACAAATATAATGATTAAAAAAAAAGTTGACTGTTGATTCCCTATTACCAGCTAAATTTCTGCCCCCTCCCTTCCAAGTTTCATTTCTCCTACCTTTAACTATTACTTAGGCAAGTTGAACGATTAGATTTTAATTTAACAAGACTTTTTAAAAAAAAAATTATGATTTATATTTATTATTACGTTTTATTCCTCGCATTTATATTTACATATGCGCAATTTTTCTTACTGGCAGCACTTTTTAAACAAAACTTCAAACTGCAACTCCACGTCAATACAACAAATATATTTATACTAATTTCAGAAAAAATATTACGGGCATGATTTATTTTCAAAAGTACTAGTGGTTTATTAAACATCTGGCTATAACTTTACGTTAGTACAAAAATGTACTTATTTCAGAAAAAACAACAAATGTTATTTGCATGATTCACTTTTAAAATTCTCAGGGCATTCGTGATTTATTAAAGATAGAAAATTTCATCATCATCAATTCCCCTTCTCAGGGTCAATCTCTGAGGTAAGGCCACACTTGGGATGCCAATTATAATGATCGAAATGAAAGTGAAGATCGAATCTAACCGCAAACTACGATATCTGCTCTACAAGGCGCCATCTAGGCATTTAAACCTAGAAAAATTTATAGAGTAGGCAGATACGTGCTGTTAAGATTCCACTTTATTTAAATATTCAGATCGTTAGCCCAAGTCACTAGCTCAGTGGAGTAGCAGAGATAATAAAATATAAATTTTATATCTTAAATATAAAAGAGTAAAAGCCACTGCCAGAAATTAACACATAAAAATATTTATTTACGCACATATAAAATAACATTTAAATTTTGAGGAATAAATTCAACATTTTAGATTTTTCTATTAATCTTTAGTTTTACATTTAAGTAAATTACAACCATGAGTTTAATATTTATTTAGTGAGTCGAGGATGAATAGACTACATAGATCTGCATTTGAAAAGAAAATATTCTTCCCTGATTTAATCTTAGGCAACAAATTTCGCAATCAAACCGGCGCCAATCCATCTGATACATTTATGTATTCAATGTAGCATGAAAATACGACAACACAAAATACTATACTGTCAGGAATGTACATCTGATCAGTAAGTAGAATTAGAGAAGACATTGACTCTCCACCAACAGGAATGTTACATCTGTTGGCGAGTAGAACAATAAACATAAAACTCCATAGGAATGGACTGCGGTCCTTTGCCGTCTTACAAACCCATCCATAGGCAAACAGAAGGTGTGTGGCGTATATATATAATCCTGCCCGTAGCGGATCTCATACTACATCTACAATTACACAAATATATCCAATCCATTGAACCAATTCAACTACGAAATGAATAACCTAAGATTACCCTCCCTTAATATAACTTTACAAAACTATATAGCCATTCACGCCTGACTTAAATTTAACATTTAAATAAGTTTGCACAGATTATTTTTATAAATTTGTTTTTAAAATGTTGAGTATAGATCGGCTGCACAGATTCCACGGTCAAAAACATTCAAATTAAACACAATCGATCAAAATACAAAAATCATCGATAACGTCAATTGCAAAACGGAATACACAAGGCCCCATGGCATTCATCATAAGATGCCCGCATTAACATCATTGACCCATATATTCTAATCAAATGTGAAAACTTCAACATAATCAACCGCTAACGAATCTATGCAACGTCTATACCCAACCTAAATTTCATCATTTAAAATTTAAACAGTAAATAATTTATACAATAAGAAAAAAAAAATGGAAATGATTTTTATCAATCGGAAAACATATAAAATTAAACATTATTAATTTGATTTTAAACTTAAAAAAGTCAGATAGAAGTTCATAAGCTTGAACGAAAGTTCTTAATTATTTTTAAATTTAGAGTTCATGTCAATATAGCTTACGGTAGAAGAGTCCAGGTTTCTGCTTTTAATTCCCGCGATGCCTCCATTGGAAGATAATGTTCTGGAGATGGCAATAGCTGGTTCAAGGTATCACAGTCTTTTCATTTTTTTTTTTTTAAATAGAGTGTGGTATGTGCGTCCTACCACATCTCTCAAACACAAAACGCTGGAACTCCAGGAAAAACGGTATTTCCCTTTTTATATTATCCACTCGGATTCAATCAACACAACGTCACTAATCCATCACTTTCGTTAGGGTCCAAGCGAAGGCTTAGTGCTTCCATTGGTCAAGCTAATTTCTCTTTATTTTCTTATCTATCTTTCATCAGATCATTTTAATTATACAAGAGCCCAAGGCTAGCTTGCTTTTCAAACAATTTATAAACAATCATTTCCATTTACAGATTACAAGAATTAATTAATACCTGTTTTTATTTTTAAATCTTGTACTTTTTTTTTATATAAAAAAGTACGTTCAAATACTTATTTATTTGTTTTTTTAAAAAAAATATTTTTAAAGTTTGGCATCTGTGCGAATGTATATACGTTTAACAAACATTTTAATTTTAGCGTTTAATTTTTTACTTTTATTTGCAAACTTTTAAGTTTTTATTTTAAATTAATGTAACGACATATTTATATATCGTTACAATATATATATATATTGTAAAAGAGTAATGACCAAAAACTCAACTATATCTACTTACAAGCTTACTATTGAGCCAGGAAATTCACATTACACTTAATGGTGGAACTCGCAATCCATTTCACAAAAATCACCATTCAACTCACTACTATTCATACTATACACATTAATCCCCTTTTACAAAACATCCAGCAGACATTTACAGGCATCACAATCCCAAATACATTGCAAAACATTGCTTGCATTGCATATATGGATGATGTGACTGTGTTTCTGCCATAAAAAAAGACTCCTACCAAAACTACAAAAAATACTACAAGAATATACAAACACACACAAATTAAAATTTAACACAAGCAAAACCACAGTATGGTCCATATTCACTGGTAAACCATGTACAAGACAAATGCTTTCCTTGGCTTCCTATTTCATTTAGGGAGCACAGCAATGAGATGCCACATACAAAACAAATTAATAGATGAAACTCAGCAAATCACTAACTCATTATCAAAAGCATACCTTTCAATATACTTGAAATACAGCTAATCAAACACCTCATAATTACCAAAATTATATATTATCTATCAATCATATCATACTCCAAAGCATTCAAAATAAAAATCAAATCCATATGTAACTAATTATTATGGCAGAGGAAAACTGTCACAATCTCAGCAAAATGCTTAAAACAAACCACTCACAAATAATGGACTAGATTTACATGATATTAACATATTCCACATCCAGAAATCAGAAAACTTATTAACCAATATATTCAAACAGTTCCCACAATTAGAATGCTTACAACAAATTGTACCAACAGATAGATAAACCATCCCCATAATAATTATACATATCAACAAAAATGATCAAACAAATACCCATCCAATTTATAAGAAAATATACTTATTGGCAGATTTACACACTCATATACCAGGAACAAACTAATAATGACCCTCCCCAATACTAGGAGTCAACAACAAAAAACTAATTCATAACTTCAAAAAATGGGCATTTGAACCCAAACTGTTTGACTTCATAATCAAAGTAAACCTCCATGCACTGCCTACAACCAACTTCCTTTACTACAAAAAATTGTGCATCACAATCGACCCTTTCTGTGGCTTATGCCACCAAGCAGAAGAGACCCAACAACACATGATTTTTCAATGCAGAACCCTAGCAGAAATCAGAAAAAATATTGGACAATGCTTACAGACAGCAAAGTGACTCAATATAAAGCATTGCTAAAGCAGATCAGAGAAACTCAATACCAAAATAAGAGCAGCAACATTCATGCTGTACACACTCTGGTGCACACGATGTGAGTTTATTATGCGAAACAATATGTGACCTCACACCGCTACCTTTCACAACAAGTTAACAGAACTAAAGGTTAGAGATAAGCTAATAGCAAACCAAGACATACATAATGCCACTTGGTTACTAATCAGAGAACCATTCACTCGTTCAATGGACAAGTTAACACAAAGTTAAAATAAAAATGTATATTATACAAATAAATAGAATCCCATTAGTCCTAAACTCATCATAAATCTAGGTCATAAAAAATAACAAAGGATCCCAGAGAAACATAGAATTAACGAACTATATCAGAAAGACGGAACTTGTACAAATGAAGAATTAGCAACATCATCTCTAAATAATAACAGATGCAAAAATATGTATCAAAACAGAGATACACATGTAACCCAAATATATGTAAAAATTACTTTTGCACAATAAAATTCCTTTCTGAAAGATAAAAGAATGACTTACATAACAAACCAATCATTTGGCTGCTATTAATTAATAGAATGAAGAGCATTACGTATTCTTGAAATTATATCAATTACTTAATCATCAACACAAATTATCCTTAATATAACCATCATAATTTTAGTCATTATATCATCATTGATCTACATAGTTTGATTGCTTAAAATACAATTTCCATAAAGAATTCCTGAATTTCTTTGCTCTGGAACATATATTCTGCTATATAAAATAAAATGGCTAATATTAGATTCAGTACAAGTTTGGAAAACAAATTAACATATTATTAAATATGATAAACCATATTACAAAGACCATCCCACCTACAGGCTTTCGGGGGTAGATAATCAACTAAAAAGAATAACCCATTGTAATCTCAATCAAGAGAATCAGAATTATATTATGAAAGATTAAAGAAACTTGTGGCAAAAAAAAAAATAATAAACCTTCAATCCTCAAACTTGGACAAAAGAATACATATGTTTGATATAGGGTAATTTTCAAAAAATATGTATGTCATCAACGATTAAAATCACAGCAGCAGCATCTAAAAGTGCCCATTATATCCAAATCCTTATTTCTGGGTAGATCTGGAAGATAAATAAGTATTTACATTAAATGATATCATTACAAAGTTTGCCACACTATCAGACTCATCTAGAGATACATGTATCTCAGAACTTAAGTTTTTACTTTATTTAAGCCAAATTCCCATTATGGCAAATCTTATAGATTTACTATTAAAAAAAATCTATGAAAATCAAGGTATATCAAATTTCATTGGTATCTTTTCTTTAAGTCATACATAGCAATATCTATCATGTCAAATATATATGTCCTATATCTGCATATCCTCTAGGCATAAAAATATTAGATTTAGTCTTGAAAAATAAAATAAAGCCGTATTTATTAGTCTTGCTATCAAAGGTACAATTTATGAAAAAAAATATGTAATACTGTTCACACTTAAAAAATATGCTCATTCAAATAGCCTTTGACCCTGAATCAATCTCAAAAATACAAGTCACACTACATAGAAGGACATGATCACTGTTTGCCACCATACCACCCAAAACTGCAAGGCTCTCTATTAAGAGTCATTATCTTCGCAACATATATTAAGTCTCTGCTTCAAGAAAGGAAAAAAAACAACTACCTAGTATCAGTATTATATATTGCATGACTTAAACTGTCTTCTTCAAGTCAAAAAAGGTACTACCAATATTATCTGACATATTAAAACAATATACAGAAAAATATAACATAGAAATTAATATAAACATGTCATATACATAGTCATATATAAGCTGATATCAAATATATATATATTCCAAAGCAAGCTACCAACTGGAGGGGGGGGGTATCCATTCTTAGTCCAGCATCAATAAAAGGTTAAATATGGAAGGAGCTGAAACAGAGAGCTATCTAAATAGTCATTCCATTATTAAAATTATTATTTATCAATACACTCAAAAAATATCATTAATATTATTATTTAATCAATTAATCATATCAAGATATCATAATATCAACCAATTATAACAAATACAAAAATCTTCTCATCTCTATATATATATAATGCAGAAAATCACTATAGAATAGCAAATATTAGTTATCTCAAATAAATATCTCTAGCAAACCTCAATTTGCCAACAACTCATTTCTTGAGATATTCTAACATTGATAATTGATGCACACTATATCATAAAGGAAGAGACATTAATGATTCTACTATATATTAAAGTTTACACAATTCCCAAATAGTAATGGCTCAATATACATGTATAAAAATAATCCTCTTCTATGCTAAAATCTATGCAAATTTATTTAAAATTATAAAAAAAGAACTAAAACGAGATTTACAAAAAAGAGAGAGAGTTTTGGATATAAAAATTTTTTTTTTTCATTTTCTTTGAATCAGAGAAAGGAATATTATTACTTCATTCAAATTCCAGGATGGACCATGCATCATGAATAAAAAGGAAGAACACTACTAACAGTTAGCTAGATCTAATCTGGAACATTTTTGAATCATATTCCTGCTGAATTAAGCTTATTTAATAAACAGAAATTACAAGACTATATTAAATATTATTGTAAATGGAATTTTAATATTTGTCAGAAACGAAGTAAATGACAATTATTTTTTGGTGTCTTATTTAAAGAGTGATTTGTACAAATAATTTGGATTTGTAAACAAGACTTATGTATCTGGGTATAATTTTAAAAGAAACTGAATTTGTAATAACTTCTCTTGTTAAAATTATATATATATATATTTTTTTTTAAAAAAAAAAATTATTTTAAATCACATATGTATGTCAAGCTTATGAATTTTATATAAGTTATTAATAAGAGGAAAGGCAAAAAAAAAATTGATAGTCATGTAAATGCAATGCATACATATAAATTGCCTAAGTCTCAGATAACTGTAATTAACATGTGATTACTTACATTAATTTCATTCGTTTGTAGTTAAATTTATATTTGATTACTGAAAATTGGATTTTATGTAGTTGTTTTTTGAATGTTTAATAGTTTAATATGTTTGCATCCATACGGAAGAATATATTCCTTTAGTTTAATGAGTCAGGGATCGATCTCAGAATGAGTCATCCCTGTATAAATTGTAGTTATATTAAATTAGGTTTAGGACAAAAGGCCACTTCTTATTATTATTGTATAGCAGGTTTATTCAGTTAGGGTTCAGAATAAAAGGTCATCCCTTTATAGTTATTATTATATAAGTGGTTATGTTTAGGAATAGTATCTAAATGAACCATTCCTTATGATTATTATAATAAAGATAGCGTTGATGTCTATCCCGTATAGAACTTATGTATGTGTAAGCACTAGTAGTTCTTGTGAATCAAAGAAATGTTATATTTCTAAATTCATGCATGTGTAGAATTATTATTTAAGTTTATTGAAGACAGGGTCAAAGATACAGTGAATTTGACATTATCTATGAATATATTAATACTATATATAAGGATTAAAGAATTTTGTTAAAGAAATAAATTGCATATCAATTAATGATTATAATTTGTAAATAAATTATAGTTATATGATTTGTTAATTTTACTAAAGAAAATAAATTGTACATCAATTAATAAGAACACTTGTAAATAAATTATTATTACATGATTTGTTACTTTGTTTATGTAAGACTTCTTAGTCTACCATCATTCATTGGGAAAAACTTATGTTCTCCACGATTTAATCCGGCATTACAAATGGTTACATTATTATACTGAATAAAATATTGTTTTAGATATATGCGTTAGTTTATATCCTGATGCTTAAAACCATGTAGCACCCATGTAACTTATGTAAATAAATAGAGAAATGTAAATTTGTGAAATACACTAGTCTAACCATTACAGTATTAAAGTTTACACAATTCCCAATTGGTAATGGCCAACATATACATAATATTACAATAACTTCAATCATCATAGATTAAAAGAATATTTAAAGTAAAACACAGATAGATTCCCAATCTTGAGTAAATATTGGGAGAATTGGTTAGTCTCAATAAAAAAGCTTTTAAAACATCACTCCTATATCATCACAATTAAAATTTAAATAATGAAAATTTAATAACTATTTTCGATATCCCTAAGTGACATAGGACAACCACCTTCAAAAATAAATAATAAGCAACTATTCTAGAAATTTCAAAATTAATCTCTTGAGCCTAAAATTTTGATTTCTTTCTGGGAGACAGCATAGAATGCATTGCTAACATCTAAGGTACAAAAGAATATTTATATATTTATGAACCTTTAAACAAGAAAAGTATTGTTATAATTTGCTGAGCATGCTTTCAATGTTGACAGTCAGAATAGAAAGAACACTTAGCAAATTATAATAATAATAAAAACAGCAAGCATGATCAGCAAATTATAACATTAATTAAAAACAGCATTATCTTTTCTTGGTTAAACATTCACAATATTTAAATATATAAATCACAATTAGCACAAGAAAAGAAAAATTATACTTTTTCAATTTACAAAAGAGAATATTCTACTAACATTGATACATGGAGCATATTATATCACAGATATGAAGAGATACTATCACATCTCTTCATATGTGGAAGTCTATACAATTCCTAATTGACAATAGCCACAATATATATAAAAAAAAAAAAGCGTACAATAATCACAATTATCAAAAATTTTAAGAGTCCGCTCCCCTAAATACCAGAATATCAACTTTATACTCTATTCATTGTGGTTTATAAGTGAATTGTCATTTGTGAAAATAATCTTAACTTGAGGAAATAATAGTAGAGACATCCCAAGAACTTTCTACATAAATTAAAACTGATATACCTTTCTAAATAAATTAAATTGATAGAACAAAACCATATTTCCAGACATATATACAGCAATATGATTGTTTCTATCACAATATAGATCCAATCTATGGTATATAGATGATCAAGAAATATCTCAGATTAGCCAACAATTCCTAATTATTTATGAATTGGTTTTTTTTTAATTCAATAAAATAAGTTTAAGTTGTTCTTAGATATTACATAAATTCTAATTATTCTAATATTATCCCTACCATATGACAATAAAATAATAACTGTAATTTATACACATAATATATTCACTTTTAATTAAAAAATTTATTAGACAAATACCACTACTAGATGATATGATTTCAGTTGGAAATATCATCATAACTGAAATTTATATTATAAAATAAACAGAATTCCTATTAAATTTATTATTTCTTTACATCTAAAAAAAAAATCCATGAAAGTACTACTTTCTAGTTGATATATTGCATGTTTTTATCATATCTGAAGTTTATCAGTGAAATGCACAGTGAATTCCTGTTAAAAATATTATTTATATATATAAGCCATGAAAATATTGTAATTCTTATATATTTAAATTGAAATAAGTAAGGATTAAATTAGAAATGTATGCTTTCCATGTAATAACAATTCTATAATAAAAATATCTGATCAATCCTTTAAATTATGGGTTGCACTCGAAGGGTGGACAACCTTAACCTGTATCAGGTCTTTAAGTGATAATAAACAAACTTAAAATATTAAATCTGAATTATGTTTTACATAAAATAATCTAGTAATTAATTTATATAACGTACAGAAAGCTTATGTAAATAGTCTGAACAGGCACTAACCTGTATTCAATGCGCTTTAAAATTCGCAATAATCAAGCATATTTTGCCAATAGAGTGATCTTCCAAACCACGACACAAGATAGCGATTTTTATAAAGACAAGAATGGCCCATATTGTCTTTAACCTAAAGATCCACTTATATAGGCGAATCTGAAGCATCTTTATTTGGAAGTGTAAAATAGTTGTCTTCTCCACTGTTTAAATCCACTATTTCCTTTACAAATTAACTTATGTGAAATCTTGCGATCCACAGCGAGTTAATATTACGATTTTACTGTTGGAAATTCTATAAACTATTGAGAAGTAGTAATTAATTTATATAGCATCCAGAAAGCTTATCTAAATAGTCTGAACAGGCAATAACCTGTATTCAATAAATTTGCAAAATAATCAAACATATTTTGCCGATAGAGGGATCTTCCAAACCACGACACAAGATAGCGATTTTTATAAAGACAAAAACAGCCCATCTTGTTTTAACCTAAATGTCCTCTTATATAGATGAATCTGTGGATCGCAAGATTTCACGTAAGTTAATTTGTAAAGAAAATAGTGAATTTAAACAGTGGAGAAGACAACTACTTCATGCTTCCAAATCAAGATGCTTCAGATTCGCCTATATAAGTGGACATTTAGGTTAAAGACAAGATGGGCCATTCTTGTCTTTATAAAAATCGCTATCTTGCATGGTCGTTTGGAAGATCCCTCTATCAGCAAAATATGCTTGATTATTGCGAATTTTAAAGCGCATTGAATACAGGTTAGTGCCTATTCAGACTATTTATAAAATAATCTAAAAAAATTCATTTGTACTCTGAAAAGATTGATATACCAACTGTAATATTATAATTAACCAGTTTGAACTTTAAATATACATACTATACAAAGTATGACAAATAATAGCTTTTGAAATTATGATTGTTACATGTTGTATAATTGCATGTAGTTTTTATTCATGACATAAATTTGTTTTATGGAAATAAATAATGAATAATTATCTCCGTGCCATGTTTTGGAGAAGATTGATAATTTAACAGAGAATTACAAAGTAGTATATCTTTTTTTAAAAAAAAAAAAAAAAAAACATCAACTACAAAGAACCTTAACTTCTCCATAAAACATTTGCCATGACTAATAGAGCAGAATTCTTAAAATAAGAATTAACACAGCCAACTAATATGTTTATGACTAATAGAGCAGAATTATTCATTTAAGAATTTTTAAGACAATTAACATTTAATAAGTTAATTATTGTTGCTTGACATTTAAGTAATTTCTTTCCCCATTATTTACCATTTTGGGTTTTGATTCCCTCTAATCATATTAATGATTCATTATTATTTTGGTATATTTTAAAAATCCAAAGCTAACAGATATGTCAAAATAATTTCCAAGTTAAACCCTCTTCAAAGCTATGCAATATAAAGTATGATACTATGAATATAAACTTATATATATACTGTGTATACAAACATTCACTCATGAAATTACAAATATAAATTTCTTCTAATTGCTAATTTTATTTTAATGCTGAATTACCAGGGAGAAAATTTAAACATAAAATCAACAGTAATAATCCATTACAGCTTGCATGAGTTATTTTGAAAATTAATATCAATTTTTTCCCCCCATGTATGTTATTTTGTGAATGAATATATGTTTATATAAAAGAGCAAAAAAAAAGCAATTAAATTTTCTTATTATAACAGATTAAATTAATAACATTATTTGTGATTTTAGCATGCACAGTAATTTAATTACATATTATATTATTAAGGCATTCACTACTCATGTCAATAATATAGTTGATCATCAATGATGGCAGTCTACTACTACTTGTTATCTCCAGTGCAATGTAACTTAGAATCTCATTCTAGAACTATGTTAAAAAATTTTGATATACTCTAATGTCTGAAGCTTCAAGAAAAAATAAACAAGTCCATTACATCATTAAAATACTATAACCACCCTTTTTTTCCTATCCATTCCCCCCCCCCACCCATTTTTTTTATTCAAAAATGGAATATTTTTGCTGCTTTTTAAAAATACTTTATGATATTTCTATATTGTTATGGTTTGTATTAATTGTTAAAAAATTAGTAGGAATACAATCTTAGATTAATTGAAGCTTTTAAAAGAATGTGTGTGTATGTGCATCTGTATATAAATGTATCCAAAAATATAAAATGTTAGCCAACATGATTTAAATTGTATACATAATATTGAGGAGTAACTCTAAATTTTTAGTTTCCACTGAAAGTAAAAGTTAAAATCTATAAAAAATGTTTTTGTTTATTGAACTCAAATGATTTGCTAGTATTTCTCCAAATATAGATGTAGAGGGACAATTAAAAATCATAAAATTTCTTTCGCGAAAAAACTATTTTTCTTTTTTCAAAAAAAAAAAAATGTTTTTAGTATATATATAATTAATTAACTGCAGAAAAGTGTGTTGTTAATTGAAAGAGGGTCCTTTAATCCTTCTTTAAGGCTTTAAAAGAAATTCCTTCTACATATTTTCTTTTTGTTGCAACATGAGCCATCATGCTGAGTTTATTGACTTTTTACATATAACAAAAAACACTATGGTCTTTTTTCCAGTTGCATGATAGCTCTTAATTGAACTATTAAATGAATTTTCTTGAAGGCAGAAAAAACTTTTTTTTTTATATTTACAATTAAGACAGACTAAATTAAATTATGGTCCATATTCCTAGAAGGCTGTAAAGTTGCCAGCCAAAGCAGAAATTGGTGGCAGATTGTGAACTCAGGCTCCCATTCGATGGTGACCTTTTTTTAGTAGTTATAAACTGCAGATCACTTTCAGGTAAAGGAAGATTTCTTGAATTTGACAAAGAACTGTCTAATATTAAATAAGACATTGTTGGATTTTTGTGAAGTTCAGATGAAACGGTTAAAAGATAGTTAGTTTAAAAAATGGGCATGTACTGTGCTGCAAAGGCACAAATCTTGGAAGCACTAAATGGAGTAGTACTCATTGTAATTAAAAATGGAAGAACAACATTGATAAGAAAGATGGTGTATCAGATACAGGGGCAAAATTACTTATTCAACTTAATGGAAGATACTAAAAGCAGATAATTTAGGTTTATGCTCCAACAAAGTTCTCATTATGATGAAGAAGTAGTGGATTTTTATATGGATGTATAAAAAGCTTTTCATCAGACCAAATAATATTTTAATATTGTTATGGAAGACTTTAATATTAGAATTGGTAAATAATTGAAAGATGAAAGTACTGTGGGTAAATTTAGTTATGATGATAGACTGGAGGAGTTTAGAAAGAAAAAAATTATATTATGAATTCTTTCATTGAGAAAAATGCTAAATGGAAATGGAATGGATATGCAAAGATGGATTATATTTTGACTAACAAAAAATATGTATTTCAATATTGTAATAATAATAAATGCAATACAGGAAGTGATAATTTATCACTGAGATGTAAGATATGTGATAATATAAAAGTAGAGGGACAAAAATTACTAAGAAAAACAGTATTCTCAATTGATATTTCTAACCTTTGGAAATATTCCAATGATTTTAAATTAGAATTTGAAAATTGTTGATTTAAATAAAATTAATAGGAAGATAACTGATGCACTATTAAGAACTTCAAACAAAGATAGTTAGTACAAAAAGGCAACAACTGACCAATAAAACTTCTACTGTGACAAGACAATTTATGAAAGAAAAAAAAAGAATATGTAAAAATATAAAAATGATCCAGAAAAATTTAATATCGAGAATTTTAATAAAATAGTAAGAAAAAGAGTTAATAACTACAAGAAAATATAATTGTGAAAGCTATAGAAGAGAATAAAAGTATCAAAAATGTAAAACAACATCTTGATACAGGTAGAAAACTTATTTCTGCAATAAGAAAAGATGGAACTATTACTAAAAAGAGAAATGACATCATAAAATGTGTGGAAGAGTTCTATAAATAATTATATAGCAATAAAGGACAAGAAAAAATATCCCCTTCAATTACTACACTTTCTGAATTGTCCGTGATTTTAAATGAAGAAGAGAGACATAATAAAATCTATGATGGGGAAAAGTTCCAGATAATTATGGAATTATAATTGATAATGTAAATACAGGTGAAGAAATAAAAAAATTGTTGGTAAAATAGTTATATATCAAACATCTAAATATAAAGATGTATCAGATAATGGAAGAACTCGATTCTAATATCAATATTTAGAATTGCTGATAAAGAAGTTATTATAAAGTACAAACTATCAGTTCTAAACAAAATTTTTACTAAGATAATTACAACTCATGTACAGTTTTGGATTTTAACCAACCAAAAGAACAAGCTGAATTAAAAATGGTTTTGGCACAGAAAATCACATCCGACTATTGAGAGAAATTATAGAAAAGACCAATATGAGTTGTCATTATGTTTTTGATTTATAAATCAGTGGTCTTCAACCCTTGGTCTGTGGACCAGTGCCGGGCCGAAGAAGTTTTCTGCCAGGCCACGCTAGATTGGCAGGAAAGTTTGTAATAAGAGTTTATACTTTTAATTAATATAAACAATTTTTATTTATTTTTTCATCTCATTTTTACCCAATTGAAAAAAAAGAAACAGAATGAAAACAAAATCTAATCAATCATACATAAATTAATTTGTTTTTCTAGTTATCACAGATATTTATGGGGGGGTAGAATTAAATTTTTTATTACTTTTCTAAAAAAATTCAGAATTTTAAAAAAAAGTTTTTTATTATACAAACTCCATATATATATAACTTCATCTTGTATATTTAACATTGTTGTTTTGATCAGTTATAACAATTATGCTCATCTAAGGCTAAGCAATTTAAGCAGATTACATCTTTAAGAAAATTTATCTATAGACTTCTGCTGGTCCGCGAAACCTTATCCTTATTTTTGTTGGTCCGTGAAATCTTATCTTTATTTTTACCGATCCGCAGGTGTGAAAAGGCTGAAGACCACTATTGTAAATTATGAAAAGGCATTTGATTCTATAAGCATTCCTTAAATGATTAAAGCATTGAACCATCAAGATATTGTCATATTCTGAAAAAATATTTATCAAAATGCAGCAACAATGAATTGATTATATAATAATGCTAAGAAGATTGACATTAAAAAGGTTATATGATAGGATGACTCCTAAAATGTATTTGGTAGATTAAAATGGAAAGCTAAGAGAATAAAAATAATTGGAGATTATTTAAGTCATCTGGATTTTGCAGATAATGTAATTGTTTTTGGAAATAATGCTTCAGAGCTTCAAGAAATGTTAGGAGAGTTATCAGATGAAAGTAAAAAAAAAGTTGGAATAAAAATAAATGCTAAAAAAACTAAAGTAATGTTCAGTGGATTTTATCAAAAACAAAAATAATAATAAAGATTAATAATAATGAATTAGAAAAAGTTAATTACAAATAATTTAATTTAATTGGAAACATAATGGATAAAATTAATCTTGCATGGAGTGCTTTTGGTAGAAATAATATTAAAAGGACATATGTTTATATGTTTTTTAAAAAAAGACTTTTAATAAATATGTTTTATCAGTTTTGCTTATGCATATGAGGAACATTTAATAGAAGAGAAATACAGAGACTTCAGACCGCTCAATGAAGTATGTAGAAATGTATGTTAGGAATAACAAGAAGTGATCGAAAATAAAATACATGGGTGAGAAAACAAACAAGTATTTCTGATATCATTGAATGAAAAGACTGAAGTACAGCTGGGCTGAATATATTGCTAGAAAAGATGCTAGTAGATGGACTGTTGAAATCTTAAATTGGATTCCAAAAGAATGTAAGAAACCTAGAAAGGAAGCACATGAAATACATGGATAAAATGACATGTGCTAGAGTGATGTAAAGACGAGTGACTAGAGATTGGAGAAATTGTATTAAATTTGTAAAGATCTTCATGCTGCAGTAGATCGATAATGTTTGAAAATGATAATAATGATATACAAGATTGTTCTGTTTAAAAATAAGTATTTTTTACATTTCAAAATAATAACTGTTTAATTAGTCTAAAAATATTTATACATTATCTTTAAAATAGAAATTCAGTCTTAAACTGACTTTTTATATAAATCTATTTTCTTAAAACATATTCTGCAAGTTGTTTATGTACAGATAACTCTAATTCTGGCTATTATTTATCTCTTAGTTTTATTTATTATTTACTCTTGCCAAATTATGATTTAATATATTCAAATTTGTTATGCAAGAATTATTTTAGTATAACTGCCTAATTGAGCTTATTAATCTAAGCAATAATTTTTTTGTTTAAAAATTAAAATATATTACATTATGATTATTTTTATATGTGTTAAACATGCACAAAAATATATTTGCAATAAAAATAATAATAATATAATCGTTAAGTTAATTTGATTCTCTTAGATTGATATTTAATAAGATTAAATTAAATAAACATAATTTTTTATTTGGTTTAAAATAAAGTGATAGAATATTGATGGTAATTTTGATGTATATGTATATGATCAAAAAAAAAATACTATTTCGATTAATCACTGAAAATGAATAAACCGAAAAAGAGAAAAGTCTAGTCAATATATATATCATTTTTAAAAGAACACTCGTGTTTGTTTGTTTTATTAAAAAGGGAAAGGGACTATCAATAAAGTGAAATTTTTATTAAATAAATAGTAAAAATCCAAAACATAAGATTAAGTCATCAAAATACTGATTTAATGTGTGCCCACCCCCCAATTAAATGAACGTTTTTCCTTCTTTTTTTTTAAGATTTATTATTTGAAAAATTAAATTAAGCAAATAAAAAAATAATATTCGCGATCTCTTTTTTCTCCCCTAATTTTTTTTTTTTTTTCCAAAGATTAATAATAATAAATAGATGAGAGATGAAAAACATTTGAAATTAGGTAGTTAAAATTTATTAGCTATATCAGATAATAAAACTATTGTGATGTAAAAAAAGAAAATGCAAGCTATTGTGACAAACTTGAGATGTGAGAAGATAGCTTTAAGCCAAAATATCAGCATATTTTATCTAGCAATGGCAATTCTGATTTACTGTGCAAACATAATAAATTGTTCATTTATCATATATATCTATGGAATTTCAAAGAGTATAATAAGCTAAGGGACACATTTAGTTTGAAAATTTCTTTAGATTTATAAGTAATAAAAATTTAATTTATATGCAAATATCTATACAATATGATAAATAAAAGTAATTAAAAGAAAATATTTTAAAAAAAATTGCTACATCCCTGCCCCTCCCCCTTCCCAAAAATAATTCTATAATTCTCAGAGAAAGATTGATAGAAAAACAATACAAGACAAAATTAATAAATAATTAAGAATACTATAGATATTATATCTGAGAAAATATAAGCAATGATATAAATAAATTGAGAAAATTATGTTTAAATGAATAAATAAATGAAGAATTACAAAATTTTAAATAGAAAGAAAAAACAGAAGAAAAAAAATTTATTAAAAAAAAATTATCTTACAAAATGTACATCAATAAAAATTCCAATTGTTAAATATATAGAATGATTAGAATAAAAATGCAAAATTCAATGACTTCTTTCTAATGAAAATTGTTAGAAAACAAAAATCCCTATAATGTTACTAATACATAGAAAATGTATTCATAAGTTCATCTGTCCTAAAAGTACAAAAAAATCATTAAATATAATATATTTGTGAAAGTCAATAAATGCTGTTAAAACCTGTGATCTGGAACTGACTATCATATACCAAAATCTATTTGATAAGTTGCATATTTTTTGTAAAAAATCTAAATAAAAAACATCCAAATAATATATTTAAGAAACAAAACTGAAAATATTACATTTACCATTTAAATTAAGCACAATGATTTCAAAACAAATATTCAATAAGTATGCTCAAGATAAGCTGTCCATTAATAAACTAAATTAGTGATGAGATCTAATATAATTCCATAAGAAATTAAATTAAAAAATCAACCCATGAGTTGAATATAAGTAAGGATTCTTCAGTCACAACAATATAAACAGTAAATTATACAATTCATAAGAAAATAATTATCATTAATAAATATACAAAAAAAAAAATTTTTTAAAAAGTATCCATGTAAAATGAAAATGAAAAATCTTGAAATTATAAAAAATATGCAGGCAAAAATGTACATTTACTATAAACAAAGATTTAACAAGCACAATAATACAAAAAATAAGCCATGAAATCCATAAGAAAATAAGTGATAACAATTAAATTTATAGTGAATTAAATTCCAAAAATGCTGGATGTATATGGATAAAATAAACAGTGTAATGTCATGAAATGAAACACAGATGAAAACATTCATTTATGACAATAACTACATGAAATAAAACAATAAAAATAAATGGCATTTTAGCAATAAGGTCAAACATGAATCTATAAAAAAAATTATAGCATTATCTAGTGATATAGTCTCATCTGTATATTTTTTATATCATTCGTGTTTTTCTTTTTCCCTGCATATGAACTGCTTTTTTGGAATGTAATTTCATATAGACTTATTTCTCTCAATTACTTTCTTATGGATTTCATAATTGTAGCATAATGTGCTTATTCAATCCTTTGTTGCGAAGGTACATTTTCATCTGTGTACTTTTTATGATGATCCATCTTTCCCATTTTCCAATATTTTTTTGAAATTTAACTTCTTATTGATTTATTGTCATCAATTACCTTGTTATGGATTACACTGTGGGAGTTTTTGCACTGTTGTGTTTATTAAATCCTTACCTATATTCAATCCATAAATTGGCTTTAATTTAATCAGACTCACCACTAATTTTATTTCTTACAGAACACTTGTATTGCTTAAACTTATTAAATGTATTTATTTTATAATCACTGTGCATTAGTTTGGTTGTTAAATATATTAGGTTCATGTTTTTTTGTTTTCATTTTACAAAAAATATAGAACTTATTGATTAGTAATTGTTGTTTTTTTGTCAATGATATATAGTAAGTGGTTCCATCAGTAGACATATCACAGGCTAATCAATATTAGTAAGACTGATAAAACTTAATAATAATAGTAAATCATATTTATTAAAATAAAATTTCTTCACAACAATCCAAAACAATGACAAAATTTTTAAATAAAAAAGCCAGACAATGGTGACTACTTAAGTTTCAACACCTACAATTATATTGAATATACAAAATAAATAAAGTGTTCAAAAACTATTTTTAAAAAAAGATTACAATAATAAAACTGGAAAAAATAAGAAAGTAAAAATAGTTGAGGAAATTCTAAAGCAAGATATGAATCTTTAATTGAATCTAAAATGGTTCTTCCTCATGAAATAACAGTGTTATAATTGATATAAAAATAATCTTAGCAAATATGTACCAGCTTATAATTTATTGTGTGATTATTGTAGCATGAGAGATGAGTGAATGAGTTAATGTGAATAAGATCTTTTTCTAAATTAGTTCCTGATAAAATTTGTATATAACAAACTAAAAAGATTTGAGCAAATAAAGAAGAAACTTTTATTTTCAATATTCATATATTCATTGCATTAATGAATTTCTGATTAACAATAAGTCAATAACATTATGCATATATTACACATCAAATTTAGCATTAATAAGTAAGAATGAAATTTTTAAAAAAAATAATTCAAAGATTTATATAAATAGAGCTGTTGAATTTATAATGTGCACAGGCATAAGAATTGTTTGGAATAAAGCTATTGTGTTTTATCCAAGGTCAACTTGTCAAATGTAGCTCCAAATAAAATTTTAAATTGTCTATTATTATATTTAAATTCAAAATATAAAACCTAGTCAAAAGATATTATCTTTTTATTTTTTATATACTATAAACATAAGTAATTTTCTGTAGGCTTATTAATTAATATTATTCATATGTTCAATCTTTCTGCTCATTCAAAATTAAGGAACACAAATCTAGAATTATAAAATTGAGAATCTAAAACATATAATGCATTCATTAAAACTTCTATAGATATTAAACTCAAATTTAAATAATCACAAATATAGATCAAATGGTGTTATTTTGCAATTCTAGTTTTGACTTTTTTTTTAGATTCAGACATTAATTAACTTGAACTATGCTTAAAAAGTTTCTGCACAACTTAAAGAAACTTAATATTAATATTTAAAAAAGTTAAAATAGTAATTAAACAAAATTAAGTATAATTTATTATCATAATTTATCAAAAGTAATTTATTAGCAAACATTTTTTTAAAAATAAATGAACAAAATTAAACATAATTTAAATGTAATTTATTAGTAAATGTTGCCTGAAAAAGATTAATTAAATAGAAAATTAATACAAAATTAAGTTCATTATTTATATTTATTTAATTATAAAAATTTTGCATTGTATATGTGGTAGAATATTGGACAAAAGTTACCCCATTTATTTGAGCTAAAAATATCTACTTATTAGACAATTTAATGTCATTGTTTTTCTATTAACATCACAAAAATGAATCCTTAGTGTAAAATTTCAACTTTTTGTTTTATATTTGATAGTAGTTCAGAATCAATAGTGGATAAAATGGCATGATTTTATAGCAATTTAATTTTTTAGTCAAAAAGTATGACTAGGGAAACTATATTCTTTGAGCATATTTTTTTCTTTATGGCAATAGCTAAATAAAAAAAGTATCAAGACATTACATAAGAGAAATGACTCTATGTTCTATAATTAAAATGGGCTAAGATAAAAAGACCGGTTTCACACAAAAGGAAAACCAGTAAAAATCCTTTATGTTATTTACTGGTTACAAGACCTTATTCAACTTACTAAGCTAAATAATGGAAATGTTATTTTAAAAAATGGATCTAATAGAACACTTCATTTTATTTATAAAGATATAAAACTAGAGGTAATTGTTAAATTGGGATAAAATAAACAAAAAAAACAGTTAGTCAGGACTCCATATTGAGTGTATGAACTAAATATTACAATTAATCACCTGGATAATTGAAAAGAACAAGGAATATTGGAAAGAAACCTATGCATGATTTAATAATTACAAGCTACTTTATTCAATTTACTATGTTACAAATAAGTATAACAGTACAAATCACTCTATTTATAAAGATATGAATCTATATTCTATAGTTAAAATGGGCTAAGATGAAACAGACCAGTTTCATACAAAAAGAATATCAGTAAAACACCTTTATGTTATTTACTGATTACAACAAGATCTTTTATTCAACTTACTAAGTAATAATATTCATTAAGGCTGTAGCCTCAAGCACATGCATATAAAATGCGATAGTAGGGACCTCTACATTTTATACGCATGTGCTTGAGGCTACAGCTTTAATGAATATTATTTACATAATCAATGTGCGTTTAAATAAATTTATAATTTCAACTTACTAAGCTAAATTATGTAAATGTTATTTAGAAAAATAGATCTAACAGAACAACTTCATTCTATTTATGAAGATATAAAACTAGAGGTAGTAGTTAAAGTGGGGTAAAATAAGCAAAAAAAAGTTAGTCGACTCCATATTGACAATTTGCCCATTAGACTTTGTATACAAAATATGTAATAAAGAAACGGTATAGAAAGACAAATACAAATTCAGGGTTGGTAAAAAAAAGATCAATAATTTTAAACACACAAATGGCACCATATTTATGAATAAAAATAGAGACCTCAAGATTCACATTAGAAAAGTGAAATAACAGAAAGAAAAAATTGACAAAAAAAGAATCAAAAATTTTAATGGCAAGATTAGTAGCCAACTTTATGATAATAAAGACATAAAAATGTTTAACAGTTTTTGCTTTCTTAGATTATTCTTTAACAATAAAAAATATAATAATTAAGAAATATGTAAAAGACTAATAGTAAATAGAGTTGTTAAATAAAGTTTGGAAAAAAAATTTACATGAAGAAACATATTTTTAAAACAAAAATCAGAATTATAAAACTTTAATAAATGTCTGCTGTATTTTTCTATGGCAATAGAAGTTGGATAACAAACAAAAATGATAGGAAAAGTAATGATGCATTTGAATAATGATGTTGGTGAAGCCTATTAAAAATTCCATGAGTGACAAGGAAAATGAATAAGTAGTTCAGCTCTTATTTCAAGCAGAAATGACAAGATTAAACAATGTTGAACTTTAGTCATATTATGTGATATAATCTAATTTTATTTAAAAAGTTTATAACGGAGATGGTCAATATGGGCCTCTTATTAAGATGGCCAGTAATAAAATGGATAGATTCCCAACATATTAATATTGATATGCCTTTCATCATCCAGAAAATTAATCTAAAGAAATTCTATTCATTTAATTAACAGAGGTCAAATCAATCTTACTAGATAAAATATTAAAGTCTGGGATAAAATTTATTGATATATAAGCATAGGCAATGGCTGAATATGATTCTGCATTTTCAATATACAACAAATTCGTGAAGTACAATAATGTAAATATGCATAATATACTCAGCAAGACCATAGTATACCATAGCCTAGAAAGTAAAATCATTGAAGGATCAGTATATCTTATTTTTCAATGTAGTCTCAGAGATGCAGGAAGTGTTATGATTATTTTTTAAAAACACACTTTATTACAAGATATCATGGTAATGCTTAACATACTATGATGTATTATTTTACATTTACCATTTTAATTAATAAACAAAGCTGGCTCACTGATATTCATAGAGGTCTTGATATTTTGCATTTAGAGAGGAATATTCTAATTTTAACTAGATTTTAATTGGAAATTATAGATTTCCGGCATTCTCCTACAATTTTGTTGCAAAGAGGAACTGAAAATCACAAAACATTTTACTTCCAGATTTTTTATTCTTAATTAGTCATATACTGCATGACAAAAAAGCATAACAAAATATATAACCCAGTTTAAATATGTAAAGTTTTGATAATATTGCTGCTTTCATCTTACTATAATTATTATTAAAAAAAAAGATTCAAGTGATTGACATCTTGAAATTAATAAATAAACTAATCACTGCCCAGATTATAAATTAAACATAATGATCATGACAATTCTTGATTAATTCATGATTGCATCTACTCTTGATCAAAACAGTTATTATACCAGTGTAGGGTTAAAAAACTGAAGTTGGGCATTCAACATAAGATTTCTAAACTGCTTGATTAACAATAAAAAAAAAACATTATTAAATAAAACTATATAATAAGATTTACAAATGGCAGCTAAAGATTTTTAGATATGAAATCCTATCACAAATGAATCAAATAAACAGTAGAATAAACAATGTCAAATTCTATTCATATCATAATGATAGTATTAGTCAGTAGTAATGAAATATATAAAAGAGTTACAGGCTTGTTGTTGACTGAGAGATATGTGATTTTTTTTAAAATCTTGATGATAAGTTGGGAACTGGGAAATCATATACATTTTCAAGTCCTGGAGAGAATTGTAATAATAAAAAGAAAACATGCCCTTTGGGAAAATTTTAAATGTAACTTTCCTAACAATACAATATTTAAATAGCTTTTATTATTTGTTTATTATGTCAGTAAAATCTTGACTTCAAATATAGTTGCTAATAATTGTAAATATGTACTAATAATATTAACCATGCATTTGAAAACACATAAATTGTTGGCATACAATAGGAATCACCTGATTGAGGCAGAAAATAATCTTGCAATCTGACTGCTTCTACATTAAGATCAATAAAAAAACAAGTACTTTTTGCTTCAGTAAAGATAAATATATAGTATTATTACAAGTAAAACTCATCCCAGTATATGCTATCCGAGAAATTTTGTCTCAATGAATGTCTACTCTTTGGTAAATAAACTAATTGGTACACATAAAAATCTTTGATCATTTTATATAATAACTAACAAACATGCAAATATCAGAGTTGTACATGTTTTGTAGTTAGTGACTTATATGAGATTGGATGATTATCAGATTAGGTTTATTTGAATGGGAATGAAATATTATTTATGATTATTGAGATTATTCCTGCTACAATTGAATTATATATAACTATTAACTTCCAAAGTTACTTGACTTTGAAAATTAATAGTAAAGTATAATCGATTCATTGTGAACAAGTACTGAACATACTCTTTCTTGAAAACTCAGTTTTATATTTCATCAACACTGTTATGGTCTAATTCTGAGTAAAGTTACATAACATATAAGTTTCATTTTATAATTGTGATTACATTCCTCTATAAAAGTTAAGCAAAAGGGATAAATTTGGACTATCATCCTTAAGAAACATTTGATGAACTAATGTAATTATAATGTGTACAGAACTGGCTGTTTTATACATAAATCAGGTAATAAACAGATGATAGTTTAAAATATCATTAAATAGATCTTGCATAGACAGTCTGCATTTTTATTATTGTTTTGATTATTAATTAAGATTGCAATTATACATATAAAATTGATGGAGATTAATTTGTATGAGAACCAAATTTAACTGGATATTGTTGTTTTGTTTTTGCTATGTGTTTAGCATAGTCAGATTACGAAGCTTAAGGTCCTAGAATCAATTCTAGTTCTGGCACATATGAACTCCCAAGCAAAAACCTATCCAATTATTTTTATTTATTTGTTACTAATGTGTTATGAATGAATAATTTTTAAAAATAATAATTCTAAAGGGATCTTTTTGTAATAAAAATAGATTTGCATCTAAAAACATATGATTTTTTATAATGTAATCTAAATTTAAATCAATAAAAAAAAATCTACAATTATTATTACATGAGATTGCAGACTCTAAAGCAAAAATAAATAAATCTCAACTAAATAAAAAAAGAACAAATATAATTACAATTTTTCAAAAAAGAACAATAAGATACTATTCAAATCCACTGTTAAAAAAATTATAAAAATATTCTAATTTCTACTATTTCTAGATGTAATACAATAATATTACCATTATGATATTCCATTTTCATAATATCCCTCCTTCGAATGTAATAATAATATCAGATGGTACATCCTTACCTTTAGTAAAAATTATTTTAAATTGCATTAGTGAAGTCAACATTCATAAATGATATAAAAACAAAAATCTTGTCTTTTATAAACAATCTATTTCCAGTTATTGTTTAAATTTAATGAATGTGAATACCTAATCTTTTTTCTAATTTTTACTAGCTTTAATAATTTTATTATCATAATTATAGTAAGTACCTAATTATTTTATAAATTGTTTGAATTAGAAAATTCCAATTTTGAAATTACATTGGATTACCATTTACATGGTTTTTAATCCATTAAGAGATATCAAATCCTTTTTAAAAAGCTTGCAGCAACAAAGTGCTTGACAAAATTATGTTTCCATACCAAAAAGCATATCAAAATTATTAATTACACATAAAATGTTGAAATTTTCTTGATTTTTTTTTTTTAGTTTACATTTTTCCAGTTTTATATTGAAATATACCATCATTTCATAACCCTTTAGAAATATCAAATTATTAAACTTCTTTGAGTAAAAAAAAATAATTTCAATTTGAATATTATCATTGATTTATTATTTTTTATTTAAACAAAGCCTTATGCATTTATACTAAAGATATATATATATGAGTATGAATAAATCATTTTTTTTATTGAAGTAGTATTTTAGTAGTTATTTATTACTGATTGAGAAATTCTTATTAATAAAAAATACTTCAACATATTTTAAATTAAAATAAAATTCTAGCGAGACTAAACTGGTTTAATAAAGTCATTTAAGTATGGCTCAGTAATCCAATTATATATTTTTTCCTTTATCAAGTAGCATTTATATGCATATCATAAAATGAAAATATAAAAGCAAAAGCTTCATTATCAAAAGGCATTTATTAATTCGCAAACTATTATAAATGAATACAAATATTAAAAATTAAATTTTTGAAGTTACCAAGAAGTGTTGTACAAACATATAAAGTATTAAAATCATTTCTTTTTATAGATATTTATCATCAGCAGTAGAAATCATTCACAAATGAATTTGAATATTACAATCTTCAAAAGAATATATATATAATATGTTAGAGATGAGTTCTGCAATGACTATAGAAACCAATATGAGAACCACAAATACATCAATATATAGAATAAGTTGATCTATTATTCTATTTATTTTGCAAGGTTATTTTTTAACTTCTTTTGCTGCAAACTTATCTTTCTAAAAGATTTCAATACTATATCTAATTGTAACTCTCCATTGCATTCTACCCTTAGACATATTTTTTCAATGAAAACAACATTGTGTTCTTTATAATACCTGTAAAATAATCTTTGTAATATTAAAATAAGGTCTGCTTCCCATAAAATTATGCTCAAACTAATGATAAAATATTTTTTTAGAATTTACTTTAATTCTTTGTTTCACATATTCAGTCCAACAAAAATATGATTTTACAATAGACTATAACTATCACAACAGCAAATTGGAAAACAAATTCATTAGTCCTATGGTAGTGCTATCATATTTTTAGAAATTTTATGGCATAACCTTAAATGAAATTTTTCTACAATCTTTATCTTAGATTGATATATAAAGTACAAGTCTAACTTAAATGTGATGAAATACTCTATTTTTTAATCTTTATTGCATTAACAGCTATACATAATCAAAAGTACAATATTTTATTTACTTGGAAATATAAATAGATTTGTATTATAAACTATTTTTTCATTCCTGTAAGTTACCATCATCCTTCCTTTCCAATAATTTATTACTGAAATTATGTTTGGGAGACATATTATATTTTTAAAGAATTATTTACAAATTGATAAATATTTATTTATTGAGCTTAAAAGTATCATAATAAAAAAATAATAATGGATATTTCTCTCTCTTTCTCTCTCACTTTTTGATAATAATAGAATCTTTGTAGAACATTTCTTCAAATTCTAGATTGAATTAAAAATCCATTTTTTTCTTTTGTTTTTATTTTGATATGCTTTAGAAATAATAACGTGAAGATGTAAAGTTATTTTTTCCTTTGTGTTTCTTTTACTTTCATATAAATCATTTATGATCTGTATCACCATTTAGTGCTCATTCTTTTGCTGGAACGTCTAATGAAATGCAACCCATCCAAAAAAAAAGTGGAAATATATTTATTTATATAAGATATAAGAATTAGTTAGACATATATTTCATTAGATTGGGAAATGATGCTAATTACACATGGTCTTTGTTTCCCTGTCACAAAGACATAATATTGGAATAAGATATCAGAACATTATAATAAGGGAAAGATTAATGATGAGGCATTATATGATTTAGTACAGTGGTAAAATGAAAAACTCTGAAATTCAAGATCCATTGATCATGGCTCCAGCATGAACATCCACACAATTAACCATTTTATTATTTTACTAATGATGATCAATATCCATGAACAGGTGGACCATGATTGGAAATCAAATGATCATTCCCTAGGTCAAGGCTAGAATGGTTCAAAATTAATTGGAATTAGACTGAGCTTGGGCCAAAAAATATAAGAAAATCTAATTCTAATGTTAAAAATCATCTTCAAACCTTTTTAATTACAATTAATATATTTAACACAAACTAAGTGAAAATTATACTTATGGGTGAAAATGAAATTTCATAAAATGAAAATATAAAAATATGAATTCTTTATTTCATATATATGACATAAAGATTAAGAGAGATTACAGAACTATGCCTTTTATAATCTGTGAAGATAATAATCCTATGTATGATAATCTACCCTAATCAACTTTGTGACAAAGTAGAAGTCAGAATAATAAAAGAAATAACAATACCATTGGCTATGAGTTAAGAAGGTATACTGAAAAGATGTTTGCTAACTTTAATGGATTTAACTGTTGAGCTTACTTATAATAGATTAATTAAAGCCTCAAGAAAAGTCATATGAAGATATATTAGTGGATCATGGAAAAAAGAAGAGAAGTTGAGACGGAAAATATGTCCATATTAGTTTATAACTGATGAAATTTGTTCTTTTTTGTCTTTGGAGTCATTTACTATTATAAGAAAAAAGATTCCACTAGATAAAATTGTATTGTTGAATATGATGCAGAATTTTCCTTAATGCATATTATTAATAATTATTTATAATTAATGTTAAATCATTATGAATCCTCTTTATTACTTTTTAGATTAAAAAATATTTTCTTTTTTTTCTTTTTTGATAACCATGCTTTTTAGCACTAAGTTTCATTTAAATTTTACATGATCATGTCTGATAAATATGACAGTAGATTAATAAAGAAATCAGTGAAAACAATATATTTGTGACTGACTGCTTTTTTGTAATTGTCCAAATATAATTAGAACTCAATATAATAATAGGAGTGAAAATAAAATAAAAATTGCATTTATGAAATGAGTCTAAATAATTATTTTTAAAGTAATGTATAATAATAATAAGCCATATCCCATTAGACCATAACAATATAATAAAACCTGCATCTTCAAAATCCTCCAAAGATAAAAATCATAATCAGCTACCTAAAACAAATAAAACAAAAAAATGTTTTTATGGTCAACAACATTATTATTAATGAATTAGACCAATGTTTTTTCAACTGCATTTAGTGAATCACTAGTATTCCACAAAGTTACAAGTGGACCATTAAAAATTTTTAAAATTAATGTGACTTCTATTTTAAATTTTATATGCATAACAAATCTTATTAAAAACAGATTTTGTTTCTTTTCAAAAATATAATTAACTATTTATTATGAGCATTGTATTTTCAAATGAAAGTAAAACTAGAATTAGTAATTTTTTCTTTTAAATATATATTTGAATAACTGTATTTTTTTTCAAAAGAAACAATATTAAATTTAATGTATTCTGCAAATAATATCCGTACAGTATTGCCTCTCAGTGCAAGCCAGAGTAATCAATGGATGCCTGAAGATTTGTGCATAAAATCCCCATCTAGTGCCTATTCATCCAATATCCCAGACTCTGGCTTGTGGCCTTCATCAGTGAGGAGTCTTGGATCTGAAAGCACTGTACCCAGATCTTAGGATCTAATGCAACCCTCCAGCAGCCACCTTTTATCTCTACTTAACTACAAAACTACGAGTCTTAAATTGAAAAACACAATAATATTTTCAATCCAAGCTCATTAGCTTATATAGTCATATAAGTCTGAACTCAGTTCAGTATCTATACATTTTGGTGTCTTTGGTTCTTTAATAACCATAGCCACCACTATCCTATTAAGCAGGATTGGTTTGAAGCCAAAACAGGCAAAAATCCCTCATATGGTATTGCCACTCAGTGCAAGCCAGAGTAATCAATGATGAAGGTCACAAGCCAGAAACTAGTCTGGGGATATTGGATGAGTAGGCACTAGATGGGGATTTTATGCACAAGCCTTCTGGCATCCATTGATTACTCTGGCTTGTACTGAGTGGCAATACTGGAGAGTTTTGCCTGTTTTAATAACAGTTATAAGCAAGCATACAAAATGGTGATCATGTGATATTTTGCAAGTACATTGCAGATTGTGATGTGTTCCATGACAACAGTTTAGGAAGTGCTGTATTAGTCTGTCAAATAATTTTGATAAAACTCAATTTCATAAAATAATAAAGATAAATGGTATTTAATTATTATTCTATTTAAGTACAGAAAACAATAACAAAATACTAAGTTGCATAACCTCAAATCCTGATATTCTCCTTTAAATGATTGAACAATGTTGTACATCACCAATTTTCTAAAATCAAAGTTTTAACATAAAAAAAAACACAAGCAATATATTTCACAAAATATCTATGCTCACATATTAATTTATTATGTTTTTAATAATTAAATTTTTGATATTTTAAATAGTCACTTTCAGTTTATAAAAACATATGAAAATATTTATATAAATATAAATAATTTAATGGAATTTTTTTCTGTTTTTTTTTTTTTTTAAATTTCAACTACAATATCATTGGGAACATGACTAATTAAAAATCAACACCTGAATGCTATCTACAAATAGTATTTGTCTGATCTACTTATGAACCAAAAAAGGAAATGTATTATCTAAGATTTTATAAGTGGTAGATCAGACCTGAATTATATTATTATAAAACATACATTAATTCATAATTAAATTACTAATTTAGCTTTTGGCATTGGACATAAATATAAAATTATATGTAGCATTATGTATATGTAGATGCATTATACTCATACTTATGAAAATTGAATTATCTATTATTAACGATCACAAAATTTGATCATATATACACAAATTCCTTGAGATAATGAAAAGTGTTTAAAAATAACCTAGGCATAAGATAATCAATAAATATAAATATAATGGAAATTCAAAATTAAATTTAACATATGGCTATAAAAGAATTTCTTTATAATTACACAAAAAGTATTATAAAATTATATTTTATTAATCAATACAGATATTTCAAATATGTATTAAAAGACATTTATATATAATCTCATTATTTGGAGATGTATAACTAAAATGGAAAAAGATTGCATAAATTTGAAAATCAATCACATATCAATGAAACTTAGACTTTAGATTTAGAAAAAATAAGCAACAAATAATTTCTAAGGTAATTATGATTTTAAAATAAAGGCATAAATATTAAAAATGAAGTGAGATTCATTACATATAAAAGATGAGAAAATAATATTGTAAAAATTGATAAGTAATGAATAATTAGCTGCACAGAAGATCATGTAACCTTTGGGCATCGGAAATGAGGGAATAGGCTTTGATTCAGGAATATTTAGTTTTAGATTCTGCAATTCTAACACTGCACTAAACCACATTAAGTGTGAAGATTAACAGTGTATTTACACAGGTAGCAATATTATTTAAATATTATGATAGCAAATGCAGATTATTCAGATTTATGTTTCAACAACTTCTAATTTAGATAAAGAAAGAAATGATTGATATATGTATATTAAACTGGTCCAAATAACATTTACAACTGTCAGGAAGATTTTTAATACAAGAATTGGAAATATTTGAAAATTGAAAATACAGTAAATAAATGTGGATATGAAAACAGGAAAGCACAGAATTGTGAAATTTTTGGAAAGGTTGTTGATTAGTGAGAAATAAAAAATGTGTCAATGTAAAATTAGAAAGACATAAGCTGTTAATAAAAACTGTAGTAGTAAATAATATTATTAACCTTCTGAAATACTGAAATTTAAAATAGAACTTACAGATTGTTTTAAAATTTTAAACAAATCTGAAAATACAAATTTAGACTGGATAAATCAGTGACAAAAAATTAGATACATTACTAAAACTACTAAATAGATAACAGTTTTGGTAACGGAATAAAAAAATATCAATTCAACAATAATTTAGTACAAAGACAAGGCAATGGATACAGCAAAAGATAAATCTAAAAATATTTAAAATTACTTGTTTAAACAAATTGAATATGTGCAATTTTGCAAAGTAATATGTGAGTTCAACTGTGAGATAACAAAGAAAGCTATTCAAAAGAGTAAGACTTAAATATATAAACATACTTGTATTAGTAAAAAAATTATTTCAGCAATAAAAAAAAATGATCATGAAGTATATAGATAAATTTTTAAAACAAAAACAATATAGTAAAAAAAAAAAAAACATGAGTAATACAACCTAGTTTAAAAGATGGGGTGGGTAATAAAATCTATAAAAAATAAAAAATCCCAGGAAATGATGGAATCATTATAAACATTTTTTAAAAAAATCAAGGAAAAAAAAGTGCTGGAAAAGTTATACATAAAACATATAGTTAGAGGGGATTTGAAAGACTTTCCAGCTCCCTACATCTATCCACTCCATTCCATTCACGTGAAAAAGAAAAACGATCTCCAATAACAAGCACTCATCAGAAGTTCTACATCACCATCTCCCATGCATATATATAACCAGTGTTCAGTTTATATTAAGATAGCAAATATACGAACTTTAATGGACAGGCTTCAATCTTCTCTACCATCCAATTCTTCAGCCATCCATATCACTGAAAATCTGATGATGAAAATCTCAAAACCTTTGTTACTATCAATATTAGTCTTACTCATGTTGATCTTAAATCACTCTGACACCTCATGTATTGGACTTCAATATGTCCATTTAAATATTCAGAAGAGGGAGGTCCTATACATGAGGGTGAAAATGACTTAAGATCAACATGGGTATAACAATAATATTGGCATCAACAAAAGCTTAAGGCATTCCATCATCACATTTTCAATGATATGGATAACTGAAGAGTTAGAAGTTGGAAAAGATTGAAGCCTGTTGATTAAAGTTTGAAGATTTGCTATCTTCATATAAACTGAGCACTGATTATATATGTATGGGAGATGATCTAGACCAATGATCTAGACCAACTGATGAGAGTTGGTTTAGCATGAAATACATATATTGGAAATCATTTATCTTTTTCACATGTATGTGATCATGTGTTCTGGGTGTATAGAATGGAATGAATAGATGTGGAAAGCTTGAAAGTCTGAATTCAAATTTCTTTTCATTATATTAAGTTCAATATAGACAATATACTTGTATTTAAATAAAAGATATAGGTAATAAAGATTACTATTTATAAATGATTAAAAAAAATAATAATAATTTAGATTTATCAATTGCAAATAAGATATTAAAAACATAAATCATTTATAAAAAAATGTTTGAACTCAAAATCAATCATAATAATAAACTAACTAAAGTATGTTTGCAAATAACCCATCTAATGGAAAACATTAAAAAAAAAACAATAAATATGTTATTATTTTATTTTGGATTTGTAGATTACACAATTTATATATGCTTAATAAATAATCACAACTAAATAATTCTATTGTGATCAAGAGTTCCTAAACACTTTTTTGATGCAGACATCTTTGCCAAAAAATTTAAAACTGTAGACCCCTAGTTATTTACTTTACTTACTCAAATTCACAGATTTGTACAGTGCTCAATATTAAATATTTCACCAGATATCAAACTTTTCATTTTAATCATTTGTAATTAATGGTTGAAAAAAATAAAGGACTATGGCATATGGCATTATCTTGTGCAACATTTAATATTGAAACCTGCACTAACGAAATTAAAGCAAAAAAAATAAGAGCAGATTTTTTTTTTTAATTTTTGACATTCATGAAATATGTAAATTCAAAATAAGTACAAATATTGAAATAACTTTATTAAACATAAAAATGAAGTGAAAAAAATCAACATATTCAGATGAATTAAACATTAACAAAATTACAATTATGAAAATAGGAATACCCAATAAATTAGCTTGGAAAACGAAATTTAATGAGATGGGTACACCTAGTGTGTCCGGTTTTAAATTAGTGAATTGCATACTCAAATCTCTATGTTCAGTGAGATGCAATCGATGTCTATCCTGAAGCAGGTTTAAAACTACCCTGAAGCCCCTTTCTATCAGATACAATAATGGAAATACTTTTGTACAACAGTCCATAGAGCCAGGTACTGAAGTGGAATATCTTGCTGCAGCCAAAACTTTTAATAACCCTGTTTGAATTATACCTTGAGATCCTTATTCATGGTGATGGTTATCAGCTCATCTTACAAAATTATATTTGGTTTGGGTTTACAATCCAGTCCAATATTTCCAATGATAAAATATCTTTGAATCTAGTTTTGAAATCTAAGTGAAGAGCCTCCAAGTGGTTGACACACAGCAAAATGTTTTCTTATTGGATTGTGCCTATCTTAAATAAGTTGGTGAACAGGGAAAGCTCAGATCTTGCAATATTTTGCTTAAAAAATATTAATCTGGCAACAAAAGCTGATTTGACCGATTTTCCTTTGATGAGATTCAAATTGTCTCCTTGCAGTTATAAATTAACATCATTAAATTTGTTAAATAAGTCAGTTAAATAAGCAATATTTGCTTTACTCTTAAATAAATTTTTTTTTAAACTAGAATCCTCATTTTCCAAAACCTCTAAAACTGATTGACAAAATGCAAAAAATCTCACCAAACATAAATCTTTTGAAAGCTAATGGACTTCGGTATGGAGAATCAATTGATAGAAATCTTTGTCACTTTCCTCACATAATTGAGCAAATAGTCTAGTGTTCAAAGCATTACTTTGAATTTCGTTCACAGCTGTTACAACAAACTGAAGCGATTGATGCAATTTGTTAAGGTTCTTGACTACTAAATGTTCTCTATGGGTTATGCAATGAACTGCAAACACTTTAGGTATGTGTTGTTTCAGATAACTTATGAAACCCCAATAACTACCAACCATAGCTAGTGCTACGTCTATCGCAACAGATATTATATTTGTCAATGGAATCACCTTTTACCTGAAAAATAGTTCCATTAAATTAAAAATCAATTCACCTCTGGTGTCGATTTCTAAAGTTCTAACAAAAAGCAGCTCTTCATGCACTTTCTGATCTTGAATAAAATGAATGTATGCCAGCAACAAAGCTTCATTACTATATCGGTCCATATACACATCAACCACCTAAGCCACAGTCCGGATTCAAACCCAGTTCTAACAAATTTAATACAAGACCAAACTGAATTCAAACCCAATTCATGAGCTCAGATCGAATCAATGGATATATATGATGATGGCACATGACTAGGCACCAAGAAACTAGCTAAACGGATGATAATGATTAGAAACCCCTGATCTGACTCTACTAAAAACTACGGATATTTATGAATCAATCAATATATGTATGTTTGGGTTGCCAATACAGACAGCGAGCATTAATATTAAAATAGTTATTAAATAATAAAGAAAGTTAAAAACCAAATGTGTTATATAAAATGTTTAATAAAAATAAATATTTTTGTTCAAATGGTTCATGATTGTTATATATATTTTACCTCTAGTCTTTAAGAATGATAGTTACAATTTACAATAAGAATGGCAGTCATTCTCATATGCCAATAATCAATACGCACTTACAGGAGGATTATATATATATCTATGCCCCAACAAGTAAATAAAAGCAAATAAAGGTATTTGGCGTGGACAGAAATTATTATTCTAATTTTAAAAGAATGTGAGATTCATTTTTACACATCCATAAAGCAATTCGCAAAGAGCAAGATAAGTATTTAGGGCATAACTTTAATATTTAACAAAGAGCTTATTTAATTATAAATGAATATGAAATTTGTTTGACTTTAATAAAATCAATTCATCACGATTTATGAGCATGAGAGCGAGGCTTTATTTGAACTGAGAATTAACGGTACTGACGATTTGCGAGCCTTAAGAACAAATATGAAATATGATAGCTTGTCGGTGATTTGAGAAAATAGCAGGGCGGCTTGTATTTGACAAGTCTTTTAGGCCCTATGAAGGATCCATGGAACACAGGGAAAGCCAGGCCGGGTCATAGCCGCGAACCTTTGGTGTTCCAATATAATAGTGAGCAAGTAAGAAAGTGATTTCTTACTAGGTAATTAAACTAACAATAATATCATCGAGGACAAGCCTACGAAGCAAAAGATGGCTTGCGTCAGCAACATTTGGAAAATGATGACTTAATAATCATCGTGTTTAAGTTATAAAACCAATGTTATATAAGGAATGTCCTACGTAATGACCTGATCATGTTAAATTAAAGGCAAACGTGCTTTAACTAAATGTACTTAATGCAATTATAAAATTATGCTAATTATAATACCCTAAATATCATGCCCTCCCTGAATATTAATACAAAGTATAAAATTTAAATTAGAATACATTCATTTTATTCCCTTTATCAATCTTTAGCAAAACAGTTTAATATTATTAAAATGAATAAATAATTATTTGTGAATTCAATAAAATAGCCGGGAGCATAGGTTAGAAAATGGCCAATAGTCATTATCAGCCGTTAGTAAAAATAGCAAACATTTAATAAATCCTTCAACTCGATAATTAATAGAACTATATTAATCTAGTTCTAATGGGCAATGATTAAACTATAAAACTTAATACTATATTATTTTCATAAGATAAATGTAACTAAAGGGATTATTATCGAGTTGAAGTATTATTGACATATAATCAAAAATAAATGATATTAATAATCATTCAATAAATAAATAATAAAATTAGTGAACCACCATCGTAAGAAAAATGAAAGTTAACAAAATATTAAATTTAAAGACTAGAGATAGAAATAGAGAATTACTTATACAAATTAAGACATTATAAAATGAGAGGAGCTTTTAACAGTAATTACTTTAATTTAAAAGGTGGTGTAAAGTAAAATTTGGAAACTTGCCAGAAAGTTGCGGTTCATTAAAGAAATATATTACCATTCCTTCCATGGTTGGTTCCTTAGTTTACACGACAGAGTCCGATTGGGTTGAAACGTAGGCACACATTTTAACTTATACGAATAGCATTTGGATTAATTTCTTTCAGGTTTTGGAAGCTCATGATTGGTGTGGAAAATGTTTACTTTGCAGCTATATCGAAGATTGTCTGGGGACTTCGGGCCCAGCAATCAGATTCCCGAAATTAGCACCACATCATGATGAAGACACTATAAAGATTCATAATTTAAAGGGACGTAGCTTCTAGTAGCAAGTTCTCTTAAAAAAATATGGCTTCTCCTTTCTTGAAATTTTTCCAGGTTATTTATACCTGCTCTCTGGTCACCCATTCTGACTCTCGATGCCTTCAGGCTAAAGTTTCTTACATTATCAAAAGTTACAATTTTTGTTAATTGATTTCAGATACATTCCTTCGATAAGGCTTTCAAACTCATTAACTCTGAATTCATTTTCTAATTAGAAAATGAATTTGTAAATCTAAAAACGATTTTAATTAAGAACCGTTCTTATATTTTAAATTATTATTTTTTTGCTAATTAATAAAAATTTCCCCTTTGTCTTTGGAAAAGGACAATCTGAAAGCTTATCAAAAGAATGTTTTAAACAAACTCAATCAATCAATAGTAGTCCATCCAATAGACAGATCCGGAGAGTAGTCATTACATCAGTTCATCCATTCTTCCATTCCATTCTCTTCCTTGCCCATTTCCTCAATTCCACATAAGCCTTTCCATCTCTTATATCATCCAATAATGTCAATCTCTTCTGTCCTTTCTTTTTATTTCCATTCACAATTCCCTTCAAAACATCTTTCATTTAATTATTTTAGTTTTTGTCTAATCACTCTACATATCTTCAGATAGAGAACTTAATATATTTGATTCAACAGAATTTTTTAAGCAATGTGATTGTTTAAACAAATAATGCTTTTGAGCTACTGAAAATATTATAAGAATTAAATAAAATAATAAGGATACATTTAGAAACAAAACAGATGAAATTAATAAATACAAGAAATAATCAAACGATTTATTTTGGGAGTTCATAAAAAGTCTCAACATCAAAAGTAACAGAACTGAAAGAAGCTGCAATCTAAGCAGAGAAATAAAATTAATCATAAAATCAAATTTAGAATAAGCTGTTTTTGGTAAAAACAACTTTATTTTTAAAGTGAAATATTTCAATGTGACTGAGGAGAGGGGTTCATATGTGTTGTTCTACCTATGCTTAGAACATAAATAAATATCACTAAAACCAATGCAAAATTAAAAAATTGAAATAATTGGACTGAACATTTTGCTAGGAAAAATAATAACAAATGAACAATACAATTCTAGATCACAAGTTTTTAAGATATCTAGAAAAAGACGTAAAATACATCCAATGAAATAAGAAAATTTGCTGAAGTAATAGAAACAAATTAAAAAAGTTGTAGAATGGACTAATAATATATTCTCTTTAATATTAATTTTGCAGTGTAAATACATGTTTTGAATGTTAGATGAGTATGGTTATCTTTAAATATATATACAGACAGATATATATTTATATGGAAGTAATATAATTGTCTTCTTCTTCTTCCTTTTCCTATGTATTGATTTCTACTTTAATATATCATACCATTTACAACTTTCTTAAACACTTTATCAATACTCTTTATTTATATTAAAACTAACAGTTTCAACTGTCCTGTAGTCATCATCAGAGTTATAACATTCAAATATATAATTATATAATTATTACCCTTATACCCATATTCATATACATAATTAAATACACAAAATAAAACAAAAATAAAATATACATTTTAACCTGACCATTATAAATAATCGTTTCCCATTTTATTACTTTTACGCTTAAATAATTCTATCCATATTTATTTTATATCACTTTATTTTATTTTTTTAAAAATTCTTATTTATTATAATTATAAACTTTAACATTTATTCTACTATTTAATACATATTGTTGTCATTTTACTTATATTATTATAAATCAACTTCTAACCTTTTCTTATTTTTATTAAATATTTCATAATTATCAATTAACTTTTCCCACATTACAAATTACTTTTTACACTACAAAAACTACCTACCTCTTTACAATCATATTTCTAAAAAAAAATAATAAAAATAATGGGATAGTATGTAGGAAAAATAAACTAGATAAGAATAAATATATAGGTATTAAAACTTATAATAATAGTATTGTAAAAAGTATGACTAAAATAATTATTAGAATTAACAAACATTTTAATCATGTAATAAAATTTAAGATAGTAAATAAAAGAAGGAAGAATATACTTAGTATATTAGATAATAAGTATGTGAGAAAAGTACAAAAATACATAAATGGAGTATATAAAATTGAATGCAAATGATGTAAAAGTAAAAATATTGAAACTAATTATGTAGAGAAACAAAAAATTCAATTTATACAAAATTAATTCAACGTAAATATAAGAAATCACCTATTTATATGCATTCATTAGAAACAGGTCATAAGTTTGAGAAAGATAGTATAAAAATGATTAATTATACAAATAACAGAAGGGATAGGAAAATTAAAGAAGCAATATTGATTAAGAATATAAAACCAAATCTTAATAGAGATTTTGGGGTAAAGACAATAATTTTATAAGCAATTATAACTAATAATAGTTTGAATTTGAAAAAGGTTAAAAGAATAAAGTTGAAGAAAATGACAATAGAGGGAGGTGTTAAACAAGTGTACAAATTTTGAAAATTTTGTCAGCTGAGTTTTTAGAAATAGAATTGTAAAGAAGTAGATAATTTTTGTAATGTAAAAAAGTAATTTGTAATGTGGGAAAAGTTAATTGATAATTATAAAATATTTAATAAAAATAAGGAAAGGTTAGAAATTGATTTATAATATAAGTAAAATGACAATAATATATATTAAATAAAAGAATAAATGTTAAAGTTTATAATTATAGTAAATAATATTTTTTTTAAAAAATAAAATAAAGTGATATTAAATAAATATGGATAGAATTATTTAAGAGTAAAGTAATAAAATGGGAAATGATTGTTTATAATGGTCAGGTTAAAATGTATATTTTATTTTTGTTTTATTTTGTGTATTTAATTATGTATATGAATATGTGAATAAGTGTATTAATTATATAATTATATATTTGAATATTGTAGCTCTGATGATGAGGCAGGACAGTCAAAACTTAGTTTTGATATAAATAAAGAGTATTGATAAAGTATTTAAGAAAGTTGTAAATGGTATGATATGTTCATATTTTTATGTTGGACTATTTCCATAATCTAACATTAAATATTAAATGTCTTTAGAAAAAAAAATTAAACTTTATTTAAAGTTTCCAATTACATTCAACTATTAGTAATAGCACACAGGTCAACATATACCTAACATTTCAAGTGGTATTATTCCAACTTCTTCAGGTGTTGCTAGCCTGACCAGTGACAGTTCTAGCAAGGGACTCAAACCTGGAGCTTTAATTCTTGTGTACTGAATTTTAAGGTGATATTCTAACAAACTAAGTTACATATATGCATTTACTTTATATTGTATTTCTTATTGTTAATAACAAAACATAAGTTATGTATATCAAATAATTTTTATATGCATTCATTTAAAATGTAATATACATGTGTTTATGATTATATAATTCAATTTGACAGCAATAATTCACTTTTATCACTCTATTTTAAAATCAATTATATAAGTATGAATAAACAATGGATATCAGATGAAAAAGACAAACAAATCTCTAGCCTACTTTTTAGCTAGGAAGCCTTCCTTCAGTGAGAAGAATAAATTATCCACTAATTACTTTTTATTTTTATTGTTTCAGAACATTATCTTACACAAATTCAAATTTATTATAAATAATGCCAATAATAAAACCATTAGTTAAAAAATATGCAGAATAAATAGATTCTTTTTCTACAAATAATCACTTTAGTTTGCACTTTTATTAAGCAATCAAGTGTAATTTTTAGAGGAACAAATTTAGTTTTCCCCATGGATGACAAAAATTTTGTAATTTCTAAAGGATTTTGTTCATATTTTTTAACATTTGATTCTACCTTTAATTCAGGCAATTAATAGTTCTATTTTTGGCCACTTGAATTGTCAATAACTTTTGGCCCTTTTATCACAACTTATAGATATGAGTAGGAATTCAGGTAGACAGTTATATATGAGTTTTATAGATATAGAGAAGGCATATGATAGAGTGAATAAAAATAGATTATGGATAAGTTTAGCAAATCTGGGAATGGATGAAGCTTTAGTGGGTATTATTAAGAAATTATATGAAAATAATTACTATACATATCAATTAGGGGATATAGAATCAGTTATAAATGGGGTGGGACTGAGACAAGGATGCCCTATGTCACCTATTTTGTTTGTGTTGTATTTGAGTGAAATGGAGAGAGCAATAGAAAGTCTAGGAAGAGGGATAGAGATACCGTTAATAGGTGGCAAGAGTATATACATTGTTGGGTCTTTTTTTTGCAGATGATGTCTTTTTGTGTGCAGAAAGAAGAGACAGATATGGATGTTATGCTGAGGACATGCACAAGGGTGAGTAAAGATATGGGGATTAAATTTAGTGAAGAAAAATCAAATATAATGATGGTGAATACTGGGAAAAGAGAAGACAATGATTTCTTATTGGGGGATATAAAGTTAAGTGATGGTGAATAGATATAGTTATTTGGGAATCATCTTGAGTAATAAGAAAAATTTCTTGGATGAATGGGAGAAAAAAATTGACAAATGAAGCAAAGAAAAGAAAGGGATTGATAAAGAAATTAACAGTATTTTCATATAATAAATATGATGTAGCTAGAATTGTATGGAAGGGAGTGGCAGTAGCAGGGTTAACATATGGCAATGATGCATTATGTTTTAGTAAAGGGGTATTAGATTACTTAGAAAAAGTACAAAGGGAAGCAGGAAGACATGCATTAAAATGCAGAGGTGTGGACAGCAAAGGAGGAAATTCAAGAAGAAATGGGATGGTCAAGTTTTTATATGAGGGATGCAAAAAGCAAATTGAAAATGTTCAGTAGATTGCAGTTTATGGATAATAAAAGAATAGCCAAAATAGTATTTAATTGGGTTACAAGTAAAGGGCAGGTGACAAGATGGGTGAGAAAGGTAATGAGGTATGCAGAAGATTTGGATAAAGAATTTATGTCAGAATACTTGTACAAAAGGTGGGGTGATTGTGTTAGGAGGATTATTGAGTATTATAGTGGTAATAAATGGGATAGAAGAATAGATGCATTAATAAAGAATAGGAAATTGGAGAGATGGAGAACTAGTGTGGAGAGTAAAATGAGTTTAAATATATATAGAAGTGAACGGAACATTGGGTGTGAGTTAATTTATGATAATAGTAAGGAAAGTAGTTTATTGTTTAAGGCTCGAACAGGATCTTTAGCAACAATGGAATATACATGTAAATGGAAAAGTATGGGTGATTTAGTCTGCAAGTTGTGTAAGGAAAGCATAGAAAATATTAGGCATCTGTTACTTCAATGTAAATGCTTGGAAGCAGAAAGGGTACAAATAATGAAGTTATGGAGGATTAAATATGAACAGTGATTATACAGAAAGTGAGTTATTGGTTTTTATGCTAGGTTTGGGAAAAGATAAGGGGGATTTAGATATGAAGGTTGAGAAAACTTAGGGTGAACAATGGAAAGGGAAGGTAAAGTGGCTAACAGGTTTCTCTGGGCATAGCTGCTGACAGATTCCTGACTCCATTTAAGGAGAAGTCACAGTGCATCACATCACATTATCAAATATTTTTTCCCTCTTGATACAAAAAAAGTTTTGGTCCTAATGGAATTTCTTATATTGTTCTTTAAATCTGCTGGTTTTTAAAGCTTTTTTTATAAATTAAATCTTGTGGGTGGGGGGGGATAAATTGCCCAATCTATACTTTTAATAAATATTAAAGCATTTTTTTCTAATAACTTATTGTCTTCCTATTTCTTCTTTGTAAGCATTAAAAACAAGTTTATAATTAAAACACTAGACATAGGAAGAAAAATGACAAAAGAAAACAAAAATATAAAGTAACAAAAGAATTTGGTTAATTAAGAAACAAGAATAAGCAGTTATCCCGGGTTAGCGGGTTCGCTTCCCAGCTGATGCTATGACACATGAGAAAAAAAAACTTAAATAAGAATACATTCTGTTCATAGTCTAAAAGGGTTTTTTTTTTTTTTAATATTTTAAATATATAGTGAAATTAGACTACAGAAATATTATTTATTAAGTAAATAATCTCTAGTCTAATTGATAACTAATAAAAATTATTAATATATCCAAATATTATTTTGTCTAAATATCAGTATCTTTTATTTTATTTTATTAAACAAGATTGCTCCACAAAAACATAATTTATATATAAAACATATTTTGGTCATTAAATCATTCATTTCAAAATGTTAAGAAAATTTTAGACTTGTACATAAAATCAAAAACAAAATGAATGTTCAAACTTTTCAGAAAATAACATAAAAAAAGAGATGAAGGTGATCAGTTGAAATATTTTAAAAGCAAATATTTATGTGTAATGAAAAAATTGTACATACCCAAAACAAATAAGAATTGGATTGAAGACAATACATCAACAAAGATATGACTAAATTCAAACAAAAGCCTTCATAAAATTCTAAGAATCACTCCAAGTAAAATCAGTAATGTACTAAGAATCTAGGGATACATAAATTAGGGATTTTTTTTTCTTCTGCAGAGTTGCTGATTTAGATAATAATAATGCAATATAAAAATGAAAGTATTGTGTCACTTATTCTCAAGCTTTTTTTATTAATAAGTTTATGATGACAAAAGAAAATACTAATTAAAATGATCAAAATAATTAGTTAAAATTTGTCCACCAAAGCTGAATTATGAGAATAAACAAGAAACCTGAATTAGATCAGTTCACTCCAATCTTTCTAAAATGTCCGAACTATAAGAAAAATCACTGAATAGGTAATATATAATATATTTTACATATAATTTTTGTCCAAAAACAAATTGAGTAATGAAATCTTCACTTTAATCATATATATATTGATTTAAAATAATAACCAATCTTAAATAAAACTGATAGCAGACAATTCCAATCTTTCTAAAATATCTGAATTAAGAAAAAAATCACTGAATAGCTAACAAATGATATTTTTTATAATACTTTTCACTTGAAAACAAGTTGAGTAACTAAGCCTTTATCTTAATCATAGGTAAATATTAAAACATAAAGTAATAGTCAATCTTAAACATTAAAAAGTTTAAAATTTGACCATCTGAAAAGATATAAATTATTTGAGAAATAGAATAAGAATGCCTATTATTCTCTGAATACTTTGCAATGTATATATATATCCTTTTATTTTACGAAAATTGTGGATCATTTATTACATTTTTGACCTATTTCTAGATAGAATGTTACCATATTTCCTAGACAAATGACACCTTTCTAACCAGAATTGTTGCATATCTTATTCTTAATTACATAATTATTGATAGTTTTTATCAATGCTATTGGTTTATTCTATTCCCTTAAAAAAAGTGTTTTTTGATAATTATCAAAAAACAAAAAAATTATTAAAAAAAACGTGTTGTTCATATAAAAATATTAATTAACTAAGCTTTTTTTTATTCAGATTTGCCAAAACATATTTTAATATTCAAAATATGTTCTTCTGTCAATGAAACAATAAAAAAAATTCATAATCCTTATAATTTTAGAACTAACTATGAAGGTTAAAATACATTATTGCAGTGGTAAAAAGTATTCTATCATTTATATCTCTAAATTTCTACTCCCAATATCACTCAAATTAACAAATCGATTTCCATATCCTTATGCTTTTATATTGTGAATTTTATTTTTATCAAAGAAAAAACACTAATCTCAATTTTCCCAATATATTAATATCAAAATTTTTAAGAATATTTGAAGACTTATAAAACAATTTTATCTCATTCGGAAAATTGTCAATCCAGATAATCAAGATGATTAAATCTTGCCCTATCAAACAGACGTTGGCCTATGTTGACAATATCAGCTTGCTTAAAATATTAAATAATTTATCACATAACATGCTGACTTATGACTTACAGTGGCATAATTTTTTATCATCCCTATTCCATTCACTATTTAATAAGTAATAATAGATGACAGATAAAAGTGATTATTAAATCCCTATTCTGTGCTGTTTAGTCCAAAATCCCCAGACTAATTTCAAGATTATGGTTTTCATTAGTGAGAATCTTTGGATCTTACACCAGTGCACCTGGACATCTGCACTATCATCTGGCATGTATTATTACTTGTTAAAGTTATAGTAAGTTGCATAGAGAAGGTGAAATATTATGCTGCTTTAACAGCTATATAATCAGATCATATTTTATTGGACATCAAATCCTAGTCACAGAATAGAAGTGCCATACTTATTAAAAAATTAGTGACACCATAATACATAGAAACTGGAATAGTTTCAGATCTATATTCTAAGCTTGCATGTTGTCTTAGATTGAAAACATTTATATGTTTTTTTTTTAGTTTGAGCTGACAGTTTGATAGTATAAAAGAAAATTAATGATGGGTGCTGGAGAGAGGGTGCATGCAAAGTTCCTCGATGATGAAAGTCATAAGTTTGAAATTAACCTGGTAATATTAGATAGGCCAGCACAGAATAGAGATGTAATAATCACTACCATCTGGCATTTATTACTAATGCTTAAAGTAAGTGGCATAGAGATGATGAAAAATTATGCTGCTACAACAGCAATATGTAAACTAAAATCATTTAATGGAGTATGGTGATGTTTTATTGTTTATACAAATATGACTTCCTATACAATCTTACTGGCTGCAGGGAGGACTTTGCTATTAACTGAAAGGAGACCCTTTGATTCCTCTTGGAGGTCTTAAAGGAACTGAGCAGAGCAAATTCCTAATGTTCACTCCATATATTCTTGTCATTGCAGCTGTTATTACTATGTGATTATTCATATAGCATATGATCATGGATAGGCTGCTAATCAACATGCATTAGCCAGCATGATGAGTTTATTGGGTTTTTTTACCTCTGAGTATGAATGAGATCAAGAAACACAATAGCCTTTCTTCTCAGTTGCCTGATAAGGCAGAATGAATGTTTATGTAAATGATATTTTTCCAATAGATCTATACAATTATGACAAACAAAAATAAATTATGACCCTTCCAGGAGGCTGTAAAGTCACCAACCAAGGCAGTGGTTGGTGGCCAAAGGTGGAGGATGCTAAGAATCCCCTGATTGCAGAACCAGGCTGCCATTTGATGATGACTTTTTATTTAGGTACTTACAACTGCAGATCACTTTCAAGTGAAGGAGGATTGCAAGAATTAGAAGAACTCTCTTATATTAAATGGGACATTTTTGGAATTTGTGAAGTTAGAAGAAAAGGTGAAGAGACAATTGATTTAAAAAGCGGATGTATTCTATTATAAAGGCACAAATATTGGAAATATAAGTGGAATAGGATTCATTATAAATAAAAAGTGGAAAAACATAAAAACAACATTGTGGAGATTGATGGTGTATCGGACAGAGTGGCAAAATTAATTATACAACTTAATAGTAGATACCAAATGCAGATAATTCAGGTTTATGCCCCCAACAAGTTCTAATAGTGATAAAGTAGTAGAAGATTTTTATATGGATGTACAAAAGGCTTTTGATCAGAATAAACAACATTTTAAAATTGTTATGGGAGACTTTAATGCCAGAATTGATAAACAAATGAAAGATGAAAGTGCTGTAGGTAATTTTGGTTATGGTAATAGAAATGAGAGAGGACATAGACTTGTGGAGTTTGCAGAAAAAGAAAAACTTTATATTATGAATTCTTTTTTTGAGAAAAATGTTAAAATGAAATGGACATGAAAGCATCCAAATGAAGGTACAGTAGAAGTGGATTATATTTTGACTAACAGAAAATACATATTTCAAGATTGTAATGTTCTTAATAAATTTAACACAGAAAATGATCATCGATTAGTAAGATGTAAGATATGTGTTAATGCAAAGCTAGAGAGACAAAAATTATTAAGAAAAACAATATTTACAGTTGATATTCCTAATCTTCAGAAACATTCTAATGAAATATTTACAGTTGATATTCCAAATCTTCAGAAACATTATAATGAATTTAAATTAGAACTTACAAATTGGTTTCAAGTATTAGTAGATTTTGAACATGATTCAGATTGGAATGAAATTAATATAAAAATAACTGACACGCTTTTAAAAACTGCAACAAAGATAGCTGATAGAAAAAAGCAGCAATTGACCAATAAAATTTCTACTGAGACTAAAGAATTTATGAAGAAAAGAAGGAATATGAAGATATATAAAAATGATGCATTAAAAAGAATTGAATATTTCGAATTTTATAAAATGTGGAAAAGAGTTGAAAATGATATAAGAAAGTATAACTGTGAACTAACAAGAAAAGCTGTAGAAGAGAATAAAAGCCTGAAGAATGTAAAACAATATTTTGGTATTGGTAGGAAATTTATATCTGCAATAAGAAAAAAACTGGAATTATTACTAAAAAGAGAGATGACATCATGAAATAGGTAGATTTTTATCAAGAATTATACAGTAATAAAGAACAAGTACCTCCTATATCTATTACATCTTCCAAATTGCTCAGAATTTTAAATGAAGAAGTGAGATATGCAATTAAATGTATGAAGAAAGGAAAGTCTCCAGGTAATGATGGAATTATAATTGATATATTAAAAGAAGCAGGTGAAGAAATTGAAAATTTTTTAGCAAAGTTATATATCAAATGTCTAAACGATAAACATGTACTAGATGATTAGAAAAATGCAGTATTAATATTAATATTTTAAAAAGGTGATAAAGAAGATATTAGAAATTACAGACCTATCAGCCTTTTATCAGTTTTATATAAAATTTTTACCAAGATAATTACAACTTGCCTACAGAGAACATTGGATTTCCACCAACCAAGAGAACAAACTGGATTTAAAAGTGGTTTTAGTATAGTAGATCATATCCAGGTAATGAGAGAAGTTATAGAAAGGACAAATAAATATGAGTTGCCATTATGCTTTGAATTTGTAGATTATGAAAAGGCATTTGATTCTATAAACATTTCTTCAGTGATTAAAGCCTTGGATCATCAAGGTATAGATCCAGGATATTGTCATATTTTAAAAAATATTTATAAAATTGCAACAGCAACAATTAGATTACATAATGATACTGGGAAAGTCAATATTGAGAAGGTTGTAAGACAGGGTGACTCCATACTTCCAAAACTTTTTACAGCAGTACTGCAAGAAGTATTTTGTGGATTAAAATGGGAAGCTAAAGGAATGAAAGTAAATGGAGATTATTTAAGTCATTTAGATTTTGCAGATGATGTAGTTGTTTTTGCAAATAATGCTTTATAGCTGCAGGAAATGTTGCAGGAGTTATCAGATGAAAGTAGGACTAAAGATAAATGTTAAAAAGACTAAAGTAATGTTCAATGTATTTTCTCAAAATATGAAAATAAAGATTGATTATGATGAGTTAGAAGAAATTAACAGCTACAAATACCTTGGTCAGATTATTAATACAGATGGAAACATAATAGATAAAATTAATCATAGAATTAACTTGTTACTAAAAGAAAATATGCCTATGTGTTTGAAAAGGAAGGTTTTTAATAAATGTGTTTTGCCAGTTTTTACTTATGGATCTGAGACTTGGACACTTAATAGAAGAGCAATACAGAGACTTCGGACCACTCAAAGAAGTATGGAGAGATGCATGTTGGGAGTAACAAGAAGAGATTGAAAAATGCAATATATGGGTAAGAGAACAAACAAGTGTTACTGACCTCATTGAAAAAATTAAAAGACTGGAGTTGAGCTGGACATATTGAAAGAAGAGATGATAATAGATGGACAATTAAAATCTTAAACTGGATTCCAAGAGATTGTAAAAGACTCTGAAAGAGACTACATGTGAGATGAATGGATGAAATAAGAAAATGTGCAGGGGTGATGTGGAGAAGAGAAGCTAAAGATCAGAGAACATGGATTGAACTTGGAGAGACCATCCTGCAGTGGATTGATAATGACTGATGATGATGATGATGATACAATTTTACTGTATTTAATAAAAAATATTATTGTTAGACTTTCCTTTAATAAGTAAAGACATAAAAATCATCTGTTTCCCACAATTATAATTTAAAGCTATTATCATTTCCAATTACATATATATCATTATCCCACTTAGAGAGAACAAATGATTCCCCAAAACTCATTGTAAAGCAAAAATATCATATAAAAATCATAGGGAAAAATTTGGCTGGTTAATCCAGATAAAAATTACACTAAACTGTTAATATTGTGTTAGCAAACAGCCTAACCTAGTATATATAGTAATTTTTTTGAACAAACCTTAATGTACATTATATGCTTGTGTACGTTTTTTTTGTTGTTGTTGTTGTTTGTTTTTTGTTTTTTTGGAAAGGGTAAACGAGATAAAAATCTCTGGGGTGGGGGGAGTTTAGAATAGATGGTTGATATGCATTTTTGATTTTCTTTTTATACAATATCTTATAATGTTGATTATTTGACTTAAGGTATTTTTAAATTTGATGCTGCATTCTAAGTCAGATCAAATTTGTCCAAAATGCTGTTTGTGTCCTCTTAATGTGAAATAAATTTTTTCAGTTTCTTGATGTCCAGATTCATTTCTATAGGTTTATCAATTATCTTCATCCAGTTGCATTAATTCCTTGTTAATTCTTCCATGTGTGATTCCAAAATCTCTTTGATATTTAATCTTGTATTCTTGATTAGGTCAAGTACGTTTTTTGTACAAGTGAAGTGGATTCCTTTTCAACTTTGGCACCTCTAATGAGTAGCAGGTAGATTTTCTTCCATGTAAGTTTGAGCTCTATTAATGACTTTAATCTATGCATACCTATAAAAATAAAGAGCTGTCTTTGTATTGAAGTCATTCCAGAATTGTGGGATTATCTTATCAGCATTATTGTCCAAAGAGTTTATAAGATGCTGCATTAGTTCTTGAGTAGTGTATATTAAAGATTGCAATGATTCCCTAATCCATAAATTGAAGAAGTGATGTGGTGTCCAATGATATTAGTTGCTCCATTATTCATGTTGAAAATTTATGTAGCTGTAGAAAAAAATCTTTAATGCTACTAGAAAAAAAACTAATATGTAAACATATAGCGAAATGGACCAAGAACAGAAAGAAAACCCATAGTTAACAATTTTTTGTGTTCAAGTCAATTATTTTTCATTGCGCTGACAAAAAAACTGATACATAAAGATTCTTTTCTTTTTAAAATGTTAATACTATATTAATTTTATATGAAATTATTTAGAAAAAAACAATGTTTAATAACAATTACATTTACTTGACGATAAAAACTTGTTATTTAACATGTAAGAGTAGCCAAATTACAATATGATACTTTACCAAACTTAATTGCATTTAACTTCAAAAAAAATTCTAATATAATAAAAAAGAAAAAAAATGTATCTAATGCACTCTGTGTTTGTATATTGTAATCAATATTTAAGCTTTTTTTACAATATATTCTATGCAGATCTAAATAAAGGACACATTGTACGCAAATACATTAGCTGCAGTGCTTTTTGTTTTATTTTTTTTCGACATGAAATTACTAAACATAATAATCATTTTCTTGAAATATAGTGCAGTACATTGTGACAGTAGAGATATGGGCCATTTAAATAAAAATTATATCAACAATTTATTTGTATTGCATTTTCATCATAAAAAAATTATTATTAATTACATATTGCATGAGATCATCCTCACATTTTTTTTTATTGAAAATATATTTATGATAGTTCTGGTTTAACTGAAAGTAGCATTCATAAAGATTTTAATCCAAAATTGATTGACTGAATTTTTTAGTTAATATTTGTACTGTGTACAGTTTGAAATTAAATATTAATAATATATGTGTAAAATTTATGTTTAGTTTACTCTGAATGACATTCGCATTTTTTTTCAGGTAATATACTTTTTAATGCTTTTGCAATAATGTATGCCATTGATTTGAATATGTGAAACAAATCACAAGATGATTTAAAATCTAACAAACAGAGTTATTTTTAACTTAGGTTTAGTAACTTTTCTAAACTTGGTTATTAATTGCATAATCATGAAATCATTTCTTCCCTTCTCCCTATTTCCTTTTTACTGAAAATATTTTAGATTTACAATGATAGCAGTTTATTTGATTGAAAGGTTTTAATTCAAAATTAGTTGAATATTTTAGCTATTAAACACAAGTTAAAAATAATTATTATGATAATAATATATTGTATATAACCAAAATTTATTTTTAATTTTATGCGGAATGAATTTTGCATTTTTCCCCCCCCAATACTGTCATTAGTAGACATTCACAATAATATTGCCATGGGTCCAATAAGCCTGAAAGAATTTACAATATTCTGATTTAAAATTAGGCAAATAAATGAAACTTTAAGATTATATTTAATAACTTTTAATCATATAAAGTTGATTATTAATTGCATAATCCATGAAATTATTCCTGCCCCCCCCCCCAAATAACAATTATACTAATTACAATTATGATAATCGTAATTTTTGCCACAAGCAAAGTATCATTCATAAGAATTTAAATCCATAAAAGTGAGTAAATACACACTTTTTAAGCTAAATATTAATACATTTGGTTACTGAATGTCATCAAAATATGATTTGATTATGTATTACACTGAATAAAATGCCTTTTTTTTTTTGCTTTTGTAGACATTAACAATGAAATTCTTTACTTTGGATATGTCATTAAAAAGTACTGATTGCCTTGTAAAGAAGCTGAATAGCAAATGAAATAATGTATGGTATATTTTCAGCATGATTGTCACTATTTGCTTTTGGATAATATAGCTTTAATATCTGTTATATTTTGTAAAAAATATATATAGGCTTTAGTAACTCAATATTTATAAATTATAAAGCTAAGATTACTCCAGAAAAAAATAATAATGAAAGGTAAATAAATACATATCTAAGTTTTAAAAGCAAATAAAAAGATTGCTAATATTATTAGTTTAAAAAGAAATGGAAAATAAATTCGGTAAAAAAATAAAAAAACTTTAATTTATATCATTTTAGCTTAAGTTTAATAGCAACAAAAAAAAGATGTTTAGCAGTTAAATTAAACTTAAACAGACAAAGATCATAGATTAAAAGCATTCTACAAAAGATTGCCGAAAGATAAACCAAATTGCTAATTACAAGACCAGATATAACTAATGATTTTAAGAGACAGAGAAAACTGTGTATTGTTTAAAATCAAACATTAAACTAATTTTAAAAGCAAACAAATGGCTAAAATATTTGAAGTTAATTACTACGGAATGTGAATGGACATAATGAAAAGCTGGATCCTAATCATCATTGTAAAGATGCATTAGCCAAATGGAAGTACAGTTACATAGGAATGTTAGAAATTTATTAATGACATCGAGCAAGGAAAAAAGGAGTATAAATAGTGCGCACTAAAAAGAGAAAGTTGTCAGTTTTTCTCTACTCATTGTAAGCTGTTGTTGCTATGTCATGAATGTCATAAGGACCTTGAGAAAAGCTGAGAGAAAAGTGCCGACTTTTCTGCAATGATAAATGTGTCCCACAGCCCATGCCTCTAAAGGCTGAAGATAGCCAGCTAGAGAAAATATACCTCATCGCTCTTTTATGCCTGAGAAGGCCCAAATAGGATGATGTTTGGTAAAATAACTACGAGTATAAACTTTAGTATTCATTTAATGTTATCACTAGTATAATAGCAGGATTAACTACTCAATGGTGATATGGGCAATGAAATTAGAACTTTAATTCAAGGACTATTTTGTTGTATGTGTAAATAAAGTAAATATGATCACTATTCAGTTAAATCTTAATTTATGTATATGTATAAATTGTAAATAAATATAATTAATTGTTATTAATAAGGTTTTGGTAATTTATAAATTTGTGGTAATTGTTAGTGGTCAGCTTTATAGCCGAATATATAACAAACTTAGCGCAGTCAGACAGTCGTAACCAAACTGGGTGCAAAAGTAGGGATTGTCATATAATAGTGCAGAAGTCCCCAACCTTTTTGCACTTAAGAGCATATTCTATAATACCGGTCAGGTGGCAGGCACCATTTATTTTTTTCAACTAGATAGCAGGCACCATTTATTTTTTCAAAGTAAATTTATAGTTGGATATTGTTAATAATACACAAAATGTACAAAAAAATATTTATTTCAAAAATAAAATTTTAACATATAATTAATGTTTATATTTTTACAATTGCAAGTGTTTCTAGGATTGGTAAATTTCTACAAACCATTCTTAACAACAAAGCAATGGTAGCTAAACCATTATACGATCTGCTTAGAAAAGATCACAAATAGCAATGGACTCAGATGCACAAAATAACTTTTGAGAAAACAAAGGTACTGATAATGTCAGATAGGCTATTAGTGCAATACGATAGTGAGAAAAAACTACAAATAACTACTGATGCATCTAAATATGGGGTGGAGGCAGTGTTAGGGCACCCTAGTGATAAGGGAGAATGACCAATAGCTTATGCTTTGTGCACCCTCTCAAATGCAGAAAAAAAACTACAACCAAATTGATAAAGAAGCATTGGCCATAGTATTTGCAATTAAAAATTTCACCATTACATATAGGATAGAAGTTTTAAAATTTTTACAGACCGTAAGTCATTACTAGGTATTTCTACCCGTGAAAAAGTAGTGCCCAAACACTTAAGTCTGAGGATGTTATGCTGGTGGAATATTTTGGTCACTTACAATTATATAAAAAAAAAGGAAAAGACATTACACACGTGGATGCCCTATCTAGATGCCCAGATAGACGGAACCTACAAGTTCAGAAACAGAAGTAAACTATATTGATAGCATAAAATCAAGTATATTAAACAGTGAAACAATAGGGAAATGAACAAAAGAAAATCAGAAATATCAGATACTAAGCAAATGGATGAGAGAATGATGGCCTAAAACAAAACTGAGCTATATAAATCAAGGGTTTTGGATAAACAGAGAAAAAAAGGTTGTCAGTATGCAAGAGATGTCTAATAATGGGGGATAAAATGGTATTACCACCTGCATGCCATAATCGTGTATTGGAACTGTTACATAAAGGCCACCCAGGAGTAGTGAGAGCTAAAATGTTAGCATGTTGTTATGTCTGGTGGTCAAAAATGCAAATATTGAAAAAATACATAAAGATGTGCAACACCTGCCAAACAGAGATGGCACTTCCCACAAAAAATTACACTGAGTGGCCCAAACAATCAGACTATGGGAAAGATTGCATATTGACTACGTAGGGCCGATTACAAGGAAAATGATCCTAATAATAACAGACACCTTCTCAAAGTGGATAGAATGCCACGAAATTAAATAGAAGCACAACGGAAACAATAAAGTGTTTGGATAAAGTGTTCACAATATAGGGATTACCAGAAACCATTGTATCTGATAATGTGTCGGGTTTCACAAATCATATTATGAAAAAATATTGAAAAGAAAACAGCAATTCTACACATGAGTACCTATCCCCCCCATGCCATCCCAAATCAAATGGCATGGCTGACAAATCAGTGTAACAAATAAAAAAAGTTTAAAAAAAAACAATTTCCGACAATTACAAAATAGGCTACAAGAAATAATGCTGGTACAACATTCAATGCCATGCATAGTAATCGCATCACACCTGCAGAACTGCTAATGGGAAGATGATTGAGAACAAAACTGTTGTTAATCCATCCAAAAGAAAATAGAGTGAGCAAAGGCGATTACCACAGAATCAAGTTCAGAATCGGAGCAGCAGCATGGTTTCGAGATGTTTTAAGTAAAACTTGATTCAAAGGAGCAGTTGAAAAAAATAAGTCAAATCATATAGTAATGATTAGGAGTGAAAATGGGGGTATATATAAACACCGTGAGAATCACATTAGAGGGCGTGAAGCAACAGTCATTCAATTTTGAAATGAGGCAATACCAAGGAAGAGAGTTATGAAGACCTAAATGATAATGACATAAGAGAACAATTAGATGAAAACGAAAATTCACAAAAATTTGCAGAACAACAAGAAGAAGAATATGCAGTGGGAGAAAAAAAAATCACCCAGACGAATTCATGAAAAATGTAAACTGGATAGGCTTTGTGATTCCAGGTAGTAAAATGAATGTGGTTTTTCTCCGGAATGGGGGGAGATGCTATATTTTGCAGAAAATATATATAATATAGGCTTTAGTAACTCAATAGTTATAAATTTATAAAGTTAAGTTTACTCCAGAGAAAAATAATAATGAAAGGTAAATATATATCTCAGTTTTAAAAGCAAATAAAAAGATTGCTAATAAGTTTAAAAAGAAATGGAAGATAAATTTGGTAAAAAAATAAAGAAACTTTATTTTAGATAATTTTAGTTTAAGTTTAATAGTAACAAAGAAAGATAGTTGCCAGTTAAATTAAACTTAAACAGACAAAGATCATAGGTTAAAAGCATTCTATAAAAGATTGTTGAAAGATAAACCAAATTGTTAATTACAAGACCAGATATAACTAAAGGTTTTAAGAGACAAAAAAAAAAACTGTGTATTGTTTAAAATCAAACATTAAACTAATTTTAGAAGCAAACAAATGGATAAAATATTTGAAGCTAATTACTAATATGAACAGATATAATTAGAAGCTGGATCCTAATCATCATTGTAAAGATGCATTAGCCAAATGGAAGTACAGTTACATTGAAATGTTAGGAATTTATTAATAACATCAAGCAAGAAGAAAAGGAGTATAAATATTGCATACTAAAAAGAGTTGTCGTCAGCTTTTCTCTATTCATCATAAACTGCTGTTGCTGTGTTATGGATATCATAGGGACCTTGACAAAAGTTGAGGGAAGGTGCCCTGATTTTTCTGCAATGATGGATGTGTCCCAGATACTCTGCCTCTAAAGGTTAAAGATAGCCAGCTAGGGAAAATAATAGACTGCACCGGTCAATTATTAATTATATACGCCTGAGATGATCCAAATAGGATTGTGTTTTGTAAAATAACTATGAATATAAACTTTTACTATTCACTTAATGTTACCACTAGAATAGTGGCAGAATTAGTTACTCAGTAGCGATATGTGCAGTGAAGGTAGAACTTTAAATCAAGGAATGTTTTGTTATACGTGTAAATAAAGTAAGTATGATGGCTTCTCAGTTAAATCCTAACTTATGTGTATGTATAAATTGTAAATAAATATATTTAATCATTATTAATAAGGTTTTCATAATTTATAATTTTGTAGTAATTGTTAGTAGTCAGCTTCATAGCCAATACCCAACAATAACATAACTATTCTCTCATGTCATCAGTCTTACAAAATGGCTACCAAAAAAAATTTTGAATTTTTTTTTAAAGATTGTTATAGTGAATAATCAATTGAAAATCAAAATTGTGGTACAAATTGATGATGATTGCTATGGTGATTCCTCATATCTGGTGCTGAAAAAGAATTAGATGTATATCACTAATACCTTCTCTTTTTTACATAACCTGGAAATAACATGAGTTTAAAAAATATATATTTCTCTTCTACATGAGTTGTTTTAAAATAACAGATTGGTAAAAATAAAAATGGTACTTTGGAATTACAGCTGCTGTGAAATATTCATAATTGGAATGAGGAAATGAAATTATTCTCTGGAAGGCTTAAAATAAAATCATCTTACGTTCTCAAAGTAATTCTTAGATCGTCTTGTTATTAAACTTTTTTTTAATTCTAAATAATTTCATGTAAGTAATATAAAATAATTTATTTTCCTTTTTAGAGAAGATTGTAAATGTTTTTAATTCAGTATTTATTTAGATTTGTTTCTGAGATTGCGCTGTCACAATTACATGACAAAACCAAAAAAAAAAAAATTGTCTGTTATTATCATCGAATTTTTTTAAAAAAAGTTTCATCTCTTTATTTCTCATTATTTTAAAAATAAAAATCCTTTTTCAGCAATATTCCTGCAAATGGAGAAATTTGTTTGCATTGTAACGTTTTTGTCATTTTATTTTGAAAAGGAAGTAATTTTTTGGTATTCATTCTTTGTTTACATTTTGATATTTGGTTTTTTTTTAAAAAAATCCTTGTTGGTATTGATGTTAAAAAAAAATTAATTTTGTTTAAATTTAACTGATTAATTTGTTTAAATTTATATTTGTTAATTTTGCCAAAAATCAATAGATGATCAGTCTTATACACTGCAAGTTTTAATGATAATAATGGCATTCCAATCATGTGCAATTTTATGCATTTATTGTCAGAGAGTGACAACAAATAAAATCTTGGATACTTTTTGGTTTTATGGACAAGCAAGATAACAATCCATATTTTTGATAAATGTACAGTTCCAGGGAATTACAATTTCTCTTCTTGAATGTGGTTAGTTGTTAAATAATAAAAAAATTAATAAGTTAAATGAAGCACAAGTAATAAATTATATTAATAATCTTTATTTCATTTTTTTTTTTTTACTTATAACGTGGAAGTGATGATAAGCTTTGAACTTTAATTTTTGATGGCTTGTGCAGAGAAACCAATGAGTGATTCATTGTGTTATCACTTTCAAGTTTTTTTTATTTTTCAAATGAAATTTATGTTCCTATAACTTCTTTTTTTTATTTATGTTCAATGTGTATGAAATAAAATTTGATAGCATACAAAAAATATAACATTCTGACAAAATTTTTCATACTTTCATTGATGTTTTAGGTCCGAAAACAAGCTCCTTATTTTCCATATACACAATGTATTTTTTGGGAACCAATTTACTGTGTAAAAAGAGAATTAGGTGTGTACATATATAAACATCAATATATTTCACAAATGTTCCTTTTTCATTGGTCTAAGAAATAACCAAACCTATTCAGAAGAAAACTATCTCAATTTTGATAAAAGTCCTTCAATGTATTAAAAAAAAGAAGCAAAGAGCAGCCATATATCTTTTGTATAACCAATAACAAGATGTCAATATCATTATACCAAGTTACAAATTTATTTATTTTTTTATTTAGTTTATAGATTTTTTGGCAGCTTAACTATTAACAAAATACCATAAAGAAATCTGTAAAGATTACAATCCAGACAGAATCATCAGTTTTAATAAGTTCTTAAATTTTGCCACTGTAGTTATAAGTTTGACAGTTATTAACTATGTGGATCATAGTTTGTAGATACCAAACATTCATATAAATCAATAGCTGATAAAATCCACTTACAAAGTAGATAAATACAATAATCATGGGATTGTCATGAATTTGTTTACAAAATTCCAGTTGCAACTAAGAAGATTAAATAAAACTGTTTTTATTGTTTGATCTGTAAAAAGAAATGTGCTTGAAATATCTTAATAATTCTATTTTTTATGCCTTAATTCTTCAATTGTAGACTGGTTTAGCATCCAAAAGAAGGATCTTGATTTGATTCTTAAATGGTGAAACTATATCTTGAGTTATTTGCAAGTTCAATCTAGTTAAGAACTTTTTTTATATATTTTCATTGAAGCAACTTCTTTTCTAATATCTAGTGAAGGAATATGTAAAAGAAGAGAATGCCAGTATAAAAAAGTAGACTTAAATGAACCAATACTTTTTCTCATGGTAATATTTAATTGAATATCTAGAAGTTTAGTGTGGGAACTTTTTCTCCAAACTGGGGCATAATATTCAGCAAAAGAATAAGGTAGTGCTAAAGAAGCTGTTGTTAAAATATTTCCATAACATAGTGCCAACTAGCTTTCTAAGGAAGTTATCCTAGAAATGATCTAATTTTAGTTAAATGAGAAAAATAAATTAGCCTACAATCAATGAATATTCCTAAATAACATAGGATCAGATTGTGTTTCAGTCTATTACTGCAAAAGATTATATTCAAATTATGAAATGATTCCCTGATGTTTAAATAATAAGTTGAGTATGACTTTGTTGGATTAGGAATAAGATTCCAATTTTTGAAAAAGATTTCCATTCTTTTCATATTCTTATTAAAAGATTTATTTGTTTCAGAAAAGGATCTTTCTTGAAAGTCAAGTAATAATAGCATAAATAAAATTCTCACATTCTGTTTTGGAAAGATCACTGATGAATATACTAAATAAAATAAATAAGAGAAATGAATCCTGAGAAAGACTATTCTGTAAAATTTTATCAAGTAAATTAATGGTTTCCTGCATTTAAAAACTTTAGAAACTTTTATATCATTTTTTCAAAGAGAATCATATGGTAAAAGTTAGAGCAATAAAAGTTGAATCAGTGTTTAATTTATTTTGAAAGCCTTTTTCAACATGATTTTTAAAGACAAAATTTGTTCATATCAATTGCATCCTGACCTAAAGGCAGTTTCTCTACAAGTAGATGGTTTTCAACTATTACATAAATTCTTGTTAATATGTTTCTTTCAAAAAGCTTGTATGGAATTATTAGGTTTATTTGTTTTTAAAACTGTTATAGTTTTGTTTTTATGCGAAATTTGTATAACCAAAGGTTATTGATGTATTGGGATCTCCATTTTAAACTAAAAACTGTCCACAAAAAAAAAAAAATTATCTCAATGCCTCCTTTTTACCAATGGGACATTCATCAGTCATTATTATAATTTTATTGATTCTATTTCTAGAACATTTGTAGGTAACTGAAATAAGTTGCACATCATTTCAAATCATGTTTTTTTTTTTACTGCCCCATTGATGGTTGTAAGTATACTAATCTGAATCACTGATAACTTCAAAATTCCTGTAATATTTTATCAGTTTTTATAATCTTATTCTATGACCAGTTAAAAACTATAATCTTTAGTATTTTTGTTTGATAATAAATATCTTTATTTTCATATTTAGAGATATCATTCAGGTATAGATCCAAGATATTGTCATATTTTAAAGAATATTTATAAAAATGCAACAGCAACAATTAGATTAGATAATGATATTGGGAAAGTCAACATTGAGAAGAGTGTAAGACAGGGTGACTCCATATCTCCAAAACTTTTTATAGCAGTGCTGCAAGAAGTATTTTGTGGATTAAAATGGGAAGCTAAAGGAGTGAAAGTAAATGGTGATTATTTAAGTCATGTAGTTGTTTTTGGTAATAATGCTTTAGATCTACAGGAAATGTTGCAGTAGTTATCAAATGAAAGTAGGACTAAAGATAAATGTTAAAATGACCTAAGTAATGTTTAATGGATTTTCTCAAAATATGAAAATAAAGATTTTTTATGATGAGTTAGAAGAAGTTAACAGTTACAAATGCCTTGGTCAGATTATTAATACAGATGGAAACATAATGGATGAAATTAATCATAGAATTAAACTTGGTTGGAATGCTTTTGGTAGAAATAACTTGATACTAAAAGGAAATATACCTATGTGTTTGTAAAGGAAGATTTTTAAGAAATGTGTTTTACCTGTTCTTACTTATGGATCTGAGATTTGGACACTTAATAGAAGAGCAATACAGACTTCAGACCACTCAAAGAAGTATGGAGAGATGCATGTTGGGAGTAACAAGAAGAGATAGAAAACGCAATATATCGGTAAGAGAACAATAAGGTGTAACTGATTTCATTGAAAAAATTAAAAGATTAAAGTGGAGTTGGGTTGGACATATTGCTAGAAGAGATGATAATAGATGGGCAATTGAAATCTTAAACTGGATTCCAAGAGATTGTACAAGACCCAGGAAGAGATCACATGTGAGATGGATATATGAAATAAGAAAGTGTGCAGGGGTGATGTGGAGAAACTTGGAGAGATGTTCATCCTGCAGTGGATTGATAATAGTTGATGATGATGATCTTGTTTTACTTTAACAAGCAAATTTAATTAAACCTTTTCTACCATTATTAAAAATAAATATATATTCATTAGCTTTTGCAGATAATGTACTTATCTCATGATAAACCAACAACTTTCAATTACTGAACAAATAATTAATCATTTCTCAACTTTATCCAGCATCACATGACTCTCATTTTGATGGTTCTATCATAAAATAAATAAAGTGACCTATTGCAAAAATTCTAATTAGATTTCAGCTTTTGTTATCTACTAAAAAAGTATTGTCTTTACTTTTTTCAAAATTCTTTCATAATGATTAGGCGTTCATCTAGATATATCCTATACCAAAATTAACAAAACTTGTAAAAGTGTAATTATGAAACAAATTAAGTCATTGTTAAGCTCTTATAATAAGTAACATTACTTTTACAAGCTCCAGTAATTTAATCTTCGAATTATTGTTTGCTCGTAGCTTTTTAAAATAACACGTTTGCAAAATAATAATTGAAAGATGTATAAACCGAAATATAATTTGTATTACTTTAAAAGTTATTGGATAATATTGTTTGAAAATGTAAAAAAAAAAGTTTTACAATCATCTTTTAAAATAATACAGTTTTGAAAGAAGGGGAAAAAATTAGCTTTTTTTTTAAAAAAAAAAAAAACCCCGATTGTCGTAAAAATTACATTTTTTTTAATTTAAAAAAAAAAAAAAACACTTTTAGAGTAAATAAGTAAAAAAAAAAGATCGATTTTTAAAAAGAAATAATTAAAAAATACATCCATTTATAAAACTGTGAAACAGCATGTGACAATATTAAGTTTGAAAGCATATTTAAGTAGTTGTAACTTCCTAATTAATCACACCTGTACATTATACGCCATCCATCTTTTAAGTAGTATGTGCATAAACTCTATCATTACATAGTTTTTCCGTGTGTAATGTGGAGAATCAGCACCACGTAGTGGGCTAGGATCTTGGTAGTGCCGGAAGCAGACGACACATAAGCTAGATGTGTTTATGGCAATCAGCGCCACCTAGGTTCTTGGTAGTTTCTGGTAGCAGACGATGTAAGCTAAATGGGCTTATGCACTGTGACCAGCACAACCAAGCAGGCAGCTTTACTGCCAGCCAGCTGGTAGAATGTTCCTGTGCTTACACATTGTGAACAGTCCCACCTATCAACTGGAATTTGCATTGCTGCATTTGGGGCCCCTACTCTAAGTATTTCTGTGGTTTACCCAGACCAGCGCCTCTGGTGGCCACATGGGTCAAAAATCAGAAGTATCATATTTTGAACTGGGGTTGATGATCATATATGCCATTACTCCAGGTTCACCTTATCTTTCCCATTCCATTACAATGTATTGAAATTTAGGGAATAACATAAACTCGATTAGTAGTATCTTTGTGATATTACATAAGTATTATTTGGTCTTTATGAAGAAAAGAAGTTTTAATTAACAAATTATAAAATAAATTTTCCAAGAACAAGTTTCTAGTTAATATTATATAATTTTTTTTCTTTTTCTATGATATTTAAATTATATAAGAAAAAATAAAAATAATTCAATTTTAAAATCTATTTGACTATTTAAACAAATACTGATTTTAATTAGATTTAATAAATTTTAAAATCAAATTCAATAATATAATCTGCACTAAGAATAAAAAAAGATAAAAGTATAAAATTTTATAAATATCAAAAAAAAAAAATTGAAAAAATGAGCTTTAAAATCTCATACTGCAATATCCTCAAGGTATTCTCAAAAAATGAGGCAGATATGTCATTCAATATAAAATTTGAAGAAAAAAAAAAGGAAAAATCTCTTTAAATAAAAATATTATAAGAACATGGTAATAAATTTGAACTATATATATTATTCAGAAGAAATGTTTTCATACACTTGGTGTAGATTGTAAGTGTAAGTTGCGATATCTATACTAGTTTCAAAAGGAACTTTATTGATAAAAGCTTAGTATAGTATAGTAGGAATGAAAAAAATCAATGTAAAGAACTTGACATATTTACAATTTTGTTGGAATTAGAAAATCAAAACACTACATATTGTTGTAATGAATATATCAACATAAAAAACCAATTGAGAAATAATAGTTAGCACCTCACTATAGGTTACAGCACTGATGAATAAGTGACTATGTAGTTGCAAATATATCTGGAGGAGTAATTTTTTTTGTCTCTCTGTATAATTATATCTAGTTTATTTTTAAATGTGTTCAAGTGTCTTCTTGTATTACTGTTGTAAAGAAATAAGCATCCTGTGCACCACAGAGAATAAAGTATGAATGTAATAATTCTTATTTCTGAAAGCAAACTTTTGGAAAAGTTAATGATCAATTGAATTGTACTATTATTTTGCCTAAATATTTTTGTGATGTATGATCAGGCAACTTGTAGGCTACTACACTGAAAAAAAGATGTTTTTGATCTTCTTCCTTGAGACATAATTGATAGAGTTTCTGTGTTAATAAGATTTCTCTTATACCTCAAAAAGTATAATGTGGCTCAAAAGGCCAATACTTAAATCTTCTTATCAGTTGCCTATTATTAATACCAAGCACTAGGGAGTCAGCACTTTCATTTCTATTTGAATATAAAAGGCCATGAATTTTTTAATATTGTTATTTCTCTTGTAGAAATGTTATCTTAATATTTGTCAATAGATTAATAGGTGCTAGAATTGTTTGAATAAAAATGTTTTGTGTATGGAGGAGACTTATCTGTTGGTGTTGCCATAAGTATTGTCTCAGATATGGAAATATGACTGACATAAGGTTAATATATTTTTGGATCCTGTATACATAAACTGAATGTAATCCTAATCCATTTTGAATACTATGAAACTAATTTTCTGAATAAAATTGCAACTACGGTATTTTCTTTCCCACAAGAGCTTTCTGCAGTGAATAAACATTTGAAATGAATGATTTTGTAAAGATTATGACAGGTAAATAATATGTTATCATTGTGACAATAAACATATTGATGAGAACTACCTTAAAATAGAGTAACAGATATGCTTTTGAAAATGATGATATTAGGTATTCTGTTGATTGCAACAATTTATCTTGTATTTGTTTTTGTATAGCCAATTGCTCAATAAAAAGGCAAACGTAAATATATAGTTGGTAAGCCAAGAAATGTGTTTGTATATATTCTACCAGTGCATATGTACCATGCTCATGATTTGTCTAGATGCATATGTACCATGCACATGATTTGTCTAGATTGAATTCAAGTTTATGGGAGTTGGTAAATTCCTTCATGATATTTATTAATATCTGAATTTCTTTTTTTGATTGTAAGACAGACTGTAATATCAATCATGTATACTATGCAGTTATACTATAATCCAATGTTGAAATATAGATGCCTGGAAGAGATTTTCCTATGTTGCCGAAGAAGTAGTTTATGTAAGTTGTAAATAATAAAGTACTAAGTGGTGATCCTTAAGGTATTTATTGACCTTGAGTTAACTGAGGGAGACATTTTTCCATTAAAGTAATATGTATTTTCCTGTTTATAAATAAATTTTTAAGTATATATATAATATAATTAGATATGTTAATATTTTTCAAAATTAAATTAATGATACATTCCAAATTATATATTTTTCAAAGTTTATATGAGAATATCAATTGGTAAATCAAAAGCTGTTTTAATGTCAAGCTGTAATACTAATGAGCTATACATTTTACACCATATCAATAACTGCCTTAAATAATAATACTGCTTGTCTTGTTAATGATCCTTTTTTAGTGAATTGTGATTGTGATAATAGTAGTAATAGATGTGACTCCATCTTCTTTTTAATATCTTAAAAGAAATTTTATTCCTAATGGATCCACGAATATAGATCTTATATTTTGTATTGTGGATGGCGATCTAAATTTCTATTTAAGATGTATATTTTCTAAGAATATGTACTCATAATTTGCAGCTAAATTAAACCTGTTGTTCATTAAATTATTTTAAAAAAAACACTAAAAAAATATCTATTTGCCTTTCAAAAACAGCTTTCCTAAAATCTAAAACCATTGTGTTTTGAAGTATATTGTAATGTTTAATTATATAAGTTGCAAATATATTGCATTTGGTAAAAGCTAAAAAATAAAAGTAAATTTAGATTATTTTTTTTGACTAATTTTTTTTTTTGACTAATTTTTTTTAAAAAAATAACGTACAAAGAAAGTTAAATTATTCTTTCATATTTTTTTAATGTAATTAGAAATAAAAGTAGAATTGGAGAGAACAAAAGACATAAATTACCAATCTAGATAAGAGAAAGTAAAAATACTTCAACTAATTAAAAATGGCAGAATTTTGCTGAAAAAAATAAAGACTTTGTTACATAATATATTTTGACAAACAAAAGATATGCGCAGAAGTCGGAAAACTGGGCCTCTAGTATAAAACGCAGAGGTCAGTTTGAAGAACATCTTGTTCCATTAGTCTTTCTAGTCGGTCCTGGATAACAATAATACATCCAGGATCGCCCTACACTGAAATAATTCGGCATGTCGGAGTGAACCGGAGCTTCTGCGAACATCGTGCCTGAAGATGTACACCAGGAAAAGCCTTCGTGATCGACTAGGAGAATGGACCACAAGATCAAATAATAACCAAAAGGCCAAGCTCATTCTACCCAAAAAACTATGCATAGTTATCTACTACTGAATTCACAAAACTTACCGGTAAGTTATGCTTCATTATCCTGATTGTGACAAATTTAAGCGTTCACAAACAATTCTTAAAAATATACATATGAAAGGATCCCGATAGTGACTTTAATTTAATTGATCAAGAGACTCTTATTTAACCAAGAACTTTTTAATTGTTTAACTGTTATTTATTTTATTAATATTTCACATCTGAATTAATATGTGTTCTCTCTAATTTATTTGATTAGGAATTCTCATTTTAACTTAAACAGATTTTTAATTTGTTATATAAAAATATTTCTAATAGCAATTTTCATTTGTACGTTATTCTATAATAGTTATTAATTTTTATTATTAAATTTATTATTAGTTTAAGAAGATTTAAGAATGTAATTTACCTTTGCCAATATTTTTGAATAAGCCCAGGAATAATAATCTCAAAAAATAATTCTCGTTACGGTATGATGCAATACCGATTAGTTTAAAAGTATTTTTTCTTTTTTTTTATTCGTTAGACGTTATTTGACTATTTCAGCGGTCTCTTTAGAATAAAAGGACCTGGCACCCATATTGAATAAATTAAAAGCTGATTTCATCAATAGCATAATTCTCAACAATTAATAGGCCGAGTTTGGTCAGGAAATATAGTTATGTTTTAGAAATAGAAATACAATTTTCTTCTTTTCGACATAACTTGATCAACTCGCGCGCAGTTTATATTAGCGTGTAGAGGCCTAACAAAACGAGAAACGTTATAATATAAATATGCATTTTCATAAACATAAAACAACTTGCATCATGCTGATACAGATTAAAATTTATTATTTCTTAAAAATATAGCCTCTGACTGTATATATCAGTGATTCTCAACCTTTTTCTTGTTGTGGCACACTTTTAATAACAAAAAAAATTTGGCAGCACACTAACATAACAATAAGATAAATTTAAAAGAATTTCACTTGTTTAAATGATTGATATACCTGGATAATAATTTTCAATTTAATATAAAATGAAATTCCATTACAAAGTTAACAAAATGTTTATTTATTAATATATATTACATTTAATGTGAAATTTGAGCTTGGTGGTTTTTTTATAATTTCTTTTATATTTGGGCATAAAAAGGATAATGTCACTCACATTTCGTGATCCAGATTTACAAGTCTGGATCTTTTTTTCATTTTAATATTTCTCAAAGCCAAAAATCCGAATTTGCACAAATATGATGTAGAAAATTGTAATAATACATTTAAAGCTTTTTTTGATATTGCTGGATAATCGTATGAAAGATTAATCCAGAATGAATTAATTGATTCTTGTGAATGATTTGAAATTAAATCCCGGTTATTACAAACAGAAATTAGTTCTTCCTTTTCTTGCAAAGTTAAATCATATCTAGAGGTATTGTTTATTGCAAATGGATTTCGAATCCAATCAAATTTGTCTATTTTTAAATTTGGAAAATAATAAACAATCCTTTGCTCTAATATTGCCAAATAATAAATAACTATTTTATGAATTATTTTATAACAATCTTTTGGAATTGACTCAAACTTTTCTAAATTACCTTCTTGTGCTTTATTCTTCCATAAAGTAATTTTTTTTTTTGAAATCCCAACAATTTATTGGTTGAGTTTAAAATATTTTCCTTCGGTCCTTGCATACTTGCATTTATGTTATTAAAAATAACAAACATATCAGATAAATAAGTCAGCTTAGCACACTATATTTTGTCATTCAACAAATCAACGAAATCTTGATTATTATCTTGTTCAAAAAATATCTTTATCTCGGTTTTTAAATGAAGCACACAAGATAAAACTTTCCCTCTGGACAACCATCTAACTTCTGTATTCAGTAACAATGATTCATATTTTGAATCCATAGCCTGGCATAATTGACTCAATAGGCGACTTTTTAATGGTCTTGATTTCATATTATTAATCATTTTAACACATTGCTCCAGTACTATTTTCATTTCTAATGGTAATTGTTTTGTAATCAGTGTTTCCCAATGCAAAAAACAATAGGTAATTACAATATTTTCATTATGTTCTTTTACATGTGTTACAAATCTTTTTATAGATCCAGTCATAGTGGAAGCACCATCTGTGCAAATACCAATGCATGAATCTCACAAAATTTCAATTTCTTGTAAATATGAATTAATTTCATCGAAAATATATTTTCCTGTTGTAAAATCAAATAATTCATAACAACATAGAAATTGATTAATTATATTACTTTCATAAATGAATCGAATGAATGCAATTAAGTGAGCTTTCCCCATAATATCAGTTGTTTCATTGATTTACAGAGCAAAATTTGAATTTGCAAGAGTTTTAACAGTATTTTCTTCAATATTTCGAGACAAATCTATAATTCTGCTATAAATTGTGTCATTTGAAAGTGGTACTTTATAAATATCAATTTCTGCTGATTCACTGATCATTCTCTTTACAATTTTATGACAAGCAGGTAATATAAATTCTTCAGCTAAATTATGTGGTTTTAATTTAAGAGCAATTAATTCAGCCACTTCATAAGAAGCTATATGAGCTTTTTCAGATACACTAAATTGCTTTTCAAAAAACTTTACTTGTTCTGTACTTGCGGATAATGAATTTTGAAAATAGCCCTTGTCTTTTGATGCAAGCAAAGGATGAGTAGTGAGCAAGTGACGTTGGAGTTTGCTTGGAACCATAGCACTGTTTGCTAATTTATAACCACATACCATACACTTGGGAATAATTTGATCATTTCTGTTGTATAAGTAAATCCAAATTTTAGGAAGTCATCATGATATTTACGATGAACATTACATTTTTTGCCAGAGAAAATATTTTTACTTGTACTGGGCTTGGGCTCATTAATCTGATCGCTAACATCATCATTATCATTGTTAAGTTGTTGTTTTTTTTTCCATTTATCCATTTTAGAAAGTTCTTTTAAAACAGAAATGGTTTTGTTAAATATTTATTCAAAACTGCATATTGTATATTATCTCTTAGTCCGTTTTAATTATGTTTGATAACACAATATTGTGATATTACACATGTGAATGCAATTATATAAGTTGCCATATGCACACTTCAATCTGTCAACTAGTAGACTAAACAATATATAATATTATAAGCCAGCAGCTAAAGCTGTAATAGTCATGTGCATTGCACACTTTTCTGATGTCACTTATGTATAGCGGCACACTTCAAGAATCTTGCAGTACTTTAGTGTGCCGCGGCATAGTGGTTAAGAATCATTGGTATATATCAAATATGTACAACACACACATCTATGTATGTGCAGTATACATCCATTAAAAATGTTTATCAACAAAAATATATTTAAAATTTAATAGGACAGTATCGCAAAACATAAATCATTATAATATAGGGTATATGAGCACAGATTTTCAGATGACCCATCACTCTCCATTCTATCTAATAACACTGATACACTCAACCCATATATGGAAAAGATAAATAATCCCAATATACTATTTCATGCTAAATTAGAATCATCAGTTGGTCCAGATTATCATCTCCAATATATACTATAAGTGTCAGATATATATTAAGATAGACAATCTTCTACTTTAATGGACCTCCAATCTACACCTCCAACTCTTCAACCTTCCATCCAATGAAAATCTGATGATGGAATGTGAGACCCTGAGGGGATTTTGAAGATTGTCTTCTTAATATATATCTGGTTATAGTATATATGTGTGGAAGATGATATCTGGAAATGATGATTGTAGTTTAGATGAAATGATATTGGTGATTATTTATTTTTAGATATATGGGTGAGTTTATCAGTGTTTTAGATAGAATGGAGAGTGATGGGTTTGAGTTGTTCTATTATATTAATATATAGAAATATATAATTTAATACCTGTGTTTCAGTTATTATAAATCATTATAGTATATTCTTTTTTTTTTAAATTCAAAATTAATATTTAAAATATATAATAAAATACTAAAGAAAAAAGGATCAATGTCAATTAAAAAATTTTCTAAAGAAGTACTGCTTTCATTTTCTTGTTGTATGTGGAACTGTTCTTGATAAAGTTTCTGACATCTTATCACTGATCTCATTCAAGTCTTAACCATCTTCAAAGTCTGTTAATATTTTTAAATGATTTGTAAGTTCTAAATTGGAATATTTCTAAAGATTAGGGATATCAATTGTTAATATTATCTTTCTAAATCTCTTTTATCTCTCTAATATGGCACTAACATATATCTTATGTTTCATTAATTGATGATCCCAATCCTAAGTTGAATCAACTAATCACATTAGTCTTTAAATATATTTTTTCTCTTAACTAAAATTCATCCAATATTACTATATCTTCATTTGAATGCTTATATTCCCTTCTTGGATTTGGATTTTTCTCAAAAAAAAATTCATAATATGCAGATTTTCTTTTTCTGCAAATATCACAGGTCATTATTTATTTTCTTATTCCTGTCTCCATTTTAATATTTATACACAATATTTTCATCCTTCAACTGTTTTCCAATTATAGCATTAAAATCATCTATGACAATTTTAAAATATTACTTGAGCTGATCAAAAACATTATGTATATCTATATAAAAATCTTCCATTTCTTCATCAGAATTTCTGAAAATATCATGAGTTATTTATTTCCTTTCTTATTTCTCTCTCCATTTTCAAATTGATTCACAATACTCTCAACCTTCAATTGTTTTCCAATTATAACATTAAAATCATCCTTTACCACTTTAAAATATTGCTTGACCAGATCAAAAACATTCTGTACATTTATATAAAAATCTTCCATTTCTTCATCAGAATAAAAATTTACTAGGACACAGAAATGAATTAACTGCATTTTGTATTTTTTATGTTGAATAAGCAATTTTGCTTATCTATCAGATAATCATTAATTTTCACAAACTCTTCACTTTTTTTTTTAATTTCACAGTCAGATAATGCACCATTTAATAAAACAGTCTTTCTTATGAAATCTTCCTTCAAAGTGATCTACAATTGATTAAGTATCCAAATAAAAGAGTCCTCATTGAACGGTAGACCAGGTCTATAGTCTTGAGTTTCTTAACATTCTTTTCAGTCACAATTGTTGTCTTGATTAGGAATTTTATAATTTCTACAATATAAGAGATGTAATTTATTTATATTTGTTTTATTGTAAATATAAAGAAGAAAATTAACATTTATGTATACATAGAACACATACATATACTGTGAAGAAAATATAATGTCTCAATTAATAACTAACTATAAAGCATATTAAAAGCCAAGGAAATTCTCAAATAAATGTCAGTAAATATTCCATATTAGCTGACATGTGTAGGTGTTCATTTATTATGTGAGCACTCATATGATAATAACAGTTACAATGATAAACATATAGAGTAGGCATTAGTAATTTGCCTAGTTCGATTTCTTTAAGAACCTCAGGAAATCAAAAGATTCTTTCGGTAAATAATAAATTTCCATTTCTTAGCTATGTATTACAAAACTTTGAGCCTTTTCATAGCTATGATGCAATATATAATCCAAACAGTCAACATGATTTTTTGTCAAAATATTATGAAAACAGCTTGATATTTTATTGGTGGGTATAAGAGATCAATTTCATTTAAAGAAAACAGACACACATATGCTTGTAATATTATACATTCTAATTAATCCTGCACATTAGAAATAAAATATTGCATAAAATTGTAGCTATTTGGGATGGGGAGTGAGGGGTATTAATGGCTTTAAATTTAAACAAAATACTACAGTTATATTATAATGAAATATAATTCTAGTAATTTATAAATATATTGATAACATTAATATTTTCTAATGGCACTAGAAAGTAATTATTGGAATAAATTTTATTCAATAAAATTTACATATAAATTATAAATAACTTCAGAATCAAATATCACAGCAAATTATTAAATATTAATTTTAACTAATAATGATCATAATATTACTAATAGAAATGTTTTTATCAGCTTATTTAAAAAATAAATAGAAGAATAAAAAATTATCTATAATAATAGTTTATTAACTTCACAAACAATACAACAGGAAATAGAAACAAGATATGAAACAATAGCTGTAATAAAGAATTTACAAATTAACGATCAGTTGTATTTGTTTTCTTTTTAATTTTTTTTTTAAAAAAAAAGTAAAGTTAATGATTATTGCAATTCTAAAGCAATTTCAGACTAATCTCTTTATATATATTTTTTTTTTTTAAAAGGGGGAGAGGGTATGTTTTACATACATTAAAATACTATATATATATTAACTACAATTAATGAAAGGTTTTAATTTCAGAAGAGCCCTTTTTTTTTTTTTTCAAATAATAAACTATGAATTTTTCTGTATTTTTAGTTCAAGAATGAAGTATGTCCCAAATGGAAGGATTGATTATTAAAACACACACACATACACACACAATATAAATATACTTAACCATAGGAACATCATAAATTAGAACCATAATTTGCATAACTATTGAAAATTGTTTGATATATTAGTGATTATAAATAAACAATGCATATTAAATTCTTTGCCATAGGAAATAACTAGACAATGGAATATTACAATCATTTTAACATTTTCCATTTTGCAGCTAAATCATAAATTTATAAAAACCTTTTCTTAATAAAATAAATTATTTTATATATAAACAACAATATAATACAGTTCCCTGTGCAATTTAATTTAGCATAGTAGTAATTTTTGTTTCTGATAAACAGCATATGAACTAATCATTGGATTATTTAGTTATATTGTAATTACATAAAAAAAAAAGATGATTCATAATTAACTTTGTAATTATAAATTTATTTAAACGCACATTTATTACTTAAATAATATTCATTAAGGCTGTAGCCTCAAGCACATGCATATAAAATGCGATAGTAGGAACCTCTACAGGTAAGCTTGTGGTTTTAAGACCTGTAGAGGTCCCTACTATCGCATTTTATACGCATGTGCTTGAGGCTACAGCCTTAATGAATATTAAATAATTAACTTTGTAAACTATATCATCATCATCATTATCAACCATTATCAATCCACTGCAGGATGAAGGTCTCTCCAAGTTTAATCCATCTTCTCCGATCTTTAGCTTCTCTTCTCCACATCACCCCTACACATTTTCTTATTTCATCCATCCATCTTACATGTGGTCTCCTTCTGGGTCTTTTACAATCTCTTGGAATCCAGCTTAAAATTTCAATTGTCCATCTATTATCATCTCTTCTAGCAATATGTCCAGCCCAACTCCACTTCAATCTTTTAATTTTTTCAATGAGGTCAGTAACATCTGTTTGTTCTCTTACCCATACATTGCGTTTTCGATCTCTTCTTGTTACTCCCAACATACATCTCTCCATACTTCTTTGAGTGGTCTGAAGTCTCTGTATTGATCTTCTATTAAGTGTCCAAGTCTCAGATCCATAAGTAAGAACTGGTAAAACACATTTGTTAAAAACCTTTCTTTTCAAACACATAGGCATATTTCCTTTTAATATCAAGTTATTTCTACCAAAAGCACTCCAACCAAGTTTAATTCTATGATTAATTTCCTCCATTATGTTTCCATCTGTATTAATAATCTGACCAAGGTATTTGTAACTCTTAACTTCTTCTAATTCATCATAATCAATCTTTATTTTCATATTTTGAGCAAATCGATTAAACATTACTTTAGTCTTTTTAACATTTATCTTTAGTCCTACTTTCCTACTTTCATCTGATAACTCCTGCAACATTTCCTGCAGCTCCGAAGCATTATTTGCAAAAACAACTACATCATCTGCGAAATCTAAATGACTTAAATAATCTCCATTTACTTTCACTCCTTTAGTTTCCCATTTTAATCCACAAAATACTTCTTGCAGCACTGCTGTAAAAAGTTTTGGAGATATGGAGTCACCTTGTCTTACACCTTTCTCAATGTTGACTTTCCCAGTATCATTATGTAATCTAATTGTTGCTGTTGCATTTTTATAAATATTCTTTAAAATATGACAATATCCTGGATCTATACCTTGATGATCCAATGCTTTAATCACTGAAGAAATGTTTATAGAATCAAATGCCTTTTCATAATCTACAAATCCAAAACATAATGACAACTCATATTCATTTGTCCTTTCTATAACTTCTCTCAATACTTGAATATGATCTACTGTACTAAAACCACTTTTAAATCCAGCTTGTTCTCTTGGTTGGTGAAAATCCAAGGTTCTCTGTAGACGAGTTGTAATTATCTTGGTAAAAATTTTATATAAAACTGATAAAAGGCTGATAGGTCTGTAATTTCTAATATCTTCTTTATCACCTTTTTTAAATATTAATATTATTACTGCATTCTTCCAATCATCCGGTACATCTTTATCATTTAGACATTTGGTATATAACTTTGCTAATATTTTTTCTGTTTCTTCACCTGCTTCTTTTAATATATCAATTATAATTCCATCATTACCTGGAGCCTTTCCTTTTTTCATACATTTAATTGCATTTCTCACTTCTTCATTTAAAATTCTGGGCAATTCGGAAGATGTAATAGATGTAAGAGGTACTTGTTCTTTATTACTATATAATTCTTGATAAAAATCTTCTACCAATTTCATAATGTCATCCCTCTTTTTAGTAATAATTCCATCTTTTTTCCTTATTGCAGATATAAATTTCCTACCAATACCAAAATGTTGTTTTACATTCTTAAGACTTTTATTTTCTTCTACAGCTTTTCTTGCTAGTTCACAGTTATACTTTCTTATATCATTTTCAACTCTTTTCCGCACCATTTTACAAAATTCGAGATATTGAATTCTTTTTAATGCATCATTCTTGTATATCTTCATATTCCTTCTTTTCTTCATAAGTTCTCTAGTCTCAGTAGAAATTTTATTAGTCAATTGCTGCTTTTTTCTACCAGCTATCTTTGTTGCAGTTTTTAAAAGTGTATCAGTTATTTTCATATTAATTTCATTCAAATCTGAATCATGTTCAAAATCTACTAATACTTGAAACCGATTTGTAAGTTCTAATTTAAATTCATTAGAATGTTTCTGAAGATTAGGAATATCAACTGTAAATATAGTTTTTCTTAATAATTTTTGTCTCTCTAGTTTTACATTAACATGTATCTTACCTCTTACTAATCGATGATCACTTCCTGTGTTAAATTTATTAAGAACATTACAATCTTGAAATATGTATTTCCTGTTAGTCAAAATATAATCCAATTCTGCTGTACCTTCATTTGGATGCTTCCATGTCCATTTCCTTCTAACATTTTTCTCAAAAAAAGAATTCATAATATAAAGTTTTTCCTTCTCTGCAAACTCCACAAGTCTATGTCCTCTCTCATTTCTACTACCATAACCAAAATTACCTACAACACTTTCATCTTTCATTTGTTTACCAATTCTAGCATTAAAGTCTCCCATAACAATTTTAAAATGTTGTTTACTCTGATCAAAAGCCTTTTGTACATCCATATAAAAATCTTCTACTACTTCATCATTGTGAGAACTTGTTGGGGCATAAACCTGAATTATCTGCATTTGATATCTGCTATTAAGTTGTATAACTAATCTTGCCACTCTGTCTGATACACCATCAATCTCCACAATATTGTTCTTCCACTTTTTATTTATAATGAATCCTACTCCACTTGTATTTCCAATATTTGTGCCTTTATAATAGAGCATATGTCCACTTTTTAAATCAATTGTCTCTTCACCTTTTCTTCTAACTTCACAAAGTCCAATAATATCCCATTTAATATAAGAGAGTTCTTCTTCTAATTCTTGCAATCTTCCTTCACTTGAAAGTGATCTGCAGTTGTAAGTACCTAAATAAAAAGTCGTCATCAAATGGCAGCCTGGGTCCGCCTCCAGGATATTCTTAGCACCCTCTGCCTTCGGCCACCAACCGCTGCCTTGGTTGGTGACTTTACAGCCTCCTGGGATTAAGGGCCATGCTTTATTTTTGTCTATCATAATTGTATAATTGGGAAAAATCTTTATCATTTACACAAATATTCATTCTGCCTTATCAGGCACTGAGAAGAAAGACCATGGTGTTTCTTGATCTTAAACTCAGAGGTAAAAAGCCAATAAACTCACCACGCTGGCTAATGCGTGTTGGTGAGCAGCCCATCCATGTTCGTATACTATATGAATAAACATATAGTAATAACAGCTGCAACGACAAGAATGTATGGAGTGGACATTAGGAATTTGCCCTGCTCGGTTCCTTTAAGGCCTCCAAGAGGAATCAAAGGGTCTCCTTTCAGTTAATAGCAAACTCCTTTCTGCAGCCGTAAACTATATATATGTTAAATAATAAAATATTAAAAAATATATATATATATAAGAAATAGCCCAAATTCTATATACATAAAAAATAATACAAAGTCATCACCATATACACATTTTCAATATTTGCAATTTGACTTGCCAATATTTTGAAAAATAAATATTAAGTAAAAAAAAAAATATATAATTTTTTTAGTTCATATTGTATCTATCCACTAGGTGCTATGATTGTAAAATGTCATAATAAATGTATAAAATATTTTTTTTCAATGAAGTAGTTGGAATTTTTCAATTTAATATCACTTTTCCACTTCATCAATAAATGTCAGCACAAGCAAAATGAACAATACAAAAGTATTGGAGTAACTTTTTTTAAAAAAAGAATGTTTTAATAAGAAAAAAAGAGAAAGAATAAAATTAATCAAAGATAAATTTTACTTTTGTTTATCCAAAAGAAAAAAAGGGGAACATAAAGTCTCAATCTTTTTACTTTCATTCAAAAAAAAAAATGAAGGGAAGGAATATATTTTATTAACAGACAAAATAATGAAGAGTGATTTTAAAAAAAAAATGAGTTCTTAATTATGATCTTTATATTAAGCAATACAACTGTTAATGAGGAGTCAAATTGGAAACCCTGATTAGAGACTCTATCTACAAAAGGAATAGAAAGGAATAAAAAATGGTCTTAAATATGACCTGTTTTGCATAAATTTGCTAAGTTACCATGCAGGTAACAACATTTTTTTAAACTGATGATTAATTTTCTTTAAAAAAAAAATTTGAATTATTTTTAATGTATATTTTGTTAATTATTGGTGTAATTTTTTTGTTAGATCAAAAATCTAAAGTAAGTGATTTTATTTTATAATTCATCTATTATGCTAAACATAAGTAAATTAGTTAATAAGTAATACTATCCTGAATTTGACTTATGTGACTAGTTAATTTGTTGTTGTTTTTTTTTATATGTATTAAAAAGAATAGTTCAGTTAGTCAATGTTTTGATCAAAGATATCATTAAAACAGACAAATAGAAGATAAGGCATGCCATATATAATATAGTCATAAAACCATTTGTAACAGGTAGAAGAGATTTATTTAATAATGTATAATCAATCCTGTTTCATTAGATTTATAGCCACAGAACTATATCATTCTTATTTATAGCTATTATAATTTTTATTCTAATTCAAATATTTGGATAGCATATATATATATGTAAATATTATTTTTAATGAGATCTCTCTGTATATTTATAGATAAATTCCAGTTAGTATATAAATAAGTAAAGTATCAATTAAAAATAAGCATTAGCCTGTGCATTTAAATCCAAAGTAAATCAAATCTGCTTTTAGTCTTTTACTTTAGATTATTTATAGATCATAATGAGACATTAATATTTTATATGTATAAAAATTGAAAATATAACAACTTTCTAAATATTTTCACAATTAAACAAGACTTTCATGAAAAGTTATAATAATAAACTTTTTGATGTAAATATTAATAATTTTAAACTGGTTCAAATAAATATAATTAATTAGATAACATGGCTTCAATTTGTAATATTTATTTCTAATAAGCATTTTGTTTGATTACATCATAACTGAAATTTATCTACTATGAAAGACACAGAGATATCCCATTCAAATCTTACTAAATATAGTCCATTTTTTCAAATACTTTCTATAATATATATTTATATTTAACATTTTATCATATCTATTTCCGTGAAATAGTGTTTAACATTATTTTATTGCCTATTTTTATTATAAATAAATAACACAGTGAAATCATAAACTAAAAAAATACTTTAACTAACAGAAGAATAATTTTATTTTTTATTTGCAACTTCATTAAATCATGATAAATTAGTTGTTGAATAAATAATTCTATAGATATTTATAAATATCTTTTACAAGTAACACAAATTTGAATTATAATAATACATTGAAAGTGCTCGCCTAGAATTCAAATTATTGATGTATAATATTAAAAGTTTTTGTGTTTAAATCAAGATTTGAATTATTTGACCTCATTTTGTACAAATGCCAATACAAAGAAAGGGATTTTAAAACAATTTATGCATATAGATGCAAGATTCTTAGATATCCAATACATAAGTTTTAGAAAACCACTTCAATTTTCTACCTTACTGAATAAACGCAAAAAAAAATTTGTAAATAGAATACAATAGTTCTTTTTTATATCACAGTCTGTTGGCACAATAACATTGATATTGATATTAATATTTGAGATTAATATATAATTACAAGAAAACAGCTATGCTTGTCTAATTCCACATATCTAGTTGTTTAACTCATGAAAACCTATACTGATAAATAAATTAAAGTCTATGTAAAATAAATTAAAGCATAAAACTTTCATATCTATCCAAACTAATTGATATTAAGCAATTTTTATGCATCATGCCATCAACATTTGATGTAATAAAAAATGAAATAAATATTATAAGGACAAATAATTCACAAAAACCACTTATCTGCAAAAAAAAAAAAGCAATTAAAAGTAATAAATTGGCAATAAACAAGATATATACAAATAAATAAATAAAGCATAAGCTCCATAAAAAAATACCAGTTTTCATAAATCAATCATTTATATAATGTTATATATGCATTTAGTTATGGTGTTCCCCTATACTTCTTTTTACAGCCCTAGCATGATTTTTCACAGACTACAATATAAGCCCTACTTCAAATATAAGCCTTAGATAAATTAACAGCCACATAGACAGTCAATAGACATATTGAATTATAAAGAAATAAATGCATAAATAAACAATATCATTAACATTAATGCATTAAATAAACAGTAATATAAATTATATGATTCTTTTGTATTTTCTTGTCAACAATTTTTAACAAACATAACTCTACCTATATAGAGAAACAGTTTATCTACCACAAGTCAGTATATCTGACAATTTATAATTTCATTTATATATTTTTAAATATGTATTTTATTTAATACTTAAATTTAGAATGCTTGATTTAGTTTTAGAGTTTCATCGTGGTAGCCTTTAAATATTCAAGATAAAAGAAAAATTACTTTGATTTCTTAAACTTTTTTTTTTTTTTTCAAAAATATTTATTAAACAAGTACAATGTTTACAGTGACAATTATGTACACATGGTAAATTAAAAGGAAAGCTAGAATTACAAACATAAGAACGAATTGCATGATTATAAATAAATAAAAGATAGTATTATTCTGGGCAAGAGGTAAACCCGAATACCTGGTCTACTGTTAACACATCAATTAAGCTCACCAACTCACCTAGACAAATTGCCTCATACTACCAAGAGTCACGTAGTCAATCTAGAGTTTGGTCAGATCACCATTGGAAAAATCACTACAATTATGAAGGCTTAGGTATTTATGCTAAATCTGATGTATTCAGTTAAATATTATCCATTTTGATAACATAAGGATCTGAACCTCTGATTATTAACAAAACCACTTTCAGCAATATCTTAGACAGAAAAAACAACGCGTTTTACCAGCAATCATCCTTGCAATGCAATCAGAGTCCGTGTTTCCTAGAATAATACTTTTGGAGCTAGGAGCATGTCATGGTTTTTAAATTTTATAAGTTTATTCAGAAATAATTTTCCCTCAATAATTGCACCATGATTGAAAACCATTTTACAATGAGTAGACCACAATGTATAGTTGATAAATAATGACAGCCTAATAGTAGGGATAGATCTTGTCTTAATACTGTCTTTAAGAGAGGGTAACAAGGTAAAAATTCACTTTAAGATTATCAGCAATAATCCTTCTAGACCTCCAGAGTCCATGGCATGAGTAAATCAGATGGTCAAATGTTTTGTCATGAGTCTGGTAGAGGGGGCAGATTGGTCAATTTTGTTGATGCCTCGCCTATGGAAGAGAAACCAATTAGTGCTAATGGCATTTAAATTTATCTTAATAATAAAATCAAAGAATTTCGGTTCCATAGCCAGCACCTGAAGAGGGAGATGATGATATTATTGGTCAGGGCAAGTAGAGGTGTTATGGGAATTGTGACAGGGTGAATGAGACTATGTGCTTGCCAAGGGTGAATGAGACTATGTGCTTGCCAAATATTAATCCTGTTATCAAACGTATCATTCGTAATTACCATGTAGCTTTTGATCAAATCAATCACGGCATCAAGGAAATTCTTGACTCTAGGAGGGAGTCTACCAGTCGGGATAACTGGCAAAATGACTTGCTCATATCCAAATGATTTGATAAGCATGGTGATAAAATTAAATATCTTTTGAATATGAATGGCTTGAATAGCATGATAAGAAAGTCCATTATACTTCCGGTGAAGTTGCATCCTGTTAATGCTAATTGCAACAACTTTACCTCCCCAGAAAAGTCAGGATGCAAGAGAATTCATTCTATTGATAAAAGTCTTAGTGATCCTCATGATGGGCATGTAATAGTTGAACTTGGCCATGATCTTCATATTGAGAAGCATTACCTTACCATGTAAGGAAAGGTAGACTTTAGACAGACGTTTAGTAAGTCTTTCCATTGAGTGCAGAATGTGATTTTGAATATCTTTGGACATTTGGAAGTATGTTTTGGATATCTCAAAGCCCAAAAACTTTTGAGGATTGGCTGTAAATTTGGATACAATCTTCTGACCTGAGGATACCTTCCATATAGCTGATTTCAATGGGTTGATGGTGAGACCATAGTCAGCTGTGTATTTATCCAATATGGAGTATAACTGAGGTAAATAGGTTGTTGAAGGGAGGAAGATGATTACGTCATCCATATAAGCCATGAGCTTTATCAATTTGGCAAGCCTTGGTACATAGACACCAGGTAGTTGTTGTTCGATGGCTTTCAACAGCGGATCAATGTAGACTATAAAGAGAAGAGCACTGAGGGGGAGCCTTGCGGAATGGATGTGTTAGGTTGGAAAAATGAAGAGAGCTTGCCATTCAGTGAGACAGCAATTTCTCTGTTAGACATGAGGTTATCTATGATCTGTATGATAGAGGTTGGGATGTGATGGCCTTTCAGCAGGTTTAGAAGAGTACTGATGTTAACAGAGTCGAAAGCTGCATTGAAATCAAGCTGGATAGCTATGACAGCCTGCTTTCTCTGTTGTCTAACATAATCAATTAATATTTTAGCTTGACCAATGGCTAAAATTGGTGAGGAATGTTTCTTCGCAAATTGGGAAGAAGGTATATTTTGGAGTATCTTATCCTGGATCTTATCTTTTATGACAGATTCCAGGATTTTAATGATAAGTGGAGACATAGAAATAGGCCGAATGTTTTTGAGGGTGTGGGGATCTTCATGCTTCTTTAGGAAGGGGACTAAAGCAATAGGATATAGGTGGGGGATTGTTCTTTTCTCCTGTGCCAAATGGTTGGTCATTCTAAATAGGATGGGAATTGTGAAGTGGCTTAGATGATCTAACAGGAAGCGTGGTATAGAATGCAGTCCGGATGTATTTTATCGGGCAATGCTTGGAGTTTGGCTTTCAGCATATCTTCAGTGATACCATGATCATCTTGACAAATTAAAATGTCTTTAATGGGAGTATTAACATGGCTGAGACAATGAAATTTTTGTTCAAAGTGTTTATGGATTTCCTTAATCATTGGAAGGCCAACAAAGGACTCACCATCAATATTGATGATAGTGGGAGTAGGGGGGTCTAATAGCACCAGTGCCCAACGCAAATAGCTTCTAGTCCAACAGTTCTGCTGAGCCAGAAACACCTTGGCACGCTTTATAGACAGATAATCTGCAAGTGCCTTCTGTTTGGCTTTATACTGTAGCTTAACAGATATAATCTCATCTATAGAAGATGAGGCAGAGTTAAATGTCTTCATTCTGAAACCAAGCTCATCCAAGTCTTTTAGTAACGCCAATGGTCCCTTTCGCTTAATTGTATGGTAGGAAATGATCGATTGAAGAATGCCAATAAAGGCAAACCATGCTTCCTCTATAGGTTTGGCAAGTATATCTATTTTTTTAAAATATACATAAGCCTCAGATGGTATGGCTTCTGTTATATTCGATTTTGTCAACATTCTAATGGTGTTGCAAGCGGGAGTGACATTATTAGCAGCTTCAATCTGAACTACTAGGGCAAGATGGTCAGAAAAGACCACATGTTCTAATTTTGCAGTGATGAGAAAATGTATGTCAGGCATATAAAAGAATACATCAATCAGTGACCTGTATTTTCTGGTGTAAAAAGAGTAGGAATCATCAGGCAGATGACCCTCTCCATTCATAAATGGCTTATCTATCAAGTGAATATAGGTTTTTGTAAATTTTGCATAAGTGATATTAAAGTCGCCAAAGATTAGGGTGGGGTTGTTATTATTTACCAATAGCATATTAATTATGTTAATGACTTTCATTAATGTGCAGCAGGACCTATCTGCATACACATATATTATATTGATTACCAAATTTTGATATGTGACTGATATAGCAATAAGGTTATTATCCTTATAGAGTATTATAAATTTATTAGGTGGATGTTTTTTATTTATAAGTAAACCGACTCCGCCAGCTGCAGTAACGCTATCAGAGAAAGCTATGTATCCAAGAGATTCAAGACATTCTCTAATTCTATAATCAGAATTTGAGTGATATTTTGTTTCACTCATAAAAAATAAATGTGGATTATTGATTGTGATCCATTGTTCAATGGCATATACCCTTTCCAATGAGTTGATACCCCTAACATTTACTCCTACAAACTTATGCAACATAATTGGGTTATGTATCTATTAAATCTACCGCAAAGAATATAAGGTTCCCTTTTAATTCTCAGCATAAATAAAATGTAAATTCTAGTTGGGATAGTCTGGATCTTTGTAGTCTGGATCATCAATGGTGTTACCTGAGGTTTCTTCTAACCCAATGGGTTCAATCACCAGGGTGCCATCTGAACCATCAACATCGATGACATGATGTACATCACCAGCAGTCACTTCTAATGAATTAAGACTCAACATCCTATTATCCTCATCTGATAACTGACATTTCTTCTCTGGACTTTTTTCCTTATGTATTGGAATATTGGTTTTCTTCTTCTGCTTAAGAGATAAACATCTGTTTTTCTTCCCCAGAGATTTTTCATCTTCTGAGCTGGACTTGTGTATAATGGCTGACTTCCTTTTCTTAGTACTGGACTTATCTATGGGCACTTCCATTGAAGATTCCTCTTCTGAGCTAATATCTCCTTGGTTGGGGTTGATAGGCTTGTTGCTACTTTTAAGCTGCTTGTTCATACTTCTTGTGCATCTCAAAGTAGTGGTTTTAGTCTGATAAGGAACTAAACTTTTGTTCAGAGGCTTCTTGACAGGATTGCTTGGAGTAGTGCTATCATTGTGCCGATAACATGCAGGATTGTCTGAAGTATCTTGCTCCACCACAGTTTGTTGTGCTGATCCCATTATTTCAGCATGACGTAGTTGGCTTTGTGTATCATTTCTTCCTTTAGAGGCCGGTGGAAGTAGAGACTCATCTACAAGAAAGGGATCTTGTGTAATATCTGATGTTTCTTCTTCTCTGCCTACACTTCTGTAATCAGGTTGTTGCAAGACAGATATTTGTTGATTATTCATTTGATATTGTTTGTAGGCAATTCTAACTTGAGGTTCTGTTGTTGATGCATCATTAGTTACGGATGAGTATGATTGTGCAGTACCTTGAAAAGTTGATGTAAAATTCTTTTTGCATCTATGATAAATACTCTTTTTGATTCCACAATTAGAGCACATTCTTGATTGGCAATCTTTCACCAAGTGGGTCCTCTAAAGACAATGAAAACACTGTGGTCTAACTCCACGTAAAGAGAGGATCATGTGTGAGCCTTTGTAATTAAACACGGTAGGTATGTCAGTGAGTGAGACATTTTGTTTAATTGCTATTTGAAAGGTTACATTGTTAGATAGAAAATGTAGACCATCTGAATCAACAGGAAGGTATTTAAACTTACTAACTTTGCCAAAGGCTTTGAGTGATTCCTGTAGATGTTCTTGGTAGAAGTTCATAGGACAATTTTTAATCCTACCAGAAATTATATTAGGCCTAGTGAGATCAATGTAACAGATGAATTTATCATTTAATTCCCTGATATTGCTTTTAAAGTAATTCTTGGCTGCCCAGTTAGTAAATTCCAGAGCAATGTAGCGATCATTAGGATGATTCAAGATCTTATGAATACAATGGCTTAAGTCTTTTTCTTTAATAGTTTCATATAGCAACTCAGTGGGAAACTTGAACAATGCACAGTTAGCATCAGTAATAGCTAGGATCAGGTTCTTGTCACCACTGAAATTGATCAATGACTTATAAAGATTATTGGGTATAGAGCTGGTGAAACGTTGCGTGAGGTCTCGATACTGCTCCTCATTATAGTCACTTGTATTAAAGAAATATGTGTTGGTGGATGATTGTTTAAAAGTGCTATTCTGATCAACATCCATTTCCAATAAATCAAACAAAGCAATATTATCACTAATGTTAGGTATATTATGAGAGGCAATTGAGAGCGATTTGCTTTTAAGGATATTTGCATTAGTAGGGATGTTTGTATCAGAAATATTTGTTTTATTATGTTCGACTTTCCCCAACTCATAAGTACCATTTTGTGTTTTTCATATATTTTCATTTATTTGGCTATTACTGAGATTGTTTTCTAATGTTGTAGCAAAAATACTAGAATTTTGGGCCCCCATCGGCAACAAACTTTTTTTAAACTTATCAGAGGTTTCATCTTTTTTAACAACGGAAGGCATAGCATGTTTATCTTTTGATAAACATTTTTTTTCCTCCTAAAAGACTCAATTTCACCTAAAAAAAAGTTTTTAAAAAGAATACCCAAGCAGGGCTATAACAAGTAATTTGGAAAGTGTTTATAATATGGGTATTTGATAATAGATGGATGTAGTTCTATCATATGAAGCTTCATAATTCAATACACAGTATGTTATAATGAACTTATTTAATGTGCACATATAAAATAAAGAAACATTTTCTGAATTTTTGTGCTTGCATTTTTGTATGGACAAACCATTCCTAATGGTAATCATTTTTGTTACCATTCTGTCTCACACATCTTAAATTAATACTTGATTTAATAGTAAATTTAAAATAAATAACATTCTGATTGCTAGATAAGATGCATACAAAAAGAAAGAACTATTCCAGTGAATACAAGAAAGGAATTGTGAAGGGCTTCCAGAGTAAGAATCTTACAGTTTTCTGTAAAGAGAAATACTTGAATAAATATAGATTAAGACACCCCCTTAAAATAAGTCCTATAGTGTCTTTTCGAGCAAAAATTTAATAAAAGACCTGGCCGTATTTTCAGAGAAACATGATAGCAATTACATGACAAACTTTTATCATATTCTCTATATAATAATATCTTAGTTTATATAATGTAAATTATCAAGATAAAACAAATAAATTAATAGCTAAGCTTATACAAATGGTGCATAAGTAATGATATAGATCTTACTGATTTCTAAACATAACTTTTCTAGGACTTTGTAGAATTATTCTTGAACTAAATTTAAATGTAGAAGAAGAAAAGGTTTTTTATTTACTCTAAGAAAGCTTACTATTTTATAAAAATAGCATAATTGATACTGCTTACAAAAATCAGTACACTATTGCCATAGTCTTTAAAACTTAAAATCAGTACAAAAAAATTTACTATTATTTCCAAATGTTTTCTCTTTGGTGGATAGATAAAAATCTAAAATCTAATATTTGAACTCATTTTAATAAACATAAAATTTATTACTCCTAGTTTCACTATTGCTTAATTCTTCAAAATTATTAGTTTTTTATTATTGAGATGCCTTCCTTATATATGTTTCATATACTAAATATATATGTTTTCTTACATAGAAGTCCTTGAATAGTCTTAATGATGCTAAAACTTTCTTGACAAGTTATTGTTCTAAATACAATTATATGATATCCGATTTCTTAAAATGTTCTAATCTTTCCGCATTGCTTTTAACATAAATTCAAAATCTAAAAAATTCAATCCTTATGCACTTAATTTAAACTTTATATTACAGTTTTCTTTGCTTATAGTTTTGCCTGATCCATGATCTTCATCAGAGCCAAAAATATAAATATTAAAATATACTTGAATTTAGAATAAATAAATAATTAAAATCACAAATTTTAAAACAAATGTTAATAACTATGTATAAGAAATAGATAAGTTTTAGATCATTATTAAGAAAAGTTCATATAATTAGGAATACTAAAATCAATTTGTAAAATTTAGGCATCAACATATAAAGTTAAGGAATTAATACATTAAAAATAAAATTTGAAATATTCAAATATATTAATAACATACAAATATATATTGCACTATTTATATATAGATAAGCAATTACATAGATGTGTTGGAGATGTGAGTATATACATATATCTCTAAATGTCAGTTTTATTAATTTTTATTATTATATTTGGGAATATATTAAAATAAATTTAAATAATGAATATAAATTAAATTTTTTAATGTACTTTAGTTAGACACACATGTTACTAAAAACATATATGTTATATTTAATGTTTTCATGGCTATATAATGTGGACAAAGTAATTTGGGACTAATCCATGTATTATTTTGTATTACTTCCCAACATTTCAATGAAATAACATCCTCTATTGTCAAGGTCAAGTTTTTAAAGAAAAACTATTCGATTTCAAGTAGTAATGAGATTGAGTGTGACATAAAGAATGAGATTAAGCGTGAAGTAATTGAGTTATTAAACCATATTCTGAATACTCAACTATTTCATGCTCAAACTCATTCTTTACCTCACACTAAATCTCATTACTACTTAACATCTAAGTTTTCTTTAAAAACTTGACCTTGACAAGGGTGAATGTTATTTTATCAAACCTTGTGAATTAATATAAAATAAGACATGGTTTAACCCAAAAAATACTTTGTATATATTACTTGTATATATATATACTGTGTATATGTATATGATCTTGTTTATGATTATTAAAATTAATAAAAATTTAGTTTAAAATTTAGGAGTGTAGTTATTTATTAAATTATTTTAAATTCAAGTATTTTATCATAATAATAAATTTTACAATTTATATTAAATTTGTATTTCTAACACTGATGAAGACTGTAGATCATTTAAAACTATATGCAAAGGAAATATAATAAAAAGCATTTAGCTCCAGTACATACATATTAGATATTTCAAATTTTGAATTAATAATAATACTTAAAAAAAACTTTCAAATATTTTCTTTAAAACTTATCTCATTCTCAGTACGTTAAACATATATGCATCTTAATGGTGTAATATTCTCACAAAAATTTATGTGCATCTCTCAATATTGAGATACTATAATAAATTATATTAGATGATAATAAAAAAATAGAAAACTACCATCTGTGATAATGGAAGATTATCACAGACATAATTATTATTGCCAAGTTATTTCCAGATAACTTCAGGCAGAAATATTAATAAGTTGTCTACATTTAAATTTTTTGTTATGACCAAGAAATGACATTCAATCATCATTTGAAAATAATTTACAATTTCTTACTACCTCCTAATATAATTTATTGTAGCATCTCAATATTTAGAGATGTACCATAAACTTTTGTAAGCTCATTATATTACTATTTTTTATATAAGTCATTAAATGCTGCATTATTAATTTATACTCAAATAAATCAATAATTACAATATCCACAATTCAAACATTTAAGCCAAAGTTAATTTTAAAATAAAAATTCTACATACATTTTTCTATATGAAAAAAAAAAGCATTATATTCCCATTTTAACAAAGACTATGTAATAATTTTAAGTTTGTATGTGTCAATTTTAAAAACCTAAATTGTGTAATTCTAAAATTGTTTTGTTTTGTTGTTTTTTTTTTGATAAAAACGATTTGCCTTTTTTTTCCTTGATAGCTTTATTAGGTTGAAGATCTGCATTTTGCAACTATGTTTTATTAGTCAGCAATTATTATTATTAATTTTGAGAAGGGGGGCCTCAGGAAATTTTGTCATCTTCACACAGCTGTCCTGTTTTAATGAGAGTGAGGACAAGAATTAAAAAATTACTAGAACCATCATTAAATTGAAGTCCATTTAATTTGTTGTCTCTTGTGTGTGATATATTTTATTTTTTATATATAAAATAATTTTTAATAATAATTGTATATAAATTATGCTATCAATATTTTTTTTGACTGCATTAATCAAAAGTTCAAGATTGTCAAGTGTACTATCTACTAAAAGCTTTTTTAGAGACAAATTATTTAACTAATTATGATATTAATAAAATATATTTCGTTTAAATGAATAATAAATTCACAAAATTATTGTTTGTGTTTGAAAATAAACTTATTTAATTAAAATAATATTTTACTTAAAAAGATAATTAAAATTATGATAATATTTAAATTTATAAAAATACTACTAAACTATTAAATCTAATAATTTTAATTGTAAGTCAACAAAATTATTATATATACTGTATGTGTGCCTATTCGTTTTGTTGCATGCTCGAATATGGTGTAATTGAAAATGATAAGCAATGTCAAACTTTTAGCAATAATGATGATACTAATAATAATTTAGAAGTTATTTATTCGCAGCTTAAATCAGCTAATACAGTTTTTAAATAAATAAAAAATAATCAGTATGTTTATTTAAGATTAGAGTCGCACTTATTTAAAACTAACAATTATCACTTTACAAGCAAGCACTTGTCAAAACAATCTCGGTAATAAAAAACAAAACTTTTTCAACTCTTAAAAATAATTCATCAAAGTCGTGAATAAAATTGTAACAACAGAAATTCATGATTTATTTTAAAAAACAAAAGCACTATTTTATTTAATTATATTCTTCCTAAATATCACTTACTAATATTCAAATTATTTAATAGTAAATATATCATCATCCATTCAACTATAATTAAGTAACAATAAAATATCCTGATTTTATGAAGGTTCTATGCTCTTTTTTTATTATTATTTTAAAAAGTTACGGCTTTTTAAATCTGAAAGCTGTGATAAGACCTTATTTCCAGATTAACTAATATATGGTAAATTATTTTTTTATAATCTCTTTAAAAAAATAACTAAAAGTAATAATCATATAAAACTTGTACTGTTCAAATTAATATGAAAAGATAAATAAAATACAATAAGACTAGAGAGCACTGAGCTAGCTCTTGGCGAGTTGCTGCCAGAATCATAGTGCTACCAATAATTGCTCTTTAAAAATATGTATATATTGTGGTAAAGATCAATATGCAAATAAAGTGCAGTATGTAAATTAGATATTCCATTTTTTTTGACAATGAGATGCAGGAATCTTTTTTATTAATGGAATGAGAATCCTAGCAATATGCTATGTTTTGTTCTTTCAAAATTCTAAAACAATATGTTATCAAAATATTTGATCCCTGCAAATAATGGCATTTATATATGATATATAGATAATGTATCGACACCTCAGAAGTTCAAATTAACAATATATGTCTGGAACTGAATAAAGTATCATCTCTGGAGTAAACTGTTGAAAATGAAGATAATAACCAAGGTATAAATTTTCTAAATATATATGTCCAAAGAAACAGGGATGAGCTTGGTTATAAAATGAATATGAAACCAATCAAGGTGAGAGGTGTAAGTCCAATTATCTATTAGAACATAAATTGGCAGGCCTGAAATGTTTTTATATAGAAACGAGCTGTTTTGCAAATAAGAGATTGATAGAAAAATTAACTTTTGTTCACATTGTACTGCTAGCAAATATATATATGTTGTCAGGGCACATATATAGCTTACGTTACATATTTTTCATTTAAAATAAATGATTAAATTATTAATAAAAACAAAAGTAGAAAAATATAATATGTTTTTAAAATAAATTTTAAAATTCAAACTTGTAAAATTTTAAACTTGTAAAAATAAAAGCATTGCATCATATTTTTCTTTTAGAATAAAACTGTTCTTAGCAAGAGGGTAGGGAAAGATTTAAAATCTTTTTTTTTTTTTTTAAGAAAACTCTTTGTTTTATAAAGCAAAAATAAGTTAGGGGAATAAAATGTGTAAAATAAATCTTGGCAAGATCTAAAATAAAAAAGTTTAAAATTTATTCTCTCCTTTTTAAAATAGTTAAATAAGATGGTTAAAAATAAACAAATGTAAAATAAAATTTCTTATAGAATAAACTTTTGTGAAAATATCTCATCGACTTTGGAATGCAATTAAGTTTGCAAGATTCCTGGACGATATTAGATTAATCTGAGCAAAATATTAGATTAAAACAAAATGTAACAATTAATTAACGAAATGTAAAAATTAATTAAAAATATAGACTTAAATTATGATTAATTAAAGATAAAAAAACAATAGAGAAAGGGATATAAAAGTTGCATCTTGGCTATTGTTCTTTAGTTGGGTCTGCAATCAGTAAATCAGTTCGATCTGCATTTTGTGATCAAGTTATTCCAGTCATCAATTTGTTATGAGATGGGTTTGTGATATACAGTTGGGATTGCTATTAGTGTTATCGCTATTCAGTCTGAACTTCAATCTGTAAATCAGAATGCAGAATCCAACAATCAGAGATCCAAATATTCGGAACTGTAAATGCAGTAGTAAGCCAATCATTACTTCTGCAGTCAACATTAATAGAGGCCGCATAAGCCATAGAAATGTCCAACAGGGCTTCATGCCCCAAGCCCTCAGCCATCAACTATCCTGCCTGAATCAGTACCTGGAACCAATGCTGAGATTGTAACATAGAAGCTTCCATACCCTCTCTCTCATTATTCAACATAAACATGGAAGGAAAGCTATGAAGCCATCAATGGAAAAACAAAAGGTCAACTGATTGGAAAATAAAACAAATAAAAACCTAGATAAAGATACTTTTAAATATATTCTGATCACAGTCTAGACTCATTATTTTAAATGAACTTTAAATAACAGATTATTATAACTATAGCCTAAAGTTATTTATATTTTTCTTATGTCAAATTTATTATTGTTAGTGTGTTAAATATATGTGTGCATAAATAAATAATGTTTGCTTAAATATTATTTTCTCTATTTTCTCTCTCATGTCATTGTGTCACCAGTAAAGAGTTATTTTATGTGTTAAGTAAATGTGCTGGATCCTGAGACAGAATGTGAGCTTGTCATGAAATAATTCAAGCACTGGATTGTGTGCCTATTGTCCAAAGCATGCTGATTATAACCCATAATTGGCTGGGGCCTGAGATTGATCCTCAAAAACAAATAAAATGCTTTGGATGGCAGGGGTGTGAATCCAGCAGATGAGGTGGGCCACGGTCTGCAAATGTGAACGTGTCATGCTTTGCACAGCTTGATCTGATTATGGGTATCATCGATGGCTCGCTATCAATGGTATTCTCTCCTCTGCTTGATGGGCCAGTCCATTCCTGTGTATTTTTTTTTAATTATTATAAAAGGGATTCTCTTTCTTATACGATCTGGTTCAATACATTAGGGATTTAACAAATATTGGATATTGCTATAATACACTAATAAAAACAGTTTTAAAAAATTATAATATCAACAAGGTAGCTGACAATGTTAATCCAATTAAACCATGGATAAGCCTATATTTCATCCCTCGTATGGTAATCAGTCTTTGAAAAATCCGTGCAGACACTTTCAAAGTGGGATTGAGATCACCCCACCCTCTCTCTCTCTACAATCTTTTAAACAATCCTAAGGATAGAATTCCATTTGAACATACCCCCCAGATTGTATATAAAATTCCATGCCCTGCCCCAGCTTGTAACTCAGTATATTACTGGGAATCTTGAGCTAATAGATCAATGAGAGTCCCCCAACACTCATATTTATATAATACAGTAAAATCAAATCATGAATATAAATCGATCTTTTTTTATTATGGGCAGGTTATGGCACATATCTTTTACCTCTCTAATGTTAAAACAATATGTTCAGAGATGGATGATAGGAAAAGAAAATATAAAGAAATGTGAACTATTGCTAGGGATCTTCATTCCATTAATAAAAAAGATTCCTGCATCCCATTGTCAAAAAAATGGAACATCTAATTTACATATTGTGCTTTATTTGCATATTGATCTTCACCATAATATATATATATATTCGATATTTACATAAAAGTAATCATTATTGTGAGCATCAAATTATTTTTTCCTTTAAACCAAAGATACTTTTGTTTTTTTATAAAAAGGTATTATTATATATATATATTTCCACATATTTTTCATACAGCTGTTCAATTCTGCTATTACTTAAGATTATAATTATATTCTTTCTAAATATTTTTTTTTTCTTTTTTTTTTAATTCTACAACTATTTTTTTATATACAATATAGATAAAACTACGTTAAAATTTTTTATATATGCAGAATTATTATTTGCCTTTAATGATGCGACTAATTTGCATTTTATACAATTTTTAAATAATATAAAAGATTCATTAAATAGTTTATTTTCTTCATATTATATATATCGATTTTTTTCAATTACAGCATCTAAAATTAAATCACCTATAAAAACAATTAATTTGAATGATAAAGTATTTTTATTCCATTCTTTGTCAATTTAATAAAACATAATAGAATGGTTTATTGCTTAAAAAATTCATATGTTTGAGCATCAGAAATGATACAGCTTAGACAAAATCCATGGATCCTGAGCTCCAGAGTCTGCATTCTACCAATTCCAATAATCTCAATTTGTTATATTATTACAAATAAAAGAAGTTCAAATTATTCTCTACTAAAAATATTTTCAAAATTAATTATAAACAAAGATCAAATATAAAAATTAATATAAATTTTTATCAAAAGTCAATAAATATGCTTTAATAATATCCTAATTGCTTTTCGATCTTCCACAAAGATATTCTTCTCTAGGTGACCAATGAAGCAAAAAAATATTATACTTTTGATATTTTTTTTTCTTTCTAAGTAGTAGGTCTACTGCAATTCATACTTCAATATAATATGATTTCAACAAAAAATAACCTTTTTATAGGAATAACTTTGCTCAAAGCTAGATTGATTTACTGTATGAATATAAATCACATGAAAGTAGCCCTCACTTATCAACAACCAGCATGTTCCATCTGCTATAAAAAAGGTTGCTTAGACAGCAGATTGAAGATTCTTGGTGTTGATAAATGTGAGCTGCTTTTCTATGATTTACTTTTTGTACAAATAAATGCCATATTACAATATTAATCTCAGTAACTTCTAGCTCTTGTTTAATCTCTTTTTTTGAATAAAAGTGGTTTATTTTATTTTTCCTGAATTTCTATTATACACATTTGTAATTATTATTTAAGCTTCACTATGTTAAAACTAGTTGAATTTCAAGCACTATAATAAAAAAATTGTCAAGCGTTGTTAGTCGAGAGGTCATCGCAGCCGCTTTTCAAGCAAGTAGTTGTTTGCAGACGGTTGTGGTTCGTCTCCTGGCCGATGCTATGACATATGAAAAAAAAAAATTGACATTACAGGTTATTTATTTTCTTTTTATATTTTATCATACATAATTTTGGATTGTTTTCATAACATGTTACATTCTGTTTTAGTTTAAGATTGGGTACTTGTGCATTATTCTGTTTACCAAGTTTGGCAGTTATTTTTTGTTTAAAAATATCTTTTCATGGGCCTATAAATTCCATTTAGGTTTATTTCAAAGTTTTTATTTATATTATAATGTTACATTTCTAATTTTTTAATATTAATACTAAAAATAAATAAAATGGAAATATTAGAATTAGAATTATATAATATAAATAAAACAAACTAACTCCTTTTTAAAACTTGCTTTTTATATGACTATAATCATGAAAAAAAAAAAAAAATTCCAATAATAAACAAAATGATTGTAATATGTAAACATCAATATCTATACATATTAAAATTGTAATCAAATATCTTTACCCTTCTTTACAAAAAATGCATGTAAAGATATTTCATGTATTTTTATATATAACATGTAAATGTCAATATCTATATATTAAAAAGTAATCAAATATCCTTACCCTTCATTACAAATAATGCATATAAAAACATTTCATATATTTTGTGGAAAAATACATGAAACATATTTATATGCATTATTTATAAAGGATAAGTGAGGGTATTTGCATACTGTTTTAATATATGTAACATCGGCATTTACATGTTATATAATATTTACCTTTTATTATTTATTGTTAATTATAATTAATTATAATAATTCCACTTTATTAATTATTTTTTGTATTAATATAAAAATAAATAAAAATTTAAGTTTATAATATAACCAAAAAAAAAAAAATTGAAATAAACCTCAGAATGTTATTTGTAGGCCCCTGAAACTGTATATTTAAACATAAAATGGCTGCCAAGTTTGATAGACAGGATAACGCACAATTATCTCAGATTGTTTTTTATTATACAATTCTTATATTACTAAAACATCACATAAGAATCATTCCTTATACTTACAACAATCTGTTAAAACAGTAAGAACCCTGCCACCCGGTGCAAGCCATTATAGTCAATTAAAGACTGTTTTGTTTATCAAAATCTCTGTCTAGTGCCTACTAGAAATTAGTCTAAGGATATTAGATGAGGAGGCACTAGATATAAAGATTTTGATGCACACACCTTCTAGCATCCATTAATTACTATGGCTTGCACTGAGTATCATTACTAAATAGAGAAAGTTTCTATAATTCTTATATTATGAAATACAAATGCATAAAAAACCTTAAAATAATTTTCAAATGAATATTTGTAATACTCAATGCATAATTGATTTTATTAAAATGAAAGCTGTTGTATTGATTTTTAAATATTCTACAATCATTTGATATTATAGTCTGAAAATTATTCACATGACACTGCACAATAAAATACCAATACAGAACACTAATAGCTCAATTTCTAAATATATTTTATTAAGTATTACTGAATCAATTAACATTGATTACTTGAGGATAATATATTTTATCACTGTCATTTATTTGTTGCGATAATACCACACATAGACACACTGGTTTGAACTTTGAATATTGTTTCCTCTTCTGAAATCTGCTTAACTATTTTTTCTCTTTAAAATATATATATATGCTTATTTCTCTTTCTTGAACTTATCAAAAAAATTTCAAAATTATCTTCTAAAAATATATCTTAATTCCTTTTATATAATATCTTCTCAATAAGTTTTTCTATTTTCATCAGTATCAACATTTTAAAAATATCCATTAGTTTTCATACTAATTAAAATAAAAATATTCATTCTTTCTATACTTGCAATTAATTTTAAATATTATTTTCTTTAAAATATTCATATTATTCTATAGTCACTTTCTTCACTTTCATTAATCATGCAGTGACTCAACAGTTTTCTGTCATTTATTTCTATTTTGATTTCTTAATATCTCAACGTTAACTTTTTAAACTTTCTATTCAGTTATCTGTTACTATATCCAATCTGAAAAACCATATATTTTAGTATCCATTTTCTAAATATATATTTTCTAACTTTTTTTTAATTCATAATAGCTTATTTATTTTTCATTGCAATTCATTTTTTCTCTGAATTCTCATATTATTTCTACAATTAATAATATATAATTTTATTCCTATATCTGCTCTAATTTCACTTAGATTTACTTTTTTTCTAATTTTTTTACAAATGTATTTGAATCAGCTAGATGACATCTCAATTTCTTTTTACCAAATATAGTTTTCAATATCAATATTTTTTTTTCTAACCATAATCTAATAAATCATTCAAGTTCATTATCTTTATATTATTCAACCAATATGTACTTTAAATTAATTTATTCACATCATTAAATCTGAATGCCTGAATTCTAAAACCATTATTCTATACTTACAATAAATGTTGTTAAATAAATAAAGCTAGAGTAAGTTGAACATTTTAATTATAATAACTGCTTTGGCAATTTAACATTTAAATTTTATTAAGAATATTCACTTTTTTTCTATTCATAAAAAAAAAAAAACAATTTACAGAATTAAAACTGTATAATTATTTATAATAATTGACAATACTTTTCAAGAGTAATTTCACAAAAATCTATACAATAGAACTTCCATACTCTCTATCTCAAAACTAACTAATTCACTTGCCAACAATTTAGAAAAAATATTAATAATAATAAAAATTCAAAATTATTAAAACAAAATTGTAGTTGATTGCAGAATGTCTCAAGAAAAGAGTTGCAGATAATTTTTATACTATAGATGTCTTTTGCATTTCCTCATCATTACTTTTCCTCACAAGAAGAATGGCAAAAATATGGTTTTACTTTTTGTTGCTGTCTTAATATGTATATGAATTGTTTATATATTTATATCTAGATATATATATAATTTAAAATATATGCTGACACTTTTTTTTTCTAGTTAATTATTTTTATTGATATCTTAATGTATATATGTTAATTTTTAATTAAATTGTGTTACAAGTATACATTATAATTTAAAGGGATTGATTTAAGCTTAATAATATGTAAAATTTTAAAAATTTTATTACCTTATTTCAAATATAACATTAATAAATTTAAATACATTATGGATCAATCACTAAAATTTGTAATATGGTGCTTGTGTACAATAATTATTATTAATTTTTTTTGTATTTTTGAAATTACTATTAATAAATTTTTACAATAGCAGTAAAAAAAAAATAGTATTAAGGATTAATATTTTATTTAAGCACATCCTATTATGGATATTAATAAAGTTTAATACATTATAAGACATAATATTTTATGTGTATAAGATTTTTTTTTGTAAGTATTTAAATCATATATATACTTTTAAATGATTTTAAAATAATTAATATAGCTTTAATTTATTATTTTAAAATGTGTCATGTTTATTATCTTTCTATCTTAAATTTAAAAACATTATTTTAAAACATCTATATGTAGAATTTTACTTAATATTTACTTATTAAAAAGATTATTTGCAATATAATGCTAAGTAAATAAAAGAAAATTATTTTATTTTGATATATATAATTTCTGTATTTTTAACTTATACAAGAATGTAATTTTATTTTTAAAACATTTACTTAATATTTTAAATTGTGTATAATCATATAATTTAAAATACTTTTAAGTATGAAAGACCACAGTGCAAATTAGTGGTTGTATAAATTTTTAAACAATGGAAGTCTGCTTCAAGGACAAATCAGCAAAGACATGAATATAGAAAAAATGGAAATTTTAATGCATTACTATGGAGAGGGTGTTTTATCTACTGACATATATATATATAATATTTTAGAAAAAAAAAAGAAGAAACTTAAAGAAATATATGAATACAATTGAACATTCTTTTCATTCATTCATTCTTAATCTTCTTCATCTCTCTGCTTTTTTTTTAATTATATGGAAAAAACAATTTTGTTTTAAAATGATAGGCTAAAAGTTAAAGATATTTGCCTAAGGAGGCAGTAGCCTTCCAAATTGATTTAACATTTTGTCATTTGTGGAACATCATTTTAAAACAAATATCCCAGACTTTGTTCAAAGTTTATAAAATAAACTAGTCAAGCATTGGTGGCCTAGTGGTTAGCATAGCTGCCTTCCAAGCAACGCTTCCCGTCAACGCATTTGACTTATAAAAATAATAATAATAAACTATGCTGAATTTTATCCTTTACAATTTAAATACTATAAAAAAAGATAATAAGACATATAACAGATAAACAACTCATTTTTTATATAACTGCTAATGAATTTTCTTTATTTTATCCTTAGAAAACATTGTCATTATTGGAATTCTTCAAAATCATCAAAGGAAATAAACAGGAAAACTATAGATGTTTTTAAAAGAACTTTATTCTTCAATCTTTTTTTTTTTTTGTAATTGTTTCTGTCATTTAAATATAATTATACATATGCATTACAAATGGTAATTAATTTTTTTAAGTTATTCATGGATTATTGTTTGTTTACATATATACAGATCATTAAAAACTAGTCAACACTTAGACAATCCCAATATCAATAACAATCAACGATCTCAAGCTGTTATCAAGGTTACCTCTTTTTTCTCATGTGTTACCTCTTTTTAACAAGAAAGATAGAATCTCACCTATATTTAAGGTCCAATATACACTGTATTTATATAGACACTAAAGATTGCCACTTGACCACAGAGATTGAAATTATTGATGCAAAGAAGTTTAAATAAATCTCCTTAAACAGGTAAATATAACCTGTTCTGAATGCATACTAATAAATAGTCAATTATAACATTACAAACTGCAATTATAATGTTCAAATTGCACCCAAAGTATTACTTAAATAATAAGTGTGATAATGCTCAAGGTTAAATGGGTTTGTAAGTGATCATTAAAAACCAGTCAACACTTTAAAAAAAAACAGGTATCTTTAAAAAGTAGAATTATATTTATATTTTAGTATATAACAGTTTTAACTGTGTGAATGTTTATTCTTAAAATAAAGTTGTTATAAGTTTATAATTAATATTTAGGATTACTTATTTTCGATTTTTTGTGGCTATAAATTTTCTAAGATATTAGTGTTTTATTATTGGGATTTCATATTGACATATAGTGTAACGATCAGGTTTGTACATTTGCTCAACAGACCAAGAGTCCAAGCCAGAGAACCAACGACTGACCAAGTCGGGATAGTAATATCCTACATCTGATCATACCTCAACTCTCTTACTCGTGCTTCCAAGTCAACCCATTGCAAATGACATGCCTGAGGCTACACTTGATATCTTTATTCATGTTCCAGCAATAGAAAAGCAGTAAAATATGAGACATCCCTCCCCCAATACATGATATTATATAACTTAACTAGTGATTCATAAAGTAATGAGCAAGAATGGAGACTGAGATAAATTTATATTTCATAAATTTAATGTAACACTTAATAAGTTATAAAGCAAATAAATTATGTAATGATTGCTCACACGCAGGTGAGTGAATACTCAGGGTTACAAAGAATATAATAAAGCAAATTATATAGTGCTCACATGCAGGTGAGTGAATACTTAGTTTTACAAAGAATATTAATGAATAGTCAGTAAAGAATAACGCAAATTATATATATACTGCTCACACACAGGTGAGTGAATACTTAGATTTACAAATGCTTAATGTGATTATCAACAAATGACAAACAAAGTCAATTATATTTGCTCACGTGCAGGTGAGTGAATTTTGGGTTTGCAAAATGTTTAATAAGTTTATGACTTTGCAGAACTGACAATATGCTTATACCATCTTTTATGTCATAACCCATGCCATGATCTATAGTAGAAATCAGTAATAGTTAGAGTGATCAATTTATTGGTAACTGATGGGGATTATATTATTATTTTTACTAAGTTTAAATATAATTTATAATGATATTTTCATGCTATTATATATAATTGCTACACAGATAAACACATTAATTCAGATTCCGAATCTTATCAAAGCCGATGTTAATTTCTATGGGAAGTTGAACTGATGTTGGGCAGTCGAACATCAGATTCTAGGGTGTTACAAACTATAGTATCAGAATATATGCGTCTTGAATGTGTTCTTAATTGAGGTTCATTACCTAGTAATCGGTTCCCCAAACCACATTACCTGCTATAATACGAAGAGGCCCTTTTATTCAAGTGAACAGAACAGCGGCTTAACGAACCAGTGGAACGCTTTGGTTCCTTCAAATACAAATAAATGTCACAGTTGCCTAAACTTTTGAGGCATGACTTGACATGGAAACGATCCTGATGTAGGCCATTATAGGTATAGCAAGAAGTTATGCATATTTATGCTAACTAGCAACACATTCACCACGCTAATTTAATATTTTCCTAAATTAATTACACCAAATCTTAGCTTCTATCAGTGCCACTACCACTGGTCAGTTCATAAATAGTATTACTTAGTCACACTACAAAGGCAATAATTAGAATCTGATTTAAGGATGTCTGTATAACTTAATCTCTAATTAAAGAGAGTTACAGCAAAATTAAAGATTTACTAAGATTTAAAATAATACTTATATGCTGTATAACCCACATCTAATATTAGGTAAATATTGATTCTTAAATAACTTAAGCAAAAGATTGCTTTTTAAAATAACTTACGCAAATACTCATTTTAAATAGCTTACGCAAAATATCAATTTTTAAATAACTTACGCAAAATATGCATTTTAAATAACTTATTTTGTGCAATATAAGTAACTGATTCACTCTAGCATAAATAATAGTTTGATTTCAGAAGGGAGTTTTGCCTATATTTCTTTATATTATAATATTCTAACATAATGGAAAGGTGCTTAATCTCCCCTCCGATAATTATTAAACCCACAAAACTCCATTCTGATGAACATAGCATAAATTAATAAACATGAAATTAAAAACTAAATATAGATGGCATAAGAACAAATTGCAGAAAACGATCAATAAAGTTATAATTTAGAAATGAAGAATTTGTTTGAATGATTTTATAGAACCTAAATATTTATGATTACTTAAAATATTTATGATCAAGCAATAATTTTGAGAGTGCTCTAAGCTTTAAAGTAAATTTAATATAAACAGTTTAGTTTAACATTTAAATAATATAATTAAATATGACACTTGATTAGTTAGCTAGCTTTTAATTTAGAAGCTTTTAATTTAGAATTGGTTTAGTAATGAAATTAACATATTCTGCAGAATGATTTACCGGTAATACTTGGTAGTAAGTCTTTCAAGGCATTCTTTACTGTGCGTCCTCTCTCTATTAAATCGGCTGTGGCTTTTCTAGGTTTAAGTCTGGATGCAGCTTTGTATATTACTTCATTGGCGGCTTTCCTCCATCATTTTGGTCAAGAACTCTCTAGTATTTCAGATGTAGCTTCTCCATCACTGGGCTCGGGCTGAGGTTGTTGTTTTCTTCCATTCTGTAGCAGTTTCCGTGAGAGATAGATGGCTAGTCATATCGTCCCACTAGCCAGCAGTTCTCATTTTAAGAGCTTTGGTAATGGCTTAATCAGAATTCAGCTTGGTCAAAGTAATGCAAGAACAGCTCCCTAATTATTTTTCAACACTTGTCTTTCAGAAAATGTGCATCAGCAATTTTTGATGGCTACTCAGGCTTTTTTTATATCCTATTTTTGACAGTAAGTCCCTCCCCCTTTTACTTTCGCAAGGTCACTTGTTCACTGACTTTGAACTTTGCCTTTAACTAAATTTTCACTTAGTTTTTAATATTCGCCACAGCTAAATCTGGAGTTAAAAGCTCTATTCCCTTGGGTTTCCCAATTGCACTTAGTATGAATTTATGCCTGACTGGATTTTCTAATTTGTTTTTGACTATAATTTTAAATGAAGTCAATTTTCAGCCAAAAGATTATTTTTAGATGAAATGTTAAAACTCGTAAACAAATTACAGCTTGTGTAATTTTAAACAAACAATAGAACTTGAAAATTATTTAAAATGAATATTAAAACTTAAATGAATAATTTTATAAATTTAAACTTATTATTTTGTTATATACATAAATTCTAACTACACACTGCTATGTTTACTTCAGTTTTAACAAACGTAAAGAAATATGTGCGTATATAAATATTTATGACTGCATTTTCATATTATAGTTAACAGGGCGATTATACATGCTCATACTCGGCAATATTACAAGCACACTAAAAGTTTTAAATTAAAGAAATACATGCAATCTGAGTGAAACAAAATACACTATTATAGAATATAATAGGTGAAACATGCAGGCCACTAGATCTAACTGTTTCAATAGATACTTCCTAGTTTAAAGTCACATAGGTTTGACACTAATATATTAGAAGAATTTGATGTTATAAAATGTTTGTTAAAAGCTATTAAAGATATGATGCCTGTGTTTAAAAAAGATAAACATAATCAAAGACAGATCTAGCTAGTTAATAGTCATTAAAAGATGAAAGAAATCATACTAAGTAGTTATAATTATAATTAAACTTATTAAAGCAAAATTTTATATATATTTTTTTTTTTAAAAAAAATATCTTCCTTGATGATGTTAATGTTGTATAATGATGATGTTAATGTTGTATAATAATGTATGTGTTTGAATCAACCACATACATATAACATTTTAGATTTGGTGTTATGTTTGAAATGTGAGAAACATCCTATTTATTTATTTATTATTCGTTTATTTTAATTTACATAAAATATACTTTTATTTTATTTAAAATAACTTGACTTTTGTATTTGTTTATTTAAAATCATCACACTATTTAATAATTTTCTTATGGTCACATAATATAACAAGCATTTTTTTTTTTATTCATTGAAAAATCCCTGAGAATTGTAATTTAATTTATTTAAAATCATTATTGTTGAGTATTTAAAAATTAATTAATTAATAAAAAAAAGTATAATTATTTTAGCTATTACATTTTATGAGATATAATATACTTAAGTAAATACAGCCATACATATAATGAAGATGTTTTATTTATATGTTATTTATTTAATATAGTTAATTAAGACCATACCTTAATATTATATAAACATTTAGTTATTAAATACACTTGGATATAATAAAATTCTCTTTGATATCTAACTATATGTTCATAGTGAGATTTGTTTATTTTCTTAGCAATAATATCAAAACCCTGAGTCTCCCTTTACTCTTCTTTCTAATTTATAGATCATTTTAATATATATATATATATTAGAAGGAACTTGAATTCAGACTTTCAAGTTCTCTAAATCTATGCATCCATCTTATACAACTGATACCCATGCCCACATACATGTGAAAAAAATAAATGATCTCCAATATATGTATTTCGTGCTGAATCAGCACTTCTCAGTTCATCTAGATCACCATTTCCCACACATATCATACAATCAATGTTCAGTTTATATTAAGATAACAAATCTTCAAATTTTAATGGACAAGCTTCAATCTTCGTCATCCTGCAACTTTTCAGCCATCCATAACATTGAAAATGTGATGATGAGTGTTCCATCATCAGATTTTCAATGATATGGATGGCTGAAGAGTTGGAGAGTGGATATTAAAGCTTGACCATTAAAGTTTGTTTAATATAAACTAAGCATTGACAGTATATATATATATGTGTGGAAGATGATGATTTGGACCAACTGATGGGTACTGGTTCAGCATGAAATATGTATATTGGAGGTCATTTATCTTTTTCACATATATGTGTTCATGTGTATCAGTTGCATAAGATGGAGTGCATAGATATAGGAAACTTGAAAGTCTGAGTTCAAGACCCTTCTAATTACACTGTTTAATATGGACAGTATATTTATATTTGAATATTATAAATATAAATAAGTATAGTATTTTATTTTTTTGTTAATTATTTTTGTTGATGTATCTTAATATAACTTTTAAATTACAGTATATTATGGATATGTAACTACTGTATGTATATATGTTAAATATGTTTGTACATATTTCAAATTCCCTATATTTACAATTAGGTTTCAGGTATAAGAGTGCCTGGTATTTCAAATCTTACATTACACATATATATAAAATTTATATTATACAGTGCTTGGTACTATTCAAGAACTTAGTTTATCTATGAGGGAAAGGGATTTAAACCAAATGATATGAATATGGATTTCATAATGTAATACTATATATCTGGTTACTTACTCTGTTGCAGATAAAAAAGCCTCCTAGTTTTTTAAGATTAAATAGGTATAAAAGTGGATTTTTTTCCTTAAAGAATTAAAAATGCTAAACTCAATGCTAACCCGAGTGTTTTAAGAAAGTGCGTGTCCTAAAATAATTAGTGAACAATGGTAAAAATCAGCAAAAACTATGGGTAGTATTATAATTTTCCAGCATGGCAAATAACTGTCAATTCAAAGAATTATAATTAATAACATTATTTAGAAACAAAAAGAAAAAAGAGTAGAAGAAAAAATAGTGAAAAAGTTAATAAGAGTTAAATGAAAAAATAGAGACAAAAAATAGTTTAAAAAATCAAAACAAAACATTACTTTGTTGGAAAATTACTCACGTAAATTATAAAATGGTGACTGCCCAGTCGTCTGATCAAGAAACTGGTCTTTCGCACAACACAAGAAAAACATATGCAACTATCGCAAAAACTTATAAAAATAAAGTAAACCCGGGGAAAAATCCCAGTTTAGAAAAACTGTGTCAGATGATCTTAAAGACTTAGATCAAGTAAATCAAAATGAAATTGAGCTCCCTCCCCACACACAATGGACAGAGGAAATGCTTGAACAGATTGGGAACAGGTTCAATAACATGATACCTAGAACGCATTTTACAACATTCAAAAGATAGTGTTGGTGGTAACTGACAATCATTGTACTCTCCACTGTTTCCCCAAGGGGCTGCTTATTGAAGCACTAAATAAAAATAATTTACTGGAGACAGTACAACGCATAGGTGATCATCCTAATAGCAGATATGTAGCAGTTGAGTTTTATGAAGCTGCACAAAGAGATCAATTCAAAAATCACATTAAAACTCTAGGAAATTTTGCAATCGTATGAATTGATAAAAACAGATACAAAAATATCACCAGAGTATTAAAAAATGCCTACTTCAGATATAACTTTGACGATTTCCAAAGAATGATGAACCCATTCAGAAAGGTTTTTTTTTTTTTCAGCAGATATACTCAAAGAAACATCAGTACCTGTATTCACAAATAGTTTTGAATACAAAGTCAAGTTACATAAAGAAATAGGCCCAGAAAACATTCCAACACACATAACAGACCAAGAGGCAACACTATACTTATATATCTGAGGACTAAAGCCACATTATTTCACCTGTGGCAAAAGAAACCACATAGCAATGCAATGCAATGAATAAGTAAATCTAGTGGAAAAGAATAACCACCCCTCACAAAGATAAGAAGAGAATCCAGATAGCGTGCACAAACCCATGGAGCAGGAAAACATAGAATTCCCCCCACTCGTCAATAAAATCAAAAATTAAAATTAATAAAAATGAAACTATAGACCATCCCCCAAGCAAGTCAATGGAAATAACAATTAACACAAATATGAATGAGGAAGATGAAAACCTTGAACCCCAGGCAAAATCACTTAGTGATAAGTTAATGGAAAATGAAAATAATTACCTGCAAAAAGAAACAAAAGAACTGCCAAACAGAGATAATAATCAAGCTGAGAACACAATTATAAACAAAACAACAACTGAAATAATGGATATCACACAGTGCCTTCCAGTCATTGAAAACACACCTCCGGAAAGTAAAAGAAAACAAGCAAAACCAAAAAAAACTAGAGAAAATAAAAAGATTAAAACAAATGATCTGGAATATAGCCAATTAAGTTTGATAAAACTACTAATAGATGAAAATGTGGAAATGGAACCAACCTCTCAAGAATCAAAAGAATTTGAAAAAGTCAGGGACGGTGACTCGACTAAACAAATATTTACAGAACCAATAAACAACTCTAACCCCGCTTCAAGCAAAATAAATGTACAAAAGGAAAGAAATGAAAATCACAAACTTTAGTAAAATTGCACATCACCCCCATCCCCTCTTCCACAACATTAAATAACATGAAAATAAAAATAGCGGCACTTAACCTCCGAGGTTTAAACTCCACAAAAAAAATACAACAAATTAACAAATGGATACAGACAATGCAACCCTATATACTGGGTCTATTAGAAACAAAAAATATATAATGTATCCCAAATCAACCCAGCAACATATATGAACAAACTTGGTTTTTGCGCATGCTCAAGTGACACATCAACACCATCAAGTGGGACAGGTATATTTATCAATCAAAAATGCCCTTTTACATCATTTAAAATAATTTTCATAGACTCCAATCTGTTAATAACTACATTTAATCACAGAAGCATTTCAATTAAAATGATATTTGTATACATTCCCCCCAGTCCTATTGTATTAACAGAATAATTTTAACCATTAACTCCATGATAGCATCCAATCCCTATCCCAATATACTTGCCGGAGATTTTAATATGAGCTATCAAAAGTTTGTTGCAAAATACAACTTGCAATACCGCTTATGAGTGGTTAAAGTTTTCTCCCACAGAACTCAGTGTCTTTTTATAGCAACCGCCATGGCTTTTTATTCTCCAATATTATATCACTCAATTGAGGTAAGTCTCTCCCCCTCCCAGTTTTCTGATCACGCGGCAGAAATAATAAAATTAAATTTAAACACATCCCACAACCGAATCACTAATATACAAAAAACAATAAGTATTCTTCTACCAGTCAACACTCCAGAATTCCTCTCCTCAGAAACATATATCATGATAAATAAACTCAATCAAATGCAACTTGACCCAATCTCTAAATATATAGCATATACACATTTACTCTCATTTAATATCAATCATATTACTCAAAAATCAACACCCCATCTAAACTAATCACGTTAGCAGATGAGCTACACAAAAGAATCGGCATGTCAAAACCAATCACTCACAATCAAGCAAATGTAATAAAGCTGATGCAGCTATATAATTAAACATGAAATAAATTAAAGCAATATCTAGCAATTAAAAAAAAAGAATTTGTCTAACACAGCAGTACACATGGGCCTGTGGATATATTCGATGGGCATTGGGCTATCCATCCACAAATAGAGTTCCCATGGTGCTAGAATGGGATGGGAAAATTACAGCTGGACAAAATATGATACAACCAATATATCAGCACTTCAAAGAGAAGTTAAAAAGCCTAACCAATTCAAACCCCAGAAAATTTCTTTGGAAAATCAGAAACAGAGACACCATTGAAATAGAAAATTTTGCACTCATTCTAGCATCAATTCCAGGTACATGCCACCCAGGACCACCAGGAGTCCCACAATTTGTATTGTCATATCTTAGCCAATTTACAAACACATGCCAGCTTGCAAATCAACTATCACAAAAACTATATTATATACAAGGTCTATATCTGGTTTCAATAGTCCCCTTCATTAAAAAACAAGCACCAATTACCACAGTCTCCAATCTGAGGCCAATCTCAATGGAGCCTTTGGGAATAAAAATTCTGGAAAAATTTTTAAAAGAAAAAAATTGAATCATATATAATAAAACTAATATCACAACATCAGTATGCAAAAATGGGATCATCAACAGATCAAACAGCACTAATATACAAAACAATAATTAACTCAGTAATTAAAAAGAAAAAATATACCCCAATAGCCATACAATTAGATGTTAAAAGCGCAATTGATTTACTGCCAATCAAAACACTGTTAATTCAACTAAAAAAAAAACAGAAATACCTCGCACAATCTTATATACAATCGCCAACCTACTAAACAGAGAAATTCACATCACACTCAATGGCAGATCTACATCATCCTTTTACCCCAGCCAATAAATCCCACAAGGATCTCCACTCAGCACACTATTATTTACATTATATATAAACCCTCTGTTAAAGCAAATTGAAAAAAAAATCCAAGGAATTCCAATTCCAAACACCAATACGTACATACTATGTGTAGTTTACATGGATGATGTCACAGTATTTTTAAAATCAAAAAAGCAATTACCTATACTGCAGGAAATAATAAAAGAATATATAGCAAATTTCGGGCTAAAAATCAATGCCAACAAATCAGCTGCATAGACAATATTTACAGGTAAATTAAACATACAGATATATCAAGGGAAACCCAGTATGTTTTTGGGTTTCCCTTTTCACTTGGGCATGAATCAAATGAGAAAGTCAATACGAAACAAACTTAAAGCAGAGGCAGAGAAAATCACTGAATCTCTCTCCAAATTCTATCTCTCAATCTACTCAAAAGTGTCGTCTTTATACAATCAGCTTATTATGACAAAAATCACTTACTATTTGCCAATAATAGGCTAACAGTATTGTGAATAGATAATAGTCAACTACTCAAAAAATACAAAAGATGGTTCCTAGAACTAAAATTTTTTGACTTTATCCTCAAATTGAATTTAAATGCTTTACCTACAGCACATTTCATTTGCTTCAGGAGATTCTACCTAAATGTTGATCCAATATGTTCTTTGCGTCACAGGGAAAAAGAAACACAAGAACATCTGATACACTACTGTAGAGGCTTAGAGAAAGTTAGATAACTGATGTTGAACAATTATATGAAAAGTGAAACCACAATAGAACATTCAAGAAAAACAAAATACCAACAATATGTGCAGCCACTTTCAGCATATATGCCATATGGTGTACCAGATGTGCATTTACATTAGGCAACAATACAAGAAGACATCCTAACACATATCATAACAAGCTACAGAAACTTAAAAGAAAGCGACAATCTTCTTGCACCACCAGGCATTTTTGCTGCCACTTGGTCTCTCTTTAAAATAAGAGCAACATTATAATGGATACACAAAACATAACCTCAGAAAAAATGGAAAGCCAGAATGGACCAACAGTAAGAACTGAACTATGAAAACTATAACAATTACTAAAGACTCTAATAGAAAAAAAGTTGTTTTTTTCTGTAATTAATGATGGATCCTAGTTTATTATATTTGAAAAAATGTACAACATAAAATGATGTAACCAATTTTTGCCTAAAAAAGTTTGCTTTGAAACATAATGTAATACTATATACCATATTCCATAGCTGATGAAATAAAAAATAGTGTTTTGATGATTGGCACTGGATTGAATTTAAATATAATTTATATATTTTTATTTCTTTTCGATACAATATTTTTTTTGTCACTTATATTATTTACAGCACATATAGCCTAATTTTTTTTACTATAAAAATTAAAATAATAATAAAAGATATGTAAATTTTAAAAACTTAGAGGTTTTTTTTTTTGGTTTATCTTAAAATTGATGCAAATATATATATACACAGATATATAATTACAAAATGAGATTTTTATTTAAATAAATAAATAATTTGGAATAATTTTTAATTTACAACATGGCAAGTTCATCAATTCAGGTCAGAGAATCTTTCAACATTCTCTGGGTGTTAAAATTCTATTATCCTCTGTTGTTTCATTGGTAGGTTTCTTGAGTTCATAGTCATTTTTTATTTCTTATATTTATTTTTTCTTGGAACCTCTTTTTCCCATTCCTCTGTTGTTCTGCACTCTTTTGCCTGAAGTTGTATTTTATGGTTATCCATTCTTTGTACACACCCACACTAAAAAAAATTTTTTCTCTCTACATTATTGACAAATCACAACAATACTTTTCATTTTCTATTAAACTTTAAATGTCGAAAATTTCTGACCCTAAATAATAACTATAATAAAACTTATTAATTTAAGACTTGTAACATTTTTGACTTTTTTTAAAAAAAATCATCATTGTAATTTGCAGAATTAATTTCAAATGTAAAGTAAATTATCATATAATCAAAAGTAAAGTGAGATATCATTATTACACACAATTGCAGAAAAATTGCAAACATTATTTTGAAAGAAACCTATTATACATATATAATAACAGTAATTGTATAATAACCATTCAATAACCCATTTTAGATCAAAGACCTCTCCAGTGCCACTTCATAGAAAACCAGTGGTTGATATGTAACATATCAAAACATCAAAGACAGTATATTCAAAAACTTCTATAGGCAATTTGAAAAATATTGTGGAATATGTTTATAAATACATACTCATTACATAGAAAATATTTCATAAAAGGGGCAAGCCATTTATCAAATAAATGTTCAATTTCAAAATTATAATAGAAGGATTTCATTTGAAAAAAAAGAAGTTAAATTTAGATATCATCATCATCATTTTCAGCTATTATTGATCCACTACAGGATGAAAGTCTGTCCAAGTTCAATCCATCTCTGATCTCTAGTATCTCTTCTCCACATTACTCCAATACACTCCCTTATTTCATCCATCCATCTCACATTACAAACTATTGGAATCCAGTTTAAGATTTCAACTGTCTATCTATTATCATCTTTTCTAACAATATGTCCAGCCCAACTCCACTTTATTCTCTTAATTCTAATGTAAAATTTATTTATGCAATAAAAAAGAGAAAAAATTAATAAACTAACGACTTTGTTATTTCACCATATAGTTAAAAAATATATATTAGTAATTTGAAAATTATTATTTTGTAAAAACTGCATGCATAGCTTACCATATTTTAAATTTAAAAAAGCATATTAAAGAATTTTATCAACTTCTAAATTGTTTGTTTTTAGTTAATTATACATCAGTCTGGAAAACATAAATAAATTATGCATTTCACCAATTTTCAAAAAAAAAAATTTTTTTAAATTTGTATAGAGTAACTAAAACCTTGTATTTGTTCCAGATATTTAAATCATTGTATAAGATTATCATAAATGAGAAATCATATTCTTGGAGGTCTTTTTTTATTATTATTTGAAAAATGAGAAAGATGGGTAAATATCATTTTTAAATATTTTATAGCTGGAAATGTAAATATATGAGTTAGAAGTTTTTTTTTGAGAAAATAATATAAGGATCTGTTGTTATGTTGAGAAACAAGCACTTCCATTTTCAAATTAAAATTAGAATAGATCAAGGGATGAATTGTGAATATTTTAAAATATTGTAAATTCAAAATTATAGCATCTTTTAAGCATGGTATAAATATATAATATAAACATAAAAGATTTTATGAGAAAGCAAGTGATGCAAAAGTAATATCTAAAAACATTGAAGAATCATTTTAATTTGCTTTACTACATTCAATATAATAAACTTAACATAATAAAACAAAATATAACAAATAATTTTGCCCAAAAACAAAAAAAAAATTTTAAACAAATAAACTACAGGTATGTTTTTATAATGGAGTGAGTTGTTTTATTTCCTTTTTCTAATATTTTCAAGTTAAAATTGCATAATTGTGATATATAAGGGATTCGAACTCAGACTTTCACATGACCCCCAACCCTCCACACCATCTCACACCACTGACTCACCCGATCGCACACATGTTGAAAAGACAAACAATCACCAACACATGCATCCCATGCTAAACCAGCCTGTCCAGACCACCATCTCAAACACATTCACACAAGCAGCCCTCAGCTTCACATTAAGACAGCCAATCTTCACACTCAATTGAACAGGCCTCAAACCACTCCAACCCACAACTCCTCAGCTATCCACTCCACTGAAAATCTGATGATGAAATGCTCAAAGCCCACCTTAGTGCCAAGGTTGTCATCCTACTCATGTTGACATTAGTCATTCTGACCCCTTATACTGAAGAATAATCCATTTACATACATATGTGAGGGATAGTCATTCCATCATGTTTTTCGGTGGGGTGAATGACTGAGGAGCTGTGGGTTGGAGTGTTTTGAGGCCTGTCCATTGGAGTGTGAAGATTGGCTGTCTTAATGCGAAGCTGAGCGCTGCTTGTGTGTATGTGTTGAGATGGTGATCTGGACCGGCTGGTGATTGCTGGTTTAGCATGGGATGCGTGTGTTGGTGTTTGTCTTTTCAACATGTGTGTGATCGGGTGGATCAGTGGTGTGAGATAGTGTGGAGGTTTGGGGGTCGTGTGAAAGTCTGAGTTTGAATCCCTTATATATTACATATATGTGCAGGTGTGTGTAAGCCTATACAGTGTATTAAATTATATAATTGTGATGTTATAATTGATTCTATTTTTGACAAAAAAAAATTGCTTACTCTCAAGGAACTGCATCTAGAGTTATTTCAATAATTATTGAAATATATTTTAATTTATAAGACATACCATCTATCAAAAGGCAAATTTCATATATTAAACCAGACCAGTTTATTTAAATTTTTTTAAATTTTTGGTCTACTTCCTAAAAACTCATAGCTGTCTCTCATTAAGAATATCATTCGATTTCTTTCTTTTTCTCTTTTTCTCATAAGCTTTACAACTATTTACAACCCAACTTTCATAATCCTTTTATTTCTAAATACATGCCCGTCCATTATTTCTATATTCATAATTTTCAATATATCTATAATGCTAATCTTATTTTTACCATTCTCCTCTTCTTGCCTTTTCTAATTGTCCACAATTTTACTCTGTACACTAAGCCATTCTCCAAACAAAACATTTAACAAGATCTATCTTTAGATTTAATTTCAGTATTCCATAGAATAATATTCTATCCTCATTAAAAGCCTGTTAGCCATTGCAATTTTTATTTAAAATTCTTTATTGTTATTTCTATAATCAATTATCCAACTTACCAAATATTTAATCTGCTTTTTAACTTTCTGACCCAATATTCCATTTTTAAAATTTAATTCTGATCACCAATTTTCAATCCTTTAGACTAATTTTAATTCTAAACTTTCTATAAACTCTATCATTGTTACAAAATATTTTAGTAAGCAAAATCATCAAATACTATGATGTAATAAATCCTTCTGCTGTTAATGCTAATTATCAAACAAGCACCATTTAATAATTCATCCAAATATATGGTAAACATATATTTAGAAATAGACAACATTCCTCTTTATACCTTTTTTATCTATATTTTTTAAATATTAGAAAATCATTTAATCTTATAACTATTTTATTTCATATACACATCTTTTTTATTAAATCCAAAAACAAAAATTAACTTTTTCATTTTCTACATACAGTATACAAGATATATTTCAGCAATCATTCTCTATTGCTCTATCTTTTCTAAATACAGTTGCTTGTTAGACAGAAACAGGTCCAATCTATTAGAAATTTTATCTATTAAAATTTTCAATACCACTTTAGCCAGATGAGTGATTAAACTACTTATTTTAAAATTCACACACATTATTGAATTACTTTTTCTCTAGTGAAATCTACTGAGCACTTTACTGAGTCATAACTAACATAGACATATCAATCATTTCTCTCAAATACTTTTTCAACTGGAATCTCATCAATTCCTTGAATTTTCTAGTATTCATGTCAGTTAAAAAAAACTTTTACATGTTGACAACTTATCACTTATGTATTTTTATCAATATATTTTCTTTACTAATAATTTATCACTGCAATTTCTATTTAAGTCATCTAATCCAGATTTTATTTCATTCTATTATAAATTAAATCAAATTAGCTATTCTTTGTGATTACTCTATTTTCTTATATTCATTTTCTAAACCACTCTCTTCCCAGTTTTATCTTGTTTTATATATCAATTCATATACCTATATCTAACTTCTGCAGAATTCATATTTTTCCATCTTTTCTCATTTATTCACTATCTCATTATTAATTGGTGTGTACAGCTACCATGAGTACTGTGGTCATGGCAAAAGTGATCAGATAAGCAGAAATAATTATAACATTAAAAATTTGTATAACTATAAATTGATATTTACTGCCAACAACATAACAACAGTTAAAGTTAAATTAACAAAGCTTAACATATACCACTTAATTAATAATATTACATAGATTAGTATTATAGTAACACAATACATGACCATAGAGACATACAAAAAACATAAGAATGCCAGTATGGCCTGCAAAAAGTCCCTAGGTCCACTTTTGAACCATCAATGGTGGAGTTCACTGGGTCATAACGTAAGCCTTTAAACACGTAGCCTTGTAGTTCTTTCAGATAAACATGACTAGTTCTGTCAATATGAGGTATGTGTGAAGATCACGATTCTTTTTATAGTTGAGCTTTTATTTCTCAATTCAATCCCAGGTAGCAACACTATGGTTATGGAATGTTCTAGAACATTAATAACTATCATTGTTTATTATTATTTTAGTTAATGTGCATCCTGATTTATTCTTTTAATTAAATATTTTCTAATACAAAAATACTTCTCTTATCATCATATTTTAATTTTAATATTTATACCTTTTTATTTTTTATTCCGTAGTATTTTTAACATTTATTTCAACTTTAGCACAATTATTTATTATATTCAAACACATTATTTTATTTACATTCTAAATATTGCACACCTACTCCACTTCAGAAATTAGTTTCTGAAGTTTCATGTAATCTTTAAGATAACTCAGCTATGTGGGGGTGTATTTTTTTCAATGATAATGTCTCATCTTCTCGGTGCTCTTCGTTTATTTCTGGTTTGACTGATTCCTTCATGCAGTTTGGAATATCTGACACTATAATACTTCAATCAATTTGTTTCTTCTTTACAATGCGTGACATGACTTACATATTTTTGCATGATTTTTCCTGTTTCTGTCTTGACTATTACTATTTGCCTTGATAGATATTCTTTGATTATGCCTTTCATATAGTAATTTCTGAGATTATCTTTTATCCAGATTTTTTCTCCCTCAGCATTCTCATTTTTACATTCTTGTTTTAGTCACACACAAATTTTTCACCTGGATGAATTAATGATAACTTAGTAAGGATTTTCTGTCCAAATATTAGCTCAGTTGGAGATTTACCAGTAGTATACAATGGTATACTATGCTGATATAGTAGGGCAAAATACAAGGTTTCTATATTTGCAGTACATTCCTTATGTAATATTTGCTTTCACATTTGTCCTGCCTTTTCTGTAATATCATTCAACTCAGGGTGGTATAGCGTCATGGTTCCTTACTGACAAAAGCCACAAGCTAGAAACTAGTCTGGGGATATTGGACGAGTAGGCACTAGATAGGGATTTTATGCACAAGCCTTCTGGAATCCATTGATTATTCTGGCTTGCACTGAGTGGCACTACTGTATGGAGAGTTTTGCCTGTTTTAATTTAGTGGATGTAAAACTGATTCCATTATCTGACACCAATGTTTTGGGGAAACTATGCAAAGTGAAAATTTCCTTTCCTATTGGTTCTTCAGTAATGGCATTTTTAAAATTTCTATACTCAATCCATTTTGAGTACACATTGATTACCACCAAATAAATATAGCCATGAAATGAAGCAGTGTGATCAATGTGAATATAGTTCCAAGCTTTTTTGATAATAGGCCAAGCAATATAATTTTTATCTGGAAAGTTTGCATCCAACTTAACTGGGAATCTTGCCAATGTGTCTGTGTGTTTAATGCCAATTTCTTTTTTGAATTTGCATATTTTGATTCCAAGAGCTTGGAACCATTCCCTACCTATATTAGGGTTTAGACTGCCTTGAATTATATAATGGTAATCCACAGGGTTTTACTTTTAAATTCTACAGCTACATCTACTTTCCCTAATAAACGTCATATTATTACTATTAGCTATTATTACTATTAGCATATTTCACTCTTAAACTTGTTCACATTAACATAGAGAAATTCTTACAATTTTTCGTTAATCTACTCCAGTCTAACAGCCATCATTAACACACTCGCCCCACTGTCAATTTTTATTGCCATTTTTCAATTTAATAATTTTCACCATCAGCATAAATTTATCACAATTACTAATCCGAATCTTATAAATCTTGCCCTTTTGCTTATTTCCCTTGGGAAAAGTTGGCAAGCTGCTATGTTCTCCCCTCCCCCCTTAACCTTACACAAGTGACCTACTTTCCCACAGGTTCTGCAGCATTCTTCATTAAATTAACACTTCTATAACATGTGGACCTTCTTACACATTTCTTTCATCTTACTCTTAGTGGGCTGATATTTATTTTCAGTTTTTTTTATAACACATTACTTTCATTACTATTAGTAAAATTCCAAATTCCTTTGATTAGTCAAACACTATTTCAGAAGCTACTCCCATTTTAATTGCTTCCTCATATGTCAAGTCTCTTGGGCCAGCAATAGCTGTCTAAGCCTGTCGTCGGACATCTTCTAAAGTAATTGTTCAAGGTGCAGTTATAATCACAACTAATCGCAAGTTTCCTCCATGCTTAATTGTGGTTACATATATGTTCCCCTTTATTTTGCCATCTATTTCTAAAATGGAACTGCGCTATATGCTTCAAGGGCTGAGAACTGAAATAATTATTCAACGTTCCAACTACTACATTGTATGGCAATTTTTCTGATTCTTCATGATCGCATAGCCAATTTGCTATTACAATTACTTGTTGCCCAGCATAACATAACTATGTAGCAACTTTAATGGGGTCACTCACAGTTCCATTAATTAAAAAAAAAGTTTTTCAATCCTCTTGGAGTAAATTGGTCAATCGCAATGACTATATTAACATTAAACTCATTTATTGTTAATTGCAGCACAGATATCTTAATATCTAATCCAAATTAATGACTAATAAATAAATAAAAAATTTATTATGATTATCTAACTACTTCTCAATAGGCTGACTTATCCAGTTAGTTTTAAACAACGGAATTTAATCTTACTATGTGCCTACAAAGTTCTAACTACCAATTGAAATCCTATTTCCAACTACTATTAGAGAAAATTACAATTCAATTTTGACCCTGTCTTGGATTGCACCAGTTTTCTTATTGAAGGTTTCTCTATTACAAGTTAACATATAAAGTTAATTTATCCATTCTGCCATGCAATATTTTCAGGTTTCATACAAAATGAATTTCTCCATTTTCTTCCATCTATTTATTTCCAAGTCAGGCTAAGATATAATGAGTTTGTCCATTTTTCTTAATAATGTTCCAGGTCAGGCTAACACATAAAGACCGAGACAATCATGCTCTTGGATAAAAACAAGGCTTGTTGCAGTTAGGAATATTCTCCTTCTCCTTTACATTTTTCTAATGACTGGTTACGTGGAGGTTTCATTTTTGAAAACATTTTTAAACAGCTGAATTACTGCATCTGTTTAATAGCTGAGTTAAGAATTACTGCTACTGCTTTTCAGGTTTCACACAGAATGAATTTTATCCATTTTCTTCCATCTATTTATTTCCAAGTCAGGCAAACACATAATGAGTTTATCCATTTTTTTTAATAATTTTCCAGGTCAGGCTAACATATAAAGACAATCATGGGAATAAGGCTTGTTGCAGTTAGGCTTTACATTTTTCTAAGTGAGCTGGTTACATGGAGATAGGTGAACTTATCATACATATTTGTTTTCATTTTTGTAAACATTTTTAAACAATTGAACTGCTGCATCTGTTTAATGACTGAGTTAAAAATCATTGCAATTGCTCTCTTCAACAGCTTAACCAAGAATCACTGCTACTGCTCTCCTCATTCTTAAATAAAATGATATATTTAGATTAAAATAAATAATTGTGCTAAAGTTAAAATAAATGTTAAAGTATTATGAAGTAAAAATTAAAAAGTTATAAATATTTAAGTTAAAATATGATAAGTGTTTTATATTACAAAATATTTATCTAAAAGAAAACCAGAATGCAGACTAACTACAATGATAATAAACAATGATAGTAATTAGTGTTCTAGAATAATCCATGACTATAGGGTTGCTACCTTGGATTGGATTGAGAAAGGAATAAAAGCTCATCTGTAAGAATCTAGGTCTTCACACACACACACACATATCGACCGAACTCATCATGTTTATCTGAAGAAACTACAAGACTGAGTATTCAAAGGACTATGGAGATAATCCAGTGAACTCCACCATTGAAAATTCAAAAGTGGAACTAGGAACTTTTGGCAGGCCATACTGGCTTAATTATGTTTTTGTATGCCTCTGTGAAGTGTTATTATAATACTAATCTATGTAATGTTATTAATTGTTAAATTGCATATACTGAGCATTATTAATTTAATTTTACTTCGTAATACTTTAACATTTATTTTAACTTTAGCGCAATTATTTATTATATTCCAAATACATCATTTTATTTACATTCTAAATATATCACATTAACCCAAGATTTTTTATTTTTGCTCCTTAGTTTCTTTTATACACAACTTACAAAACTCATAAGCTTTTTAAAACTAAGTACTCATTATTAACATATTATTCGCTCTACAAATTTATTAGTCTTTCAACTCGCTCTTATTTCTTATACTCAATTCATAATCTGTAATAATTTTAGCATTTCATCCTTCTATCACAGCATTTCTTCATACACATTTTCATATCTTTGTACACATTTTTTATTTCTTCATTATAATTACTGGCTGGCATAGGTATATGAATAATGATCAGATACTCTTGGAAATGCCTTTACTCAAAGCAATCTATTGTTTATCAAACTCTTCTATCCTCTTTACTTTATGTCATCATGATCATGAGATGTATTGTTGATCATATGAAGTATTATAGTTTTTGTAATCTACATTTTGCAGAACACTAGTTTTTTTGTTCCAGAATATAACAATCTTGCACACACACACACACAACTGATTCATCACAAAGTACTATCATTTTAGTTTGTTTTATCTTTTAAGGTTTATTTAGTAATAGATGTAACATTTCTCAAGCTTAATCTCTCATTGATAATATTTAGCACTTTTTAAAAGACAGGAAACAATCTTACTGGAATTTACATCGTGTGCAGTCCCTTTACATACTTTTACAACCCTGATACGTGTTTAGATTTGAATATATAAATTATCTATACACGCGTTAACTACAAGTATATATGATTTTTTTTTTTAATAAATTGGAAATTAATGACTACATATATTTAAATTTTAAATAAATACATTTATATTTTAGCTGTTAAGCAAACACGTGCATACGAAAAATACCTGTAGTTATCCTTAGTCAAAGCAAAATGCAAAGGATACATATATAAGATCTCGACAGTAACGGGTTTTTAAATTTATATTTATTCCATGTTCTTCTATATCACTGATGACAATCATATCGGGAACCCCATCTTGAGGAAGGGTACCTGTTGCTAAAAAAAAAAAATAATAATATATCTTTTTAAAAAAACTATTTAAAACAACATATTTATTTATAGTCATTTATAATAAAAAAATATAATTAAAGATTAAAACGTTTGTTTTATAAGTTTATTAATATATATTCAATTAGACAAAACAGATAATGATTGATGTAAAACGATTTAAAAATATATAATAAATAATTTAGAAATCTTTACGGTACTAAATAAATAACGTTCACTTCATTCACTTAAAAAAAAAAAACTTTAAATATAAAATATTTTATAGGAATAAATAGAATGAACTAAACGAGTTAAATTTCAAATAAATAAAGAATTATTTTTTTTAAAAAATGATACTTACCTAACATACCTAAATCTACAGGAGCCATTGTACTTAAATTTCATCAAAAATTCCGAGTAAAGCATATCCAAGGAATGATAGCCATTCAACTGAATATTGATGATATTAAAGCTAAGCACAGAAAAAATGCTTTAAAGTGGTAGTTAAAAGGAAGTACAGTTAGTTCAAAACAGGATGTCAGATACCATCGACACATAGAGATTTTAGCAAGGTTTCGCTGGAAGTTTTTTATGGATAGGGGAAGCATTGATATGCTATAATCCGGAAGAATAAATGAAATGCTATTGAAATAAAATAATTATGGCTCCATATTTCCAAATATCTTTTATTTCAGGCTTTGTTAAAAGATAATCATGTGACTGGTGACCATTAATGTAGAAGCGTTGGCTCAGCATTTAGCTTAATTTTGTTAGTAAACAAGGTCAGTAAGTATAATCCATAATCAAAAGAAAATATTGCACAACCAATAGCAGGATTCTAATAGAATAAAACCCTTTACAAAAATGCATGTCTGGATGTTTTCAATGAACAATAGGAATCACATAAAACTACATTTTCTATGAAAAAAAATCCAGAGACAATTTTTTCCCCTAAAATTTGGTAATATTTCATTTCGAAAATCCAATATTATCCATAATCAGATCAACCGCTTTTATTTTCCTCATTTTCTTAGAATATAATTTTGCGATGATGACACATAAAAAGATAACTCATTTAGACATGCATTCTGAGGGCGGATTTTCCGTCGGATCTCACGCAGAGGACTTATTCAGCAGACGATTATATACACGCGACTTATCCAAAGCAAAAGAAATGAACTGGCCATAAAACCAGTTAAAAATGTTCATTTATTTAATTTGATATAACTTTGGAATTATTAAATAAACACCAAACAAGTAAAAATTAATTATTATTTTCACATTTATTTATTTTTCTCGAATCGAACGGCTACGTTCATAGTAAAATATAAAGCTGGCAGACAATGATCTTTGTGCAAATGTCCAAGCTCCTTCAATTAAGCAGCTTTAAAAAATACTGCCATCTAGTATTTATTTTCAAACTAAATATTAAGAGAAGAATATTGTTTAATGTACTTATATTTAACAAAAAAAAAAGTTAATTAAAATAATTTTATGAACAATTAGCAAATATAAAAGAAATATATTTAGACTTAACAACAATTCAGTAGCTATATATAATTTATTAATTAAGTGATAGTCATTTTTAATCAGATGCTGAATTCAGGCTGGGGGGAAGAGTGGACACATTTAATGAATAATGATCTTGTATATGGGATTAACTGTTAATAGTTAATAAGCTGTGTCTTATTGAGAAAAGATTCATTAATAAAATTAATAGGAAAAACATAAAATATGAAATGTGCTCAAGTTGAAAATCAGATAACTATGAGAGAAGAACAGCTAGACTATGTAACAATCTTTAAATACTTGGGAAGTTTGATATCAACAAATTGAAGGGATAAGCCAACAACTAATGAAGATTTTAATAGAAAATAAAGATGCTTAACTCTCAAAAATTACTTCATTAAGCGCTATATCTAGAATGTGGTCTTTTATAAATAGAGATTTGGTTACTACTAGATCTGGAAAAAAAATTATTAAGAAATGTGATATGTGTTGACATCACATGATGAAAATTCCATAGATGGCTAAGATGAAAAATCAGAAAATGCCAACATTTATTAGAAAAGACTTGAGACATTTGTAATGGTACTTCTTATTATTGGAAGGAAGACCGGTATGTAGAAGACCTAGAATGGAATATCTGGATGGACTTAAGGGAAAGCAGACTTATAAATTTATGAAAAGTTTTTCATTAAAAATAAGGCTGAAAATTTTATACCCACCAATCGGAGAATTGGGAAGAGAAAGAGTGATCGAATAAAATAATCTTTTGCAGCTTACAAAGTCTAGATTCTGCATCTAATATAATCATTTATTTATGCCTTTTCATTACCTTCATTTTGTTTTTATTTTATTTACTTCACTAAATCATTTAGATTACATTAGTACCCAGTTATCATGAGTTTCTCATTCAATCTCTTATTTCTGTATTAATTTTGACAATGATATAATGTGTTTATGCAACTATATTTTTTCATTTTAAAAAAAAAAAAAGAATAGTTGGTTATTCAAGAGGTCATGTGATATCCAAACTTCAGAGATAATAGATTGAGCTTAAATCCAGAAACTTTTCACCTTCAAATCCATTAATTTATCAATGTACTACTAAATCACACAGAGCATTTCCATATTTTGTTCACATGTATTGTAATTTTTACTCCAATTTTTTCTCTTTTTTTTTAAGTAGTATATAAAATATCTACAGGCCTTGGTGTTTAGAAAACAGTTATGGCTACAGGTTTTATAGATTTGGATTCTTAATTGTAATCTTGCACAAGATACTATAATCAATAATGGATTACTTAAAAACAGAAATTTCATTTATCAAATAATTGTTGCAGTATTTAATTTAAGGATTCCTTCCAACAAATGTAAAGAAAAATAGAAAGCCTAAAAATAGCCTGTCTTGAAAATTTGACTTAATTATCAAATCTAATTTTTTTTTATTTAAGATGTAAAAATAGTTGTTACATTGGTAATGGTAATGCTGGTAAACAGAAAGTTGTAATGGTAATAAAAGTAAGTTTTTAAAAAATATATGTATATAGAGTATGAAATCTTCAAGAATAAAAAAATTACACCCAAAACTATAACATCTAATACATTAAGTTATTGATTAGGAGTAATCATTTTACAAAAATCAATAGAACAAGAACAGTTATACACACAGTTGTTGGATATATATATATTATCTAATGTTAATACAATCCTAGCTAAGAAATTACCATGATTTAAGTCTTATGTAATTACATATAATAAAAGTCATTTTCTAAGGGAAAGATATTTAATTAAGTAGATGGTTACAATTTTTTTTAGAAGGACAGATCTCTATGTAAAAGAAAACTATGATATTGAATATATCTTGATATGAAAGCCATATTTCTATTCTTGAAATTTTTAATCATTTAATCAAAATGCTAATAGTATTAAAAATAATATTGCAAATGGAATTTGTATTTGAATTAATACTGCTTATATTTTCAACAATAGTTTTAGAAAACTCAGAAGAAAATTAAGATGTAATATGTTGGACTATTACTAACCTGTATTGTCTATTTGCGTGTTATTACTAACAAGTTGTTTGTATTTGAAAAGTTTAAATAAAGTTTAAAATTTTCTATACATTCAACATTCACTCATAAATGATGGAAATAGTCCAACATATTACATCTTATAATATAGCATCATTACTAACCTTCAGACAAATAATCAGAAGAAAATTGCTTTTATTTCTTGTTGAATTATAAAAATAGTGTATCAATTCTAATAAAATACTTTTTTTTTTCTTGGAAAAGTTAATATAATATTGATCAGAACAATAAATAATCTTCAAAATATTTTTAAGTAATAGCCTTGACTTTATGAATTTTCAAATGATCTATTGTTTATTTTTGTACAACACTTAGATTAACATGAATATTTTATTTAAGAAAAAAAAAAAAAATTACACCCAAAACTATAACATCTAATACATTAAGTTATTGATTAGGAGTAATCATTTTACAAAAATCAATAGAACAAGAACAGTTATACACACAGTTGTTGGATATATATATTATCTAATGTTAATACAATAGTTGCAAAATAAAATAAGTTCTATCCCAAACGAATTGTTAAGGAATTTGATGTTCATTCTTAGAATCAACTACTAATCAGGTGTCAGCTATTTAAACATTAAAATTGATCATTGAAAGTTTTAAGATATACTGTGTTAATGAGACTTAGAATTTTGTTCATAAATAGTATGCTGCAGATAAGGAATAATTCCATTCTTAGATTTATCAAATGTAAAAACTCTGAATAAAAGATTGCTGTTTCTACTTGTCTAACTAATAAAACAAACAAACTTTATAAGCAATATAAAATTTGATGCTTGATAAGAAGATGAACATTTTTATTCTTAAAAATGTCTGGTGAATTAAAATTGCAAAGGAGTTTTATTTGTTAATTGTGGTCACTTTTATGAAAGCAATATATGGATATAAAATCAATAGCATTTTTTTATCGTAAAGATATTTTGATGAGTATATTTAGATAATTTTTGGAATGATAATACAAAAATTGTTTTAATATCATGACTAATTTTAGTGAGATATCTCTTTTATCAATTAGATTTATTTAAAAGTAATCAGTTTAAAATTGACTTCATAAATATTGATTTACTTATTTATTTTAGGAATATAAGAATCCATTAAGTTATATTTTCTGATATTAAGGATATTAGTATCCTTGTAATTTATAAAGAGAATTGCATCAATTATCATTGAATATCATTATTATTCACTACTGCAAAAATGTCATTGAATCTTTTAATTTTACTAATGAATGTTTATTAGAACCTCAGAATGACTTTAGGAAAGCAAAAAGAATTAGTGATATTGTTTTTATTGTCTGCTTCTTTCAATTTTGTTAAGACAATTCATTAATTAAAATTTATTGCTTAAAACACTGAGATATCCATGTAAATTTATCCCTGTTGAAAATATGCCAAATTAAGTAATAATAATTATTAAACATTATTAGTATTAATAGAAAATTTTTACCAAATAAAAATTGCTATTAAAAAGATTATGCATCATCTTCAATTTGCATTTCTGCTTTGATGACTTTAATCTATAAAATAGTTTGTAGATGGCTTTATGAGGTTGGGGCATCAAAATGGGATATAGAATTGATGATAAATTTTCTACTTTGATTTGAAATAAGAGCTTAATTTTTTTTTTTTCTAAATGTACAGTTCATTGATGACTATATTATGATTTACAATTAAAACATGCTCTACAGGGTGATTTAATATTTTGAAGCAGTTTATAAAGAGTTTGATTTCTTGTTTAATATTCCAAAAAACAAGTTTCATTCACTGATAATCTTTTGATGTGTATAATTATTAACTTAAGAAAATGGATCAATTTAAATATCTCTTATTTTAAAGAAATATGAACTTGCGTATTAAAATGTAGCACAAATTCTATTATGTCTTGGTTGCATTTAAAAGGTAAAAGATAGAATAGTTTTTATACCAATTAAATTAATTGCATGTAGAACTGCTATTTTTTCAAACAGGTTGTAAAGAAACAGATATGAATCTCTTAACATTTAAAAATGCTCCAAAATACAGTATTCTGAAATTATAACAAGTCCGTAGAACCAATTTTAATTATACTGTATTTGGTAATATTGACTCATTGTAAGAGCACAACTGAATTGAATTGAATATAAGAAGTTAATAAATAATAATAATTGTTTTATGTTGATTTCCTAAGACATGTTGAGAATGCTTTCAGCTGATAAAGACAGAATCATACCACTTGAACTACAGGAAGTGTTGTGGAATTTAATTGGAACACAAATTATGTAAATTGCTGATTTAAATATTCCACTTTTTAGATAAGTGCAAACTATTTTTTGGATTATATATAATCAAATATGAAAGTCTGGATTACAGAATGATTATCAAGCTGCTAGAAATTCAGGGGCAATTTATCCACAGTCAAGTACTCCAACTATGCATAAATTAGCTGGGTTTAAGGGATTCTTAAGCAGAAACTTAAATCTTTGCAAATATGAGGCTGATTGAAAAGCCAATATTGACACCTATATTATGTAAATTAGGCTACAGTTATAATGCATTAATTAATACTATTAAGACATTTTATAAAAATAAAAAAAATGGCAGCCATTTTTGCAACAGGCTAACAATAAATCTTGTATTAATCTGCTTTTCATTCCAAGACTTTCACAAAAAATGAAAAAAAATCTGTGCTGACATGTACAATATCAGCTTGAGAATCCCCACTCCTAATCTCAACATATTATTAAATGACACAAAGGACAAGTTATCTCAAGTTCAACCCCCCCTTCCCCAAATAATGTGTAAAATGAAATGCAGCAATGCTTCTTGTACATTGGTATACTGTGAGGAAGCCCGCGAATATCGCTACGATAATTGCACAACATAGATGTGCAAAAAATAATTCTGTGTTTAAATCAGCTTTTCTAGAGCACAAACAGGGGTCTGGCTACATTTTTGACCCAATAAAGGTCAACATTTTATGTACTGAATGTGACGACAGAAATTTAAAAGGTCAAAAAGACGTTTATTTCTAACAATTTCCACGCAATCAACAAAAAGAAAAATAGGGCACAGTTATCTAAAAAGTGGAATATTTAAATTAGAAATTTACATAATTTGTGTTCCAATTAAATTTCATATTGCTCTCTGCAGTTCATAAGTGCTATAATTCAGGCTTTACCTGCTGAAAGTGCACTCAGCATGTCTTAGGAAATCAATGTAGATTTTTTTAAACCAACATTCAAAAGGTTTGTATACTGTTATTACACTTAGCATACAAAAAATAACAAATTGTTTCTAATTACAATAATAATTATTCTGAAAAATATTTTGTAGTACTTGTCTATATAGATGAGATGCTGATTATGTTTTAAGGCTCATCTCAAAGGCATTCTAAAAAAAGAGAGTTTGACTAGGCATAGAGTACAGTGGATAGTTACAATTTTATATTTTTCAGGAAAAAAAAATATAGTACAGCTTAAAGAATCATTTTGTAATACTATGTACTGTAATGGTCAAGATTGTATAATCAGTCATCAAGACTGAAAGACCAAGCAGGGACTCACAACCAGCAGATACGGGTTACCCTCATGATCCTAGTTTAAACCTCTACCTAGGCTTCCCAGCCTCCACCACCTAATTAACATCCTTGATATCACACAGCTTCCCTTCTTCATACAGTGTGATGTACTCAGAGTTCGAACATGGATCTTCTCAGGTTTTTCATAACTTATATCATTACATTATGCTAGCACTTTTAATCCTTACATTATTCTATTTATATTATCATTGTTGGTAGGACTTGGGAATTTAATGATTTCTCTAATGTTACAGAGCTAATATTATATCTATAAGATACAAAACCATGGATGTGCTTGTTTTATAATTAAATGACTATGATATATGACTTATTTAATAGTACCAACTCACAATAATGATGCACATTTAATTAACAATAATGATATGTTTTATTATAAAATTAAAATAATAGAGAGAATAGCTTACAAAATAATAGATTGGAATGATCTACTGGTTTTTACATAGCATTACAGATGGTACAACAATGTTGTGTGTTCTATGTAGTTTAATTGGAAATATTATAATCTATCAGCCCATTCTAGGTTTGAATGTAACAGTTAATGACATTTAATGTGACAATATGTGTATGGGTTCGAGCTTATGTCACCCAGGGTTGTTGTCGAGTGCAGGAAAAGGCTAAATGCAAACATTTCTCGGAAATTGTGGTATTACTAATGTGAATGGAGTCAATGGTTTATAAAATGAAGATGATTGCCTTAGCAATTTGATGGTATGGTTCACTGCTGAAGAGTTGATGTCCCTGGCCACAGAGGTGCATCTGCTTTTAATCATGGGTGCATTCTAGTGGAGAGAGCAAAGATGTGCTAAATGTAGGACTTGGGATCACAAGGAGCCAGGCTCCTGCATGACCCAGACAAGCTCTAATCTATGGATTAGAACCCATGCACATGGCATCTGATCTGCCCTTATGCAGTTCAAATGTGTTAGTTGTTAAATTTAAAAACAAATTAATAAGTTAAATGAGATAAAAGTAATAAATTCCAATGAATTGCATTAATAATCTTTATTTCAAATTTTTTTTTATAATGTAGAAGTGACTATATGCTTTGAACTTTAAACTTTTTGATGATTTGTGTAGAGAAACTAACGAGTGTTTTTCAAGTTTTTTTATTTTTCAAATGAAATTTATGTTCATATAACTCATTTTTTATTTATGTTCAATGTGTATAAACAAAATTTAATACCACATAAAAAATATAACAGAATTTAATACCACACAAAAAATATAACATTCTAACAAAATTTTTCATATGGTTTATTTAATTATTTTTATTGATTTCTTAGGTCCAAACCTATCTCCTTATTTTCCATATATAGAATGTGTTTTTTTACACAAATTTCTTTTATACTGTTTTCAGGAACCAATTTACTGTGTAAAAAGAGAATTAGGTGTGCATTGTAATTTATATCCAAAAAATTTTGTTATGCTGTTTTTGGAAATTATTGGTAAATATATATTTGAATATACATATTTTACAGGAATAATCAATCCTTGGCAATAATTATATAATATCGTTGAAACATTGGAAGAAAACTGTAATAAAAAATGATTCATAAAATGAAAAAGCCAAGATTTGAAAAGAAAAAATATATTAAATAATTTTTTTTAAAGCTTTAAATACAATTGTATGCAGACCAGAAAATAAAGCAACCAAATCCATTTTTTATAATCCTTACATAAATGTATACAAATACTAGAATAACGAAGTGTCCTAATAATATTTGTAATTCATCATAAGCATTATTAATGCATATGTATGTGCATATTGTAACAATATAATGATGCTATCTGAAGGTAATATAATATGACCCATTCTTTATTGAATTAATCCATGATGGGTACCAAACTTTATGCAATGGAATTTTGAATATGCATATCTTTATATTTGTAAACAGTGGTCGTGCTATTTTAAAGACTTCTTTCCAAATGAAAGAAATATCTTAAAATAAATAGCTTATCAGTAAATGAAAAGAGCCAACACTAAGCATAATCCATATGATGTACTTTGAAATTACAATTCTCTGAAATGCCAACATCTATAAAGAAATACAATTTTAAAATACTAATGCAGATAAAACTTACCCCCCCCTCCACATGTAATAAATGAAAATAGAATACACATATAATAACATATCCCTACCAATTGATAACCATGATTACCAACATTTTTATACTTATAATATGTTTTAAACTTATATAGGTGAAGTTTATAAAAATTTTCATAAATAACAACATTTAGTTTAGCACTTTCGGAGTAAGTTTACCCCATATTCATAGCCATTATTATGTGTAAACATAATGAATACAAATTTATGCAAATCATTATCCTGTTCATTTTTTTTTATATTGTAATCACCCTAAGCACTTAAAGATTAATATTCCCTACATTCAATTTTTAAGGACTAAAAGAATTTACAGTGATGAGGGATTTATTCAACAAAATAATATGGTTTTGTATAATAAATATCTTAAAATTCTGTTAGATAGGGCAGTGGTAAAATCTTCATGAGTTGACGGGAAGGAACTTCTTCTATCTTAGAAAAGAAATAGTCAATTGATAGGTATACCACTTGTCCTTATCTTTAATGATGATTTACCTAATATTAATCGAATATTATGGAAACATTTTAATATATTAAATTCCACAGATTGTCTATCAGTTTTTTTCTATCCTTCTAAAGTTGTATATCACAGACATAGGACACATAGGGATAGACTCATAAGAACATATCTAGGACTAATTTTGTATCAGAAAAGGAGTGTTTTTAGTGTGAGGATAAAATATGTTTAACATGCAAACATATTATTGTTATGAAGATGGTTTAGGGGGATACCATTCCTGATTTTAAATGGTATATCCAGTAACTATGTAAATTTTAAGGTATGAACTTGGTATATTTAATAGGTGTTTGAGGTCATTACATAGGTGAGTCATCCAACAGTCTACATATTAGAATGACTAACCATAGGTTTGATGTTTACATAAAAATGAAGACAGACCAGTTTCTAAATATTTTAATTTATCTGATCATTCGATTGATAATTTTTTTTCCATGAGAGAGAGAAAGCAATTTAAGATATTACATACTTATGGTATGAATATGAACATAGGTAATATCACATCATTGAATTACCTAGTTCCTAAGGGATTTAAGCCAATAAATATCACGTTATCACTATTTGTTTGTTGTTGTTTTTTGTTTCTTAGAGAAATATTTTTTAGTGATCTATTTTTATGGCTTTATAACTTGTTTTTTATTTTATATGTGGACTAATAAAATATGTATAGTGATTTTTTTAAATATATAATAATATGTTTTAGGGTTTTTTTTTATATATGTATATAATAATGTATGTAATATGTTAGTTGTTTTTTTTTTAAAGTTTTTTTTAAAGTTTTTTTGTAATTTTTTTGTACAAGGTTTTTGTGTAGAGTCATTTATATTGTACATGCATAAGTATTAAAATAATTTTTAATTTATATTTGTAAATTTTTTATTTTTATTTTTATAGAGTTTTGTACAATTTTATAAGCATTTTATAAGAATTTTATAAAAATGTAATTATTTTCTTTTTTGTTGTTGTTGTGATGCTATGACATATGAAAAAAAAAGTATAAGATATTTTTTGTCAGTTGTTTGATTGATAAGAATTGTATACGTAATGTGTTAAAAGAGGAGGAGATTTTGTAAGGAAAATTTAAAAAAAAAAGTTTTTAAAAAAAAATTTATAAAGAAAGAATTTTAACCTATAGGAATTAATTTTATTATCTGATATGTGAATATTTGTAATTTTTTAATGATTAAATTCTGGAAGTAGCCATTTTGCTTTGCTTTCTGATGAAAATCAGTCTGCTGCTTGAAATATTAAAGCAGTTTTATAGAAAAGTAATTGTGTTTTTTCTTTTATTAATACAATATATTGTAATGGTCAGACTAAGCATATTTTAATGATTTACATTTTTTTTAGATAATTTATACAGATACACCCTGACTTTAAATCTCAAAAAATAGACTGGCACACATGTTTTTAACAATATTTTATTTGATAGACTTTATCTTATCTGTTTTAAATTTACTATATTTGCAATTCCTGGCTAGGTCATGAAGGAATAAGTTGCTCTGATGAATGAATGTAGAACATACAATATTGCATTTAAAGAGGCTAGCACACCATACAACAATAATTTAATTACAACATATAATTATCAGTTGACATATAACTTATTTTTCTCTTAACAAAGCATTTTCTCCAATCTCTTACATATTATTGTTTTTATTACATATGGATGCAGGAAAACAAAAATTATTTATAAAATGTCCAAGATTTTTTTGCTAAGTATAATTTTAATCTTCAATTACATTATAATATTACCACAGTTATAGATAATCAAATATATTTCCCATTAAGCAAACTCAGACTGCCATAAACTTAAAATATAATTCTACATATAGATAAACCTATAAATATAAGACATTTATCTGACTCATAAGTTTCCTAGTATAAACATATATATATACTTATACTGAATATGGGATACATAATTGCTAAATCTTTCTACAATAATATCTATAAGGAATGGACATTTTAAAATCCTAATCCCAATTATATAAAACTACAACTTCCACAGAAATGGCTTGTTTCAAGTCAAATCTCTAATTTATTAAAACAAAACAGGGATGAATTCTCACATATGGATACAGATATATTTAAATTATTTGATAATAATCAAACACCTGCATGTATATACTATAATCTCACCTACACAAAATCTAATTCCCAGCAATAAAATGCAGGGTTGGCTATGGACAAATGAACTCGATGGGTATAATTAAATCAACTTAAAGTTATTAATAATTATTTATTCTAATTATTTAACACTTGGATGATTTATGTATTAGATATATTACATTTAAACAAATATTATATCTTCCATTATTATTATTATTTTTTAACTGACAATTTCTACAAAATAACATTTGGTTAACATGAATTAAAAGAAAATTTCTTTACAAAATTAACATAATGTACATATATAAGAGTGAATCTTTTATTTTTTCTCTCTTTTTTACTTCAGTTGCATTAAAATGCAACTAACTTTAACTAAGCCTTTTTGTTCTTTTTTTAAAAAAACTTTTGCTTCCTATTTTAAACAGTTCATAAAATAAGATATAGCATCTTTAAAGCAGTTACGTATTGTGCTACAAAGGCACAAATATTGGAAGTACAAGTGAAATAGGATTCATTATAAATAAGAAATGGAAGAACAACATTGTGAAGATTAATAGTGTATCAGACAGATTGGTAAAATCAGTTATTAAACTTAATAGCAGATATCAAATGCAGATAATTCAGGTTTATGACTCAACAAGTTTTCATTGTGATGAAGAAGTAAAGGATTTTTATAGATATGAAAAGGGTTTTTGATCAGATGAAGATAATTGAAAAATGAAAGTCCAGTAGGTAAATTTGATTATGGTGATAGAAATGAGAAAGGGCATAGAGTTATGGATTCTTTCTTTGAGAAAAATGTTAAACAGAAATGTACATGGAAAGCAATCAAATGAAGGTACAAAAGAATTGGATTAATTTTGACTAACAGAAAATTGTACTATTCTTAATATTTTTAACATAGGAAGTGATCATCAATTAATGAGATGTAAGATACATGTTAATGCAAAACTAGAAAGACAAAAATTATTAAGGAAAACAATTCCTAATCTTCAGAAATATTCCAATGAATTTAAATTAGAACTTGCAAATTATTTTCAAATATTAACAGATTTTGAACATAATTCAGATTTGAACAAAATCAATAGGAAGATAATTGATACACTTTTAAAAACTGCAACAAAGATACAAAAAAGCAGCAATTGACCAGTAAAATGTCTATTAGAACAAGACAATTTATGAAGAAAAGAAAAAGTATAAAAATATATAAAAATGATCCTTTAAGAAGGATTGATTATCAAAAATTTTGTAAAATGGTGCAAAAATTGAGATGATAATGATATAAAAAAAGTGGAATTGTAAACTAGCAAGGAAAACTAGAGAAGAAAATAAAAGTCTCAAGAATGCAAATAACAGTCCACTAGAGGGAACCAATGACTCCAGTTAACACTGTTTCGGGTTCCCTGTTTCGTTCCCTTTTTCCTAGTTTGAGGAATTAAATTTCTCTAAAACTATCCCTATTAAAAAGGAGAGTTTCTTAGCTCTTTTTTCATATACCAACAATGTAATCACAAGTAAGAATAATTTCACCTTTTATAAAAATGCTATGTAAATATATGGAAGCCACTGAAATTACAAAAGTTTTCTACAGAGGTTTTACCTTTTAATGAAAATTTTCATTTCACTTAATTTTGTTGAATGAATGGAAGAGTCCAGTTGTTGGGAGGACCCCCAGAGGCCTAAATCCTAGTTCTTTTGAGGGAGCGGCTGGGATGAGGGCGCTGTGGTGGTCATTACCTATGTTGGTTTTTCTCATTAACAAGATAAAAAAAATAACATTATTTATGGTGATTCTTTAATGTTATCGTCATGAATGATTTTATCCATGTATTATTGCAAAATAAGTTGCAGTTTGGACTCATGATTCTAATTGCAAGTGATTCACCTTATTTAATTTTATTATGTCCAATGTTGTTATTGATAGGGATGGCCTTTTGCTGTTTGTGTGATTTTCATGATGGATTAGAATGGTTTTCAGCAGAGACATTTTGAAGCTTGGATTTTTTTTCCTTGTTCTCCATAGTTCTCCACAATTTTTCCAAAAGTATTCGGGATTGCTCTCTTGTGAAGATATTCAAGGATCTTTGGAAAAACTGAACAGTAGATTATTTAGTCAGCATTTTATGTTATCTCCAAGTGTTTTCCTATTTCTCAACTTATCTACCACAAATTGGATTTCCCAATATTGTACTCCTACAACACTATTCATATTTGATTTCTAGACTTTACAAATAATTCCAAATTGTACCTTTTAATTAAAATTTTCATTACAGTCAACTTTGCTGACTGAATGAGGCAATCTGGTTGTTGGGGGGGGGGGCAGAGATCTAAATCCTGGTTCTTTGAGGGAGAGGGCTAAGATGAGGGTGCTGTGGGGACTGTTGCTAACATTGATTTTCTCATTCATTGCATTATTGTTATAAACGATTTTATCCAAGTATTATTGCAAAGTAAACCAGTTTGGCCTAATGATTTTAATTGCAAGTGATTCACCCTATTTAAATGTATTATTTCCAATGTTGTTATCTCCAAGTGTTTTCCTATTCTCAACTTATCCATCGCAAATTGGATTTCTCAATATTATATTCCTAAAATGCTACTCATATTTAAACTCTAGACTTTACAAATAATTTCTAATTGTAACACTCATTTGTCTTTAATGGTTAATACACAACCTTTTCACACATCCCTTTCCCTTTTCATATGTATCATTTCCCTTTCACTATGTTGCTCCTGAATTTCATTTTTACTATTCTTTGTAAACCTCTTATTTAACTGTATTTATACCTTTTTTGATGAATAAACTTTCATCACTGAGAAAAAAGAATGCAAATAACATCTTGATATTGATAGGAAACTTATTTTTTTAATAAAAAAGTGAAACTATTACTAAAAAGAGAAATGACATTATGAAATGTATAGAAGAGTTCTATGAAGAATTATATAGCACTAAGGAAAAGTACCTTCTATGACTATTATATCTTCAGAATTGCTCAGGATTTAAAATGAAGAAGTAAGACTTACAATTAAATTTATGAAGAAGGGAAAAGCTTCAGGTAAGGATGGAATTGAAATTGATATCTTAAAAGAAGCAGATCAAGAATTAGAAATTTTTTTGGCAAAGCTATATACCAAATGTCTAAATGATAAAGATGTATCAGATGATTGGAAAAAAGCAATATTAATATTAATATTTTTAAAAGGTGTTAAAGAAGATATTATAAATTACAAAGTTATCAATTTTTATCAGTTTTATATAAAAATTTTACCAAGATAATTACATCTCACCCACAGTTTACTTTGGATTTTATAACCAATCAAAAGAATATGCTGGATTTAAAAGTGGTTTTAGTATAGTAAATCATATCCAGCTATTGAGAGAAGTCATAAAAAGAATGAATGAATATGAGATGCCATTATGTTTTGGATTTTTAGATTATGAAAAGGCATTTGATTCTATAAATGTTTCTTCAGTCATTTTTTAAAAATGCAACAGCAACAATTAAATTACAAAGTGATACTAAGAAGATTAACATTGAGAAGGGTGTAAGATAGAGTGATTCCATATCTTCAAAACTTTTATAGCAGTTTTGAAAAAAATATTTTGTGAATTAAAATAAGACACTAAAGGAATAAAAGAAAATGGAAATTATTTAAGTCAGCAATTTAACGGACTAATGTAATGTTCAATGGAATTTCTCAAAAGAAGAAAATAAAAGTTGACAATGAATTAGAAGAAGTTAACAACTACAAATACCTTGGTCAGATTAATACTACAGATAGAAACATAACGGATGAAATTAATCATAAAATTAAACTTGGTTGCAGTGCTTTTACTATAAATAATTTAATATTAAAAGAAAATATGCCTATGTGTTTGAGAAAGATTTTTAATAAATGTGTTTTACCAGTTCTTACTTATGAATCTGAGATTTGGACACATAACAGAAAAGCAATACAGGACTTTAAAGCACCCAATAAAGCATGGAGAGATGCATGTTAAAAATAACAAGAAGAGATTGAAAAGGAAATACATGATTGAGAGAATTACTGACATCATAAAAGAATTAAGAGATTGAAGTGGAGTTGAGCTAGACATATTGCTAAAAGAGATAATAATAGATGCATAGTTGAAATCTTAAACTGAATTCCAAGAGATTGTAAAAGATCTAGAAAGAGATCACATATGAGATGGATGGATAAAATAAGGAAAAGTGTTGTGATATTGTGGAGAAAAGAGATTAGAAATCAGAGAAGATGGATTGAACTTGGAGAACCCTTCATCCTGCAGTAGATTGATAATGGTTAAAAATTATATACAATATATATATTAAGCAATTATACAAAGAAATCAAAAGTTAAAAATAAGAATGTTAATATTTATAATATTGTTAAAGATATATGTAATTACTAAATTCATTAAATATTTGTATTCAGTAGAATCTATGATGTAAAATAATATATCATCATTCAACCATTATCAATCCACTGCAAGATGATCTTTCTAAGTGTAATCCAGTTTTTATCGTCTCTAATTTCTCTTCCTCATGAGTCTAGCACATTTCCTTATTTCATCCATTTCACATGTGGTCTCTTTCTTAATATTTCACAATCTCTTGGAATTATGTTTAAGATTTTATCTATTATAATCTTTTCTAACAATATGTCCAGCCCAATTTCATTTCAATTTTTTAATTCTCTCACCCTATAAATTTTGTTTTTGATCTATTCTTGCTGTTCTTAACATATCCATCTGTAGTTCATTATGTTGGCTATAGTTTCTGTATTGCTCTTCTGTTAAGTATCCAAATTTCAGATCCATAACCAAAAACTAGTAAAACATATTTATTAAAACATCTTTCTTTTCAAATTCATAGCTATATTTCCTTTCAGTATTAAGTTATTTCTACTAAAAGAACTCCATCCAAGTTCAAGTCTATGAATAATTTATGCATTATGTTTTTATCTGCATTAATAATTTGATGAGGTTATTTATAGTTTCATTAAACATTACTTTAGTCTTTTTAGCATTTATCTTTAACTACCTTCTTACTTTATGTAATAACTCTTGCAACATTTTCTGAAGCTCTGAAGCATTATTTTCAGAAACAATTACATCAACTGCAAAATCTAGAAATAATTTCCATTTATTTTTCTTCCCTTAGCTTCTCATTTTAATCCATAAAATACTTCTTAGAAACCTGTTATAAACATTTTGAATAATGTGGAATTATTATGTCACAGATTCTTCTCAATGTTAATCTTCTTTGTATCATTATGTAATCTAATTATTGCTGTTGTATTTTGATAAATATTTTTCAGAATATGATAATATTGGGATGATGATCCAATGATTTAATCACTAAATAAAGGCTTATGGAATCAAAAATCTTTTCATAATCTACAAATTCGAAATATAATGGCAACTTATATTCATTTGTCCTTTCTTTAACTTCTCTCAATATCTGAATATGATCCATTGTGGTAAACCAACTTACATACACTTGTTCTTCTGGTTGGTTAAAATTCAAAATTTATTGCAGATGAGTTGTTATATCTTGGTAAAAATTTTGTATAGAGCTGATAAAATATGGATAGATCTGCAATTTGTAATATCTTAATTATCATCTTTTAAATATCAGTATTAATACTGCATTCTCCCAATCATCTGGTATATCTTTATCATTAAACATTATAATTACATAAAAATCTGCACCATGATGCCAATATGGCAATGCTTGGAATCAATAATCAACAATTACTCTCTAAGATCATTTCTTCATTTAAAATGTTGGACAATTCCAAAGATATAGTGGTTGTATGCAATAGTTTTTCTTGTTTTTATTACTAAGTAATTCTTTATAAAATACTTCCATTCATTTCATGATGTCATCTCTTTTTTTAATAGTTCCTTCTTCTTATTGCAGAAGTATGTTTTTTTATAATATCAAGATAATGTTTTACACTTTTGATATTTTTAGTCTCTTCAATAGTTTCCTTGATAGTTCATAATTATATTTTCTTATATTATTATTTCTTTTTCATACCATTTTACAAAATTCTAGATATTCAATTCTTCTTAATGGATTTTTATATTCCTTCTTTTTTATATACATTGTCCTGTCTCAGTAAAAAACTTATTGAACAATTGATTTTTTGTACCAGCTATCTTGTTGCAATTTTTAAAAGTGTATGCTTCATATTGATTTAGTTCAAATCTGAATCATCTTCAAAATATGTTAATTATTTTAACATGATTTGCAAATTCTAAGTTAAAATTATTGGAATATTTCTGAAAATTAGGAATATCATTATCATTCATCTCACTAATCAATGACCATTTCCTGTGTTGAATTTATTAAGAACATTCCAATTTTGAAATACATATTTTTTGTAAGTTAAAATATAATCCAATTCTGCCATATCTTCATTTGGATGCTTCTATATCTATTTTCGCTTAGCATTTTTCCCAAAGAAAAATTCATAATATAGGTTTTTTCTTCTGCAAAATCCATAAATCTGTGTCTTCTCTTATCATAATTAAATTTACATGGAGTATCTATCTTTTTTCAGTTATTTACCCTTGCATTAAAGTTTCCCGTGACAATTTTAAAATGTTGTTTGGTCTTATCAAAATTCTTTTGTATATCCATAAAAAATCCTCTATTTTTTATCACAATATGAACTTATTGGAGAATAAAAGTGAGTTATGTGCCTTTGATATATTCCACTATATAGAAAAAATTTCTTTTATTTTAATTTCTTTCATTTGATAATAGGTTAAATTTCACCTAATTGTAATTTAAAACTATATAGAGGGGAGATCTCAAGCTATTAATAAAAAAGTATGCATAGAAACCACAAGCTTTCTTAATAATGAGTTTAACTATTTACAGATTATAGGTAAGACTTTATTACTTTATGCAATATTAGATACCAACACTATGACAATTATAATGTTCAATCTTAAAACTGAAATGTTTGTTACAATTAATTTATTAATTAGATCTTGTGTTAGTAAAAATTAATTATACAGAATTTTAGTTTTAGTCATATATTCCAAATAACAATTTTCATATCGTTAGGAAGAGGCTCCCGAAGTATAAAATAATGCTTACAAAATCCTATTTCTGAAATATACTCACTAAGTATAGGAATATTAGTTTTAAAATGTTGTTTGGTCTTATCAAAATCCTTTTGTATATCCATAAAAAAAATCCTCTATTTTTTATCACAATGTGAACTTGTTGGAGAATAAAAGTGAGTTATGTGCCTTTGATATATTCCATTAAGTTGGATAATTAATCTTGCCACTCTATCTGATATGTTATTCTTCCATTTTTTATTTATAATGAATACGACTTCATGTGTGCTTTCAATATTTGTAATAGTTACATGTCCATTTTTAAATCAATTATCTCTTAATCTTTTCTTTTAACTCCACAAAGTCCAACGATGTTTTATTTAATATTAAAGTTTTATTTTTAATTTGTGCAATTTTTTTCACATTAAAATGATCTGAAGTTGTAAGTATCTAAATAAAAGTTTATCATCAAATTGCAGTCTGTTTCACAATCAGATGATTCTTAGCACTCTAGCTTTAGCCACCAAACACTGCCTTGGCTGGCAGCTTTATAGCCTTTTGGGAATAAGGGCTATAATTTAATTGTCTATCATGATTGTACTTATCTATTTTAAAAAAGTTAATTCACACATATGTATACACTCTGCCTTCAAGAAACCTCAACTGATATTTTATTTAAGAGCTATCAGGCAAGTGGAAAAAAAAGACCATGACATTTCTTGATCTTAAACTCAGAATAAAAATCCAACCCCACATTGGCAGATGCATATTGGGGAGTAATCCTCTGGGTTCATATTCTATATAAATAATGACATAGTAGTAATAGCTACAATGGAAAGAACACATGGAGTGATCATTAGAAATTTATCCTGCTCAGTTTCTTTTTAGTTAGCATCAAACTTTTTCCTGCAGCTAATGTATTATGTACAATGTATTATACAATTATATCCACTTATGTACTAATATGTATTAATTGTGTATGGCTATATATATATTTATTTAAATATTGTAGCTCTGATGAAGATAGCTGGTTAGTTGAAACTATATAAAAATATCAAGGAATTTCCATTGGATTGCTGAATCAGAGATTGCTGCCTACGGTTAAGCATTCTTTGGAATTGAATTTTGGTCATTAAATAACTTTCTTTTTCCATTTAATAGTTGATTGCAGTTAATTGCAGTACTGCACCAAAAGCATGCTTGAACTATTAATATTTCACATTTTGATGTACATATATTATATACATATTTTGATTAAAAAATCTATTTTCAAAAAGACAAATAGTGAAAAATTCAAAGATTTAAAATATAAATATTTTATATTTTAATAACTCTTTTTCAGGAGAAATAATAGTTAGAAATAAAATTAAAATACACATTTTTTTTCTCTGTTCTAAATAAAAGTTACTTCCATTTTCTTTTTAGAACTAATGAATACTGTTATATCCCAATGACGCTATATCAACGTCAGTGTGGGGGAGCATGGTAACTATAAATAAACTCGTGCAAATTTGAGTCAATAAAGAAAGTTTATTCATTGTTAAATAACAAAGTAAATAATAATTAGAAATTTCATTAGAAATCCCCATAGTCTATATATACGTTTTTGTTTGTGTGTGCCAATTTCTACACAATATAATTATAATTCACTGCATAGTGTTTTAAATAAATAAAGTTCTTCATGCATGAATTCTGTTATGACTGCAAATATACATATACGTTATGAGTGACAAACCTACACGTTGGCAGTTATCATATCAACAATATGCTGACTATCATCTACTGATGTATTATGCGAAACATACTCGCAATTATTCACTTCCTTACGCACATACCACTAAGTCTTAATGGATTGTTTTTTTATGAGACTATTTTTTGCATAATTATACTTCATTTGCATAATTGCTTATTAATATACATTTAAATGTATGATTTACATATGTAGATTTTATAAAATAGTATAATGATAAGAACATTTTATTCATATACTGTCTGCAATATTTATATGATTAAATAATAAACTTTATTTGCATTGCATATATAAATAATACACGCAAAGACAGTCCAAATACATAATTCTTCTGAGTTTTATGACTAATCCTTCATCATTCTTTAATATGCTGTATCAAAAACAAAATAAATATGAATACTGAAAAAATATATTTTCAAATATTTTAAATATCTAAAATAAATGTCGATCATCCACTCTTAATGTGTCATATACAATTATTTAATTTTTAATTTAATTAATATTTTATAGACAGTATTATACATGAAATTTTTACAATGAAGATAAAATGGTCAGAATATGACTTTAATTTTTTTAACCATGCATATTCAGTTAAAAATCTCAATTCTTTTTGCATTATTACCATACTGTTTATTCTATTAATTCTTATTTATAACTTTTCCAAAATATTTTTTAAAATTGATAGAGTGTGATAAAAAATGAATATTGTTTACATCCAAGCTGTTTTTCACAGAGGCAAAACTCTCCATACAGTAGCGCCCACTCAGTGTAAGCCAGAGTAATCACTAGATGCAGGAAGATTTGTACATAAAATTCCTATCTAGTACTTTCTTATCCAATATCTCAGAATAGTTTTTAGCTTGTGGTTTTCATCAGTGAGGAGTCTTGAATCTGAGAGCACTGCACCCAGATATCATGGTCTAATGCAACCCTCCAGCAGCCATCTTTTATTTTTTTTAGCTAATTATAAAACTTTGAATTCAAAATGAAAAAACAATAATGTTTTCAAGTTAAGCTCATTAGCTTGTGTAGTTGTATAAATTTGAACTCAGTTCAGCATCCATACTTTGTCTTTGGTTCTTTAATAATCACAATCACCATCATTCTATTAGATATAATCCTGTGAAAAACAGCTTGTGTAAGCATAAAGAATGGTGATCATGTGATGTTTGATGGTTTAATATCAATCATGCCCAATAGAATTATAGTCTCTGTGATTATTAAAGAACCAAAGACACCAAAAAGTATGGATGCTGAAATTAGTTCAGATCTATACAACTATACAAGCTAATGAACTTAGCTTGAAAACATTATTGTGTTTTTATTTTGGACTCAAAGCTTTATATTTAGCTAAAAAAAATAAAAGGTGGTTGATGGAGGGTTGCATTAGATTCTAAGATCTAGATGCAATGCTCTCATATCCAAGGTTCCTCACTGATGAAAGCCACAAGCTAGAAACTAGTCTGGGGATATTGGATGAGTATGCACTAGATAGGGATTTTGTGCAAAAACCTTACTGCATCCATTGATTATCTGGCTTGCAATGAGTGGCACCACTGTATGGAGAGTTTTGCCTTTGTGAAATATAATATTTTTGTCAACATATATATACAAACAATTTATAATAAAATATCACTTTTATTTAAAAAAAAAAAAGATTTTTTAAAGTATTGATTAACATTATTTAATTTGTTATATTTTTCTTTCATGGACGTGTAATGTATTATTATACACACACTATTTATACATATAAAGATATGTTTCATATCAAACGGATTTTAAAAAGTTGCTGGAAATTGAATATTTTTGTCAATTCTAAAATAAAGACTGATATGATGAGATATAAGGCAGTTTTATTTTGTTTAAAAATAGTTAAGATTTTACTTCATTAACGCTTAAATAAATTAATATATATATGTGCTCTGCGCACAGGTAATGAAGCTATTAATAAATTGTCAAAATTTTTACTGCCAAGCGCTTTCGGGACAGTCTACAGTCCCATATTCATGGCGAGTTATTCTGTTAATAACTGTAAAACTATGCAAATTTTATGCAAATTTATATGCAGATGTTACGTGGACCATTTATGAGATAGGGAATAGCAGGCCTCTCTTCTGTTGATTGCCGATGGGTCAGCCACAATGAAGTAAGCTTCCCTAACTTTACGTTTGGTGTCGTTTGTTTCAGAGCAAACGACACTGGCTGTGGTAGGTAGAAAAGCATGTCCAGAGTTTCTCTCATGTTCGACAAAAATCGAATTACCTTCATACTTTGTTTTGGTTTTATTGTAAAGGTATCGGTGTTGAGCTACACTGGTGGCAATGTTAGTTTTGGTCTCTCCATAATATGTTGCCATACAATTTCTTTGGGGGCAGGTAATTTTGTACACAACTTGAGGGGGGAGTTCAGGTTTGATCCTGTCTTTGGTATTATTTATCAGTCTATTGGTGTTGAGAGATGAACGGAAAGCGACTTCAAAGTCACATGATAGTTGATTGATAAGGCTTTTAGCTGTAGAGTGAATGTATGGGATTAAGATTCTTGGTTTGTTTTCTTTCTTGTGGTTGTGGTTTATTTTATAGAAAAATTTGTTGACTTTTCTGTTGATGGATGAATAAGTGTGTCCAATTTTCCTTAAATCAGTTATATAATTGATGAGATTTTTTCTTTTATCTGCCTCATATTTGCACAAGTTATGGTTCCTAAACATGAATGAAGAGAGGGCTGCAAGTTTGTGTGAGTGAGGCGCGTAAGAATTAGGGTTTGTCAAGCCTCTTACTTCCAAAGGAAAATTGGACACCCTTATTCATCCATCAACAGAAAAGTCAACAAATTTTTCTATAAAATAAACCACAACCACAAGAAAGAAAACAAGCCAAGAATATTAATCCCATACGTTCACTCTACAGCTAAAAGCCTTATCAATCAACTATCATGTGACTTTGAAGTCATTTTCCATTCACCTCCAAACACCAATAGACTGATAAATAATACCAAAGACAGGATCAAACCTGAACTCACCCCTCAAGTTGTATACAAAATTACCTGCCCCCAAAGAAATTGTACTGCAACATATTATGGAGAGACCAAAACTAACATTGCCACCAGAGTAGCTCAACACCGATACCTTTACAATAAAACCAAAACAAAGTATGAAGGTAATTCGATTTTTGTCGAACACGAGAGAAACTCTGGACATGTTTTTCTACCTACCACAACCAGTGTCGTTTGCTCTGAAACAAATGACACCAAACGTAAAGTTAGGGAAGCTTACTTCATTGGCTGACCCATCGGCAATCAACAGAAGAGAGGCCTGCTATTCCCTATCTCATAAATGGTTCACGTAACATCTGCATATAAATTTGCATAAAATTTGCATAGTTTTACAGTTATTAACAGAATAACTCGCCATGAATATGGGACTGTAGACTGTCCTGACAGCGCTTAGCAGTAAAAAATTTTGACAATTTATTAATAGCTTCATTACATGTGCGCAGAGCACATATATATATTAATTTGTTTAAAAATGTATAATGTACTTAAAATAAAATAATAATTAATTCTATGTAGCAGTTTTTTTTATACATAAAAATAATCTGTGCATTAAAAAGTGTTTCCTTATATATGTAAGAAGTTATGGGTTCACAAAACTTTCCTAAAAATTGATTAATATTGATTATTATTTAAAAAAATAAATTGTTTTGCTCAATTATTCATACATATGAGGAAAATCACTGCTGGTAAACTAGACACCCCTGAAGAATTATTTGTTTATTGGTTATTTATATTTTTAATTCAATATTACTTCGTATAAATCCAGTTCATTAGAAATATAAATATTATTGTATAAACAAATATTCTTATTAGATATAGATATTTTCTCTAGTATTTATCATAATTATCTAGTTGTTTGTATCTATTCTTTAGTTTTGTCCTATTTAATTGGAACCCTTTTATGGATATAGATGATAAATGTGCCATCATTTGTTCAATAACTTTGACTTGATTTATTAGGCATTTGTTCTCTCGTAAAGGAACATGATTACATATCAGGCTTGCAATAGTCAACCCTATTCTCCCATCGTCTAAAGAGTCTAAATTATAAATCATGTGATTCATTTTTAGACTTCTGCAACTCTATACATGACATTTAATGTATTTTTTAAAAAAGGGGAGAAATAATAAAATTTTAAGTAAAGTAATCTATTGATGTTAATTGTGGATAAATAATGTAAGTTGGAAACAGTAATTTTTATTAAATTAATGAACTCAGGTCAGGATAATAATCCTCAGTTGTAAAGATATCACCACTAAAATGTGCCAATCAAAGAATTTATTTTGTTGATCATAAGTGCTTTAAAAAAGCTTGCCGATTTAAGCATTATAAAGTAAACTAGCAACATGTTATAGAAAAGAAATAAAACATTGGTGGATTGAAAATATTGCAGTGAAAATTTGTTGATCCAGATAAGAGATACTGAAAAAAAAACTAAATTTGCAACCTGCATTAATAAAATTTTCAACTTTTTTTTAAATTTTTATCAATGGTTTTTTCATTTCAGTTCTTTCCTATGATGACTATCTACCAGGATAGAAACTGATATATATTCATCTCTTGAACAATCTTTTCTCATCAGGTGAAAGATATCAAACACCTAAATCTCCATGCCTGTGTTAAAAAGTCAATATTTTTTCATTAAACCATTGCTTCACAAGATAGGGATTGGTTTACCCTTCTTGAATTATTAAAATTTTTATATGTTTGTACAAGCTACTTTAAGTAGTCCATCTTTAAAAATAGGTTTCAAAAATACACTTAAATTAATTATTAATGTTTAGCAAAAAAGATCTCATAAAATGGAAATTGTACATTTCTTCATTTCTATTTAAACTACCTAGCTTTTTTAAAAATTCCTCAGACATTTTTTTTAAAATTTGACATCGAGGTAACTTTTTTGCATAGACAGACAAAGTGTATCTTGAATATCAATGAATCTATTAAATTATTTATTTTGTTTGTCACAGGAATTATGTAGATCAAGGAATAGGTGCATCAGTATAAGAGGCTGCTCTTATCTTTTCAAAAGTCTCTATTTTGTGTTTTGCTTTGAGAGTATCCTCAGACCTCATCAAAATTATAACAAAATTATGGTGCATGTGCTTAGGGGATATATCCTTCTGTTTAAATTACATATGATATCTGTGGTAGTAAATAAAATTGAATATTACATAGTATTTAATAGTTCATAATATTAGCATGTAGAAAATTGAAAAAAAATTGCAAACGTTAATATACAGAAAGAAATTAATGGATGTAAAGTGAATAAAGAAACTTCTTCGTGTACCTTAAACTAAAACACTTTGGATTAGCCTATATAACTAAATTCAGATAAAAAAGATAAGATGGGTGCTCATTTCTACTTTTCCTTTCAAAATTTATATATATATGGGGGCATACACTTGTTATGTGCCATGAGACATTACCGTCTCAAAATATATAAGATATGAAAATGGTATGAAAGAAACAAGCAGACAAGAAAATAAAAAAGATATAATAATAAGGGCAATATATATAAAGGAATATGTTTCATTCATTGAATTCATCATAATCTGTGTCTACTTATAATCAACATTCTTATTCAACTCTTAATTTTATATTTAGATTGCTAAACCAACTAAATTTTGAGTAAACATTAGTTCAAAATTAAGCTTGGTTTGAACCATATTGGGATCCATTTAACAGCTACAGGGATAAGACTTGTTATTCATGCCACCACATTACTCACTATTATATGAAATAAAAAGAAATATGAAATATTTTATAAAGAACTAGAAAAAAACTGTTGCATAAAAAACTGTTATGAAGATATTTTTTCTTTAAATTAAATTTATCTCAATGTATATATAAACAAAGGGAATAAATCACCATTACATTCCCAGATTATGAATTAAAATCACCCTAAAAATAAAGGACTGAGAATCTGCATAAGCATATCTTTGTCAACATTGTTGGTAATTCAGGGTGAAATTAATTTATCAGCCAGATTGAATATGGCACTTAAGAGTATTAAACTTATAATCAATTATACAAAGACTAGGACAGAATCTCACTTTTAATATCTTGATTGTAATAATTAAATAAAATTTAATATATAAACTTTAAATTAAACTTAGCCCAATGTATATTTTATTCTAAATTATGAGCAATGTTGACAATACTTATAAACACAAGAGCTCCAGGAATAGATGGAATCATTCTATTTTTGATTATTTGTTCAACATTTAGAGTGCTTTTAATTCATAATCTGGGTGAAAGGTCTTTTTGATCCTTTACTTTGTTTACATGAAAATATTTTATATAATGTGATTTTATATAACATAATGATTCTGAATTTGATTCTCAATTAATGATTGTCATGATAATGATAGCCAAGATATAAATTCTTATTTTGTAGAAATTGTACCGAAAAACTCTAAAAAAAACCCACAAGTTATATTTCCTGATCATCAACTTATATCAATATGAGGTTTGAACTAAGAATTGTATCATCCAGTAGCTTCATTTAAATCAGTATACTGTATAACAAATAGATTTCTGAAGTGTGACATCCATTATCAAAAATTATATACTGTAAAGAAATAACTTCTCATCATATCTAATTTCTACTCTATTAATATTGTGACATAATCTCAATCTAGAGCATAAGCACACTCAAAAACGTAAACAAATTATTTAAGTATGAAACAGAAATGAAATAAAATTTAGATATGAATGATATAAACATTAAATTTAATTTTAAAATACAAAAAAAAAAATTTAATTAATTAAAACAATTCATGGTTAGGATGCATGCATGGATATAATACAATCTTGCATTAGTATATCAGAAAGATATTACTAAAGAGAAAAGACAAATTAATTTATAAGAAGCTACAATGTCAAGCTTTCATTAACCAATGTCATTTTGTTATATCTTCCCTGACACACACAATTTTTTATATATTAATATTACTATTTTATATATATTAATAAAATCATGTTATATGTCATATGACCTATATAGCTTGCATTTATCAATATGTAATGTAAAAGAGCATTCCAATAGCTCTAAACAAGCTTTTTTTTATTATTTTTATAATAAATGCTATAAGAGAAAGCATTCAAATCATTTTTATCCAGGATTGTCCCAATCCTTAGACCAGTTTTGAACTAAGATATGATGAAACTATTTTAATTTAATTTAATTTAATTTATATGGGCACAACCTGAGATTAAGCATCAGGAAACAGACTGGCATATTTAGATATTTAAACAATATTAGTTTTAATATGATGATGACTACACAGTGCCTATTTGCAATAACTAGCTAGATCATAAAGAACATAAGTTACTCTCAATAAATAGACATAGAATAAATATGTAAACCAGACAATATTAAAAAGATGTTAACACACTATTGAAAACAATAACAAAACTATAGTTCATTACAAAATATAATTGTCAGTGACAATATAACTTTCTTTTTTCTTTAAAATAAAACTATTTTCAATCACTTATATATTATTGTTTAAGTTCACATGCATATAGGCAAACAATAATTGTTTATAAAGTGTCCAAGGTTTCTTTGATTAATTTTGACATTAATCTTCAATTACATTTTATAATATTAATAGTTTTATGATCAAGGGCATTTGCCATATAGCAAAACCCTGGTCTTTAATATATTTAAGAATACAACTCTGCACAGATGAGATCATAAATATAGGACATTTATTTAACTGATTAGCTTCCAGCATCGACACATGCATATGGAATAAATATAACTTATACATCTTTCTATAACAGTAATTATACAGAGTGGCCACTTTAGATCCAAATCTTGATTTAATAATACAACTTTACTACAGAAATGACTCTTTTGAGTCAAATTCCTACTATAGTAGAACAAAATCTGAATGAATTCTCCCATATAGATACGCAAATATTTTAATTATTCAACAGTGAACAAACAACTGCATACACATGCATAAAATCTAATTCACAGCAATAAAAGAATAGTTAACTTATGTATAAATGAACTTCATCGCGATTTAAATGATCATTAATTAAAAATTACTTATAATTACTACTCTCATTATTTAATTCTTGAACATTTTATTTTTCTACCAGTATATTCTGACAATTTCTACAGAAAACAATTGATTAATATATATATTAAAGAAAAGTTGTTGTTTTTTTAAATACTAACAAATCATACTCTATATATATAGCTAGTAAATACAATAGAGGATGAATTTTTCTTTTTTAATTTTTTTTTAACTTCAGCTTCATTAAAATGCAATTAATTTAACTTTTTTTTTTTTTAAAAAAAAAAAAACAACCTTCATTTCCTGTTTTAAATAATTCATAATATAAATATAACTCGTTAGTATTAAATATAAACTAAAATAAACTTTAAAATGGTTAAGATACAATCCAAATAGTTTATTTTTCAACTTCCATTGTTTGTTTTCTTCACAATGGCAAGTATTAAACAATTTACATATGGACATGATATCTTTTAACAATCTCCAGTTTTGAAATTTGAAGTAAACATTGTTTTTTCGAAGAGATTTGTTTGAAAATAACATGTCAAGTTTAGATGTCCAGTGTAGATTTCAGAAGTTGGCAGTAGTTCCTCTTTTACTCAGTCAGCATGATGAAAGTTCGATGTTGCTTGAATACAGTGCGAATCCAGAATGCCTGCTTTGAGAAAAAATGACTATACAAGTTATATTTCTTGTTTTGAACACTTGATCTTATTTTCATAGGTTTTGGTAACGTTGTTTTTCACATCTTTCATGTTTTATTTTTGACAGCTTTATGACTGAATTTTATTTTAATTACAAGGATTTGAAAAACACTTTCATTGTTTAATTGAATGAATCTGCAAAACAGTTGATTATTAAATCTCCTGATTTTTTTGTTAGTTTTCAAAAACAGTTTAATATTTTTTTAATTTAAGTGTTTAAAATCTTTTTTTGAAAACCGAGTTGTTTTGCAATACATTCTTTGATAAAAGAGTTTTAATATATTTTACTGGATTCATATAAATTTAAATATTTTGTTTGCAAACCTATTACATTTTTTAATATGACAATAATTTATACGTTTGAATATTGCCTATTATTAGTATCATTTATATATATAATTTTTGAATGCTATATTTATTAACATCCTCACAACTATCATTTCTCATCCATGTGGAAGACTCCATCGTCAATACTGAAATGAATAATAAATTGTTTATTTCAAATTCTCAATCTTTGAAACAAAAAAAAAACCTAACAAAAATTTATTTATCTGAACTTCTCTTGTCAACCATCTGGAATTTTACAAGTTGTTTTATCCAACTTATTGGTCTTTCTTATAACATTTCCTTGCAGTATTTTAAGGTTGAGCTTTATCTAGAAGTTTTTCTTCTATGGTAATTCTGGAGAAGACTTAACTGCTGTGGGAAAATATTGACTCTCTTTTATTCTCAGTTGTAAATAAAATTGATGTTCAATTGTATTCTTCTCCTGCTCAACTCAGTCTAAATACAGCACATCCATATGCATTATTGATATATTAAAAAGTTTATTAGTCATAAGTTTGATGTTTAATTTATGTTATTGGATTTCTTTATTCAATATATTAATCAGCTTGGATAAGTTTTCATTCAATTTTATGTTAATACTGATTTCATTTGTTTTTGGGATACACTAAAATTTTTCTCTGCTTCTTTTGCCTTTTAAATGTTTTTTCGTCACATTCTTTTGATCCATTTGACTTTTGTTGTGAGCCTTCAGACTTATGTTCATGAATTTGGATTTTTAATTTTATCAGTTCTTGGTCACTTTCCATTTCTTTTCATAATTTTAATTCACTATCATCCACATGCTTTAATTCTGTAGATTCATATTCTACTATTTGATCTTTTATTTGAATTTGTTCTAGTTGAATTTCTATTTCTTGTACTAATTTAATGTCACTGTTTTTATCTTGTTTCGATGTATCATGATCATCTTCAACCATTTGGTCTTTTATTCATATCTGCTCATGCTCACTTTATACATTTTCATCTAATAGTTGTTTTTAAAACTTTTGGTATAAGTCATCTGATTTCTCTTGATCTATCTGACCATCAATCTTTATGACCATTATCTCTTTGTTTTCCTCATTTAGGCTTTGTTAATTAATTGAATCTGCAAATTTCTTCTAATTTTTGACTTATTTGCTGAAATTGCCAATTCATCTGCTTTTGACTATCTTCCATCCTCAATTCCATTTGATTAAATAATGTTCTAATTATCTAAATCATGTCAAATTATGATGATGTTACAATATTTAAAGGTATTTTTATCTCTTCATAAGTCTGTTTTTGCTACATTTGTTTACATATATAAGTATCTGGATCAACATTATTCATATTAGAAATCTCTAAATCTTCTTTCTTCATACTATCTTCTTTACAGCTTGTTTCTAAACTTTCTTTTGCAATCATTTCTTGCTCTTCCACATTCTTCTTGCTTTCATTTTGTATTTTATTAATCTGAAAATTTTCTCTAATGTGCAACAAACACATTACGTTCAATATATCTCTAACTGGATTCACTATCAACTGTACTACATTATCTCCTAAATTATCCTGGAACCAGCAAGTACTTGAATACTATTTTCAATCCACAACCTTGTTTGCATTTAGTTGTTTTTTTAATATAATTACAATATACAGAGAAAAAAATGATTGTCTGATCAACCATGCCATTCATCAAATTCAGGCAAATGGGAGTTCATAATAGTTACCTTCATGTCCACACCACTGGTAAACAAAATTTACAAAAGTAAATCAAAATGTAATGGATATAAAATTATATGGAAGTATAATTTTATGTAATGAATAAATATACTAACCTGACAATATTACAAATAACGATGTTAACACATTATTGAAAACAATTACAAAACTATAGTTTATTACAAAATATAATTGTCAGTGAAAATATAATTCTTATTTTTAATAAAACCTTATCTACAATCTATTATATATTATTGTTTTAGATCACATGCATAGAAAAATAGTAATTGTTTATAAAGTGTCCAAAATTTTTTTGATTAATTTTGACATTAATTTTCCATTACATTTTACAACATTAATATAATTTATAAAATTAAGAAACTTTTCTTAGACATCTGTAAATTATAAATATATGCACTGACACACTCTCCTATAAAAAGCTATAATTGCATGAAAATTATTATCAAAGCTAAGCCCTTTTGAAAACATTAAATTTTCTCATAACCATAGCCTTGGAATGTGTCTAATTATATGGGGATGTGTATATATATGCAATAGATTATTCAAAATATATGTAAATCAGATTGCCCATTTCTTAGAAAGAGGGAAGTAGAATTTGTCTGATTTATGGCATTAGGGTTGTTAGCTATAAGCCATGCTTCTTTGACCTTCCATTTAGAGTCATTCATTAGATGTTTGCTATGTTCACAGACAGCATCAAATCAACATAGGCTATACATTGGTCAAAGAAGCATAGCTTATAGCTAACAACCCTCGTGATATAAATGGGAAGGAATCCTGTTTCCCTCTTTATAAGAAATGGGCAATCTGATGTACATACATTTTGAATAATCTATTGCCTACATATACACATCTCCATACAATTATGTACATTCCAAGGCTATGATTATGAGGGCAGTCTACACTCTCAAAAGAACTTAGCTTCAATAACAATTTTCATGCAATTACAGCTTTTCTTATGGGAACATGTCAGCACATATATTTATAATTAACAGTAATATAGATTTAGGATTGAGTGCATTTGCTATTCAGCAAACCCCTAGTCTTTAATATAGTTTTAAAATACAACTCTATGCATGGACTAACTCATATATATAGGATATTTATTTAACTCATAAGTTTCTAACATAGACACCTGCATATACCTAGCATGGGATAAATATAATCACAACACCTTTCTACAACAGTAATTTTAGGGAGAGGCCACTTCATGTCCAAATTCTGATTAATTAATACTACAACTTCACTACAGAAGACTCTTTTTGAGTTCAATCTCAAATGTAATCAACCAAAATGTGAATGAATTCTTACATTTAGATACAGAAATGTTTTAACTATTTGACAGTGGTATATATATTATAATCTCACTACATAAAATGTAATTCCAAAACTAGCTCAGACATAATGGTATTTGTCTTACATATGTCTGGGTATATGTATGTTTATCAATGGACATGACCACCAGGTACTTCAGATGTACTGGTCATCAATAAAATAATAATTATAAAATCTATGTAATCTTTACGATTGCACTATCCAAATAATTTTATAGAAAATCATCTGGATGTCCACATACATATACCCAGACATATGTAAGGCAAATACCATTATGTCTGAGCTAGCATTGGAATTACCAAAATTGTAGAGAATGTGAAAAGGAGAAACCCCCATGCCTCTATGTAATAACCTTTCCCCATTACATTCAGATCTAGTTTTATATTAAACCAGACTCTGAGTCCATATCAGTTATGCACACAAATATAGAACAGATAGTTAAAAAAATAAAAATCTTAAACACTAAATTAAGTAATAAATAAAGAAATAAAAAATTTAGAAAACAATAATGTGACAAATCCAAAGTTAATACATATTGATCAATTCTATCCATATAATACATATAACACAATCCCCTTTAATACTTTTTAATTAATTAACATTTAACCTAGATGAGTTACTTCCTTTGAATAAACAAATCCTATAAAAAATAATTTCACAATAAAGAAAGAAAAATAAATTTAGCTTGAAACTTCCTCTCCTTTTTGTTTTGAAAATGAGAATGTCCCTCTACAATTTTAACCAAGTAAAAAATATTTTCAACAAACTACTATCAAATTATTTCCTATTTTCAATTATTTAATTCCCTAGAAAATGACATTCATAACTGAAATTGTGAACACATCAACAATACATTATATTACCATAGGTTGTATTTTAGTTCTCCTTTTTAGTTGTTAATTGGGTGTCTCTTCTTGTAAATTTTACAGTTAGTAGTTTACTCAATCTTTTGGCTTCAGATTTCTTTTATTATAGCTTTCTCAATAGTTATTTTCATCCATTTGTTTTTTTTTCTTTTTTTTTTTTTGTAGCTCCAGATTTCTGGTTTAACAATTATTTCTATTTCATTTTTTATCTATTTATCCATTTCTTTTTACATATCCAGGTTTCCAATTTAAAAATTATTTTCATTTCAGGTTAATGTAATTTGAAACAGCCTTGATTTTAGATGGATTAATACATAAGACTTGAAAATTTATTTCAGGGGTATTTTCCTTGCATCTCTTTTAGTGAGATTAGGTAAATGATTAGCTTTTTAGCAAGAATTTAGTATACGGTTTTGCAAGTTTCATACTATTATAATGTTTTGCAAAAAAAAATTAAGAGACCAAACTGAGCTTTTGACTGGTTAACTCATTACTTCTGAACTCTACTGAATTAAATTATTTACACTCTTTGCTAAAAAAAATCTGATATCAATCTCCCATCCAATCAAGAAGAAAGATTTTTTTTTTTTTTTTTTAAAAAAATTGTTCTAAATTTATACACCATTGATAAACAACTTTAAAAAAAATAGATAGTTTTTTTCAAAGATAAAGATCTTAATTCCTTCACATGATCACTATTTCTTATGCTAGCACATTACTGTTATTAAAACAGGCAAAACTCTCCATACAGTAGTGCCGCTCAGTGCCAACCAGCATAATCAATGGATGCCAGAAGGCTTGTGCATAAAATCCCTATCTAGTGCCTACTCATTCAATATCCCCAGACTAGTTTCTGGCTTGTGGCCTTCATCAGTGAGGAGCTTTGGATCTGAGAGCACTGCATCTAGATCTTAGGATCTAATGCAACCTTCCAGCAGTCACCTTTTATCTCTACTTAACTACAAAACTATGAGAATAAAACTGAAAGCACAATAATATTTTCAATCTAAGCTCAATAGCTTATATAGTCATACAGGTCTGAACCCAGTTCAGTACCCATACATTTTGGTTTTGGCTCTTTAACAACCATAGCCTCACTATCATATTAGGCAGGATTGGTATTCAATCACTAAACATCACATGATCACTATTTCTTATGCTAGCACATTACTGTTATTACTGTATGGAGAGTTTTGCCTGTTTTAGTAATCTTAATTCCTTATTGTTTTTTTTTAATATTCTATTTATATGTCATTGGTAAAAAAAAAAATTTGACATAATTTCTTGTGCAGTAAAGATCTTAATCTTTTTTTTTTTCACAATATATAAAATAAAAGGAACTATACAAAAAATATAACAAGGTACCCCATATAAATTAAAAATTTGAATTATTATTATTATTATTGAAATGTCTTAAATTATTGCATGATCATTTCATATATGTAAATCTTTTAATAAGCTAAACTTAGCTAAATTTCTATGTAATAACTATGTATCTTGTGGTAACATGAGAATTCTTCTCAATATTTTGAATTTAAAGTAACACATTAGTTTTTTTACATAGGAACTCATTATAATTGCTTATTTTTTATAAGATTTTGTTTTACAAGGTAATTTAGAGAACTAATTGAGCTCTTTGTTTGGGGCAAAAGTGTAAAATAAGAAAAAAATAGTTATGCCTCAGCACATATATATTTGATATAGAAAAAAATCCTATCATGAATTTAACAAATTAATAAGTTATTTATTTTTAGCATAGTGGTTTTTTAATATTTTTCTTTGCCATTATTTTTTTTCACAATCTTACTTGGAATTAATCTCCAATTTTATCTTTTTAAATTCTTTGAATGTATACTGCTTCATTTTAGAAAAGTAAGACAAAAAATTTCTAATAGGTAAAAAAAAATCTGACTTTTACATGATGATCATCTTTTAGCTGTTAACTATGAAGCATGGTATTGTAACATTTCATTATTGAGACATTTTGATGAAAGCTACATTCATAAAGACATTTTCCATTTTAATTAAAATAAAATTAGTATTAAAATACTTTCTAACTATATAACATATTTATACATGAAGTTATTATTAAACTACAATGATTTGTTATCTTTATATATATTTCTTTTCTTATATAACTCAGGTTTTGTGTTAAACTATAATTACACTTAAGCAATTTTATGTAATCTCTAGGAATATATATATAAAAGGAATATTTTGCGGGTTCATCCATGTTAAATAATTTAAATATTGATATACCAACATTTCAACTTGATCATACAAGTCATCCACTGGGTGATAAAAGGTAGAACCCGCAAAATGTCTTTTAATATATGCAACCCGTGAAAATCTTCGTATCAACATATATATATATATAACACTTTAATCAATGCACCTATGAATGAATGTGACTCAATCCATGAATCAAAGTATCTTTCTGACACATTTCAGAAGCATATTTTCTAATTTTTGAGCCCTACTTTTGCTTATGAAAAGTTGTTTTCTTTACTGTAAATTACATGTGCTTTTTCATTTTGTTAAATACTCCTTAATTATAAGATCTTTATGTAATTTTAATTGGTATATATTTTAGATCTAATTGGATATACAATAAAATTTTATGATTCTTTTTTTTTTTTTTTTAATTATGAACTGATATTCTGTTCTGTTTATTGCCCAGATTTTCAATTCCATATATTTCTTTCTATCTCTTGTATCATCCAGTAAAGACAATCTTTTCTTCTTGTTTCCATTCACCAATCCCTCCAAACAATTGCCATTAAACTATTTTTTCTTCTTGGTACATATCCAGTATGATTTCTCTTTGCATCTCAAATTTCCTCAACCAATCTTCTTTTTTCATCCATTCCTCAAAATTTCCTCATTTGTTATTCATTCAACTAACTTTCTCCACTCTTCTCCACATCCAGGCCTTCAATATTTTCCTAATTCTTTTACTTATTGTTCACATTTCACAACCATACAATAATATACTCCACATGTAACAATTAATCTTTTCTTTAACTCTCTCTTCAAAGTTTCACAAAATATTTTCTTTCTTTTAATAAATATCTCTTTTATCAATATTATCATTCTTTTAACTTTATTTCTTCCATCCTCACTCAATCAAATGCTCAAGTATCTAAATCCATTCACTTGTTGAATTAAATTATAATTAATAATAACTTGTATTCTATTCTTTTTGTATTTTTTTCTATCCATAAATGCTTGGTCTTTTCAACATTAATCTTCAGTCCATAAATATCCTTCCTCTAATTTATTCAACATATTCTGGAGATTTTTTTCTCTTCAGCTATTAAAACCATATCACCTGCAAATTTTACACACTTTTATTATTCTACCTCCACCAGTATAAATATTTATCTAACATGTCTTCTAAAAAGACATTAAAAAGCATTGGTGATATCCTTTATCTAACTCCCCTTTTTAAACTCCCTTCTTCTTTGTTGTCTAGTTCACCTATTCCCAAACAATATTTTCTCTTTTCAAAATATACTTTTACTTTTCAAGATGGTCATTATTTCTAATTACTCTATCAAAAGCTTTTTCTAAATGTACAAAACATACAGCAATTCCTTTTTCAATATATCTTTCTGCAATTAAAAAAAAAACTCCAATAGTATCTTCTCTCTAAAAAGCAAATTGTTCCCCTCCAATATAACATTCTACCTTTTCATAAATTCTTTGATTTAATACTGTCAGTAATATTTTTTAAATGTAAGAAACTTACTATTCTGTATTCTTCACTTATAACAGCTTATGTTTAGCCATTGAAATTATTATAATCCTCAAGAAATCTTTAGGCCAAACTTCACTATATATATTAAATTGCACAGTACATCAATTTCCTTCACATATAATTCCTGTATGTAAAATAAACTGTTTTTGTTCTATGTGATTAAAAATGTATATTATTTAAATAAAAATAAAATTCAAAATAAGTTTTTTTTCAGATAGGGCAACTAGTATATATTTATACATTATTTCTACTAAAGTGTTTTGAGATTTTATTGTCACAATATACATTATTTTTTGCACACATAGACAATACATACAGTGAATTTATATTTATTAATAGTGATTAAATTCTTGCCATTAATATTTCAGATACACATTTGACATTCATTCACACTTAACAAAATTTAGGATATTGCTTTTACTTTTTATAATATTACAGTTGTAATCTTATGAATGTATCTCTTTTTGTTTCCATTTTTTTTATCAAACATAAATATTTGTTTGGCTTATTCAGCCTCCTCTTTCACTTCATATTATATTAACAGTATTAATATGGAAATATTTCATTCTTTTCTAATTATTATTAAAATACCATATATGGTATAATGTGGTAGTAGTGTAGTGGATTTCAAAACAGTGGATCACAGCTCAATTTGTGACACTTGGTACTTGAACATCACATAACATCCTGAATGATAATCCATTTAATTATTTACATTAATTTTCATTATTAAAATTGCATATTGTCCTTTTTTAGCCTTATTTTGTCTGAATTATCTTCCTCTACTTTTTTCTCCTCTCATTTTCTTCTTAAGCTAACCATTTCTAAAAAATAACTATAAATTTCTACACTTTTTAATACTATACTGCTTCAATAATAATAAAAGCACTGCCACAAACTGTTATTAGAAGTTTATACATCATAATACAGTATAGTATATAATAATTAAATTTAAAACTAATAAATAAAACAACCTTACTATTTTTTTTTAAATGTAATAATTTTATTTTTTTAAATATTCATAAGTTATTGTTACTGAGTTCCAATAAAACATTAAGATGTCTTCTAAATGGCACAAAACATTTTCAGTGATTTTTTTTCATTGTGTGTCTTTTATGATATGAATCAAATTTCCACAGGTGCATATGTGGCTTATATAAATATCAGCATAAGCTTTTAGTCACTTAAAATTATTAAAACCTATCATTGAACAATAAGTTCATAAATTTAAACCTTTTCGTATTAGAAATGCTTGTTATAAACGTAAGGCATTATAAATTTAATTGTAAATATCTTTAGTTATTAATTAGATGTGTCAATTAGTTTCCCTTTGAATAATCTGTGTGTATATAAAAATATATAATTATAATGCTCTTCTATAAAATTTCTGTATTTCAAATTAAATATTAAAAATATGAATATAGTGAAACGAAATTTATATCTTAAAATTTAAACATGATTTGAATTTTAAATAAATGAATTTAATCTGGGTTTCTCTTCTATTTATTATAGACTCACTCTGAGAGGTTCTAAAGTAAATTATATTAAAGTTCTAGAATGTGTATATAATTTCCTCCCTTTTTTTAAATACATTGTACAGACTTACATCTGCATTTATATATGTAATATATGCGGGATTCGAACTCAGACTTTCACACTGAACCACCTAATCACACCCATGTTGAAAATATAAATAATCACCAATATACATATTTCATGCTAAACCAGCACTCATCAATTGGTCCAGATTACCATCTCCACACATATATACAATCAGTACTCAGCTTTATATTAAGATAGCCAATCTTCGTACTTTAATGGACAGACTTCAAACTACTCCAACCCACAACTTTTCAGTCTGCCATTTCATTGAAAGTCTGATGATGGAAATGTTCAAAGCTCACGTTAGTGCCAAGGTTGTCATCCTATCCATGTTGATGTTTAGTCATTCTGACCCCTCATGTACAAGAGAATAATCCATTTATACATACATATGCAGATTTCCAATGAAATGGAAGGCTGAAGAGTTGTGGGTTGGAGTAGTTTGAAGCCTGTTCATTAAAGTATAAAGATTGTCTATCTTAATATAAAGCTGTGTACTGATTGTATATATGTGTGGAGATGGTAATCTGGACCAACTGATGAGTACTGGTTTAGCACGAAATATATATATTGGTGATTATTTATCTTTTCAACATGTGTAAGATCAGGTGGGTTAGCAATATAAGATGGCACTGAGTTCGCACCTCACTTTTTTAAAAAATTAAAAAAAGGCTTGCATAATTGTTTTCTTCCAATTATATACGACATTTTTAAATGCACTATTTAATGTAATGGTTTAATCTTATAGAATCGTAGACATGAGTATGTATATATGCAGTAGAAAAAATATGGTAAGAATTTCTTCATTATTCCTTTGGAAAATAGGGCGTGAGATAGAAAGACTTTTACATTAATTATTTAAAAGTTGATTTACCTTTTTACCTATCTTTACACACCCACAAATATTAAAAATATATATACACAAATTAGTAGCAAATATGTATGTGTGTGTATGTGTTCACGGTATGTCATAATATATAAATGCTGTATATAATATATATGTATATTTTCTGTATTGAATTTTTTTATTTATAATTTGAAAGTTATGGTTTATTGATCAAACATTGCTGGAATAAAAAATTAATTAAAATTTCCAAGTTACTTTTATACAATAGCTGTTTTAAATATTAATATTATAGAAAGTTTAAAATATGTCAATCATTGGTGTTTCTAATAATTATGTATAATAACAGATGGGAAAAGAGAGATTAAACTGTCATTTTTAAAACCTGAAAAATGTAAATGATCTATTAGTGAAATCAACTGTACACTTAACATAAACTTGAACAAAACATTTTTTTTTATCAATCTATCTTATTATAACCAGCTTGTAATTTGATTAAAACAATTTTAATTGTATTTTAAACTATTTTAATGCGTCATATATGTTAATAGGATATAAATGTATTTTATATAATTAATTTATTATATAAGTTAATGATTAACCGTTTTTCTTAATGTTTGAGAGTAAAATAAAATCTAAAATGAATATTATAAAATCACCATGCACTGCAAAAGCTTGTATATTACAAGTAACTAAACAAATGTGCTAAATGAAGTGACTAGCCATTTATTCAGTATATACATCATCAAGTAATTTATATCCCTGACAATCTAAAACGCTAAAAACATAAATTCTAAAAGATCTCATTATACATGGTCCTAGATTGTTAGTGGCTTTTATGAAGTTATATATCATATACACATATATTATATGCAAAGCTAGGTAAATACTATGTGTACATATGATATATAAATACTTCACAGAAATCACACCTGAATAGTTTACTAGGATAAATTACAAGCAGATTCTAAAGAACTATTTTAAATAAACTTGCAAATATGTTTTTTTTTAAAATGTCATAGCATCAGCCGGGACGCGAACACGCATCCCGGACAACTGCCTGCAAGTGCAAGGCAGTCGCGCTGACCTCTCGACCACCAATGCAAGACTTGCACTTGCAAATATGTTTAGACAAAATGAATTGGCATTGATATACGAAAGGGTAAAAATACTTGTAAATTTATTTTAAATAGTTCTTTAGAATGTGCTTGCAATTTGTCCTAATAACATATTCAGACATGATTGTTCTGTGAAGTATTTATATTTCTAAACATTACTTATTTATTCAGCAGTAAAAATCATTTACTTGTGATTAAGATTATTAGTATATGGGTATACACACACACATATATAGCGCATTAAAGAAGTGAAGATTGTTTAAAAAATATTATATGATGATGTATAAAATTGAAGTAAAATATACAAATATAGTTTTAAAAAAAAAGATGCTATGATTAAAAAGTTTATAAATCATTTTTGAGTTCAGACATTTTTAAAATAACATTATTAAGATCATATTTGGATTTGGATTCAAACTAATATATATATAATTAAAGTTTATGCTTGTTCATTTTTCTCCAAAATTTATAATCTCATATTATATTATAGTTACATTTTTATTTACCATTGTCAAAATCACTCCACTCACAACTTTGACACCATCCTCCTCAGATAAATATAATAATGATTATTACTAATCATTTTCTAAACTAGAGATTATCTCTAGCACAGATATAAACTTTAAACCTCAGTTAAAGATTAAAAGTATGGAGGTTGTTTAATATATTATAGTTTTATAAAATATTCTTATAACTTTCACATATATTTAAATCATATAAATAAGAATATCTGAAAAAAGTAAATGATCCCCAAAATACATGTGTTTAATAATAATAGATATATTAATCTTTAATTAAAGTAAAAGTATATATCTTGATTTCAAAAATTATAAAAATTTATAGTTTAATAAATGATTAATTATAATCATGTAGATATTGTTTATCTGGGGAGAATGGTACCATAGTTGTGAGTGCATGAAATTTGACCTCTTTAAATTACATTGTAATAGCTTAATTATAGTTATATATATATATTTGGTAAAATACCTAAAAAAATTGAAATAATAAACAAAATAACTTATTTTTCTTTTCTATATATTCAAGATCAAACTGTAATAATTCAATTTCAAAAATTTAAACAATTTTTTTCACTATTAAAATAAATTCTCATAATAAATATTATATACCCCCCACTTCCCTAACTCAAAAAGAAGCTTTCTCATCTAACCTTTGATTCCACAAACAAATATCTTAAACTTTATGAATCCACTAAAACTTTTAATATTGATTTTGAACCCAGACTTTCAAACTCCCTTGAATATGTCATCATTGATTTTCAATGATTATGGATAGCTGAAGAGTTGGAGAAGATTGAAGCCTGTCCATTAAAGTTTGAAGATTTGCTATCTTAATATAAGCTGAGCATTGTTTATATATGTGTGAGAGATGGTGATCTGGACCAACTGATGACTGCTGATTCAGCACGAAATACATATATTGGAGATCATTTATCTTTTTCACATGTATGTGGTCACGTGTACCGGTTGTGTAAGATAGAGTGGTTGACTAAAGGAAGCTTAAAATCTGCATTTAATCCCTTCTAATTACATTTTGCTTAAATATATATATACTATACTTGTATTTAAATATTGATTTTGTAAATCAAAATAATCATTCCATTTAAACTAAATATAATAAATAGTTTTCTCACGACAGAATAATTGTAATGAAATAAAGTTTCATAGATGTGATTATTTCTCTATTTATTTCAAACATAATTAGAATAGCATTTTTAACAGTTTTAGAATGAAAACTTCTTGGTTATATTCAAATTCAAAAAGGAACAAACAAAATTAGTTTTATTAAAATTCCCCAACCAATCAGAAATGCAATCAAATTTTTCTATAAAGAAATTAATTGGCCAAGTTAATGTAATCAAATAACATAATCAATTGTCCTAATAATAAAAATTATTTAATTATTTATCTGAATATTAATTCCACTAAAATATAATCTATTAAATTTTGTTTTGCTCTTTTTTTGTAAGTATTTTGATAATAGCAGATTGATCTTCCAAAGCAAAATACTCATTATTATGAACTTTTTGAGCAACTACTCAAACAATCTCTTATGAAATAAGTCTTGTTCTCTATTTTTTTAATCTTTTATTCTTTTGTCTGTATGAAAGATAGAACTTTTTATCTGAATTTTTAAAAATCTTATTTCCTTTATTCATTTGTTGATATTCTTCTACTTTAGTTGAAAGTAGCCAAACACCATTTGATTTTTCGGGATTTTTTTTTTTTTCTGGTTTTAATCCTAAATATAATATTTGCTACAGCTTTTACAAATGAATATTCAAAAATCTTATTTAAAAGCTTAATTATTAGATTTTTTTTTTTTGGATTAAATTCTTTCTGGACTATACTCATAATAAATATAGGAATAATTTCATTTATTTTTCTTTGAATTTGAGATTCTTATTTATGATTCCAATAAGTTACATCATACTTGAACATTTTTTCTTCCAATTAGAGAAATTATCCAAAATTTTAAAGTTCCACAAATATGTTAGTGATAAAATATGACCGAAAAACTCATCCTTCTAACAAATATTTTTATCTACGAAATTATAGTTCACTACTAGAATGTTCATTTTGATTGCAAATTTTAATCAAAATTTTTCTAGCATTACATTATTCTGATCAAATAGATTTTGCACTTAGATTAATTATTCAAAATTTCTTGAGTTGTTGAATATGGTTAATAATTTTGATTTCTTCACAAAATTGGATCTTCTTTTTTCCCCCCATTTGTTTATATTTTCATATTGGATATAGAATTTATTTTGGTATAACTAATTTATTTTGATTCATAGAAACTATATTATATATATACATGAAATTTTGGAATTTGTCTATTAATATTAATAATGGCTATACTATTATATATATATATATAACTTCTATCAATAATTTCTTCATCAAATTCTCTCTCCAATACAAATTTTTCTCTCCAAATATACATATATTAATAGAAACAAATCAAATTTTTTAAAAAAGACCACTTCATATTTCATTAATTGTTTATAGTAACATAATATTAGTAGCTAATTTAATAAAATATGTTACACCTTTGTTTAAATTAATTTAAATGTCAAATATCAAACCCAGCAAATTATACATTTGAAACTATGGAATCAGCAAACTATAACAAGAGAAACAAATAGTTACACTCTTAACATCATCATCATCAAACATTATCAATCCACTGCAGGATGAAGGTCCCTCCAAGTTCAATCCATCTTCTTCGATTTTTAGCTTATCTTCTCCACATCACCCCTGTATACTTTCTTATTTCATCCATCCATCTAACATGTGGTTTCTTTCTGGGTCTTTTACAATCTTTTGGAATCCAATTTAAGATTTCAATTGTCCATCTATTATCATCTCTTCTAGCAATATGTTTAGTCCAACTCCACTTCAATCTTTTAATTTTTTCAATGAGGTCAGTAACACCTGTTTGTTCTCTTACCCATACATTATGTTTTCAATCTCTTCTTGTTACTCCCAACATGCATCTCTCCATACTTCTTTGAGTGGTCTGAAGTTTCTGTATTGCTCTTCTATTAAGTGCCCAAGTCACAGATCCATAAGTAAAAACTGGTAAAACACATTTGTTAAAAACCTTCCTTTTCAAACACATAGGCATATTTTCTTTTAGTAGCAAGTTATTTCTACCAAAAGCACTACAACCAAGTTTAATTCTATGACTAATTTCATCCATTATGTTTCCATCTGTATTAACAATCTAACCAAGGTATTTGTAACTGTTAACTTCTTCTAATTCATCATAATCAATCTTTATTTTCATATTTTGAGAAAATCAATTAAACATTATTTTAGTCTTTTTAACATTTATCTTTAGTCCTACTTAATTCTGAAATTAATATACTGATTATAAAAGAGAATAATTTTACGCAATCATTACCTAGAGATCACCATGATGTACAATGTAAAATGAGACATGGGTGATGAAACTTTCTCATAGTGTTATGGAATATATGTGACTACTCATTTGATTACCTAATCTCATAATTCTAAAAAAAGATTTTTGTATTTTGGTGAATCATTAATTCCATAATGTTAATTACCAATAATTCTTATTTTATTATTATGACAGTTTTTTATTATTAATGTGCAACTGATTCAGGGTAATGCTTGTAATTTTTCTTAACATTTGTAATTAATGGTATCAATCTTGTGGTTTATACATTACAATTAAAAAAGTATAACGATAATTATTTGAAATGTAATTAATCCTTCTTTATTTTTATATCCTTATTTAATATTATTTACACAGTACATAAATTCATATTGTAAATTCTTTTTACAATATTAAATGGAAAAGTTTAATAAATGTAAAATTATGATTTTTTTTTTCTAACTGGATTTAGTATATATTAATATATTTGATATGTGTTAAATTAATGTAAATTTTAATTGCAAAATGAAAATATACAATCCATTATGATGTTTTTCTTCTTTTGCATACAAATATACTACATTAATACATTAACAATATTATATTAATACATAATATGTCCATTACTTTTACAGATAAATAGCAAAAGGTTACCCAAAGAAGCTAATTGTGAAGTATTTCAGTGACTTGCATACATTTAGCAAATAAAATCTGGTACAAGATCATTCACATGGGATGAGTGGTCCAGAAAGCATTTAAATATGTGTTAGATGTTATTGGAGTATGATCAAGACTGCACTGATCAATTTTGACACCAGTAACAAGCTTTAAAAATGTACCTTTTAATATTATTTAGAAGGTCTTTACGATGCAGTGATATGCCTATGATTTTGGATTCAAATCCAGGCTGAATGAAGTTTCTTACTTAAGATTTAAGAATTTTCTCTTAAATAACTGAATCACATATAATCTAAGTAATTATCCAACGGTGGATAGTAAATAGATATCTAGCTATCTTTAGTTTTAAAAAAAGGCAATTGGTCAAACTTGATGAGCACCGTGTTCTTCTTTGTTGTTCTTATATAAGGGGCTCTTCAGGATATTTTTGTTTTGAAATAGATTAGTTATTATAAAAAACAATCTATCAAACAATCAATGTAATAGGAAAAAATATTTATTAAATAAATATATTTACAAATAAAACCAAAAAATGCAAAACAATAAAGTAAATTAAAATTTATATATAAAAAAGATCATAATACCTTAAATTATTTATTCAACTTTTGTTATATCAAAAACCTGATAGTTCCTTTATAATTTGTTGTTTTAGATATAAAATTTTATATGCAAATTATTGTGAGAATCATTAAATTAGAGACATTGTTGTTCATGAATAATTTTATAAAATTTTTAATTCTACCTTGGCTGCTATTTCTCTTCTAAAGCTTAGTATAATTATTTGTACCACATTATTTGCAAATATGCATTTAAAAACATTTTTTTATATACAGTCGATTCAAATCATTCACTTCTGTTGGAATCATTATATACATGTATTGATCAGGAAGAAATAAAAAGATTTTTTTCCTTCAAAAGATGTAATAAATAAATAAATGGAACATTTGTCAAGTATTATGTGGTAAATTTTTATTTTTACCTATACAAAAAATATAACGATGATGTAGACAGTGCTGACTTATTGTCCCTATCTAAAGTCTGTGGTAATCTAATATATGGAAATAATAATTTAAAAAACCCAAAATTTTGATTATTTATTTATAGTGTTCACCAAGAATAATAACATCGATCAGTAAATTGCAACAGTTCAAAATTAAGAAGTAAACCCCCTATATGTATATAAAATATGTTGAGAAAAAATTTAAATGGACACCCACACACACACACATATATATATATATATATATATGACATCTCTGAGGATGTGTGACCATATACTACTTCAAGTTGGCTTAGTATTTGTATAAAATGCAATTTTATATAAATTAAGAGTTTGTAAATTTAAACTAAATAAAATTCTAGTGAAGTCTACTGGTAATTACCATAGTAATGATAATCATGCCCCAAGTAATCATTAACATTGTGATGGTTTTGAACTTTAAGAAAAGTTACTTTTGGCAGTACCCATGAGTTGACCGTGATTCTAAAATAACGTTGTGGAATTTACACTATGAGCATATAATATTACTTTACTGGATACACAGCAAAATGGAGTGAAAGAAACTTGATATATTTTGATAACATATATATGCAGAAGTTAAGTGCTGCAATAAGGCTACTGACAGGATCCACAGATGGCAGATAATGAAATGATCTTTAGATATAAAGGCACATTGTGAATAAAAAATGAACAATGCCTGGCAAAGAGCTCTTGCTATCTTGTGGGGTTTCCAATACAAATAGTCTTTACTCTATTTTCCTTCAGCAGTAACTTAAGTTATTGTAGGACCCAGTCATTGTGAGTCTCTCAAGCCATCTGGTATCTCCATATACTAACTTTGAACAATAGGATTGTATTTATGTAACATTTTCATTTTTTAACTACATGCACATCATTTCTCATTTCCAATTCACACTTTTTTTGAGCTCAAGCCCTCAAGAATTAAGAAAGTAATGTTGAAGACTAAGTTTGTGATCTTTGCTCACACCAGTACAATCACTAATAAATTAGTTTGGAACTGGGTTCTAATGATTTTGGTTGACGAAGATTATATGTTTAGGCAGTCCCATTTAGGATTCCCCTTGCCTATCATGCCAAGTGGAAGGGTCTGGAAATTGAATGGATTCACATTTATTGGCTAGGTTATTGTGGTGGATTACTCATTATAGCAGTAGAAATAATATTTGTGGTGATAAAGCAGGAGATAGTGGTAGTATTAAAGGTAAGTATTATAAATCTATTTTTTTCTAAGTATAGGTACATGGAATTTTCTAATTTTATTTGATACAAACTCTTCAAGAATGGAATGGAGAACTGCACTTTTGCTTAAGAAGTTATAAAGATTTAAGACTGATATGGCTGCTCTTAATGAAACTCATCTCTCAGAGGAAGAAATTTTAATAGAACAGTTGAATGTATGAATACAAGTTTTTTTCAAAAGAATAGACATTGAAAGAAGAATTTGTGATGTTGAATTTTCTATAGTCTATTTTCTTATTGTTGGAATTCCTCATTCCATTAATGAAAGGCTAAGGGTGTTAAAACTCACCTTGCATAATGGTTCTAGAGCTCATTTTGTTTGAGTCTATGTTCCAATTTTAGATTTAGAGAAGAAAAACTTTTATTCATTGTTGGATAGCATTATTATAGCAATACCATTAAAAGTTCAAATATTTCTTGGACACTTGGTATGAATAGTAGACATTATCCAAATGTTATTGGAAAGAATAATAAAGTGCTATAAATTCAAATGATTTGTTATTATTGAATGCTCAAAACAATGGCATTTATTAAATTATATTTATCGTTAGAAGCCAAAATACCAAAAAAAAAACAAAAGACCTCACATTATTTAAATGCTTATAAGTGCAAATTGTTGGACAGATCATAGATTATATTTTACAAAATTAAGATGATAGTAGCATTAAAAAATAGATATTATTCCAATTATATTCATAAAAAAAACTGGTGTTCATTCTTTAAAAGAATTGACACATTGAATTTCAATAGCTATTAAACACTAAGCTTGTTAATTTAATCTTCAGGACAGTCATATTACTAAAGTATGGAGTTCTTTTAATGATGTGTTATGAATACAAACAATCTATTCTTGGCTTCACTAAAAAAACTATGATTGGTTTTCTGGCAACAATTTTTTGATTAATGATTTGATTAAAAGAAAATGTGGCATTTTCTGCTTGGCTGAATAATAGGTTATATATGGACCTTCATAATAAATATAAAGATATGAATTCAGAAGTTCAACAACTGGCAAGAAATATTAAAAATGATTGGTGAATTAAAGTTGTAATGAAAATAGATATTCACTGATCATGGTCATTATATAATCACAATGATGATTTGAACAAGTGGAAAGAAAATTTTGATCATCTTTTAAATAATCATATAAAAATTGAGATGGGAGTTTTTAATGATATATCCATTTTATCTATCCATTTAGTTTTGGAAAAAGACTTCCAGCTTAGTGAAGTCAAAGCAACTCTTTGTAATCCTAATGGAAAGGCTGCAGATCCTATGAAACATTTGAAGAAGTTTTAAGATATGATAGTGATGTGTTAGTAGAATTTTTTAGAAATATACAGGATCCATGAAATTGTGCCACCTGAACTTAAGGATGTTTTCATTGTTCCAATTTTTTTAAAAAGAAAGGGAATACACAAATTGCAGCAATTATTAGGGAATATCATTATTATTCACTACAGGAAATATATTTTCAAGAATTTTTTAAAATAGATTGCTTTCTATCATAGATGAATGGTTACCAAAGACTCAGTGTGGTTTTCCACTATAGACATGGTGTTTTTGGCAAGAAAAAAAAGCAAGAAAAGTGTTTAGAACAAAGGAATGGTTTATATATTGGTTTTTATTTATTTGGTTAAAGCATTTGATTCAATTAGTAGGGCAAGTCTATTTTATTGCTTGAAATTAGTTGCTTGTCCACCAAAATGTATTCATATTATACAGCTTCTACATGATGGAATGAGAAGAAGCATTATTATTATAGGTGGAAAAATTGTGCCTTGATATGATAATCGGTGTTAAACAAGAAAGTATATTTACTCCAATATTATTTTCAATTTTTACAATGTTAGTATTTAATATTTTTGAGATGCAAGCATAATTCTTATACTTGGAGTTTAAATGTAATATAGGGGATTTAAGCACAGATTTTCAAGCTCCTTTCAGCTAACCAGTCAATCTTGTATAATCAATACAAATGACCACATACTTGTGAAAAAGATAAATGATCTTCAGTATATGTATTTTGTGCTAAACCAGCACTCACCAGTTGGTCCAGATCATTATCTCCCACACACACATGTAATGTGCTCTATTTATATTAAAATATCAAATCCTCAAACTTTAATGGACAGGTTTCAATCTACTCCACCCTCCAACTCTTCAGCCATCCATATCATTGAAAATCTAATAATTGAAGAATTCGATGGTGAAATACATTGAAGCATGTTCATTAAAGTTTAAAAATTTGTTATCTTAATATAAACTGAGCATTGATTATATATATATATGTGTGTGTGTATGTGATCTGGACCAACCGATAAATGCTGGTTCAACACAAAATACATATATTGGGAGACCATTTACCTTTTTCACATGGATCATGTGTAATGATTGTATGAGATAGAGTGGATAGCTAAAGGGAGCTTGAAAGCCTGTGTTTAAATCCCTTAAATTACATTTAAACTCCAAGTATATTAATTATGCATTTCAAAAATATTACAGATTCAGTCTGCAATCTGCCTACCCCACCCCTCTTTTGTGTATTCAAATGGACAAGATCCTATATATGAGGGATCAGAGCGACTTAAGATCAACATGGTTATGACAACAATATTGGCATCAGTGAGGGATTTGGGCATTCTATCATCAGATTTTCAATAGTATGAATGGCTGAAGAATTAAAGTGTAGAGTAGATTGAAGCCTGTCCATTAAAGTTTGAAGATTTGCTATCTTAATATAAACTGAGCAGTAATTATATGTGTGTGTGGGAAATGATCTGGATCAACTAATGAGTGTTAGTTTAGCACAAAATACATATATTGGGGGTCATTTATCTTTTCCACATGTCTGTGGTCATGTATATCAGTTGTATGAGATAGAATGAATATCTGAAAGGAATTTGAAAGTCTGTATTAAAATCCCCTATATTAATAATCTTTGTAATTGTTTATGGGTGACTTAATCAAATAGGGATTAAGAAACAATACATATTTGATGGCAGAATTTTTAAATTTGAATCAAATTAAAAGTGCAACAAGAAGTTCTTGGATTTACAATATGCTGATGATTGTGCTATTTTTCCCAATTTGAAGTATAATTTATAGAATATACTTAATGTTTTGAATGCAAGATATAGAATAGTTTGATTTAGCAATTAATGTTCAATAAACTCAAATTCTTTATCAGCTAATGATAGAATAAAAATTCTCAGCAACTTTTAGCTTGGATGGTTATCATCTTGAGAATGTAAGAACAATTTAAGGACAAATTAAAAAACAGAGTACTTCATTATAGGAAAATAAATATTGCAACTAAGCTAGCTGTATATAATGCTGTTTTATCTAATTTTTTTATGGAAATGAAATTTTGGCATCCTATCAACACAATAAATTAAAGATGCTCTGTAAAATTTTAAAGATATAGTGGTAAGATCATAAAGTCAATCAATATATTCCTCAACTCGCTGGATATGAAGAATCCACTATTTCAAAATCACTTCCTAATTGGAATGGACAAGTAAAATGTATGAATAATGTAAGAATTCCAAAGAGAGTATTTTATGGTGAAGTTGAACCCGGTTTTCATGGAGAGATAAAACCAATACATGTTATAAGGATTATCTCAAAAATATTCTAAAGAAATGCAATGTCAATTATTTCCACTGTAAGGAGAATAAAATATATTAGAGAGCTACAATTTAACATTATGTTCAAGTATTTCAAAAAGAAAAGTTTTTTATTGAAGAAATTAAAAGACAAGATTTTCAAAATATCAAGTAAACAGAAAAATAGATCAGCATGTTCTATATGTGGATGTATTTGAATGTCACGGAATGATTTGTATTGCCTTTAGAAAACTCATTTCTAGAGCAGTTTTTTCCTCTTGCCTTTTTCTTTAAAAATAGTATCATCATATTTGTTTAAGAATAGCTGTTTATTATTTATTATATGTGCATAAGAATATGAATATTATATATATAATGAGATTATAAACAGATAATTAATTTAATAATAAATAATTTATTTAACATGAAAAATAAATATTAGTAATATTAAAATTCATAATGCATTTATTAATTACCATATCACAAATAGCTTGCTATATTATTTTTAAAAGTTTGACAGATTAATCAATGGATTCAAGTTTCAACAAAATCAAATATAATATAAAAATAATTAAATTACAATTATGTTATTAAAAATAACAACTTCAGCAATTTTATCTATAAATATAAATTCTATCAATCATTAAACATTACTTTTACTTTTACAGATTCCCAGAATCATACTATAAAGAAATCTATATTTTAAATCTGGGTTGATTAATTAAATATAAGGAAAATGCCCCCACCTCCCACTTATTTAATTATTCAGTTTTCCCCATCTTTTATTTTACTTAGGCAAATCTATTTATAGTTATGCTGAAAGCAATTAATTGTTTTAATTAAAACATCTACATACTTACCAATAAAAAATTTCATAAATATATAAATGAGAATAACCTCCCCTCCCAAATATAAAAAGTACTGAAAATCATATGTCACATGCAATATAAAAATCAGACATTTCTTCAAATGATTTTGCAACATTAAATTGTGTGAATGAAAGAATTGAATAAATCTTCAGAATTCTCCATTTATTTTAATTTGTTTAAAAAGAAAGTAACATTATTTTTTTTAACATATTACTTATAGCTCTGACTTTATCTCCTACAAAGCTAAACAAAATTTAATTAATTAGGTTTAAAGCTAGACACAATGATGCATCAGCATAAATTTTTTTAAATCTTAGCTTTTAACAGCATTCTTCATTATCATCACTTCTGAATTTTGGTACATTGACATTATGTTTCATAATTAAATTTAAAAATTAAATAACCTGAACTCTTTTATTTACAATTCTGTTAACATTTTTTTAATTGTTAAAGTATTAAACAGGAAAATTTAAGATAATGAAATTTTTGTTTAGAGAATTTAACAACTTTTGACTGAAGGGGATTTTTCATGAAAAATGTTCTAAATCTGTTTTTTAAAATATTTTATTTAAATAACTTTATGCTACTAATTTAATAAAAATTATTTTTTAAAAATTAGTATCATTTTTGTGTCCTATTCAATTGAACACCCTGAGGTATATGTTTCTTTGCTATATGGAAGCAGTCCTTATTATGATGATATATAACCTTGCTGGGCAGATAAACATATTCACCAAACACCCATTAAAATATAAAACATCACAGAATTTGTTTTAACTCTGCATTAAATTCAGTAAAGTAAATAAATAATCAAATGGTTTTATTGTTCATAAGAGAACACTGGAAGTCCACAAATAGAATCAATTCAAGGCCTTACAGTCCAAAGTTTGTCAATTTATCACCACACTATTCAAAAATTCACTATAATGCTATCTATTGTTAATTCTACATTTAAAATGAATTATTTATCTTACTTATAAAAAGCAATAATATGGGCTATAAAATTTCAAACAAAATTTTTCAAAATATTTTCATTCATGTTAAAAAAATGTATTATTTTTTTTGCTTTGCTTAGCAATAAATTCAAATAAATAAGTATAAAGTAATAAAATCCTCATTCATTTCTCATTTATATATTATTAAAAAAAATTATAAGAAAAAATATTGAATTAATTTATCAAAGCATTATATAATTATAGTGACCATTAAAATCTTTATTGAAAAAACTCATGAAAAATGAAGAAAATACTGCAATATTATTGAATGTTAGAAAAAACACAAATGTTTTTAAGTTACACATAAAATTCCATCTGGGAAAAAGTAAGCAATCTAATTTGAACATTATGAGCTCAGTTAAGTGTGAATTTTTATTTTATTTCAGATGCCTCATGGTAACTTATAGCCATAAAAAATAGACAATGAAAAATATCTAGTAATAGTCATTCCAATGCTAATTGTACAAGTATTAAAAACTATCACATAAAATAATATAAAAAATTCAAAATCTTTTATTCTATCTTTAGCATTTTTGAAAGTGTATTAGCAGCCAAATCTGTTCTGAATTTGGAAAAACTATAACTAAATATTTCTCAAACATCAGACTCTCAATCTTTTTCTCCTTTGCAATCTGGCTAAACAGATGTAAACATGTAATTGATGATACGACAACCAATATCCTGGATACCTTCAAAACATTGATTATGAGCATCAGCATTAGAGACAGAATGTTAGCTCCAGACTGGCTGCATAAAAAAAACATGGTCCAAAGTCATCCTAATAGAAGAAGAATCATAGAACTTACTCCGTCACCTCAAGACTCCACTCTACAGCAATACAGAGTAAATTTATTCAAGCTGTGTTAAAAATGTAGTTCATGTATAAACAAAGTTAATAAATTTCTTTTTTAAAAAAAATAAATAAATCACATGATGAAAAGCACAAGCTAAAACTTATTATGGAATATTGGATAGAACCACACTGGTTAGGGATTTAATAAGCATTATTATCTAGCATTATTAGTTACTAAAGTGTATATTATGACATAGCAGTGATAAAAAAAAAAGTATGATGAAAAACTATAAATAGCAAGTTACATTCAAAAGGATTATTGAATTTCAAAAAATATAAATCCAATATCGATTGTTTATAATTCATCCATCCATATTATTTTGTTAGAATTGTGCTGCAATAAAAATTAGAATATATAACAAAATATTTTAAAATGCATACAGAACTAATCTTGTTATATGCAACTAATTTTTTAAAAATAGTTTTAAACACACAATTGAAAAAATCACACATAATAAAAGTCACTATCAGATGCCTGTAAAATTATTTTTTTAGGATGTAAATCATTGTTTTTTGCTGCACATAGTTAGGTGATATGGTTTTGAATTGTGATATTGATAAGAGTTCAAAGTAATTAAAACATCAAACAGAATCTCTACAGTCTGACTTAAATTTTCAAACTGAAAATATCATTTTTCTAAAAAAGTACTCTCCAATACACTATACAACAATAGATATATGTAATAATCAAACAATGAAATCTGCAAATTATCTAAACCAAAGAACAATGAAGTTCGAATATTACAAAATCTAGAGACTTGGAATAATACTTCAAATAAGTAATAAAATGAATATTAAAAATATATAATGAAAACTCTTGTGTTTATATCATTTTTTTTTTCATGGACAGTTATTTTCAATGATCTCTAAATTAACTCAGTAAATGATACATCCATGAGCATTTCATTTAGAAACAAATATATGTCATCAAACAACATCAAGTGAAAAATGAAGATACAATTAGAAGAACATAAGCAATACCATTAAAAGCTCATCGGCCAAAACAAACCATTAACATTAAGCCAGGAAAATTATTTATCTTATTAAAAACTACAACTATATTAATCACACCTTAACTAAAATAAAAACAACCAATATTTTGCATCTTCGTGCTGTTTAAGGAGTGGGAATATTGATAAATGTATTGTTGGCATTAATACCTTATAAGTGAATTTCTGAATTAAGACTATTGTTTAGAATTAATACATTATCATATATAACTGTGAGGATGAGAGATATATGCTCAATATTTCAGAATGTTATTAGAAAATAATCAGTTTTTCTAATATTATCATTTTGATGAAAGGAATTACTAATAATAGTCATCAATTGATTTTGCTGAATCTCAAGCACATATAATTCTTAAACAACCCCTCCTTTAGAGTTCTTTATTCGCAAGGGTAAACAAAATCTTAACAGATCTTTTTTATATTACAAATGTATAATTTATAGTGTATTACATTCCAAAAACATAAATGCTTAAAGCTCTATGTTGGATGACATCTTCAATTGCATCTGTATAAATACACAATCTGTACAATCTAATGGCTCCACATAGCATTACACTGTTGTTGAATGAATTCCCAATTATTATGCCATGTCTGCCCCAATGAATAATATAGGTAATAATTTTTATTATCAGAATTTCCCTTGATGAAACTTCAATAATAACACTCAGCAATTTTGATTAATGTAATTGAACTTATTTACATCAGAAAAAATTCACTAACTTGAATTAGTCCATAAAGTTTAGATTCTGATTTGCAAACTAATTCCATCACTAAAAATAGTTTCAAGGCTTTTGATTTATTTCATAACAAAAATAATTCTGCATCTTTGTCAGAGTTGATGCAACCCCATTTAAACACCTTTGATGAATTTAACAAGTTAACATTCTGAAAAATAAATATAACTATACTCAATCCAGAGATGTATATATACAAAAGGGAATGCAGTTATTGAAATATGTAAATCAAAACAAATATTATCCTAGTAAATATTGATTCAAACTTACTTATAAATATATAAAAAAACTTGGTTATGAAATTTCATAACTATTTCTTATCAATTGTATATGAAAAAAATATTAACCTAGTACGAGTACCAATATATTTTGTTTGAGAAAAAAAATCTATACTCATTATTATTTTAGAAGATCTAGATCACAATGAATAATCTGAAGACATCCATTTTATGGTAGTGGGGTTAGTCTGCTTTATAGGTATTATAACTATAGATTAAAGCATATCTTTTTGGATAACAGAATAGATTCTTCAGATTGACTTTTATATAGTTCAATGATTTTAATCCTATTACCAGTATTTTCAGAGTTTTCTTACCATTTGATTGCATACTCGAATAATTATCTGCTCATTTGTGAAAACTGAACATGCTAGATCTATTGCTAAGATGACCTCATAATTTTCTGTGATAAGAATCTGCAAGATCTCTTCTAGTTCTTAGATTATCATATTCCTCATCTTTTTTCCTATATTAAGTTTTCAGCCTAAAGATATGTAAAGTAACAAGGTAGTAGAGTACTATAACTAAATGATAACCTTTAATAAACAAAATAATCACATGATTGCAGTCACTGGAAATAACAAGAGTTGAGCTTCTTCAATCTGAGAATTTGTCACTTTATCATTGCAGTAAATTTAATTTAGTACTCATTGGTGATAGTTTTTTAAATTGCTTCTCTCTCTTAATATAATTATTTCAATATTAGAACATCATAGCTTTAAATAAACTCATAAATATATTTTTAGTTAAATGAAAACAATAAAAAACACTTTTATGTAGTTGCCCATTTATTTTTAAGTCTTGGCAACTTTTCAGTCCATTTCAAAACATCATTTGTAAATCTTCATGTAGAGATTTTTTGTTATTCTTGCTTTCTTTTCTGAAACAAATTTATTTCCATATAATTATTATTCTATTGATTACAACTTCTTTACTTTAAAGATAGTGTTTTTCTTGAATCTGACATCTTAAAGGTAGTGTTTTTGTTCAATCCCTCTTTACTCTGTATTGCTCACCCAAACAATTATTAAGCCTTATTTAATGTTTTTTCTTCTAGTACTCTCTCTCAAATTATAATTTTTAAAGAGCACCATATATATTAAATTTTGATTTCATTTATTAAAGTGTAAAAAGTGACAAAAAAAAAAAAAACCCTTCAATTTGTTGAAGCATTGGAAATAAAAAAGCTTTAGATAAATTCAAATGAACTTCCCTAAATAATATTTTTTTGCATACAGGAAAGCAGACTGTTTAGAGAATCTCTTTTCATTAAGCAGAAGTTCCTCGATCCTATATTAAAGTTTATTCATGCGAGTACATTAAAAGCTTTCTGCAATCAATGATTTTAATAGCATGTCTCAAAATTATTTGATATGAAAAATTTCTTATATATTTGCGAGCATCAAAAATTAAATAAGTAATACATTTATGAATAATTAACCAAGTACTATACATAAATAGATTAATTTATTTGAGTTATATCTGATTGCCAACTAATAATATTCAAAAATAAATTTACAATTGCTGTCTCTCCTCTCTCTATTAATCTCTTTTTATTATATATGCAATATTTGGTCATAAGGCATATATAATAAAGGAATTCATAATTGCTTTAAAACCAATTAAGAATTTATTGTAGAAATAATCAAACAGATATTTTTCAATGTAATCTCTAAGTTTAAAGATTTTTTTTTGATAATACGATTGTTGGTGATAGTTTATTGTGACCCTTTAACATAATTTACATTATAATTTTTTTCTTCTTCTTCCTTTGCCTATGTATTGATTTCTACTTTAACATATATCATTTACAACTTTCTTAAACACTTTATCAATACTCTTTATTTATATCAAAATTTAACAGTTTTGACTGTCCTGCAGTCATCATCAGAGCTATAATATTCAAATATATAATTAATACACTTATAATATTGATATACATAATTAAATATACAAAATAAACAAAAATAAATATACATTATATATATATGAATGTGTATAAGTGTATTAATTATATATTTGAATATTGTAGCTCTGATAATGACTGCAGGACAGTCGAAACTGTTAGTTTTGATATAAATAAAGAGTATTGATAAAGTGTTTAAGAAAGTTGTAAATGGTATGACAATTTACATTAGTATCTTAATAACTTTAATAAGATCATTATATCTTTAAGCTACATGACAAATGCAAATTCATCTCTTCTAAACTTGGCCTTTAAAAATACACTTTTTACATACATTACATTCAAATTAACCATTTAAGAAATATAATGAAACTGTTAATAATATACTTCTGTTGAAAACTAAGTAAATTATGTTAAAATTTTGATACCAAGACAAATTTTCTCAAAAACATCTCTTAGTTGTAAAAATTGGAAGCACATTTAAAAATGTATCACTTCTTAAGAAATATAAATGTGTGAAGGTCTTCTATTACAATTTATCATTTGCTTTTCTTATAGAATTTATATCGATCAAAATTGTTGCATATATATTCTTTATGATATTGGCTAAAAAACTTTTATATGATCCAGTTTTTCCTTCTATGGCATGTTTTATTAATACAGTTTAGAATATTTTACAAAAGGATTCATGGCAAAGAAATTTGTGCATCTGCTTGTCATGCCAAGGACTAATTTGAATAACTCTCAGAATTTTTTACTGATATCTGAAATTTTTTGAGTAAGCTTAGTCTGTCCCACAATCAAACCAGCTAATTATTCATTAGTAAATTGATATGTACCTACAGATTAAAACAGAGATAGGAAATTGCAAAATTAATAGTACCAACAATTAAATGAAGTGAATATATTTTTGCCCCACAGTGAACTATATAAGATTGTTTTATTTTTTATAATGTCTTTAAACTTCTGATGTTGTGACATCAAATAAAAGTTATTTGAATTGCTTATGTTATATTTGATTATAATTTTCATAAGAATAACATTATGTTGTAGAAGATATATATCATTCATCAACATTTTCAACCATTATTAATCCACTTCATGATGAAAATCAAGTTTAATTCAGTTTTTCCAATCCATAGCCTATCTTCTCCACAGTATCCAATGTTCTCAATGATTTTTTATGATCTTTTGAGATCCAATTTAAAGCTTCACCTAATCATCTATTATCATGCATCTAGCAATATGTCCAGTCTAGTTTTATTTCAGTCTCTTAATTTTTTTCAATTATGTCAATGATACTTGTTTGCTCTTTTACCAAAGTATTTCATTTTCAAATGCTTCTTGCTATTCCTAACATATATTTCTCTATTCTTTATTGAGTAATTCTTGTAATTCATCATCTATTTTTACTTTCTTCTTCGAGAAAATATATTGAACATTATATAATTACAAGTCATTCAACTATTTATCATTAGGTCAATTTTCATTGTCCATACACATAGGCATACAAAAAGTTTTATTCTTAAGTAGTAACTTGTTTCGGTATGCATTAATAATTTTATAATAATAGATACAAGAATTAGCTAAATGATCTAAAAAAGTTAGACAATTAGCATACATACTATTTCAAATAATTAAGAATTTAAGCAAAAAATTAAATTCACATATATATAAAACTTCTAAACAATAAATGCAGACACATCACTTTATATCTTAAACAGATTTTCTGATGAACTTAAGTAGGGTTTTTGATGTGAGAAGCAGATCTTGCTTATGTTACAAACATTGATTTTTATTAGGGCTATATGATGGATAAAACACAATGAAGAACTTTAATCAATCTACATGTTTAAGTCTCTTGGAAGGAAAGTTTACTGCAGAAGTTAAAAGATAGCATCACAAAATGTGAAATAAACAATGTAAAAAAATAGCAGATGGTGTATGTAAATATGAATTCATAGTTCACTGATTAATTTGCATAGTTACTGCAAAACTTATTTATAATTTTTTCTTAATCTTTTTTTCTGTTTTTGCTTCTTCTGCTGCTAGAATTATCATTCTTATTTACTAATGATTATTATTACTACTAATAATAATTTATATGCAAATTAATTAATAAAAAACTTCTTGAATGAAGTTAAGTCTAAAATATGTAAAATCTAATTCTAAATTCAAATAATAATAACTTCTTTGATATTTCTAAAAGTAATCTTACTATGCATATTTGTAAAAGTTCACAATTTATTAAAATTAGAAATAAAGTTATAATTCTTATTTTTAAAATAAATGTTAAAATCTTTAAACCAGAAAAGGCATATAAGAGTTTAAAATATCTTTATTTAAGCTATGCACTTTCAATATTTCAGGTATCAGAATCATAGCTTTATGATTTACTCTTGCTAATTTTATTTTTATATGTATTTGCTTGTAAAATTTACATAAAGTTAAATTTCTTATTTTTAAGCAAAGTTATGTAAATGTTATTAGAGAGGCCACTTTTTAGATAAAGGGCTTATTTTTTATTCATAATACATTAATTTTTGGCTATAATCCATGCCTTCTTAATCTTTTCTATCATTTCTTTCAGTGCTCACAGTATCTGCCTTGGATAGAGCAAGTTCATGACCTGACTGCAGCTGCTCTAAAAATATTGAAAAGTACTCATTGCTTATTTTTGCCCTGTTGTATAAATAATCGCATTGAGCCAGTCTTGTGGATAGGTTTGTTCTTGTTCCCATAATATGCAATTAAGCAATTAGAATTTTTGTACTTGATTTTATAAATCACTTGGTGTGCAGTTGTTAAGCTAGTTTATCTTTAGAATTATTCAATAATTTGTTTAATGAGGGAGGCAACTGGAAACTTATATTTTTCTGCACATATATTTTTTAGTTTCTGAGCTATCCTTGGCACATATGGGAAGGCTGTCCATTTTTTCTCATTGGAGAAGGGTTGTACTGGGTTCTTTATTTTGTTGTAGAATTTTTCTATCATGGAGTTAAGTTTCTTAAGGTTATACCCCATGTTTTGTAAATTCTTTCTCTGAACGATTCAAATTTACATGGTTTTAAATTTCTGTAGAAAAACCTTTAAGATCTGCATAGTTAAAGATTTAGGATAGAAGATTCATCTGATGTTTATGGATTTTAGAGCCATTTTGTAGTTCAAAATATTATTCTGCCTTTGCCCATCTATATCCAGAAATTTGTATTTTGGTTTTTATTTATTTTTATGGTCCAAATTAAAGAAGATTTCTGTGCTAGTTCTTGCTGAATTTGAATTATAATATTCTTCTGCACAAATTAGAGTGCCATCTACGTATCTCTGGTGCAGTATTTTTATTGGCAGGGTTTCAACCTTGGTATAATTAATTTTTTGATTTTCACTAAATATAGACTGCATATAACCCCACTAATGGCAGCCCCATTGGCCTTCCATAATCTATTTTGTAAAGTTTTTTATTTGTGGTTGCTATAATTTACTCATTGCTAATCCATTTTAGTGCTTCCATTATAAATTCTTTTTTATGAGTATTGTAGTTAGTCTGTTGCAACATTTCATATATCATTTCTATCCACTCTGCATGAGGAACAGACCCATATAACTGTGTCACATCTAAGAATGGGATTTTATTGCTATTGTTTATTTTTAGGTTTTTAATTTTATCGACCAATTTGTATGACAACTCTATCGTATATGGCCCAAAACCCAAGTCTTCGATCAGCCAGGACACAATCATTTTTGCAGTATTGTAGAAGTATGCATCTCCGAAATCAATTATAAGTCTTAGTGGGAAGCTCTCTTTATGTTTACAAAAATTCTAGGTATTATGGTGGCTGAAGGATAATTTTGCTGTATTCCAAGTTCATAAATGCTTTATCTCAATATTTCCTCAGTATCGACGAAATAAATTTGTCTTTCTTGTATTTTAAATTGTAAACATTTATTTCTGTAAATTTTAGGTTAATAACTTGCCAACTTAGTTTTTCATTAAAACCTTCATTAGCACTAGTTGATTGCCTTTGTCCTCTTTCAGACACACCAAATTTTTCTCATTAATGTGATTCCAAATAATATTTATATTTCAGGTCCAGAGGTTATTGTTTGACTTTGGTAAATGTTCTCAAAGCTTTAGACATTTATTGTATAACCTTTTCCTTCCCAGAATCATTTTCATATTTTGCCTCAATATCGGCTGAAATTTCCATCACTGGCTTTCTCCATTTCCCTCCCACAAACTTAGATCCATAATTTAGGGTTTTTCCTACAAATTCTACAATTAGACAAGTTAATCCAATTTGTATTATTATCCATTACATCTAATTTATGTTATTTTTGTCTGCCAGGAATTACAATTTTTTTTTGTATTTATTTTTTTAGTTTTAATGCAATATGACTACATTTTATGTCAATGCTTTCCGGAGCCATGTAGTTCAAAGTCATATGTTTTTTCCTTCTTGTATCGGCTTTAATTGCTCTATTAAGGATCTTAATTATTGACTTCAGTAATTCTTCTTTAAGTTTTTTAATTATCTTTACTCACTGATAAATAGATCTATATTTACATGACAACAATTAGGATAAATCTTTATTTGTAGATATTTCCTAAGAAAGCAAATACATTTCTGTTTTTTGGTTAAATCTAGCAGATTTTAAACATAGATTTATACTATCCATTCTGTTTCATTCTAAAATATCACTTAATTTGATAAATATAAGTGTTACCACTTTTTCTTATTACTTTTAAATATTTTTTATTTTTGATAATAAATCAATAATTATAAAGCTACATCCAGTAACTTTTTCTTTAAAAATTATACACACCCACACAAGTAGTATCAAACATAAAATATATATAAAAAACATACACTTCAGTTATCTAAATTTTAGAATAAATAATTTTAATATATAAAAACAATTCAATATGAATTTACAAAATGTATTTACAAAATTGCTAAAATATTCTTTTCCAAAGAGGGCCAAACTACAATCTTAATAAATCCCTCTGCTGTTGCTTCGTCATTCAAATACAACTGACTGTCTCTTTGAAGACCATCAAGAAAAACATCCGATGTTATTTCAAATTTTGATTTTTTAGAATTATCTCTAGGAAAAAAGAAAATAATATATTTTCATACACAGACATGCATATATTAAAACAATAATTTTCAAGGATAAAAGACAAAAATATAATTTTCAGATTCTCCCATCTATATGATTATTTCTTATTATTATAGCACCAATATTTAGTTAGATTTCACTTGCAATCAAATGTATTCATAAATTCATATTATATAATTTGCAATATTTTTTTTAAATATTAATATATTAAACATATGTATATATAAAAAGGTAAAACAAACTTTTTTTAATGAATCATCCATTACAAATCTCTAACTTTTGAGAGAAACAGTGAATAGGAAGGCAATACTAAATGATTTAACCAATCTCTGAATGATTAAGATTTGAACAATTTACCATCCTTGCTTTACCATATGAATAAGGATATGGATACTCATTTACTAACCAATGGTCAAATAACTGAAATGACAAATTTAGATTATAATTCCAGATATCATAACTATAGGGCCTTTACCACTATATGTCAAAATTCATATTAAATAATCATATCATCTTAACACATTAGAGCACTAAAGATGACTGATCAAGAATTTCTTCCTCTACATATCAGTTATTTATTTTTAACCCAATATTACATTTGAGTAGTTTTATTTATTTTTTTACATATTTTGGTTGTTATTCATAATGATGAAAGAATGAGTACACACCTTATTACATAATTGAAAGAATGCTTTTATGCAAACATAAAACAAAAGAAATATTTTCTCCTTTCAATTAGGATTGAATTAAATAGAATTCCTACCATTTTTTATTTTATTTCTAAAATTAGTAACCATAAAAAACAAAAAACAGAATAAATAATTAAATATTAATGTAAACATGTACTTTTAACTGTTTTAACAAAAACCGAGTTTATTATATATCTCTACTTTCTGCACACACACACATCTATATTACCTAAAAATAATATGAATTTATTTGAATAGACATTAAAATGTAATTTTATATAAGCTAATTTAAGAAAGCAATGCAATATTTATCAACACTACCTATACTCTGATGGTTCTAGCTAAAATATTGATTTAAATAAAGCCAATACATGATTAAACAAATATTGCTATTGTTTTGATGTTTCTTTAAATTCCAAGATACTTCTATGAATTTATTTCTTTAGATTTTTTTTAGCAAACTAGAATAATTTCTGAAAATCAACTTGTATTAATTTCAGTATCAAAAGTTAATACATCTTCCCTTCATTAGTGCATCCATCCATTTATTTGCTATCTCTATAATTTTGGTTTGAATGTGAATCAGATGAACCTCAAAATTTTTATAGGTCCAAAGAGATTGTCAACTTATAGCAAACCCTAGCTAGCTATACACTAGTGATAGGTAAAGGATCTAGTTAAAGAATAAAGATCCTAAGTTAATTTATGTTGATCAGAAAATTGTCAACGGGTTAACTGTAAAAATATAAAATATAATTGCAGAATAATTCAATACTTTATTAATGGTGTGAGAAGTGTCAAACACCTGTAGACACACAACCCTTAGTTTTATTTTTTAAACAGTTTTTTTATCACATGACAATTTATGATTTATATATAATGAAAGCACGACACTACTCTGAACAAATAAATATTTAAGGTACTAATTATGGAGTTAATTTTACAAATTTTCTGACACTATTAATAAAACCTCGTTGGCATGGTTAGTGTAGATAAACCTTAGCATACAACTTTGCTCTTTATTAAGAAATAAAACTATTAATTAAAGCTTATCAATTATCTTGTATATAAAATAAGATTTCTGAAAAAACAACCATATATACTTTGCCTTAAATCCCTTTTAGTTAATTTTACACACATTTCTCCACATTTAGACATGCAGTTTTCAACCTCTGTATTTACAAGTATGAGTTTCAGACTCACAAGTAAATATTGTTAAAACATATATATTGAAAATGTTTTCCAAACACAAAATCATATTTCTACTTAAAAATAAAATACTTATATTAAAAATGCTCCATTCAAGTTTAATTTCATTCCTTCTTTTTAATAATTTGAATAAGATATATATGCAGTTGTTATTGCTGTTTCATTTCCTAACAATTATTTATTTTCTTCTTTACTGAAAAGCTATTGGATTTTGTTGATTTCATTTAATTGCTCTTGTGACATTTTCTGCAGCTCCAAAGCATTATTTATGAAAACAACTACGCCATCTGCAAAATTTAGATCTTGTAAGTAATCGACATTTATTTGTAATTTCTTTGCTTTCCATTTTAATACATAAAATATCTCCTATAAAACTGATTTTTAGTTTTAGAAAGATGAAATCACCCTATCTATCATACAACCATTGTTAGCATCTATCTCATACTTTAATCATAATAGAAATTTTTGTAAAGTTAAATGCTTTTGCATAATCTAGAAATTCAACACAAATGGTAACCTATAATTCAATAATCCCAATAAGTCACCAATCCAAAACAATATTACAAAAAGAATTGAATATTTTATTGCTCAGTGTTCATAAGAAATTTGAATACAAGTAGTGACAGAAACACAATTCACGAATCCTCAGCTCCAAAGTCCACTATTCTACTAATGTATAAAACCATTTAGGGCAAAAATAATCAACTAGTTTATTGCTCAAGAGTTTATAAGAAGTATGAGTATTGAAAATGATAAAAGTTGAAGCTAAAATTTATGAATCTTCAGCTCTTGAGTCTGCCATTCTATCACTGTACCAAACCATAAAAAACATAGAATATTAAAAATAGATCCACCTGCACAGAAGCAATCTCATCTATGGTATAACTGTTTATAGTACAAAAATGTAAAAGAACATTGTAGAATAAAGTAATGATTAAACAATTAATGATAAATCATTTGCAACAAAGTATTAATTTGATCAAAATAACTATTGAAAATTTCATATTCTATAAAAGCCTTTAACAATTTAAAAAAGCATTATGATAGATTTACATCTATATATTTAAACAAGTTTCTTAGTTTTTGCAATTTATTAATTGAATAAAATGTTTGTAAAAAATGAAACATTCAATGATAAATGCAGTAATTTATAAAGTATAGGTGCTTATTGTTTCTTGTTTTCTATTAATTCCTTAATAATTCAAGAGTAAAAAAAAAAATAATCTAATTATTGTCAAAATGAAGCTTTTTTTAACATGTTAATTGAATTCATTTTGAAATGTTTTAAATGCTAAACCACATATATTTGCAATATTTCAAAACTTTATTTAATGAGTTTTTTTTTTTGCATATATATATATATGTAAAAACTGAAACACCTAACATATAAAGTATAGGCATATGATAAATGTCATTAGCACTGTCTATGTATATATGTAATTGCCATTAGTTCTGATTATAGATTTATTTTAATTTGTTCATATTCTTATCTAATATCTTCACTTAGTTCTGATTATAGATTTATTTTAATTTGTTCATATTCTTATCTAATATCTTCACTTAATCTTCATATAAGCTTATTTAAAAAAAACATACAAGATCCCTCCTCCCATTCAATAATCTTCCCATATTATATTCATAACTTTAGAATTAATATATCTCTAAGATCTGTTCCTATTCAATTCAGCATTTTCTTTAAAGATTTGCCAATATCATAAATATTATAAAATAGCAAAGTGTCTATTTATGTGGATATTTTTATAAAACATAATCTCTTCTAAATTTAAACTGGATAAAAAAATTAACTGTATTTCATGTGACAGAAAATATGCAGTCTGTTTTTCATTATCAGTGTCTCTAGCAATATCAATAATTACTAATAAATATCTATAACGCAAAGAATAGTATCTGAGATCCAGAAGAAATTTCTATGCATAATAATAATAACAAACAAAGAACACACATGAAAAAATCTGAAAATTATATATTTTTGCCTATGAAAACCTTCAATTTAATATACATATATAAATACACACCCTCACACACACAAGTATAAAAACATTAAAATGTAATTTATTTCTATTATTTAATATTATTATTACAACATAATGCAACTCAATTTTAACTTTGATGGATATATATTAAATAGTATAATTAATTTTTGTGCTTTAATATATTTTAAAATTATTATTCATATAATTACCTGGTTAAAACTTGCTTGATAACAATCTTTAAACAAATACCTCCCTTTTTAGTATGAAATGTTAATGTATTATTTTGGATGTAAGGATAAAAAAATAATCGTTCTTGCAAAAAATCTGAAAAAATATAATCACATTATATATATATAAACAAAAACAAATATACAAAAAATTTCATTTACTTTATCTGTATAATTACCAGCGTAATCTAAACATTTTTTATTAATTATATGACCAACTGACCATAAATTCAAGTGATGTTTCAATGCAACAGTGACAAGTTGAATAGAACATTTCCATTCAAGCATCTAGATTTTTTTTTTTCTTTCTTCAATTAGGAACTGATCCAGAAACTTTTAGCTGTTATATCCATCAATGAACTCAGAGTATCAAAGTTACTTCCTAATTTATATTAAAATGAAAAGCTTTATTATGTTCATTAAGTTAATATGATCTAAAGAATTGAAATCCACAAATAAAAAAATATTTGACAAACTTTATCCCAATGAAAACTTAAATGTAATATATATACCCACATATGAATATTTCAAATTGATTTATTTAAGTTAAAATAAATGTGAATTTTGTTTGAAAACCTATTCAAAAATATACACATATTTTCTAAATTGATTTTTAATATATCAGAAAACAATGTTAATTATCAAAAACAATAACCAATTTCTAACACAGAATATTATTAAGATAACTTAAAAATCATTACTAAACATTTCCACAAATGACTAAGAATTATTATCTTTTTTTTTTTTTTTTTATACTAAGCACCAGCTTTACAAACTTCATATAATCAAGAATGTGGCTTAGAAGAATATTAATGATTATGACAAACATTAAAAAAAAAAAAGAAACTCAAGTCAAAGTTTTTTTTTTAAGTAATTGATTTGTAGATTTTTAATTTTAATTCTGAATTTATTGCATCTTAATGAATATAATAGCTTCAATATTATATAATCATTGCTTAAAGTTGAATTATCACTAAGTATAATGAATAAAATTGTGTTGGCTGGTAAACATTAGCAATCAATGACTAAGTGCAAACTTTGTATAATCTTATGGATTAAGGTTCTTAAACCTACTTGTCTCCTCACAGAGAATGTGCAAACATTTTTCAATATAATATTATGAATGACAGCATTTAAACAGCTTTTATCAGTTTAGTGTATTAAAGACCTCAATAGAATTAAAATCAAAAATATGTTGCCTTGATTAATGAATCTTCAAGTTTTTCCTTTTTGCATTAATTTCCAAAGAGCACATGATTAACATATACAGTATATAAAAAGGTGCTTACAATTTTAATACCATCAGATTTTTTCATTTTACTTCCTCCATACAGAAAATCATACGCATTAGATTAAAACATAAGCAAATTTGCATACATAATAATACCAATATAAAATGAATACTCGAAATAAATATGGTAATTTTTATTTATTTATTGTTGTGATAGTTCTTTATCATGATATTCAAGTACAAAAATGATAGACTGAATACAAAAATCTAATCTTAAATGACCAAACAGAAATTTTTTTTCCTACATTACTAAGATAACAATTCAGAATATAATGACTAAACATTAAATTAAACAACCAAGTATATTAACATTAGCATTTTAAAATATATATAAATAAAATAAAATCTTTATTATAGAATAATTATTGTAATAAAAATAATGAATTACAATGGCGATAATATATTTTGTAAATAACTATAATAAACCACAGAAATAGTTTCAGCTAATTTCTTAATCTTCTTCAACTGAAAATCATTTAAATTCAAATTTAACAAATGTAAATTTCATCATGTTATATCAATGATTCATGAATTTTAACAGCACATTGTCTATTAATTAAAGATATCTTAGTTCTATTTATCAAATTACCTCCTTAATTTTTCTTTTATTATGTTTTTCTCCTCATGAAGAACCTTAGTATTTTCCAGATCAGAGAAAACAGATGCTGTAACTAAACCATTATTAGTCTTATTTTTTATATGTCAATATAACAACTGATGTTCTTTTAATATTTTCTCAAAACTATACCTTGATTCACCTATATATTAAGCCCTACATTTACAATAAATTTGATGCACAATATTACTTCTTTGTTTAAAAGGTATATTTCTTGAATTATTTACCAATCTATTAATAAATAACCAGAATACAGAATGAAACATTGTATAAATCTCTCTCTATTTTTAAAAAAAAATTAATTTGAATATTTGAAACATGTGGAATAGATATCCACTTTTTATCATTAATGTTCTGCTCCTTTGAAATACTATATTGCTTTTTAAATTGACAATAAGTACAATAAATATTTAATATTATAACCAATTGTAAATATTTCAATATTGCATATAATAACAACGTTTCATTCTTCTTACACTTTAAAGCAAAATATATTTATTTATTCTTTACAGTTTCGACTGTTCCTAGAAATTTTATGTACAAATCTTCCTGCATCCATTGATTACTCTGGCTTGCACTGAGTGGTGCTGCTGTATGGAGAGTTTTAACTCTGTATATGCATAAGATAACAAGTCTTAGATCTTTTTTATTTTACAATGAAAAGTTATGCTTTGTGAAAACGATAAATCACAAAATATTGAAACGTTTATAAAAGAGTTACTTTAAAGGAGCAGAAAACTAATGATAAAAAATGGATATTTATTCCCTAAGTTGCAAATATTCAAGCTAATTTTATTAAAAATGTATAGAGATTTATATAATGTTCATTTTGTGTTCAATCTAATGTTATGGATTGATAACTAATTCAAAAAATATTATCTCTTTTAAACAAAGAAATAATATTGTGTATCAAATTTTATGTAAGTGCAAAACTTCATACATAAGTAATTCGAGATATAGTTTTGAGAAATGGCTAAAAGAGCATCAATTGTTATATAAATGTATAAATAATAATAATAATAATGATTTAATAATAGTATCTATGATCATAAAAAAACATGTGTTTACTTTCAATTTCGATCTGGAAAGTATAATAAAAAAAGAATTAAGGAGATAATTTTGATAAATAGAAGTAGAATCTCTTTAATTAGTAGACAAAAAATTCATGAATCTTGGATGTGATATAATGTTCACTTCTGCTAAATTTGAATTTAAATGATTTTCAGTTGAAGAAGGTTATGAAATGAAATAAAAATACTTCTGTGGTTTATTATAGTTATTTATAAAATATACTATCACCATTATAATTCATTAATTTTATTAAATTTTATATATATAAACAATTTAATATAATTTTAAATCATCATTCTAACATGTTTTTTTCATTCAATATTATCATAACTCAATCTTACACACACAAAAAAAAACAATTTTATTTTGATCAGTAATATTTCAAAAGATAAAAAATATCAACTTACCTGGTAAATTATTTTGAAGTTTATTAGTTTCTTTTATTTCCCAATATTTCATTTCTTCAAAGAATTTATTTAACAATGAATGCTGAATAACATCAGATTGTCCAATCAATTTTACTGCATAAAAAACATACATATGTATATTTTTCAAGACATTGATTTAAGTTTTAATTAGAAGTTTGTTAATTTAACAAATATTCAGTACCTGTGGATAAAGCTTGATGTAGATTAGAAATTTTTTGTTTCTCTCTATTTTGTTGTGAAAGCTCAGAAACATTTTGGATTGCTAATTCTAACCTATGAATATCCTTCAGATGAAGTAATAATGTTTCATACCTACGAATTATATAAAAGTTAATAAATATCTTAATCCATCAAAATAAAATATATTAATGCTAATAATAAACACAAAGGTTGGGCAAAGCAATAAGTAACATTTGTGATATCTTTGTTAATATGGTATGTACTGGCTTCTATGTTAGATGAAAATATAATATTTGAACAGTAATTTGACAAATATTAATTCATTCTTCATGGGAAAAACCCAAAGTTTATTGAAAGATGTTAATAGAAATTATATCGACTTCTCAATCATTCAAAAATCAATATTGTGTATAGCATCCACTCTGTGTATCACAAACTAACAATATTTGGAAAATTGTGTGTAACAGTATCCCTTTTTCTCAAACCAACAGAACTGCATAGGAAATATTAATTGGACTCTTATTGCCTAGAAAAATATTGTTATCTTAGAACAAAATTTGCATCATGAGATGAATCTACTCTTATATGTGTTCAAAAAGATTGTACTACATTGTGATAAAAGTAATGATGATTAAAGGAATGAGAAAACAATGAGAAAGCCTTGCAAGGCATATGTTAGCTCCAACTATAATATTTTAACTAAAAAGTTTCACAATTGGAGAAGATAATCGTTTGCTAGACATAATTTCTTCCTGTGTTTGGGAAAATAGACAATAAATTTCTTGGAATAATTGATATTCTTCCAATCATCTGTTATCCAGTTCTAATTCTCAAGATATTATCATTTAAATATCATAAGAAATTATTTTAAATGGCAACTTAGATATAAATTTACTGTTTAAGAAATTTGTGTTAGATTATTTTAGTTGATACTGAAATTCAATTGAAATTTTAAGTTTTTTAGCTACAATCTTATATAATATGCCCAGGAATCTTTTATAATATGCACTAATTCCTTTTAACAAGCACTGATTTCTGATTACATTTGGTTTTTGCAAGCTTCCTTCTCCTATATTTATGAATAAAATCATCATCTATGAAAATTTAAATCTCAAAACTTTAAACAATCATCAGTATTTGACAGTGATGTTTCAACTATTAGAGATTACCAATTCAATTTATTTAAAAACAGATGGGACCAACATTTCCTCTAAAAGGCTAATAATACTGAGAGTTTCTTAACAGATATTAAAATCTTCATAAGGTTTTCTTTTTTTTAAAAAAAGCGATATTAATATTTCTATTATTTTGGCTACTATATTTCTGATTATATATAAAGTTGATGAATGTTATACATAATCTTGTATGATTTTAAATAATATTAGCAATTATGACTTTAGTTTGTACTAAACTTATGATTATATGGGCATTTCTACTTTAATGAAAACATTTAGATTATTTGTGTAATAAAATATTAAACACAGTATCAACAATAATGACAATAATCTGGAAGAAATTATTTCATTGTTTTCTTGACACAAGTAGATAAAAAAAAAGCAACTTGTAGTTTATAGGTTAATAGGAAATAAAAAAAATGAAACTACATTCATCTTAATTAAATTATTGAAATTTTACAGAAGATATGGTTGCTTTAAAAGAAAAATATAAATTTACAAATATTAGTAATAATATTCTTCCCGAACTTCTCATTACTATTATTATAATGTAAATCTAAGGGTAATTGCAAATCAAATTATAGAATTATTTTACATATATAAATAGTATAAAAGACAATCAAATTTTCCTTAAAGTTAAAATATAATGTGAATATTTTTGATATTGCTTTCCTTTATCAGTCAGTTTACTTTCTTAATATATCTTTTGAATCCCAAGGATTTATCACTGAAATATTTATACCAATAAATTTGTTTTTACATCTTCATTTCTATAATAAGGTTGAAGCATTATTAAAACATTCTATTGGAAAACTTGCTTTATATTTTTGCTATTCTGTTACTCTAGGTAAATTTAATGACAGCTCTACTGCCCTATATCACTCCTTCATTTGTTATTGCAAAGCATATAATTAATTTGGATACCCTCCCCCCCTTAAATAAATTTAGCAATAGAACATATTTTTGTGGATGTTTTCTTTGTAAGATTATAGTAGAGTTCATTATTCAAACTATGCACATATATATTATTATCATTCTATTTTACTATATATTTAATCTCATTTCTCAGAGATTTTAGAGAACTAATTATTTTAGCACATGTGATAATTTTATAACCATTTCCTTTTTGATCAACAATAGATTTTCTTGCTATAAGAGAATTAATTCTTTAGTGTTATATTTTATTTAACACAGTATATCAATTATTCTATAGAACTATTAACAATGATAAATGTAGCAGGTTTAAAAACTAAAGTTTTAAAGCAGACATTACTTCAAAATTTTGCATTTTTAAAGATTCTTAAGGATGTTTGCATCAAGATAAAAACTAAATTACCCCCCTTTTCTTTTAGAATAATCAAAACAATTAGATGTGCAAGAATTGTCAATTTCTTGCTATGTTTTAATGAGATAAATATTATAATAATTAAAAAAAACCCATTTGTTATAGTAGCTTATTTTTTAAAAAAACCATTACAGCTAAGAAATGACAAAATGAATATTCTCTCATTGTTCTCATTGTTATTGTAGAGATTAGTTTTATTTTATAGCTTTTGAAATATTGAAGCATTATATGCTCAGAACAAACCCTTTTATCTCTTATACACATACATACCTTAAGGGTATCCATACTGTTAACAGTCAAATGTTATTAAATCAGAGCTATAGATATAGATTAAAAAAATAATTATTAACATAGGGCAATCAACTATTACTTAGTTATAATAAAGCATTAGTATAAATATAAGATTCAATATGTATATGCATTTATTCTTATTTTCTCTGGATATATTTTTCCTTCTTTTTTTTTTGTTTATATATAAATCACTCCTTTCGATTCAGATGGTAACCTGTTATATTAAAAGAATACTATTAATTTATTATTATTATTTAATTCTAAGGTAGTATGTGACTTGCTCATACTGAATGTTTCTTGTACAAGCAACCGATACACATGACCACACACATGTGAAATAGATACATGATCCCCAATATACACAATTCATGCAGAAACAACACTCTTCAATTGGGCCAGATCATAATCCCCCCCACACATATATAATCAGTGCCTCAAACTTTAATGGACAGGCTTCAATTTTCTCATCCTTTCAACTATTCAACCATCCATTTTTCTTGAAAAACCGATGATGGAATGCTCAAAGCCCTTATTGGATTTGATATTATAATCATACCCATGTAGACATTACATCTGGGCTAACCTTATATAAGATGTAATCTATTTCCAAAAGAACATGTAATTCTAAGGCAATAAGTAATTTGCTTAAACTGAATGTTTTTTATATATGTAAATAGTGATTTGAAATCAGGATTTTTCAGTCAATCCATCCTCCACTCTATCTCAAGCACATAACCACCACATGCGAAAAAGATACACAATCCCCAATATATGTATTTCATGTAGAACGAAGATTCATTGGCTAGATGGTAATCTCACACAAATATATACAATCAGTGCTCAGTTTATATTAAGATAGCAATTCCTCAAACTTTAATGGACAAGTTTCAATCTTCTCATTTTTCCAATTATTCAACTATCCATTTCATTGAAAAACTGATGATGGAATGTTCAAAGCCCTTGTTAGATTTAATATTATATTCATACCCATGTAAACATTACATCAATGTAACTCCTCTTATTATCAGACATTACATATCCAAATATACCAATAGAAGAGGGATGGGCTGAACTTACATTAGAATGTAATCTATTTCCCAAGCAATATGTAATTCTAACGCCGTATGCCATTTGCTTATACTGAATGTTTCCTGTATATGTAAACAGAGTGATTTGAACACAGGATTTTTCAATCTACTTATCCTCCACTTGATTTGAACACAGGATTTTTCAATCTACTTATCCTCCACTTGATTTGAACACAGGATTTTTCAATCTACTTATCCTCCACTGACTTAGAATTACATATTGCTTGGGAAATAGATTACATCTTAATATAAGTTTGCCTATCCCTCTCCTAGTACTATATATGGATATGTAATGTCCGATAACATGAGAGGTTAGATTGACATAATGTCTACATGGGTATTGTTATAATATCGCATCTAACAAGGGCTTTGAGCATTCCATCATTGGTTTTTCAATGAAATGTATGGTTAAATAGTTGAAAGGGTGAGAAGTTTGAAGTCTGTCCATTAAAGTTTGAGGAATTGCTATCTGAATATAAACTAAGCACTGATTGTATATATATTGTAATGGGATGAGGTATCGAAAAGATGTGAACCTGGGTGATGGAAAAATCATCATCATACCCAGTCAATTTAAAATGAAATATTTACAAAAAGTATAATAAAGAAAGATGATAATGATATTAAAGAAATATTTAATAATCCAAAGTATTTATTATTAAAGTAATGTTTAATAATAAAATTATATATATAAGTACTGTTATATAATAAAAAGAGCATGAGATTAGAGAATCTCTGAGAGATAAGCCAGCTAGATCAGTTAACTCCTTAGAGAAACTATAATCATAATTAATCATATATCAAACAGCATTATCTAAAAGTAAGTAATAGTAATAGTCAAAATACCAACTGTTCATCATCATGAACGATCCATCAAAAGAAATCAATACAATAAATCAGAATAAAATCAACAGTCCATCTTGTGACTGGATTTGAACAATAAAAATATAAATCAACAGTCAATCTGGTGAGTGGATTGGAAATGGGCCTTCTGTAGACCAGGCTAACTACTGAGCCATTGCCATCTTGGGGCAATTACTTTAACATTAATTTGGATGCACCAACTAAGTACTCATCCATTAGAATACATAAGAATTAAAAATCTAAACAATAATGTTGGGACATTAAAACATGCTGATCATCGTCAATGCTCTGGCCACTTAGTACCATTAATGCACTGGCCAACCATAAACTTAATTTCTAAGACTAACTAAAACGAAATGTAGTACAGGAGCTTTGAAGAATATAATCCTCATGCCAAAATCAGGACAATGTCATACTGGAATGCTCCTAAAGCGCACTAAATAAACATCCCATTTATATATCAGCCGTTATACACGAATCTAGTTCAGTAGAACATAAGCTCTATTACTGTATGTGACCAAGAGATGATGAAAACAGATATTCTAAAAATATTTAGAACTCCTGGAATAATTTTTAACAACTGAATATAAGTTTATTAACAATAATAAAAAATGAAGTTAAGATCAGTAGAATATTGGCTATACACATAAGCTTCTGATTTTGATTAACATACCATAAAAAAAAATATCACATGTGATTTACAAAATTCAAGTTATTACATTGATTTACAATACTTCTTAATAGGTTTCTATAAACGCATATATATATCCATACACAGACGTGTTTTATAATATACAAGAAATACATTTCAATTTCTGAACATATTTGACTTATTACAAAATAATTATCAAAATCTTACATTATATAAAAATACAACAAATGATTAAAGTTTCAGTTAAATGATATACATTTTACATACTAGGTTTACTGAAACACACATATATATAATTTGCACAGATATGCAATATGTTAATTTATCTACATAACATTTGTATTTATCATAATAAAATTATTAAAAATTATTTTTGCAATTTAAAGTCTTTTTTTCTTTAAAATAAGTACTATCAAATTTTTGACAGTTGATTGATTAATGCATTTTAAAATGTCTCTTTCTTTTTTCAAAAAATAAATAATAATAATAATAATAAAATCAGTCTCGAACTGATTGTTATAAAAATCTGTTTTTAGATTTCCTTTTTTTTTAAAAAAAAAAGACAGTCAAGAAATTAATTCTCGACTTTTTGACTTTAATTCAATGAAAGCAAACTTTACTTGTTATCTTTTAAAATATTAGATTTTTAAACATCTCAAAAAATAATATTGTTCTATATATGTCTTATTTAAAAACAACTCATTCTTGTATATATGTTTATCGGTGCTTCTATGCATATTGATACAGCAGCATACGTATAATTAGTTTTTTATCAACTGGTGGTTTCTCTTGATGGATCCAGGAAAGTCATAGTCAGGAAGTTATAATTCAGGTAAGTTGGTCTTGATTTAGGTTCCTTCTGTCTCGGTCTTGGAAACTTCAGGCCAGCAAACTGTCTTGTCCATATTTAAGCAGACTAGTGAATATAGAAGTAGGTCCGCATCATGATTCAAAACTTCAGCAGTAAGTTAGGGCAGCTGTTTCCTTGCATTTTTATATCCTCATGGCAGTCCTCTGTATAATTCTGCCAGCTATCGCTGCGGCTAGCTTTACTGTGGCCACTCTCTGCTAGTTACCAAAAAATTGCAGCTAACTCTTCACAAAATATTTTAGCCAAACTTTGAAGCTAGCTATGAGCCAACTGCTTCACAAAAATATTAAGACAAGAACTGTCTTAAAAAAAATTATTATCCAAACTTTGCAGCTGGCTAATTTAGCTACCTGCTTAAAATATTAAAACCAGACTCTTCTGGCCAGCTCTTATAAGTCAAACTGAACTGATATTTTTTTTATCAGCCCTTTTATAGAATTGGATTGGGGTGATAACAACACATTTAATTAAAGTTTTTTTTTCTTATCTTTTCAAAAAGATCACTAATCCTTTCAAATTTCTTTTAATTAAAAGCTACTTTTGAAAGCAACTTTGCAATTTTACCAAAGGTGTGATCTACATGTTTTTACTTAGTGAAATGCATACAAGCATTAATTAAAAAAGATATTTTATTTAAGTTTTAATTAAAAGATTTTTCAAAAAGAATAGATAATAGAAATATTTACAATTATCAGTTCTATTGTAAACATAAAACATACTTCTTTTTTTTTTAATTTCAAAATCAGAAAAAAAATATTAATTTTTATTAGATGTTTTAAAATCTTTATATCATAATAGAATTTTATTTTAAATTCAGAGTTATTTAACCCTTTATTATTCCAGGATAGTGTAGAAAAATATCCACACATTTGTATCAGTGTTTATTTCTACTTTTCCTTTCAACTTTATATATATTTGTGCACACACACTATATCTTTGTGTGCCATATAATAGACCTGTTATGTTACTCCCCTCCTGGGAAAAAAGGAATGAGACACCTTTCTAACAATATTTTACATAATATGCATGCATAATCAAAACAAAGTTCATATCTAAAACTATGCACTCATCAACTTTTTTAAAGATCTGACAGTTAACAAATTGAATAGTGATCTGAAATTTTGAGATAAAGAATTCAGCCATTGGACTATAAGTAGAGGACTACCTCAATTGAGACACTATAAGTTACTGCAACCCATGATAAGGAAAATGCAAACATCTTTGCAAAGCCCTCTCCTGTGGAGAGGCTGGAAAATACAAAACTATGCCCTGCTTCTTTGAGTCTTATGGGTTGGGAAATATAAGCTATGTTTGCTCCTTTTCTTTGGAGACTTAGAAGCTGGAATCATGGCAGGATTACGTTAATTGCTCTGTGATTAACAATATGAAATATAAAAAATGGGTTGGAGCAAATATCTGAGATAGAAATACCCCATGGAATTGCATAAAAACATTGCATCCTCAAGCCAATGACAAAAATCTCTATCCACCATCAAAACTGAAAATATAGCTAAACACATTTCAACAATCAAACACAAAATCCAATCTTCAAAATCATAGATTTTCTATTTAACTCTAAACATGAACTTCTTTAAACATACAGCAAAAGTACTATTTTATAATTTAAAATCATTAATATTCTTGTCACCTATTTCACAGTAATTTTAAAATTAATTCTGCATAAATGCATATTTTTTTTCAATTGTGGTTTGAGATTAAGGTAATAATTTTAAAATGATGATCACCAGTATGTGATCATCATCAACCCATATTGGATTCCATCTCTGCAGCTAGCTTTACTGTGGCCACTTTCTGTTAGATACCAACAAACTGCATCTAACTCTTCATAAAATTTTAGCCAAACTTTGCAGTTAGCTATGAGCCAACTCATTCACAAAAATATTAACACAAGAACTATCTTCAAAAAAAATTATTATCCAAACTTTGTAACTGGCCAATTTGGTCACCTGTTTAAAATATTAGAAGACTCTTATGGAAACTCTTACAAAAGCTACAAGTCAAACTGAACTGATATTTTTTTTATCAGTCCTTTTATAGAATTGGATTGGGGATAACAACACATTTGATTAAAGTTTTTTTCTTATCTTTTCAAAAAGATCACTAATCCTTTCAAATCCCTTTTAATTAAAAGCTACTTTGGAAAGCAACTTTGCAATTTTACCAAAGGTGTGATGTACATGTTTTTACTTAGATAGTGAAATGCATTAATTAAAAAAGATATTTTATATAAGTTTTAATTAAAAGATTTTTCAAAAAGGATAATAGAAATATTTACAATTATCAGTTCTTTTGTAAACATAAAACATACTTACTTCAAAATTAAAATAAAAATATTAATTTTTATTAGACCTTTTAAAATCTTTATTTCATAATAGAATTTTATTTTAAATTCACAGTTGTTTAATTATTCCAGGAACATGTAGAAAAATATCTACAAATTTATGTCTGTGTTTATTTCTACTTTTCCTTTCAATTTTATATATATTTGTGCACACACACTATATTATTGTGTGCCATATAACAGACCTGTTATAATATATATATATGGAAGATTATGATCTGGCCTAAATGATGAGTGCTAGTTCTGCACAAAATATGTACACTGGGTATCATGTATTATTTTCGCATGTGTATTGGTTGCTTGAGATAAAATGGAGGATGAATAGACTAAAAAATCCTGAGTTCAAATTCCTCTATTATTATTATTACTATTATAATAATATCAAATCGTGCTTTCACACTTCCAACGTAAAGCTATAACAACAAATTGAAAAATTAAATTTAATGGCTAAGCGCTTAACCATTAAATTTAATTTTCAATTTGTTGTTATAGCTTTATGTTGGAAGTGTGAAAGCATGACTTGATATTATTATATTGGACAAACGTAAAGTATAAATATACGGTTATTACTTATTATTACTATTATAATTTACATTAAGTGGTTATATCATCAGTCAAAAGTCTAAACTTAAGTCATACAGTAAATCCTGAAAATTTTTACCAACTATTCTAAATCTTTGCTTTGAGTGTCTCCTTTCTAAGTCATCTATCAACTTTCTTTTATCTTTGTCTCTCAATATCATCTTAATTCCTCGGTCTATAATATGTCGTAATCATTCTGATTCCTCTTAATTTTTTACCTTTTTTTAAAATATCTAATTCCTTTCAGTTACTATTTTCAACATTTTTGCATTTCTAAGCTTGTTCTGCAAATAAATTTATCTTTTTTATTTTTTTATAAATTCATATAGATTTACCCACATTACTCCATAAAAAATAATACTTCAAACAGAATGATTACAAACCTCTTTCTTGGTTTAACTTCAAAAATTACAATAATCTCCTAGTTTTATAAAAGTTTTTTTTATATCCATGATAATATTTATTCTGCATTTTTTTTTAAACATTTTCCCATCACTAGATAACTAATTTCTCAAATATTTAAAAACATTAACTTGATCTTTAGTTTCTTGTCCAACTATCATTTTTAAACTTTATTTCTCTCCATCTATTAGTAATGATTTAATTTTTTTATTTATTCTCATTTCAAACTTAATACAAATTCTATTTATCCTATTTAGCATTCTGCTAAGATTATTTTCATTTCTTGCAAGTACTCCCATGTCATCAGTAAATCCAATACAATGAACTTTTCTTATAAGAACAATATTCCTATATACATATCCAAACTATCATTTCTCTTTGCAATCTTATGATTTTCACCTTTCTTCATATCTTTTATTAACATCATTACTATTCATATAGTAAGTATTGCAGATCTATCATTTCTAAATTAAAATGCTCTTTCAATAAAAAATCTATTAGAATTCTAAATTCTCTGACAATATCTTAGCAACATAAAAATTTAAATTAGTTGTTCTAAAATCTTCATACATGACTGCATTAAGTCTTTTCACCAATGAAATCATAACTGTTACCTTCCACCCCATCTATGTTAAATACTGGATTGTAGTCAGTGATAAAACAAATAAGCAATTTGTTATAATAGAATACCAACTTCTAAAAACATTTATACATTAATTTTTAGCTATTAATTATATTACATATTGTACTGGTCAGTTTTGTCTGTTCATATAACAAGATCTAGCATCTAGGCAAAAGTACCTCGAGTCCAATCATGTGCAAGATACATAAGTCAGGAACACTCATGAACTCTGCCCTATTTGCCTATTTTCCAGACCTACCAACTTATGAGCAACAATTCCAATGATACTGATCTAATTTATTTCTACCCGCCGGCATCACAAAGTCATGACACAAAAAGACTCTTATTTGAACTTTATTCATGCATAGAATATTATTGTTAGCGATTTTCGATCATCTAGTAAATGAAACCTTTTATATGACATCAAAATTAATTCTATTCAATAAATGAAACAATGACTTAGATATTTAGTAATATGTATAAGATTTATTAAGTTAACTTGAGATATATATAATTGATTGCAAACATTATTTGTGTTAAAATGTAAATAAAATGGGTATTTATCTCCTTAGATGACATTAACTTCTCTTACAATGCTATAAAATGATTGTATTTAATCAGCAATCACAAATAATTTATGGCTTTGTTCTAATGCGGCTATTTATATGTCAATAATTTGCAGATTATATGGGATACCTAAGATTTTTAATAATAGCGCTAGACTACAGTTACTTAAGGTTCTTTGAATCCCCCATTAATAAAACAACAGCACTTGAACCAACACATAAGTTTATTGAGTTTGATGGCAAACAGTAATTATGTTTAAGTAATAAAATAGCATTCTCATTTGCGAAATAAGAACGTATGTGGGAAGCTAATTTAGGAAATAATAATTATGGCAGCAATATCGTATCTGAAAGTGTGAATGAAATGTAAAAAATGGCAATCCATTTAGCATAATCATAGCAGTACGGTTTAGGAGCATTGATAGGCTTTAAAGAGAATGAAATATGGGAGAGCGGTACGTGTATGATGGCAATGGAGAGATCTATTCTGAGATCCAAGAAGATGCTTCAATTCACAGTTAAAGAAGGCGACTCTCTGCAAACGTTGGCAGGGTCGGGTCATAAACAACGAAAAATGCGCTTTATTGAATTGCCATAGGCTGGACTTTTGCCAGAGCGAACCCTATGTAATAATATCTAGCGCTGAAGAAGTCCAAAGGGGTTTGTCAAACTTTGTCCTTGGTATTGGAAGTAAAAATGAATGAAGCATAAATATATAAAACGAAAGGCCGGTATACACGTAACGCTTGAATTAATATAAATATATATACTTAAAACTAAGAAATAAAGAATTATCGCCTATCTTTATTGATAAAAACCCGTACCGGTATGATTTGAGTTACTACGTGGATATGGAAGAATTACATTTAATGCTAATATAATAGCTTATAGAACTAGAATATCCCCCTCTTTATATTACTTTAACTTACACATAAACTTCCCACAACGTATGACTAATATAAATCTTTGGTTTTGAATGCTTTAATAAATAAATACTTTTCATATTATTAAATATATATAAAGTCGGTGGTGGCTATTGATTTCAAGAAAGTAATATTAATTTAATTCATATAAATATATTTAAAGTTTTTTAGAAATTAGCGCTATTATTTAATTAATAAAAAAACACATTTATAAGAAAACAGATTTTTGCTTAGCTTTCTTTCGAACATAACATTATACAGTAATTATCAGATTCAGATTTTATTTTTCCAGACTTGCAGGCACCCGCTATAATAAGAATAACAAACTTGTTTTAAAAAAATACTGGATTAAATACCCTCTGAAAAGTAAGGAAGGTTTTCTTTTATTAAAAAAGATAGCGTAAGCATTTGCGATTCTGGGGGAAATTATCGACATATAATTTAGTATATGAAAATATAAAATATAATAATGAAAATAAAATATTGCTGCATAGACATGAAATCAAGAAATAATAATTATTCAGGAGAGGTTTAATGTAGGAGAGATTACAGCTAAGTTATATAGAGAGAACAAGGTACAATTAATTAAAAGGTAAGAATTTTACAGATTAATTCATACTTAATATTAAATTTTACAAATAAAAAAAGGCTTTACAAAATGTTTAATGAAACAGATAGGTGAGAGTTTAAAATTATTCACGGTAACTTTAAGAGTCTAGCAGCATTTGAAATGATTACCTCTTTACAAACTTGGTGTTCTTTTGATGTTTTCCAGCTTTCCCTCAGAGAACTAGATCTAGTTTGACGAGCATAATTATTGAGGTAGGTAGTAAGTTCAGTATTTAACAAACAGGCATATAGTTATAGTCTATGAGTATCGGGATCCATGAGCATAGATTTTAGGGAAGGCCATCTCGAATGGCGAGAAAGGTGAAGTGGATTTACTCACGACACATTGAAATTAACGAACGCAAATTTACTTGGCAACTGCTCTCATTGACTGTCTTGGTTCCTCTGTTAAATTAATTCATAATTATCCCATGCCTTGGTATTTGTGAAATCCTTTCTTGATTGGTTATTGCTAATCATTTTCTTTAATCTAATTAATTTTTAAAAGAATTTGTACATACGATTTACCCATTGTGCTGGAAGATGCCATTGTGAGATAAGTATTCAATTCGAAATTAAATTGATAAAAAAATGTTTGTAACAAAAGTAAATCAATTAGTTTAGTTTTTAATTTTGATTTTAGAGAAACTTTTAATTAAATTTATTTTAGAAGATTATACAAGATTACGTTTCTCACCTTTAATTAATTTTGACTAATTACAATCGCATCTTCCATATTGGATTTAAAAGAAAAGTAGAGTTTAATAGCAAAAATAATTTAAAAACAAAATTTTATAGAATGACATATAACAAACTTTTTCTAGTAATTATTTGCTCAGTACGTTTGTCTCTACAATATCTATGTATATGACCTGCAATCAATAAATAATTACTATAACTTTTATAACATAAGATAGAAAAAATACAGAAAATATATTTTGATATTATAGCTTGACATAATTAATCCTCCGTTACCTATTGCGTATACGTATTTTTAAATGCTATATTTATTACTTTTATTTTTGTGTGTATGTATTTAAATTCAGATATTTACGCATATATCTTCGTTAATAAGTATGTTAGTTAATAATAATAAAAAAAAAAGGACAAAAATATGTGTTAGTGAACGGAATATATATGCAAGAATAGGGTTTGAACTCAGCTCCGTAGCGGAAGATTTGAGGTGGGCTGTGAAGCGCAATCTGAATCTCAGATTCCGCTTCAATATCCATAAGAAGAATATTTTGGATTTACATTTTATGAGTGATTTGTATTATAGGCATGATATATTTTTTATATACAAATTTTTTAGAAGTCATTTTACCAAAAAAAAACAAACAAAACAAAACAAAAAAGTTTTTAATAAAAACTCCAATCTGTTTAAAACCAAATTATGTATAATATTTTAAACAGTATATTGGTGATTATTTATCTTTTCAACATATGTGTGATCAGATGGGTCAGCAATATGAGATGGCACTGAGAGTGGTGGGTCGTGTGAAAGTCTGAGTTTGAACCCAGCATATATTACACATATAAAAATGCAGGTTTGAGCCTGTACAATGTATTAAAACTAATTATAATATATAAAATATTGAAATACATTAAAAGAAACTACTCACATTTTTCTATCATCATGATGCACATTTATATGTTGGATTGGTAATAAATTCATTTGTTTTTGAAGAAGATCTCTTTCTTTTTTGGCATTTTCAATCTCTACTTGAATTAGACTAAGGATGCTTTCTAACTATAAAAAATAATTTTGAATCTTTAAGCAATATTATTTTCTACAAAAATAAATGACCACATATTTTAATAGAATAATATATGAATATTGGACATACAGAAAGGGATTTAAAATTACTTAGGATATATATGCACACATACCAAGAATATAAAATTTAAATGATTAATTACACCAACAATGCAAGAATATAATCAAATAATTAAAATAAATTTGATTTCATTAATTTCTTGTGACAACTCATAAAATTTGCCATGAATATACAACTTTGAATTCTCTAACATATATTTAGATATGTGGTGACACCTGCATATATACAATATTAATTTACATTATTTCTTTCTCTATTCTTCCTAGTTTTGTTTGCAGCTTGCTAATATAGTAAAACAGATTATTTGCTTTCACAGCTGTTAGGAATAAATTAATTGATAAGAATCAGCCTTTACATTTCAACACTGAAACAGTTTTTGCAGGAAGTGATAGGTCAAACATTTTTAATTATTCAGTTTTCAACTTCTATTTAATTCAAAATTAGATGGATAACACATTGCATTATTTAGTGTCATGTGACAAAAGTTTTCGAATCTTTTATCAAATAATTGTATATAAGCCCAAAATGATATAGTATATTGATTTAATATCAGCAAGGTCACATGATCACTATTTCATGTTTACACAGGTTGTTATTAACACTAGCAAACTGCTCATACAGTAGTGCCACCAAGCGCAAGCCTTTAGTAATCAATGAATGCAGGAAGATTTGTGCATAAAATTCCTATCTAATACCTACTCATTTAGCTTGTGGCTTTCATCAGTGAGAAGCTTTGGATTTGAGAGCACTGCACTTAGATCTTAAAATTTAATGCAATCCTCCAGCAGACATCTTTTACCTATTTGTTTAACTTTAAAACTAGGATCCCAAAATGAAAACACAATAATGTTTTCAACCTAATATCATCTGCTTGTATAGTCATATAGATCTGAACTCGATTCAGCATCTATACATTTTGGTGTCTTTGGTTTCTCAAAAACTAGTCACCAAAATGTATAGATGTTGAGCTGAGAGATCTACATGACTACACAAGCAAAGAGCTTGGGTTGAAAACATTATTGGGTTTTCATCTTGGGATCCTAGCTTTATAGTTAACAAATAGGTAAAAGATGTCTGCTGGAGGGTTGCATTAGATTCTAAAATCTATGTTGCAGTGCTCTCAAATCCAAAGCTCCTCACTGATGAAAGCCACAAGCCAAATTGTATAGATGTTGAACTGAGTTCAGATTTACATGACCATTCAAGCAAAGAGCTTGGGTTGAAAACATTAATGTGTTGTCATCTTGAGATCCTAGCTTTATAGTTAACCAAATAGGTAAAAGGTATCTGCTGAAGGGTTGCATTAGATTCTAATTTCTGGGTGCAGTGCTCTCAAATCCAAGGATCCCCACGATGAATCCACAAGTTAGAAACTAGTCTGGGAATATTGAATGAGTAGGTACTAGATAAGGATTTTATGCACAAATCTTCCTTCATCCACTGATTTACAGAAGGCTTGCACTATTGCATGGGGAGTTTGCTAGTGTTATCAACAAGGTCACAATATTCTATTTATTATTTGTAATTTATTAATTTCTTACAATAGGCAAATGTTACTTGAATTATTAAGACATATCTAAATTCTTTTGTGAAATAGCTATAAGTGCTAAATTTAAGAACCTGATGCCTTTGCTTTAATAAAGAGTAATTCTATATCTTTTTTAAGAATTATGATATTTTAGCAAAAAATTGTGGTTATCATATACAATATAAATCTAAGGATATTATTTATGTACGGAGGTTCTATACTGTTTTATTGAAGTGATTTTAATTTCATTTTGTGATTAGTTTTTTAATTTTGACTGAGGCATTTTTAAAGTTCACTATGTCTTAGCTTTTTAGTACCTTGCAATAAAGAAAAAAAAAATCTTTTTTATATTTATATAAAAAAAATAATTCATTTTTATATTTCCAATCATAACAGATTTTTTTATTCCAGAAGTTGTGAAATTGTCAACAAAGACAGCAATTAGCAATTAAAACAAAAATATCTAAAATCACTGGTCAATTATTGCATATAACTTTCAAAAAAAAAAAAAATTATATGAATTGAAAAAAGTACTTTCTAATATAAAATAGGCTATTATCAGATTTTGTGAAGTTAGAAGAAAAGGTAATAAGACAACTGTTTAAAGGGGATATGTATTTTACTATAAAGATAAATATTGAAAGTGCAGGTAGAATGACATTCATTATAAACAAAAGATGCTACTGCATGATATATCAGAGAAGGTAACAAAATTAGGCATCCAATTTAATGGAAAATAACAAATGCAATAATTCAAGTTTATGCCCTTAGCAAGCTCTCACTCTGATTAAAAAAAATAGAGGATTTTTATATAGTTATATAGAATAATTTTGATCAGATCAAACAAATTAAAATTATTACAGAGAATTTTACTACTAGAATTAAAAATGAATGAGATGAAAGTACTATGGGTGAATATGATTACAAAGACAGAAATGAGAAAAGACACAGATTATATTTCCCAAAATACTTTTTTAAAAATAAAAATTAAAAACAAAAAACTTGGAGGAATCAAAATGAAGGAACAATATGTTAACATAAAATAAATATTTCATTGCTGTAATGTGCTTGATTTAGCAAAGAAATGCTCAATGATTAGTGAGATATAAGATGTCAAGTTAGACAAACATTTATGAAAAAAAAAAAATGTCAACAGATGGTATTTCCTAAGAAACACCCCAATAAATTTAAGCTAGAACATTCAAATCGTTTTAAAATATCAATAGACTTTGAAGTTGATTCAGTCTTATTGAATATATTATTCATACTAATTTACATGTTGCACTATAATGGGTGAATAGGCCATTTTTTGGAAAAGGGAATGGAGGATTCCCTCTTATTAATGCTCATTTGTCTTTAGAGAACTGCTATGCTTCCTTAATTTTTTGCTTGGCATCATTGTACTCAGTGGAAACAATATTGATGGAGGCGGGAATAAAGGCATGGGTAGGAGTGGAAAAATGTTCGAAAAAATTGAATGAGTATCGGAATTGGTTTTAGTTTTGTTATAGAGACAAATATGTTGAGCAATGCGAGTAGACAGGTTGGCCTGAGATTCACTGTAGAAAATGAAGGGGCAGGTGGAATTATGACATTTAATTTTGTACATGATCTGGGAGTAAAAATCAGCTGGAAAACTATTCTTTGAGTTGTTAAGTAAGCATTGTAGACGAGGAATGGTGCATATAGCAATTTGACGGATGAGAGTGATAATTTTAGAGATGCGGTAGATTATGTTAGGTATATTGAGAAGGAAAATCCAAGGCTTCAAGTTAATGGGCGGAGAGAAAGGGATGTATTTTGTGGTAATGGTTCGTAGAAGAGCTGGATTCTTATATCTTATGCTGCGCAATTCTGATACATATGTGCTGACATTATCTTTCCTATGTGATTCAAACTTACATAATAAATGGAGGTTACAGTGTAAGAATGCTTTAAGTCCAATTAATTTATGGGAGTGTAGTGAATGCGAGTCAGGATGGATAAAGCCATGCACATGTATGGGTTTAATAATCATTTGATAATTCAAGAATGTGCTGTCATGTTGTATATAGAAGTCAAAGTATTTAATTCCCTTAGAAATTTCCTCGCTTTCATGGATTAAAGTGAATGATGTGGCATGTGTGAGGTGTTGCTGAATTTGGGAGATTGTGGGTTCAGGAGCGCATATGAAGTCATCAATATTATAGCAAAAAAGGGTTTGAGGCACATTATGTGGGCATAATCTTTTCTTTGGGATAATTCAGGGAAAATATTTAAAATGATGCCTCTAGTTGGCAATCCCATGGGATAGCCATCATCCATTTTATAGTGGATATTGTTGAAAGAGGCTGTGATGTCATTATGGATTCATGTTAAACATTCAATGATGAACTCTTGTTTTATGAGGGTTGTATTCTATGCTTTATAATTTCTGTTTGATCAACTGGATGAAAGCTATATGAAGGATCAATCCGTAGAGTTCAGTAATGTTGAGTGATGCAAAGCAGTCTTGTTAATTTAGACGGACAAGCTTAATTAGATCCACACATTTGAAGGAGCATTTCATAGCATATTTGCCAAAGCTGAGTGAATCGAAAAGCCATTGGTTTATTATCTTAGAAGCTTTGTAGTAATAAATATCACCGCTTGTGTAGCTTAATATTGGAAAATAGTCTAGGGGATGTGGCAGCTGAGGAATACATACTGCAATATTCCTGTTTTGAAAAAGCCTGGTTGCAGTGTTTGCGTAGTACTGTAAATATAAATTTGTGTTTTTTGTTATTTTATATTGTAGGAATTTCTTGAATTGAAGATTAGCAATCTGGGATGTTTATTTTGGATATGAAGTCTTGTTTGGATAAAGCATGAAATGCTGGCCTTTATTTTCCATGACACACATGATGTTGCTATCAAGAAAGCATTTTTTAGTCACAGCAATTCTTTTAGGCCATTTCTAAATGTAGCAAGTCTGGAAGCAACAATTTGTGCAACTCGACCAATGATACTTTTGTGCTGAGGGCTGTCACTGAAATTAGTTTCAATTTAGCCACTAATTTTCTGATAGAATGCTTTTAAGTGCCACCAACGAAACAGAGATCAAGACTGAGAATGTCAGCGATCTGTACAGGGGGATTCAGAACATTAGATTAACATAATTGTAATTGACATGATATACTAATAAGATCCACTAGACAGATAACCAGAACAAAAAAAATAGTAATTCACCAATAAATTTTCAATTGAATTAAAATAATAATTTGAAGTAAAAAAGAAATATAAAAATGTTTAAAAAGATCTATTTAAAAAAATGGTTTAAAAAAGATTAATGATGCCAACATAAAAAAATATAATTGGAGATTTGCAAAAAAAGTCAAAAGAGAAAAAGTTTCAAAAGAAAAGCTGTTTCAATAACAACAACAACAAAAAAAAGATGAAATTATTACTTAAAAAAAAAAAAAATTAACAAAAAGTTTGGAGAAACATTCTACAAAAGAACTACATAAAAATAAAAATCAATTAAACAAAATAGCTTCTATTATTATGATAACATTTTTTGAAATATCAGTAAGTCATGCAATTAAATCTATAATAAATGAGAAAGTTCTACAAAGTAACAGGTATTTTGAAAAACGTAAGTAAAGAAACAGAGAATTATTGCCAAAACAATGTATCAAATATCTAAATGGTAAGAATATTGGGTGAAAGAATAGCATAGTAGTAATGACATTTAAAAAAGATGAAGATATTACAAATGGCATATTTATAAGACTTCTATCAATTCTATACAATACCTTTACAAATATCATTGCAATTCAGCTACAGAAATATTTGGACTCCTACTGGCCAAAAAAATAATTGATATTTCAAAATGTTTATAGAAAAATAGATCACATCCAAATATTAAATGAAGTTATAGAAAGAAAAATTGCCATTATATTAGAATTGTAAATTATAAAAAATATTTAACTCTTATAAGTTTCTGTTGAAAATAAACATAGATTCAGAACACTATCAAATTTTGTAAATATTAATTAAAATGCAACAGTAGTAATTAAATTATATGGAGACACTAAAAAGATTAATAATGATAAGGAATATGACAGGTGCTTCTATCTCTAAAATTTTTTATTGAAGTTTTATGGGAAATATTTAGTCATTTAAAATGGAAAGGGAATAAAAATATATAAGTTATATAGAATAAGCAAATGAAATAGTTATTTACACAAATAATGCTTGAGAACTTTAAAAAATCATACACAGCTATCAGATGAAAATGAAAAAATAGCACTGCTAAAAAGACTAAAAATTTTCAAAAAGAAAACAAAGATTAATAATAATGAATTAAAAGAAGTTAACAATTCTAAATAATTTGAAATAGATTATTTATACAGAAAAAATTTATTATAGAATAAAACTAAAAGAAACTATGCCTACATGCTTGACAATAAAAATTTTAAAATAATGTTTCATCAGTAAAATTTTGTCGATTTAACATTTGAATACTTAATAAAAAAAGCAATACTAAGATTTCAGATCACACAGAGAAGTAAGGTAAGACATAAGTTAAAAGTAATAAGAAGAAACTAAAAGCGAAATATATGATTGAAAGAACAAGCAAATACCACTGACATAATTAAAAGAATTAAGAGGCTGAAATAAAGTTGATTAAGCTATATTGCTAGAATAGACAATATATTTTAAACTGGATCACAAGAGACTATAAAAAATCTTAAAAGAGGCTATGTGTGAGATAAATGAAAAATATACATAAATTTGGTAGAATGATATGGAAGGGAAAAAAACTATGGATCAAAAAAAAATTAAACTAGGACAACCTTTCACCGTTCAATGGATTAATAATTTCTGAAATGATGATGAAGACTATAACACTTTGTTTAAACTTTAATCCAGAAATATTATATTACTCCATTTTTCTAAGCAATATTTCCCCAAAATTTCATTTCATTATTCATATTTTCTAATTTATTATCAATATCTATTGATTTTTTAAAAATTGATTTTATCTTCTTTTCTTTTTTAAGAAATATTTTAAATGTAACATATTCATATCTTCTCTATCATTAGCAAAGAGAATAACATTATAAATAACTGAGCAATAGTGTAATATGAATCAAACTAAATACTGTACAAGATTTAAGACAATAATACTAATTTGAAGAAGTGAGAGAAAGAAATGTAGCATGACAACAGTGGCATTAGTAATAGTATTTTGTGACCTTTTACAAATTACACAAAATGTAAAAGAATTTTCAAAATATAATGGAAAACAATTAATGCAATTATGTCTATATCGGAGGTCGGAAAACTATAGCTTGTGAGACAACTGAGGCTCTTTGATCACAATCTCGTACCTCTTTTTATCATGATGAACATAAACATTTTTTATTTCCTTTTCTAATTTGTACTCTAGCAGAGAAAAAAATGCAAATTACATTTCTTGAATTCAGCCTTATTATAAAATAGTAATTATTGTATATGATGAATATTTAAATAATAGAAATTTGTGAATAAATCAAACTGTCAAAGTAATTTTTATTTATTTTTAAGAGAATTTTTATTTTCCTAGGATGTATACAGATTATATTATTAAAATAAAAGTTCAAATATATCCAAAGCCATTCAGAAATTTGTATTTTTCAGAAACATTTTTCACTCTTTCCTTGTGGTTCTTTAATGGGAGAAGGGAGAGAAATTTCAGCAAAATGGCTCATGTTAAAATGTTTGTCGATCCCTGCTCTATAAGCTAACACCAATAACTGACTGATAATGTTAAGTAATGACTAATAAAAATTCTGAAATTATTAATTTATTTAAAAAAAAAACATAAAACAAAAACTCTTTAATTAGAGAATTTATTAACTAGTACTAGTAATTAATATTATTTATTATTAATAATAATTAATTGTATTTATAGCCTTTTTCTAGCAGTATATGTTTCTGAAATCTGTCAGTGAAACTAAAACATATAGCTTAAGACTAAATCTATTAATCAACAAAGTTCAAGATTGATAATGTTAGGTTTTTCAGATTAATAATCAATACTTAAGCTGCTAATTATTAATGTTAAAGAAAATAATTTGAAATGATTGCTTAAAAATATCTAATTATTTTATTAGTAATTATTAATTATTGCCCAGGAAGTCATGTGAGACTGAATATTTAATAATTCCTTTCAATTAGTCTAAACTGAGTTTTTTTTTATTCAACTGAGATTCAATCCTGGAACCTTTAGTTTCAAATCTATTACTCTACAAATTATAACAAACCACACATGAAATTCCCTTAAGAAAATGTGAAATATAACACAATTTTTAATTATAAAAGCAGTTTTTTAAAAATGTATTTTGATTTATGTATTTAAAACTTTGCTATTAATAATTACATCACTTAGATTCAGGGGTCGAAAAGCTTTTAGTGATGTCGTGATGAATCTATATTACAATGTTATTCTGTGTGCCGACATGATTCTACCAACCTTATTATATATAGTATAAAAATTGATCCTGTTATAATTGACTTCAAAATAATATATATATTTTTGAAGCCCATTATAACTAGATCTTATATTTTTGGTCATTAAATATTTTAAAATACATAGGATTATATATGAAAGTTAAAGTTTTGTTAAATTATATCGCATTTAAAAGACATGCTTAAAATTTCCTTAGGCATGGAGAAAATTCACCCTGTTGGTGATTAAAAAATGTGTAATGTTTACAAAATTGCCGATTCATGTATAGCGGGGCCTGATGTATAGTAATTCAGAATAGGCAAAGTGCCTCTAACTGTCAATGGTTTAATTTAAAAAGTTGATTAATGAACCCTTAACAAAATAAAAGAAGTATTTTTCTAGACTTCATCAAAAATGTTTCGTAATATAAAAAAATCAACTTGAAATTGAAAGTTTTTCATATATTCTTTTTTTCTTTAAAACTATTGACATTTGGAATTTTTCTCTATGAGAAATTTGTTTTAATTACATAATAGACATTTAAAAGGGGAAAAAAACAATGATTTTTAACTTCTTTGAGATCTGAACAATATTATCAAGTCTCATGTATTTGTAGTTCACGCATTAACCTGATTATCACTAACTATAAACTTTTATTTTCAAGTAAACATGCCAAAATTTAAAATGTATTATTATGTAATTATAAATAGAAGTTTTTCAAATGAATTAATCGATATAAGATTCTGCCTGAATATAAATTTATTCTAAATACGCAGTAGTGTACAAAAGTTTCAAAGGTCAATTGACCATCTAAAAAAAAAAAATCCAGGCAAAATTAATCCTCCCTAGGAAAAAAAAAAATTTCCATCCCTCTTTAACTCTTATCTTCATTAAAAATAGCAAAGATCGGGTGAACATTTATTGTACAAAATAATTAGTAAATTATACTGAATCATGGTTACTATTTACATGTGAGTCGCATATGCAAAATATAGGTGATCACATAAACACATGCACTGTAATTAAAATATAATTTTTCATTATTTCAATTAAATCAGCATGCCATTGATAATCGTTCTGTGTGTTATGCTTGCCCTAGGTTACCGATCCCTGATTTAAAATAAAAAATTATTGTAATCAATAAAATATAATCAAGAACTTTTAGCCAATCACAACCAATCTTTTGTCCATTTCTAGAATAGACCATCAAAAAATCTCTTATATCTATAAGATTTGATTTTTAATTTTTACTTGAAAATGATATAAGATTATTATAAATTCATTACTCGAATACCTGCACTATATAAAAAAAAAAAAAATGTAGACAATACTAAACATATCAGACATTATAAAAAAAAATTATGAAATATATTAGTTATTGGCCTACAGCAAGTGTTTGCAAAAAATGAAAAGAAAAAAATAGTGAACAGATTTTGCACAAATAGAGGAATTTCAATATAAATATGAATAATTTAATACTTTTTCCTTCTTTTCTTTTTGCATTACTTGTATTAATAAATCTTAACAAAATTTTATTTTCTCTTTACATTTTTTACAATATTATTCAATTTAATTATTTCAACATTTTGACTATTTAGCAGACTTAATCAGTTACAAATAATTGCATTACATTATTTTTTATACAAGTATATAATAATCTTATTTCAATATATCCATATATATACCAATGTATATATATATGCACTAGATATATAATGAACAATAGAAGTAAAGAGATTATATCCATGGAAACAGAGATAACTTTTACCTTTTGATGTTGCCAGGAAACCAATTACTAATTGACTAGCTGGAGACTAAATAAACTTTCTATATTTACCTTTTTGTTTGGGTTTTAGTGAAGTAAAAAAGGTTCTCTTTTACTTCAAACACAAGTTGTTATGGATTTAAATCCAGAAAGCTGTATTTTACAGATGTGAGAATGCAGAGGACTAGTATCTTCCTTGTCATTTTGCAAATAATAATTTATCTTCCCCAATGCAAATAACGATCTTCTTCAGATATTTTTATATGCTGAATTAGATATTTTCATGGATTTTTAAATTAATAAACAATAGAAATAAATTTCATATAACAACTTGGATTTGAAGTAAAAAAAAGATCACTTTTACTTTACTAAAACCCAAAACAAAAGATATTATATAGCTTAATAGATAAAACTTGTTTAGCCTCAGGATGGTCAATTAGTATTGGTTTCATGATAACATCAAAAGATAAGTGATTTTCTTTTTACATGAATATAATCTTTATTTCTGTTTATTAAATTAATAATCTATGAAAATATATAATTCAACACCTTATATATTTATATGCTACATATATTATACTTTATTATCATTTTATTCATTATTTTGTTTCTTTAAAATATGCTATTCCAATTTAAATTGTTTTTAACTTTTATATCAGGGATGTAACGTTTTTTCTGCCAAGGGCCATTTGGATATTTATAATATCATTTGTGGGCCATATAAAACTATTGATTTAAAAATTAGGTTGCTATATTTGATCAAACATTTAATTAATTTACCCCTAATCATTAGAGGTGGGCAATCTTTTCACCTGGCAGCCAATATCAACTTGCTTTTTAAATAAGGGTCATATTTTTTTATAAATTAAATATAAATACCATTATTATTAATGATATTTTTTCCAATTTGCCTTGTAATTATTTTTCACAACATGTTTATATTCACAAATTTCTTTTTATGTTCTAAACAGATTAATTTTACAGCAGGTAGGATGCAGTCATTTACAAATTCCTTTTCAAAAAATGGTTTCAAAGTTTCATTTTTTTTAAAAAAAAAGTAGTTTGCCTTCACTGAATTTTCTAATTGTTTGGACTTTTTATGAGACATAGCCATTTGATGAAGTTCTTTTTCAAATTTTCTATTTAAAACCATCATTATTTTTAATAAAGTCCTTTCCTCTTTAAAAATATGATTCCAAATAATCTTTCACACATAAAAAGTTAAAAAAAAAACTGTTCTCTACACTTTTTCTTTTTAAAAACGTAGTGAATCATTTCTTTCTTTCTCATCAATTTTTTTATAATCAGAATGTTTTGATAAATATTTTCTTTATTAACTAAAATACTTTCCATACATATCAATTTACTATTTCTTTCTACAAAAAAAAAAAAAAAATGTGTTAATCCATTTCTATTGAAACACAATTTTTTGTGTCAATTTTTTTATCTTATTTGGTGTAGCCATCATGATAATAATAAAAAATAAATGCAAGATAATAATAATAAAACAAAGTAAAATTCTAATTTTATTTTTGTGATTTACTATAAAGATAAATAAAATCTTCTCAGCATTGTACATTAAATCTGTAGTCAGATAAACCACACAATATAGATCATTTTTAGGAATCATCATCATCAACCATTATCAATCCACTGCTGGATGAAGGTCTCTCCAAGTTCAATCCATCTTTTCCTATCTTTAGCTTCTCTTCTCCACATCAGCCTGCACACTTTCTTATTTCATCCATCCATCAATCCATCCATCTCACATGTGGTCTCTTTCTGGGTCTTTTACAATCTCTTGGAATCCAGTTTAAAATTTCAATTGTCCATCTATTATCATCTCTTCTAGCAATATGTCCAGCCCAACTCCACTTCAGTCTTTTAATATTTTCAATGAGGTCAGTAACACCTGTTCGTTCTCTTACTCATACATTGCATTTTCGATCTCTTCTTGTTATTCCCAACACACATCTCTCCATACTCCTTTGAATGGTCTGAAGTCTCTGTATTGCTCTTCTACTAAGTGTCCAAATCTCAGATCCATAAGTAAGAACTGGCAAAACACATTTATTAAAAACCTTCCTTTTCAAACACATAGGCATATTTCCTTTTAGTATCAAGTTATTTCTACCAAAAGCACTCCAACCAAGTTTAATTCTATGATTAATTTCATCCATTATGTTTCCATCTGTATTAATAATCTGACCAAGGTATTTGTAACTGTTAACTTCTTCTAACTCATCATAATCAATCTTTATTTTCATATTTTGAGAAAATCTATGAAATATTACTTTAGTCTTTTTAACATTTATCTTTAGTCCTACTTTCATCTGATAACTCCTGCAACATTTCCTGTAGCTCTAAAACATTATTTGCAAAAACAACTACATCATCTGCAAAATCTAAATGACTTAAACAATCTCCATTTACTTTCACTCCTTTAGCTTCCCATTTTAATCCACAAAATATTTCTTGCAGCACTGCTGTAAAAAGTTTTGGAGATATGGAATCACCCCGACTTATACCCTTTTCAATGTTGATTTTCCTACTATCATTATGTAATCTAATTGTTGCTGTTGCATTTTATAAATATTCTTTAAAATATAACAATATCCTGGATCTACACCTTAATGATTCAATGCTTTAATCATTGAAGAAATGTTTATAGAATCAAATGCCTTTTCATAATCTAAAATCCTAAATATAATGGCAACTCATATTCATTTGTCCTTTCTATAATTTCTCTCAATACCTGGATATGACCTACTGTATTAAACTACTTTTAAATCCAGCTTATTCTCTTGGTTGGTGGAAATCCAGTGTTTTCTGTAGATGAGTTGTAATTATCTTAATAAAAATTTTGTATAAAACTGATAAAAGACTGATAGGTCTGTAAATTCTAATATCTTCTTTATCACCTTTTTAAAATATTAATACTGCATTCTTCCAATCATCTGGTACATCTTTATCATTCAGACATTTGGTATATAACTTTGCTAAAAAAATTTCTATTTCTTCACCTGCTTCTTTTAATATATCAATTATAATTCCATCATTACCTGGAGCCTTCCCTTTTCATAAATTTAATTGCATGTCTCACTTCCTCTTTCAAAATTCTGGGCAATTCGGAAGATATAATAGGTATAGGAGGCACTTGTTCTTTATTACTATATAATTCTTGATAAAAGTCTTCTACACATTTCATGATGCCATCTCTCTTTTTAGTAATAATACCATCTTTTTTTCTTATTGCAGATATAAATTTCCTACCAATACCAAAATGTTGTTTTACGCTCTTTAGACTTTTATTCTCTTCTACAGGTTTCCTTGTTTGTTCACAATTAAAATCATTTTCAACTCTTTTCCACACCATTTAACAAAATTCGAGATATTCAATCTTTTTTAATGCATCATTGTTGTATATCCTCATATTACTTCTTTTCTTCATAAATTCTCTAGTCTCAGTAGAAATTTTAATGATCAATTGCTGTTTTTTTCTACCAGCTATCTTTGTTGCAGTTTTTAAAAGTATATTGCACCTCTAATAGAATGAATTAGAACTATAATAAAGTTTGGAGATAATAGAGAAAATAAATATTTTATTTTACTTAACTCTTAATTCAATATTTGAACAAAGTGAAAACCATTTTATATATGTTTATAAAAATGTTCAGGTTCCATAGTGAGAGCTTCCAAAGGCTGGAGTTGGCACCCAGGCCGGAGATTCCCCACCCATTTTATAATAACATTATTTTAAATTTAAAAACAGTTATGTTGTATCAAATATCTGATATTTTCTTTTACTTCTGATTTACATATTAAACATCACATGTTCACCATTTCTTATGCTTGCTCATAACTGTTATTAAAACAGGAAAAACTCTCCATATAATAATGCCACTCAGTGCAAACCAGAGTAATCAATGAATGCCAGAAGACTTGTGCATAAAATCCCTATCTAGTGCCTACTCATCCAATATCACCAGACTACTTTCTAGCTTGTGGCTTTTGTCAGTGAGGAGCCTTGGATCTGAGAGCACTGCACCTTTCAGATCCAAGGCTCCTCACTGATGAAAACCACAAGCTAGAAGTAGTCTGGGGATATTGGATGAGTAGGCACTAAATAGGGATTTTATGCTCAAGCCTTCTGGTATCCATTGATTACTCTGACTTGCACTGAGTGGCACTACTATATGGAACATTTTGCCTGTTTTAATATCAATTTACATATTAATGATTTTTATGAAATTCTTTTTTATTTTATTCCTTTTTTATAACATCTTTTACAGAACTTTGGTAATAACATCAAGTATTAAGTTAATTTTTATGATTAAAATTATATAAATTTTACTTAAAAATATAAACTTACATTTAAACATGTTATTAAGAATATTATAAAGGAAGTAATAGAGATAAATTAAAACATAAAAATTTTCAAAACAATCATTACACTTATCTGTTTATAAAGTAATGTTTTAAAATTTAAAATAATATTGATATTATAGAAGTTTAAAATATTTTAATTTGGAATAATAGCATTAAATACTTTTGGTTTATTAATTTTTTGTAAAATACATGTATTAAAATATAGAAACAATGTCAAATATACATGTATATGAATATATTTAAAAAAAAGATTAATGTATGTTTTCGTAAAATATAATGTAATGCAAATGTTATAAGTCTGAAAAGCTAAGACAATTACTCTAAATAAAATATCGTGAAAAGTGCAGAGATAACAAATTTGTAGATTCATCAAATATGGATATGGCATCACGAATCATTAAAAAAACTACATTCAATACAAATTAGTGCCTTATATCAACTTTAAAAACTTTAATTCTTATATATGTGATGTATATTTACCAGATTTCAGGATTAGAAAAAAATAACATTAGTATAAAGAATTCATTAATAAAATTATGTACAATTGGATCACAAAAATTGCTTTCTACAATTGAAATTAAAGCACAAGTAACTAGAATAAAATTATTATATTTATGCCAAAGAAGATAATATCCAAAAAATTTAAAAGCAAAATCAGATAATAACTAGCAAAAGTAGAAAAATTCAAGTCATTACAACAAAGACAATCTGATTTACAATCTGATTTAAAAAATTTGAAGAAAACAAGCTCTTTATGACAACAAATTGTAGCAACAAATGTAATTATCATGAAAAATCATTAATATAACTTTATTATAATTTTTCCTAAAGTATTTTGAGATTATTAAGATCTATATAATAATTATTTTAATCTCTACTTTTAATCTTGTCTATTAAAAACTAAACTTTAGCTAACAAAAACTGTACCATTGAGAAACCTGAAGTATAAACAGATGGCAGGACATTCTGGAGGAATATCATTTAATGGTCCCATAAATTTAAATCCATTCAATAATATTGTAACTGTATATGCAATTACATCACTTTCTAATAAAAGTAGAAAAGATCTATAAATAAAATCACCCTCAAATAGAAAAATTAATAATTTTTATAAATATATACAATGCACAGATGACAAACTAATTATATAATTATTTGAAGTTAAAAATCTAGAAACAAGATTGATTTTAATACGAAAGAATAAAAAAAATTGTTAATTAGTTAAAATTAAAAGTTATTTTTAATTCTTGGAATGGAAATGATTTTCTATAATGATATAATAGCAAATAGGCCCTTGGGCATAAAGTCAAATAAGAGATCAATTAATTAAAAAACCAGTGATAAAATTTGGAGTTCCCACTCTAAAGCAAACTGGCGAATAACAATTGAAATAAACACACGGTCCACAGAGAAAAGTCATCATCGCCAATAAGAATAGTGTCAAGCCAGGCAAAATCGATCCTGGAATTTGATGATAAAAATTCAAAATGATATAAAAAAAAATTTTTAATTGGAGATTTAGATTTGGATTGCTCTTGCAGATTGCGTGTTATTGAAACATATTTTATAAGTGTCTTACAGGCCTCCAAAATGTAGGGTCACACAATAAATTATGTTTCCGGTATTTGCACCAGCTGAGGTGGTCTCCAGTATGATGGTTCCTGGAAACTGGCCAGTAACTGATTCATCTCCACCTAGGACAACATCAGTATACGATGGAAGGAACTGTGAACATAGTTGAGTGGTGTATTAAGAATCACAAAGACGGACTTCAATAAACCTACATCATTGGAAAGTATGAACTTTAATTATATAATACAAACTTTTCCAGTAATTTTAAACGTCACTTAATTTTAAAAGAAATCTTATCTGACTAAAATTTTCAATTATTTATTATATTTTTATATATGTGTTTGATATCATTTCCATTCTTGTAAATTTCATTTAAATTAATTATTTAAAATGAGCATGAATGGCTGCATAAATTCGTAAGAATAAGTTAGTTTAAGGTGTGTCAATTTTGTGCTAACTGTTTTGTAGCTAAATTGGGTGCTGGTGAATAGATGTATGGATGTTTTGTGTCAATGTAATCTGGGTAGACACATTGGATACTCGTTCCCTTGTGGCACATTAGCATACAGGGCATAATACCCACTGAACGTATGGCCCAAAAGTGAAACCATTGCGTTGTCAATGGTCGTAGATATATTTCCCATGCCATTGATTTTCTCATGCTCTAGTTGGGACAGTAAGCTGGCAAAGACCGTTATACCCATTTATAGAGCATCTCTTATATATATATTTAAATGATTTTGTTTTTTTCTGTATCATCAATTGGGCAGTGGATTGTTTGTCTGTTGGTGAAATTTATTAATGATCATGGGGAAGATGTTCATTCCTTCCCACCATGATTCGTTATTTTCTAATGATATCCTGCAACAGATGCAAATTCTTGTCTGCATGACTGTATTATGCTAACAATCTCATTTTGCATTGCTCACCTCGGTATATCAGTAAGCTAGCATTGATTTAAATGCGAGATTTTAGCCTAGGGTTAAAAAGGATTGGGATGGTTATATGCATAATCTATGTAGCGTGTTTATGCTTAGTAAAATATTAAAATGGTATTAAATATTAAATGTACCTATCTGCGCATCTAATTTAAATCAAATATATTTAATAGTAAATTTAATCTTCAGATGTTTGTATTAATGTGTGTGTGTGCGTGCACGTAATAAAATGTTTTGTTGAATTAATTTTGGCAGTAATTTATTTACATATATTTTTATTAATAATATTTTTTAAAATCAAGAATTAGAAATTTTAATATTCAGAGTGATATTTTAAGCTGTTTCTCCATGAACTAGTGACAGGGGCTTTCGGTTCGATAAAAGTTGAACTTCACCCGTATGTATCTGCCGCATTTATAAATTTTCTAGGTTTGAATAGTCTAGTGGTGCCTGGTATGACAGATTAGGTTTGGGAGATTCTGTTGACTGTTATAATTGGCTACCCAACATGGCTCAATAGACTTTAACCATGAGTACCCTGAGAATTTTAAAAGAAAATTATACCAGTAACAAAAAAATAAAAATAAAATTTTTTTTGAATGAATATTTTTTGTTTATATTAAAGTTATAGATTAGAATGTAAAGTAAACATACTGCCAGAAAGTAAATTGTGCACATATGCATACAAGTGAGAAAAAAAAAAAACTTGTAAAATATATAATATAAAAAGTAGTTTTAGAAAAGACTTTAGTAAAGAAAAAAGAAGTAAATTGGGAACTGTTTAATGGGAGGCATATGCTCAGCTGATGTAAAGATGGGAAGAATTTTTTGTGTGCGTAATTCCTACAAAAAAAAATTTTTTTTTTACTATTCTTTTTTTTTTGAGGAAGTTTGGTGATATGTAACTGTATATATATATGCCATTACATCACTTTCTAATAAAAGTAGAAAAGATCTATAAATAAAATCACTCTCAAATAGAAATATATAAAAATTAATAATTTTTATAAATTAATATATGTAATGGACGGATGACAAACTAATTATATAATTATTTAAAGTTAAAAATCTAAAAACATGATTGATTTTAATACAAAAGAATAAAAAAAACCCCTGTTAATTAGTTAAAGTTAAAAGTTATTTTTAATCTTGGAATGAAAATGATTTTCTATAATGACGTAATAGCAAATAGGCCCTTGGGTATAAAGTCAGATAAGAAATCAGTTAATTAAAAAACTAGTGATAAAATTTTAAGTTCCCATTTTAATGCACGTTGGCCAATAACAATTGAAATAAACACATGGTCCACAGAGAAAAGTCATCATCACCAATAAGAACAGCGTCAAGCCAGGCAAGATCGATCCTGGAATTTGATAAAAATTCAAAATGATATTTAAAAAAAACTTTTAATTGGAGATTTAGATTGCTCTTGCTGATTGCTTGTTATTGAAACATATTTTATAAGTGCAATGAGGGTCTCAAAAATGTAGGGGTCATGTAATAAATTACATTCCCGTATTTGCGCTAGCTGAGGTAGTCTCCAGTATGATAGTTCGTGGAAACTGGCCAGCAACGGATTCGTCTCCATCTAGGACAATATCAATATGGGATGGAAGAAACTGTGACCATAGTTGTAAGACGTATTAAAGATAGCAAAGACAGACTTCAATAAACCTACAGCATTAGAAAGTATGAATTTTTGCTTTAAATGAATTTTAATTATATAATACAAACTTTTCCAAGTAGTAATTTTAACCATTACTTAATTTTAAAAAAAATCTTATCTGACTAAAATTTTCAATTATTTATTATATTTTTATATATGTGTTTGATGTCATTTCTATTCTTGTAAATTTCATTTAAATTAATTATTTAAAATGGGCGGAAATGGCTGCATAGATTAGTAAGATTATGCTAGTTTAAGAATCAGTCATATAACACATGACTCAATTTTTAAGCTTATAAATAAAAAATAAAGAGCTCTGCTAATTTGCTCTAACAAGCTTTATTGATAAATGCCAGTTAAACAAAGCATTTAAAAATCTCTATCTTGAAAACCATTCCCTAATCTTAGAGCAATGGTTTCATGCTTTGGCACACCTCAGTGAGGTGCTAGGATAGTTTCAGACGCTAGATCTAAAAATACCAAGTCAAACCCAGCATTTATCTAAAAGTTAACTATTAAGTAGAAAATCTGAAATTTTTAGACACCTAAATGTCTTCAAACCCAGCTAACTAACTTAAATAGCTATATGGGGCTGAGAGATCTTCAGCCAAACCATATATTAATAGCCTTAGTAATATAACATTGCATAAGACTTTAAAGCAAAGACTATAAATAGTCAACAAAAAAAATCAGTCATATATCACGACTCAATTTTTAAGCTTGTAAATAAAAAATAAAGAGCTCTGCTAATTTGCTTTAACAAGACTTATTGATAAATGCCAACTAAACAAAGCATTTAAAAATCTCTATCTTGAAAACCACCCCCTAACCTTAGACCAATGGTTTAATGTTTTGGCACTCCTCAGTGAGGTGCTAGGGTAGTTTCAGACACTAGATTTAAAAATACCAAACTGAAGCCAGCATTTATCTAAAAGTTAACTTTAAGTAGAAAATCTGAAATTTTTAGACACCTAAATGTCTTCAAACCCAGTTATCCAACTTAAATAGCTATATAGGGCTGAGAGATCATCAGCCAAATCATATATTAATAGCCTTAATAACATTGCTTAAGACTTTAAAGCAAAGACTATAAATAGTCAACAAAAAATCAGTCATATATCACATGACTCAATTTTTAAGCTTGTAAATAAAACAATAAATAAATAAAGAGCTCTGTTAATTTGCTATAACAAGCTTTATTGATAAATGCCAGCTAAACAAAGCATTTTTTTAATGTTAGTTTAAGGTGTGTTAATTTTGGGCTAATTGTTTCGTAGTTAATCAGTGCTGGTGGATAGATGTATGGATGTTTTATGTCAATGTAATCTGGGTAGACGCATTGGATATTCGTTTCCCTGTGGAGCGTTAGCATACAGGGCATAATACCCATCTGAACGTATGGCCCAAAAGTGTAGCCATCGCGTTGTCAATGATCATAAATGTATTTCATTATGCTCTGGTTGGGATAGTAAGCAGCAAAGACTGCCATCACCATTTATAGAGCACCTCATATATATATTTAAATGATTTAATTTTTTTGGTATCGCCAACTGGGCAGTGGATCGTTCCTGTCTGTTGGTGAAATTTATTAATAATCATAGGGAAGATGCTCATTCCTTCCCACCATGATTCATTATTTTCTAATGATATCCTGCCACAGATGTAAATTCCTATCTGCATGATTGTGTTATGCTAACAATCTCATTTTGCATTGATCACATCGGTATATCAGTAAGCTAGTGTTGGTTTAAATGTGAGATTTTAGCCTGGAGTTAAAAAGGAATGGGTTGGTTATATGCATAATCTATGTAGCGTATTTAAGCTTAGTAAAATATTAAAATTGTATTAAATCTTAAATGTACCCATCTGCACATCTAATTGAAACCAAATATATTTAATAGTAAATTTAATCTTTAGATGTTTGTATTAATGTGTGTGTAATCAAATGTTTTGTTGAATTAATTTTGGCAGTAATTTATTTACATATATTTTTATTAATAATATTTTTTAAAATCAAGAATTAGAAATTTTAATATTCAGAGTAATATTTTAAGCTCAATTTCTCCATGAGCTAGTGACAGGGGTTTTCGGTTCAATAAACGTTAAACTTGACCTGGATGTATCTGCTGCATTTATAAATTTTCTAGGTTCGAATAGTCTAGTGGTGCCCTGGTTTGGTAGATTAAGTTTGGGAGGTTCCGTCGACCATTATAATATGGAGCAATTATTCAAATAATTATGTTCTGCATTTGATGTAATATATTTCCTTTATATACAAATGTTTTAAATTTAAAAAAAAAACCAAAGGCAAATGGTTTAAAATATGAACAAATAACATAAAAGTTCACCAAATTATATTGATTCAAAGAGTATAAAAATGAAAATAGAAAGAATATTTCTTATTTGCTAAAATGAGATTTAAAAAAAAAAAAAATTCTATGTTAAACACATGGTATCTTTGCCACTCAAATTAATTTTTTAATTAATATACACTGACAGATATGACAATAAATCCAATGTGAACGAATACAAACAGTCAAAAAATATAGTTGAATATTTGATTCCATAAGATAAAAGCGTTTTGAAATAACAATATTATTATTTTCTTCTTTATCGTCCATGTACTGATTATACTACATAATTTTATATAAAAAATAAATAAAGTAGATTAAAATATAAAATTAATAATATAAAGGAAAAAAAAAAGATTAGCATAATTACATATATTGTTTATTAAATATTATATGTATGGTAAATGTAATAAATACTTATATATGAAAAATGTAGATAATAGCATAAATAATTGGTATTCTAATACAGACAAAAAATATAAAATTAATAATATAATTATTGTTCAAATTCAGAAAAGTATAAAAAAAAACAAATGAATTTAATAATAAATTAATTAAAAAATAATAATTACCCAACAACAATTATAAAAAATAATATAAATAAAAAGCAAAATAAATGATAAAAATAAACAAGACTTAATTGAAAACAAAAATAGTTAAGAATAAAAATTTATATAACAACATAGCAAAAAATATAAATAAGATTATCAATGAGTTAAACAGAAAATTTAATAAAATAATACATTTTAAAGTAATAAATAAATATACACCTGGGTCTCATTTTATGCGGATTATTTTAATGCGATTTTGAAGTTATGTGATTCATGTTTCTTCTTAATATTTTTCATATTTCATTATATTTATTAGACATCAAGAAATTTAAATTATTGATAACTTATTTTGACTTGAAATACTTTTTTTTTTTTTCAAAAATATAACGTTATATTAGCAACCAACGTGAATATGGCCTGAAGCTATATTTAGAATAAATAACCTACTTATACTAATGACTAAATAATAATAATAAATTTATACTTACATATAAAAATATCGCAATAAATATTCAAAAATTTTAAACTTTTAAAATGTATTTTGTTAGGTATAACAGAAATAAATAATGTAGATTTTTAAAATAAATAACAAAGATTTTATAAACTGAAAATAATATTTCTAATGATAATGTATAATCTTTTTGTTTTGATTGCGATCTCATTTTTTTAATATAGAAACAAAATGTGAACATTTAAAATTTATTTCAGTAGTAAAAATCAGTTGTCAACAGAAAACCATTAACACAGCACAAGTCTGAAATTGGCACTAGTTGTGTAAATGGGATGGAGCAGAATATGGGAAAACTTAAGAGTGGGGAATGGAAAATAAAGTGGCTAACAAGTTTCTCTGGGCATAATTGCTGAAAGATTATTGACTTAGTTCAAGGAGAAGCTACATCACATCACATCGACAAATCTGATTTCTTACCAGTTTACAAACGAACCGCATATCGTCAAATAACGATAATGATTAAAATACGTATGAAAAAATGTCAAATTAAATACTGTAGTTAATAAAAAAAAGTTTGTCTTGTACCAATTTTTTTTAAATATTTGATATTTTTTATTAATCATACTTTATTTCCTTATTTTTTTAATGCGAATTTTAAAGTAATTTTTCCTTGGTGCTTTGCTTTTATGCGAATTCTGAAAATTACAGACCCTATCCCCCATTTTTCAAGGTAAGTTAAGTCTATTTTTGTGCGATTTTTTTTAATGCGGGTTTTCTGTGGAACCTATCTACTGCATAAAATGAGACCCAGGTGTATATATTAAATAATGAATATATATAATTATAATAAAAAAATTGAAAACTGCAAAAATGATGTATGTAAAACTGAATACAAAAAAATAGGAATAAAGCTCAATCACATATATGCATTCTATAGAACCAGGATGAAAAAGACATTATACAAATGATTTACTACACCAGGGGTTGGCAACCTAGGGCAAACAATAGCACTCTGATTGAAATGAAATAATAAAAAATTATATTTTAATTACAGTGCACGCATTTGCACTATCACCTATATTTTGCATAAGCGACTGACATGTAAATGGAAATCATAATTCAGCTTAATCTACTAATTATTTTGTACAATAAATGTTCACCTGATCTTTGCTATTTTCAATAATGATAAGAGCTAAGTGGGATGAAAATATATTTTTTCCTTCCAGGGAGGATTAAATTTGCCTGTATTTTTTTTTGACATCAACTGACCTTTGATACTTTTGTACACTACTGTGTGTTTAGAATAAATTTATATTCAGGCTGAATATATTAATTCATTTGAAAAACTTCTATTAGTAAATATATAATAGTACATTTTAAGTTTTAACGTATTTACTTGAAAAAAAAAAGGACATAGTGATAGCTGGGTTAATGCAAGAATAAAGTCTGCACATACATGAGACTTGATATCGTTTGGATCTCAAAGAAATTAAAAATCATTATTTTTTTTTTCTTTTACATATTTATTGTGTAATTAAAACAAAAGAGAGAAATATTCCAAATATCCATAGTTTTAAAGAAAATAAGAATATATGAATTTTTTATATCACAAAAATGAGTTTCTTTGAAACATTTTTGATGAATGTAAGAAAAATATTTGTTTTATTTTGTTGGAGTTCATTAATCAGCTTTTTAAATTAAATCACCAAAAGTTAATGGTGCTTTGCCTATTCTGAATTACTATATATTAATTGGCAATTTTGTAAACAAAACACATTTTTAAAAACACAAACAGGATGAATTTTCTTCATGCCAAAGAAAATTTTAAGCATGTCTTTTGATGCAATATAATTTAACAAAATATTTTTCACATATGATCCTATGTATTTTAAAATATTTAATGACCTATAATATAAGATCCAGTTATAATGGGCTTCAAAAGTATATAATGTATAATTTTGAAGCCCATTATAACTGGAACAATTTTTATACTATATATAATAAGATTAGTAGAATCATGTCGGCATGCAGAAAAACAGTGTGACATGGATTCGGCATGACTCCACTAAAAGGTTGCTGACTCCTATACTAATAAAAAAAAAAGAAAAATTAAAAAACTATATTAATTAAAAAAATTAATTAATCAAATATTGAAAAAAGATATAGGTGTAAAAGCTTTACTAATGAAGTAAAGCAAAAAAATAAATTAAAAAAATTAATTAAGTAAAAGAAAGTACTAATTATAAAAAAATAAAATAAAGGGATTATAATATAGAATAGAAATAATTTAGATTAAAAAGCTTTTGTGAGTTGGAAAGTGAAGCTAATAGAAAGTAGATAATTTAAAATATAATGCACTGTGCACTAAAAATGAAAAAAATAAGACTTTCTTCAACCACAATTGGAGTTTTTAGCTTCAACCACAATTGGGGTTTTTAGATTTAACTTCAAATAAAAGCATGGGGGGGGGGGTATTGTACTTTAAATTCACTGGACACTGAAACGGTATATTTTGTCACACATTCTGTTTGACCTATGTTCCATAGTAATTATTCTAGAATTAAACCCCGCTAAGTACACTTATATACACATATATCTATGTATAGTTGCATATATTTATGTATACCTGTGTATATCTATGTATATTTATATATTAAATTAAACACATCTGTGTAAACCTTGTTATACATGTATGGACACATTTATGTATATGTAGGAAGCTATGACGTGAAACTGATTTAATAGTGCTACAGCGCAATTAATTATAAATCTTTAATTTAATACGATGTATATGTATAAATTTATTCATCATTGGTTCAAACATCGCCTATGTATGCTCAATTCTACGAGTGATGAACATGCATATGTAACAAAATGTTTACGCAGAAATTATTTGGTTTCTAAAAATATTATACAGTTCTTATTAAAAAGATCACACCACATGCACCGCTTTAGAATTGTGTGGAGGTCAAATACAAAATCTTAAAATAACAAATTTTAAAGTACACCTTGGTCAAAGCAGATGCGATCATGCAGCACTATTTTCTGTTCGCTAGGGAGTCACAACGGAGTCACATTTGTTTTTACTAGGATGTAAATGGCAGATTTAAAAAATTAACAAAAGAATGTTACATATGAAGAATAAAAATAAAAGTTGTAAACAAACTAATAGGTTTTAAGCTGTAAAACCTGGCTTATAGGCAAATACAACAGGGGGATCAAAAATCTAGTATATAAACCCCAATTTTTCACCACTCATAGCTCTCTCTTGTAATATATAATCTAAGAAGTTGCCACAGGGAGCTACGCTGTTGAAAATTTGACATGAGTGGCTAGGAAGGCCCCAATCTTGCCATCTTCCTACAGAAGAATGATCTTCAGCCATCCTGCAGGCTGCTCAGCAATCATCATCTCTTCCAGGATGGAGAAGTTCAATACCAACAGCTGCCCAGAGAAGACATTGAGGAACAGCAACCTATCCAGAGAAGTGATAGTGTCCACTCCAAATGCTAGACAACTCAGCCTATAGAAGAACTCGAAGTACTAATATCATCAACGGTACAAATCGTGGATGGCGCTGTTGCTATTTAAAATCATTGAAATTTAACATTAACTGACCGCAACATATTATTAAATAACTGATCTTTTTTAATAACTAAATAGTAAGCATCTTTTTTCTTACATTTTTTTTGACCTATTATTAAAGAATGTCTTTTTTAAATAAATAGTAGCGACATATTATTAAATAACTGATCTTTTTTAATAACTAAATAGTAAACAACATCTTTTCTCTTACATTTTTTTGGACCTATTTTTAAAGAATGTCTTTTTTATTACATTTTTTTTTTTTTTAATAACTAAATGACATTTTTAATAAGAACACAAAAAAGAACAATCGCCATGTTTTTTTGCTTAATGTAATTACTTTTTTTCAAATTTGCTCACTATATTTCTTCTAACGCAAAATCTTTCTTTTTTTTTTTTTGAACGTTTTTAAATAAGTAAACTTTTTTTTTTTCAATTTAACATAAACAATCAAACAACTATACGAATTCATTTGAATATTTTTTTTATTGACACAAGTAACAAACGCTGCCTACTTGGCAGCTTTTTTTCTTAATCTAATTTTTTCCAACAAAAAAACAACATTGAATAAAATAATCACTTTCAAAGTTTTGCATATCGCTTTGTTTCCTTGACCTATTTCCTTGTTCTGCATCTCACATAACTGCTATGAATATGAGGCAAATGGCCACGAAAGCGCTTAGCCTATAATAATTTGTGGAATCTTTATAGCTTCTCGTTCAAGTGTTTCATATGCTTTTTAATTTGTATATTAAAGAAATAAATTGATGTAAAAATAGAAAAACCAAAAAACGATGTCTTGAATATTCTTTTCTGTATATGTAAGTTGGAACTGTAATAAAACGATTTTTTGAGTAACAAAAACAATGACATTAGCAAGAATCTTGGTCTAACATAAACTATTCTATTTCAAAATTGAGATGAAGAGATCTTGTCCATGTAGACACTGCTATATAAATTCAATCAGGTAGTCATCGACTAATGACCTGACAGTGCCTCTATGTCGCTTATTCTGCCATTTCAACACCCCCCACAGACTCTCAATGTTTTGTGTGTGGGTGCCTGTGAAGGGATCGGCAAAATTGTACTGGTGGTTTACTTTGAGGTGATGAAACCCGGCAGCCTCGAGCTCAGCCATCCTGTAACCCTTCCAGCAATCAGAATAAATAGTCAAACCTAGTTTACCACACTTGTTTACCAGTTAAGATATTTTTCATCTTTAATTTCCATCTGGATTACCAGTTTTCAAACAAAATCATTACCTGAGTAATTGATAAAAATAGTGTCAGTCTACTAACTTTCAAATTTAATATCTTTTTAAGTTTATTCTTGTTTTTACAAATTTTAAAACCCAGGTGGTCAGATAATTTCTAAGAAATAACTATTCCACAAAACAGATTTTAACTTGGTAAACATTCTAACATATATGTGAGTCTGTCATTTAGAAATTATAACTTTTCTGCAAGGAAAGCTAATTAGTATAAGAAATTTATCATAGCTGAGAAATAAATAATAATTTAAAAGAAATGACAAGGTTTGAAAACTATAACATTGCTGCTCCCTTCGCATATATGTAAGAAAATTTACATACCAGGTAATGTTTAATTCAAACATTTAAATTTATTACTTTAAAATCTAAAATTATTTATGTGTGCTTTATTTATATAGATCAGTTAATATTATTTGAAGTATGCATTTATAAAATATATGCACATACATTCCTATACCTTTTATCAAGTTATTTTTAGTTAATCTTTGAAGTACACTTTTATAAAATATATGCACATACATGCATATACATATTATCATACTTTTTACTAAGTTACTTTTGATTAATACATGCTAACTTGGAAAATTCAAACAATAAAACAATATCATTAGTAAGATTTTGTTCACTACACTTCTCTTCTATCGCAAAGTCATGTTAGTCTCGCGTCATCTCGCGAATATGCAATAATTCGCACTTACAACAAAACTTTCCCTAATTTTATACCCTTCCAAACTCAGTTCACAACCATGGCAACGGTTTTAAAATTATTTGGAGCTAATACTCCATCATTAAAATGTAATATAATAATTTTTTCAATAACATTTCAAATATCAAGTTGACTTAAAATCTACATAATCTCAAATTATACAATAGCGCAGGTTCAATACCGATGATTTGTAGAGTAAGAACAGGTCGCATTAACCAAGTATGATATTGCGAGAAATTAGCATAACACCCTACAGGTCATTTGCAGCCTGCCTCAGAAATTGTATATTTAACTGTCGAGTAGCAACAGCGCCATCCAGCAACCAAAATCGATAATATTCTTCACCTCATCTAACTATGAATGTTCATAAAGTTATAATTCTTAATTAATTAAATCTTTATTTAAAATATATCTATAAATGCAACTGTAAAAGCTTGACCTATTAATGTAACTTTAAAAGAAGTTTCTAAATTATAATAACTAAATCATTTATTAACTTAATCTTTTTTATAATCTGCAGCCATGACTAATTTCTATTAATTATTGATTAATTATTAATTATGATGCTATGCCATCATTTCAAAGCAGAGAGTAATTAATATAAACTTTTGGGAAGAGATGATTAAAAGCTCTCCAGTAAAATATTTCATTGCTTTTTAGCCATCATAAATCACCGTTTTAAAATCTATTCTCGCATATAACAGTCCGCTACACATTCTTTGTTATATACATTTTACTTAAGCTGACATATATTAGTTTGTTAAAGAGATTTGCAATTATTATTATGTCTTAGTTAAACAATGGCGAGAGATGATATCGCAAATCTAATTTGTAATTATTATAAAGCCTGAAATATGCTTTTCCCCTCCCTAGTTAATTATAAAGGAATACATACAGATTCCATTTATTAAAATAGATTGCTATTAATGGACCCCTCTTAGCATGATTAAGATATGCTAATTTGAGAATTGGGTTAAGGTGGTTTCTGACGAATGAAGCTATAGATTTAAGCACATTTTAAAATGCCTTTAATATATTAGAATTATTTACGAATATTACAAATGTGTTTTTACTAAGCACTATTCTGTATTGCATCTTGCTATGCTTTCTTTTAAATGGGCTCATGGTGACAGGCCACCCCATTATTTGGTTCGGACTGGTAGATTTCCAGAACTGGAACATGAGGGTCCAGAACCATATTCACAGCTGCTCCGACATACCAAACTAAATGTTCTTATTGTGCTAACAAGTCGTATGATTAAAGGGTGCAGAGTACTAGGTACTGAATCCCATGAATAACTGCACATTCATACCATAATCTTTAATTTAGTATTTAGCACCATAGTCTCAGATGCCCATCTATGGTAACCAGTTTGTTACGCCCTATTAGTTAACTTTGAAATTGGTCTGAACCTTGAATCTGGTTTGCTGAGGGAATCTATATTTGAGTGTATTAATTGCTCACTAATAATAATTTAGGATTAGTGACTTAATGCTTTATATCATCCTGGTAATGTTTAGCTTATTGCTTGCAAACCTCAAGGATAGTTGGCATTCCATATAGGCATGAGTCTTTGATCACAGATAGTAAAATACATAAAGTGCATTATTATTAAGATGAGACCTTTGTACTATAATTATCTCATCATTGTTGTAACATCTGTGCGTGTAAACTCTGCAACCAATGCACATTTTCTATTTCTTATGTTTAATCAGTTTATTTAGTTTTGTTTATTAAAGATATTTAAATTTAATATTGTTTAGTGTGTCTCTCCCAATCCGCTCCAAATCAAATCCAACTCAAATGTAAATTAAATATAATCTTATTAATATATATATATATATATGCATTATTTTAGTAAGTCACAAGTGTAGAAATGTCTCTAATATTATTTATTAAATTATTAATCATTCCATCGAGTCTCATGTTCCACTCTTTTCTCAGCCAGCTCGCAAATTAAATTAAGACAGAGTATAATCTCATAAATGTCGTCCATAGGGTATTAAATCATGGAGCACTGGTAAATGAGGAAGTCTCAAACCCTCATCTGGATCAGCTTTGGTGAAATTTTCCAGAACACTGGACTTTATTGCGTGAATGTACAAATATGACCATTACAACACTTATAGTTGATATATATATCAGTAGATAATTCTGCTGTAAGTTCAAATGTATACCCCTTATGTATATATCATATTTAGTATGTGTGTATAATAATATATGTGTATATAAGTGATTACAAATATGAAATCTTCTTTTAAGTAAAAAGTGTTTAACATTTTTGCTTTGATTAAAAAATTGTATATATATTTTTAAAAAAATGCATACCAAAACTATATTATAAATGAACTTCACTTAATATATATAATTTAACTTTAAATCATTTTCACACATATAGAGTATATATATATATATCATTAGATATTTCTGCACTAAGTTAATATGTATACTTTTTATGTATATATATTTAGTACATGTACATAATTATATATGTATAATTAAATCAGTAAGTAACTTTTCTACTTAAAACTGCTGACATTTTTTATTTTATTTGGGAATTTTTTTTTTTTTTAAAAAAAAAAAGCGTTAGAAAACTATTATAAACAACTTTTTTATTACTTAAATGAAGCTTACAATAGCAATAGAGAAAATTTCCAAGCATTATTTAAAACATTCCATCTAGTCTTCCATATCCAAAAAACAAACTCACTAATTATCACTTTCATAGATTTTTAAAAAATATATAAAATTTCAACAACTATTAAATATTGATTTTAAAATGTTATAAAACAGTTTATTAAATTGAAAAAAAAAATCTCTATACCATCCTCTCACAAATATTATTTAAAACAAATGAAATTTCTAAAAAGTATTTTTAAATTTGATACAGGGAATTCAATATTTTCCCACCCTTTATTCCATATCTAAAAAACTGGATGACCTACTGAAATATTATTTAAATTTTCAAAATACATTAAACTGTTAGTAATAGCACTAGGTTAGTATATGCATAAATAAAGTTAAATTTTTCTAAAGACATTCAATACTTTATATTAGACCAGCGTTTCCCAACCTGTGGTACGCGTACCACTGGTGGTACGCGAGTTGCTGGTTGGTGGTACGCGAAAAATAATCAATAATGGCAGACATAAAAAAAATCAAATCATAAAAATATCATAGAAACATTTTTTCCTATAATTCATAAAAATTATTTTAATTAATAATATTATACAGTAAAGTTGTTAATATGTACAGTCGATGATCGAAAATCCAGCAATCGATATCGTTTTTTTGGAGTGCATTTTTAAATTTAGCCGTTAGCCATTAATAACTTGAGATATTGCCGCCACTGTTGTCATGGTGCTGCATTCTTGTTCACTTCCCCGCGCGGCTTACAAGTGACAGGTTATTGTTTGTGATTGTATCGTCTTTGTTTATTAAAATTCATTGATCCCCATATAACCCGCTTATTCGAATTTAGACAAGGACAGTTTTTTTTTTGAAGACAATTCTTTTGATCTTTCTTCGAAATTGTATGATTTTGGTTGGCTTCATTCAGGTGATTGCATATTTAACTGATATTTTTTTGCAAATAAATAACTTAAATTTGACACCTCAGAACAACCCGATAACGATCTTTAATGTTAATGATAAAATTGAAAATATGATTAAGAAATTAGATTTTTGGAAGCAGTGTATTGAAAACAATCAACCGAAAGTATTCAAAACTCTACATATTTTTTTGTTTGAAAATAAGGTTAGTCTGTCTCCAGATATACGAGAAAATATAATAGCACATTTAACAGGATTAAAATTGTCTTTAATGGAATATTTTGCAAAACCCGAAAACACAAATGATAAGTGGATTTCAAACCCCTTCTATGAAGAACATTTAGAAAAAGCTACATCATTATCAATAAAAGAGAAAGAAAATTTAATAGAATTATCGACACAATCTAATTAATTTTGGTTAAACATTAAAGATTATGAACAACTTTCTGAGAAAGCTCTTAAATTATTATTACCATTTACTAGTATGAAATTAGTAGAGAAAGAGCTTTTTCTTCATATATTTTAAAAAAAAAAAAAAGTATTGAAACAAATTGAATGCAGCTGTAGACTTAAGGGTATACCTCACATCTTTTGAACCAAATTTCAAAAAATTATGTTTTTCGAAACAAGCACAAGGATCTCATTAAATTTATTTTATAAAAATATTTGATTATAATAAAATATATTAATTGGTTTTTTATAATTTTGTGTTTTTATTAAAACCATTTATTAGTAAACGAAATATGACAAAATAGTAGATAAATATGAAACTTTGAACAAACACACACACACACACATATATATATATGTTACAGTGAATTTATATTTTCAGTGAGTTTATAATCGTTTAAGCGTGTTTCAATGTAATTTGTCTCATTGTGATGTGAATACATGGTCACCCTATAATATTTATAATGCAAATAAAATAACACACTCGCAATAAATTTCACAAAATACAATCATTTTTACGAAGTGGTACAATTTGGCGTGATGTACTACCAAGTGGTACGCGAGCCAAAAAAGGTTGGGAAACGCTGTATTAGACGATGGAAATAGTCCAATATACAACTAAAATATCATCACAAATTTCCAGGAAAAGACAAAATTTATATTAAATTAAAAATAGCTTTATTTAAATAACTAAATTATATTAATTAATATATAAAAAATATAAAATTAAAAAAATATAAAATTATGCATTGAATATGTTATATATAAAAGTGTATATTTGCCTTTATAAATATTTATTGTTTTACTTAATATTTGTAATATATTATTTAGTTTTAAAATCTTTATCATCATCATTTTCAACCATTATCAATCTGCTGTAGGATGAGTCTCTCCAAATTCAATCCATCTCCTATCTCTAGCCTCTCTTGGGTGATAGAGGCTAGAGATTGATGATGGATTGAACTTGGCAAGACCTTAATAGTTGAAAATGATGATTATGATGACAAAGATTTTAAGGCTAAATAATATATTATAAATATTAAGTAAAATAATAAAATATAAATTTGAGATTAATGTAATTATAAAGACAATATTTTTGTACAGTTGTAATTATGAATTATGTAATAATAAGAAAAAACAGCCATTTATAAATGAATTTAGCCATTCTAATTTAAGAAAAAGAGAAATAGGAAAAAAAAACTGCTCCAGAAATGAATTTTACAATGATTATACAAATTAATTTATGAAACATAAATACACTGACATATAGCACATACCAGTCCATTTTTCTGTTTACTTGATATTTTACAATGTTGTCTTTTAATTTCGCTAACAAAAAACTATTCTTTCTGAAATATTTTAATACCAAATCTAATTGTAGTTCTCAAATCTCTACTACATTTTCCCAATAGCATCAATTAACATTGCATCTCTTCAGAATGTCTTTGAAATAATCCTTCTCACACCAGCTCAAGTTCATTGTAAAACTCTTAAGAAGCTTTAGACAGTTTGTTTTACATAACCAATCCAAAAAAAGGGCAGGATTTCACATAATAGACTTTATAATATCACATTTAACCATTTGAAGAACATAAGGCCTGGCTTTATGATCTTGCCAGTGTATTTTAAAAATTTTATGGATCATCTTTAAATGAAACTTTTCTAATGCTTTTATATTTCACCAATAGTGCCTCATTTCTGTACAATAAATTAGGTAAAATAACGGTTCTACATGTAACTAACCTAGTTATAGTAGTTATTCCCCTGTGATAAAATACTATCTTTTAACTTGTTAAAAGTATCAGCAACACACTGGAATCTGTGTTATATCTCAGCATCTGCATTCATCTTTCTACTTGCAAAATTATCAAAGGTATTTAAAGTGATTTACTCTGAAGATAACAACCACCCAAGCTAAAAATTACTGAGAATTTTTTCTTATGTCATTGGCTGATAAAGATGTTACATTCAAAGCATTAAGTATATTCTATAAATCTTTTGAACAGGCAAAAATAGTTTATCAACTTCCTATATATTCAGAAAATAAGAACCACTAAAACATCACACGATCACCATTTACTATGCTTACCTAAACTGTTTAAACAGTAAGGTGATGCGATGTATTGTGGCTTCTCCTTAAATGAAGTCAAGAATATCTCAGCAATTATGCCCAAATAAACATGTTAGCCACTTTATTTTCCATTCCCCACTCTAAATTTTCCCATAATCTGCTCTAGCCCATGTCCACAACATAATCTTTGTCAACTCTATAACCTTTATATCTAAATCCCCCTTATCTTTTCCCAAACCCAGCCAATTCTCTATATAGTAGTGCCATCTGGTGCAAGCCATAGTAATTAATGAATGCTAGGTTTGTGCATAAAAACCTTATCTAGTTCTTACTCATCCAATATCCCCAGACTAGTTTTCTAGCTTTCATTAGTGAGGATGATTATGACTGTGGTCATTAAAAAATCCAAAGCTTTCAAAATGCATAGATACTGAATTGACTTCAGATCTGTATGACTGTATAAGCAAATTAGTTTGAATTGAAAACATTGTTTTCATCTTGGACTCACAACTTTATAGTTAACTAAATAGATAAAAGATGGATTCTGGAGGGTGCATTAGATTCTAAAATCTAAATGCTGTGCTTTCAGATCCAAGGATCCTCACTGATGAAAGCCACATGCTAGAAACTAGTCTGGGGATATTGGATGAATAAGTACTAAATGTGGTTTTATGCACAAACTTTTTAGCAGCCATTGACTACTATGACTTGAAGTAGATGGGACTTTTATATGGAGAGTTGGCTACTATTTTAATGTAAAAACTTTTTTTGCTTTTATTCAATTTGGATTAAAAATTCCACCATCACTATATCATATCTTGATCCTTGGTTGATTAAGCCACTTATAAATAATTCTAAAGACTACTGTGATAAAAATTGAAAATAACATTGGAGCAAGTATACAACCTTGATAAACACGTTTTCATTTCAAATGTCTGATTTTTCATCTAAAGTAATATTTCCTTTCATTCCACCATGTACAAGCTATATAATATAAATATGTTTCGGTAAATAATCAACTAATTTCAAAGAATGCCATAGACTATCCTGTTAATGTCACATGATCATTTCCTATGCTTGCTCATAACTATTATCAAAACAGGAAAAACTCTATACGTAAAAAACCAGTCACCAAAATGTATAGGTACTGAACTGAGTTCAGACCTATATGACTATATAAGCTAATGAGCTTGGATTGAAAATATTACGGTGTTTTCAATTTAAGACTCATAGTTTTGTAGTTAAGTAGAGATAAAAGGTGGCTACTGGAGTGTTGCATTAGATCCTAAGATTTAGGTGCAGTGCTCTCAGATCCAAGGCTCCTCACTGACGAAGGCTACAGCCAGAACTAGTTTGGGGATATTGGATGAGTAGGCACTAGATGGGGATTTTATACACAAGTCTTCTGGCATCCATTGATTACTCTGGCTTGCACTGAGTGGCAATACATATAGAGTTTTGTCTGTTTTGATAACTATACTATTAACTGAATAAACTGCCTTGACCAAATCAATAAAAGCAATATACAAATCACACCTTTCCTCTAAATACTTTTTTTATATTTCCTTGGCAATAAAAACCATATTATAGTGCTTCTTGATTCTTTAAAACTACAATGAGTCTCTGATAACCATTCATCTACGACAGCAAGTAAGCTATTCAATAAAATTCTTAAAGTAACTTTGCTGTAGTGGATAAAAATGATATTCAACAATCTTCGTCTACTTCTTTTGTTTTTAAAAATTGAAACAATAAAAGCATTCTTATGATCAGGTGGCAAAATTTCATGGGTTTATATATTTCTAAAAAATTCCAAAATTTTTGAAGCTAATATAACACCACTATATTTTAAAAACTTCTCCAAGTATTCCATTATTACCCATAACCTTTCCATTTTTAAGCATACCAAAAGCTGTTTTGACTTTACTAAGCTGGATATCTTTATCCAAATCTAAATGAGTAGTTAAAATGGATATATCATTATAAGTTATCATCTCAATTATTGTATGATTATTCAAAAAGTGATCAAAATATTCTCTTTCCACTCATTAAAAATACCATTGTCATCATATAAGAGTATTTAATGTAGGATTTAATACATTGGTTGCTTTAACTGTATCAAAAACAGATCTAGAAAAAACACGATTGGCAAATGTCTGTATTTTCTTTGTAGTTTTAATGCATCAAACATTTTTAAAACTTCTTTTCAACCATTGAACTTCTGCCTTCAGATTTCTATATTTATTAAGAATTTCTACATTTAAAGCATTATTCTGACAAACAGAAAATGCATTTCTTAATCCAATCATTAATAAGATCATTATCAGAAAATCAGTTGTGATTTTTTATTAATGAACCCAAGAACAGATTGCTTTAGTTGTCCTGAAAATTCAAATTAGCAATTTTACTGTTTACTAGCTGTTGAAATTTAGTACATTCTTCTAAAGAACAAACATCAATTTTCTTATGAATATAATTAGAATATCTGCTTTTTAAATGCAACAATTATTTTACTCTTGGAGCATACTAATTAATCTATAATCCATTCAGCAATCAATATTTGTAAGTGCTAGCATAATGTGAACCACTCTTGTATTTGTCTCACAACTATAATCTATTAGGTGCCATAGTCTGGATGCATCTACGTTCCTTAATAGTGATTTTTTTTGTGTAAATAAAATGATTGTGATAGTGAATTTATGTGATGAGCAAAAATTCAACAATAAACTATTTAATTTTACAACTCCTATACCACTATTTCTGATAATTTTTGGCCTAAGATCTTTTAATGGTATAGCAGTAATAATGCTATTCCACAAGGAATAAGAAGTCTTTCTCTGAATCTATGTTTGGAACATAGATAGCAATAGAATTATTGTGCAAGGCAAGTTTTTAGCATCATAAGCCTTTTATTGACATAATGAGGAATTCAATATAGTAAATTAGGCTTTACAACATATTGAACATCATACATTCTACTTTCACTAGCCAATCTGCCTTTCCAAAAAAATTATATCCATTCATTCTGATAAACTTCTTACTTCTGGAAAATGAGTTTTACTAAGAGCAGTTATATTGATTATAAAGCTTAACAGCTCTTTGGCCACCAGTGCAATTCTCTGTTCTGGTTTTGATTAGAATAAGTAAGTTCACACATTCCATTTATCCATATTTAGAAAAAAAATTAGATTTATAATACTTATCTTTAGTACTACCATTGCTGTTAATATTATTATTTTTACTGCTGCAATGAATAATTAAATAGACATGGCAACCTAGTCAGATTGTGAGGCAGGCCATTTTTAGATCAATTTTTCTGTCTTTCCACTTCTGTGATAAGCAGGGAATCCCTAAATAGGACTGCCAAACAATGTTTACTAACTGAAACTCCTATCCCAACCAAATCCAATTTTAAATTGAGATTAGTAGTGATTATACTGTTTTGATCAACTGCCACTCTAATAAGTGTATCTTTGTTTTTTTCAAGCACTAGTTGTTGCACCAACACACAATCCCATTACTACAGTTAGTATAAAGAGGCTTATAATGATCTAGCCTTATTATAACTTAAATGACTAAAGAAAATAGAAAAGACTGTTTGCATAGAAACAATATTCAGTCTTCAATGAACCAACATCCTATCCTACAAGGCAGCAGAAGCTATTGGTCAGGCACTATTTTATATCTAATTCATTCCATTAACCATCATCTATGGAGCCTATCAATCCGTATCATGAATTAAGTATGTTCCAGATATAATTCTAGTACAATATATTGTTCGATGTAGTAAAACGTATTTAAATATTTTGTAACTCTGATGAAGATTGTAATAAAGAAAATTTCTAGAGACAATGTGTGCATTGAATCAAGGGTAAATGAAAGGAATTATTAATCATACAAAATAAAAACTACAATGAAGTCATCCAAAGTTAAAATGGATAATCTGAATTAAAGCCAAAACCTAAGGAGACATTTGTAAGGAAACCTTAGTAACTACATCTTATGAAAAATGCGCATGTTATTTGAGAATGCAATTTGAAATAACCAAATCTCATTATATTAAAAAGTCTATGAAATTCTGAATGACAACAAAGAAACACCACGATTAATTTAAAAAAATATCACCAGAGATTGTGATTATCCAATTTGACTTTTATAAATATATGTTATCTATGTGCATACAAACATATAAGTAGAGGATATTGAAGAATAAAAAATTAGTTATCGAAATTAGCACACACGAAGGTGAAGGGTAGGCAATTTGAGAAAATAAAATCGTCAGCAATAATTTTCTACGGCCTATCCCTAAATACAACTTGTATACTGTATTCTAACATCTTAATATTTTAACTAGATCATAAATTTTAACGAGTCTAATAGAAATACTCAAAATGGTCTTTTAAATTACCTTACTGATTTTTTGTTTGAATTTTTCATTACTACTTTTAATTTGTGCAATTTTCATTTGCATTGCAGAACTTTTAGAATTATTCATACTGCGAAAATACAAAGAAAATAAGTAAAAGCAACAAAATTAATTCAACTATTTTTTCTTTCACTACAAAACAAATATAGCAAAAGTATTACGTCATTAATAGACATAAATAATCGAATTTGCATTGATTTAGCATAAATTTGTATAAGATCATATTAAATATACAGATATTACAATACCCACGTAAACCACAGGTCATATAATTGTCAGTAAATAGCTGCAACGTATACAAAGGATTAGATAAAATATTTGTAAAAAAAAAAATTGCTTACACATTTTTCTTGCCTAGCGGAAATCAATTTAGTAACGTTTCCCTAACTTCCGACGTGCGTTTACGTATGTAGGATTGTATTATTATTATTATCGTATCAACATAAAATGCCCAATAAAAAGAAAAAATATAATGCTAGATTTCCTCCGGTAAGTTACACTTACTCTGCAATATTTTTCAATTATTTCTATATTATAATTTGTTTACATAAATTTATATTTTCAATTCAGGCTAGGATCAAAAAAATAATGCAAACTGATGAGGAGGTCGGAAAAGTTGCAGCAGCCGTTCCAGTAATTATTTGTATCCTTTAGACAATAAATAATAGGGAAATTAATTTTTATACAATTAAAAAAATAATTATTTTATTAAGAAAATATAGTAACTATACTTTACTAGTATTTAATACACATCATTTCTATATGCAGCGCCACCATTACCTTTGTAAGTTATTAATTTTTTGAATGATTCTAATTAATTATTTTTATTCTACATATATTAATGAAATATATATATTATTATTGTTACTTTTTAAATTATATTATTACTTTTACTAACTTTATGTAAATTAAACTATAAAAAGTGCTACCATTATTGCAGAAGTATGATAAGTGAATGTCTGCTAATTTTTATAATCAATAACGATTTTTTTAAAAACAACAAAACAAACGATTTGTGTTGTATCAAAATATAAAAAGAGGTTTAAAAAAAAGACTACGTTAATCTGTTACTAATAAAAAAAAAAAAAAGCTCACTTGTTTAAAAATAGTAACATTTAAGTTTTTAGAATATTACAACCATTAATTTATTGATTATATTTATGTAAAAACAAAAAACATTTTTTTTCAAATGCTGATTTAAGTTTATGTAAAAGAAAACCTATAAACATTTTAACGCAATTATAAAACAGTTAAAATTATTTTTTGGTTTCATTTTATATTTCATTAATTAAATTTAAATGTGTAAATGAAAATAAAGTTGTGGATAATTTAAAATCCAAACAATAGAGTCTGATTTTAAAATATTAAGAGTCATCGGCACTTGGTTATTTGTTGTTATTTATTTATTTAAATGTTTTTGTCGAAAAAAAAATACATTAACGCTGTTAAAAGGATTAAAGTCTTAGTTCTACACTTGGGGGTATGTAATGTTTGATTTAAATAATTAGTAGTAGATGATGTATGATGTAATAAAAGTTATTGATCATATTAAATTGATTTACAGTTATAAACGTTTTTTAATATGAGGGCTGATATACTTTACTATGTCACATATACCCGTCTTAAAATCTTCCAAATAATGCAGGGCAAAAAGAATAATATACAAAAAAATAAAAGGTTATATTATAATTTACAATAAATTTATAAAACATGAGCAGCTCTTCATTGTAGTGCTTTCTTCCATAAGCTTGAACTAATCTGGAATTGCCAGTTAAATCCCTACTCTTAGACTAATTTTTGGTTTTTGCCTTTATCAGTTGGATCCAGCAGCCATTTACAACTTCATTTTATCTTCATGCAGAAAACCTCAAATTCAAATTAGACTGTCAACCTGCTCGAACAATTACATAGATCTGAATTCAGTTCAGTAACTTCACATTTTAGTACCCTTTATTTTTTTCATTAACAATTGGCATTTTATTTACGTAGATAGAGATGATAATATTAATAAATCATTTAATTCTCCACTCCACAATAACAACTCCATTCTAATGCCATCTACTGTAGCTTGAGTACACATCTGATTACCAAATGTATTTAAATATTCATCTTTAGACTAATTTTTGGCTTTTGACTTTATCATTGAGGCCCAGAATTCAAAGTTGGAAGGAATGCATCCAGAAAGTGCTTTTAACTCCATTTTACACGTTAAACTAAAAACTTCAAATTTAAATCAAATTAAGGTTTTGAATCTATGTTAATCTGCTTGAATGGTTTATAGACCTAAATACAATTCAGTAATTAAAATTTTAATTATATGTTTATATAGATTCAGAACTATATAACTATTCAGACAAATTGATTGTAATTCAAAACCATAGACTGATTTAGTAGAATTTCAGGTTTTTAACTTTATGGTTAAAATGGAGTTAAAAGTTTGTGCTGAATGCATACCTGCATTTTTTTTTCAATATTGAAGTCTCATTGATAAAGGCAAAAGCCAAAAATCAGTCTAAGGATGACAGATTTAAATCCTTCTAGTAAGTTATTAATATAGCATATATATATACATTTGTTTGTGAGAGTTTGATAAATGTAATATATACTATATATATTATATTTATAGAAAATAATTTTTTAGCATTCTTGGTACAATAATTATTCGTAGGAAGCTATTAAGGTAATCCTATTCTACACAGGTGAATGTGTGTTTACACATGAATTCATAAAGATAGGTTTATTAATTGATCATTTTCTTTGGACAAATGTATATATATATGTAAGTTTGTAGGGGGAATGTGTTTAAAATATGCGTTCAGTTAAAGTTTGGGCAATATTATTTTTTAATAAGTGATTATTTTTATTAGTATCATATTTATAAGGTAATAATTGCTTTCTTTTTATTAGACTTCATTTAGCTGGTATAGCCTCAATTCATTTTCCAAATTAATTACATCATTATCTTATTAAATTTTTATGATCTATGGTGATTGAAATTTTACAGAGACCTCATGTATGAATTCAAGCTAATCAAAGATAAGCTATGGTTCCAGGGATTATTTAGCCTATAAAAGCCTTTAATTTCTGATATAAAATATATTATTGTATAATCTTAGACTAACTGACAATCTTAAAACATTATCTGTTTTATGATATTAAGTCTTTTCAATTAATTAATATTGAATGTTTGAACCTTATATGCACTTTGTATATACTATTAGTTTGTATTATATATATATATATGAAAAAAATATATTTTATTAACTTATATATGAATTTGTAAGTATTCTATCATATATTTAAACTTTATAATCTATTATCATAATATATCTATCTATATTTTTTTAAAATTGTAATTAAAGTTTTATCATTAAATGGTAAAATTATGGATTAAGAGTTAGAGATATAGAAGTGAAAGAATGATACATTATTTTATTATAAAATATTAAAGTAATAATGAACATATGGTTCAAAATCATAAAAGGAGTATTTATACTTGGAAAGCCTCTTGTAAATAGATTTCAACTAATTGTGTTTTTAAATCGGTGTTAAGAATGCATGTGAACACCCTGGAACTAATGTAGAGTTGGATCACAATTTATTAATAATAAAATTGAGACTATTTTTTAAAACAATAATAAGCTGAGACAAGAAAGAAATAGACTGTTGATAAATTGAAAGAGGAAAAAACTTATTAAATTTAAAAAAACTCTATGATAAAGAAAAAAAAGTCTTGGATTAGAATAGTGAAAAATAAAATGGTGAAAAGTGTAAAATCTTTAAAAGAATTAACTGTGATGTGAAATATAAAACAATTCAAGTTGGAAAGAAAATGTACATAAGAAAGGAAATATACAACATTACAAAGAAAAATCAAGTTTAATTTAATTTATAGTAGAATAAAATAGTTTGGATGATTAAAAGAAACTCATGGAAATGAAACAATAATTGAAGATCAAAATGGTAAATTATAATTTAAAAAAGTGAATGCATTGAAAAGATGATAAAAATATATAGTCTTCAGTGTTGGATAAGAATAAAATAGAATGTGCAATAATGAAAGTAGTTGTAAAAGCTGGGGCTGGAATGAATATTGCTATGCATATATAACTGATGAGATTCTATTTGAATTATTGAAGATTACAGAAGAAAACAAATTAGTTTCTGTTTGTAATGCATTCTTATATCTTGGAATGATTTCTAGATATTCTCTTGGCTTACAATTCCAGTAGGAAAAAGACCTAAAATAGCAAATATTAAGACTTTATAATAATTAGTTTAATCTCATATCTAACTAAGATGTTATTTAATCTGAATGTATGTATTTCCTCTAAATTAAACAGTTTTTATCTGAAGAGCAGTTTTCATTTTAAAAAAGGAGAACGGTAACAAATGCCATTGAGCAAAACTATTTTTGATTTATATAGTGTGGGTAAGTGAAATTAATATTTATTTAATTGATTTTGAAAAGACATTTGGGAGATTAAATTGAATTACTGTATGGCTGTTTTGAAAAAAAAAAAAAAAAAAGGCATTAATTGAAAGGAAACATATTTCTTATGAAATTTATATATAGATCAGAAGACGTTAAATAGTCTTTGTATTCTATTTTTCATAATATATAATTAAATGAGTTGTCAAAATTATTTTGATAAATACTTGTGGTAGTAGAAGGATTCATTATATCAAATTTACTTATAATTTTAGATAATCTGGATGAGCTTAATAAATGTTATATAGGATAGATAAAGCATGTAGATTTGGAACATTAATAAAAGTATGAAAACTATAATTGAAAAGATTTAACAGTAAACATGGAATTGAAAGATATAGATCAAATTAATTATTTTAAATATTTAAGAAGTTGGAAAATAAAATTGAGGATTATAATTAATACAAAAGAAATATTTGTAATTAATTGAAATTAGAAGTTGGGTTTAGAAGAGAACTTATATGAAACAAAAATATGGTTAATTAAGAAAAGTGGAGAGAAAAATAAAGATGTTGATTTGTAAAAAATAGAAAAATTAAATTGGAAGAATCATATTAGCAATATTAGAAATGCTGAAAAAAGTAAGTGAAAAACAATTACTTATTGAGAAAAGATAAAAATTAGATTGAGCATATAATTCAAGGTAAGAGAATTATGGATGATTTATTGAGTCTATATTGTGAAAAAAGATAGAGGTAAAAATAGAAAGAATTTCTTTGATGATTTTAAGGATAGCAGTCTTGAATATTTGAGGAATAGAACAAAAGACAGAAAAGTTTGGAAAGATAGTTTGGTTAGTATATGAGACTTGTTTTTTGATGGATAACTAAAGAAAATGATAATGATGTCAGAAACATTAACAAATTAAAAGATATTGGTAAAAAAATCACTATATACAATATCATATCTGGAAAAATATTGCATATATAGGAGAAATTGTTTTCCATTATTGAAGAAAAACCATATGATGTTGCATAGAAATAAAGAAAATAAAACATGAGAAGTATATGAGGAACAAACATGTTATCATGTAGACAGATTGATGAATTTGCTTTTCTTGCGTTAGTGAAGTAATAAAATGGTGGACTTTGGAACTCAGGATTCAAGGATTATGGTGAAATGTCACTTATGATGCTTAAACTTCTTAAATTATTCCTGAGGAAAAACTATTCATTTATTATTCTTTTAATGACTGTCATTCAAAAAATAAGGTGTTTATGTTATTAAATTAACAGTTAATATATTTTTAGAATATAAAAATTTAATTATGTAAAGATTCTAAAATAAATCAAACAATTGTATAAGGAATCTTAGAATTTTTGTTTAAGTATTTTTGTCTTAAAATTGTAATAATGAATTTATATAATAATAATAATAATAATAAATGTTTGAAGTGTAAAATAAAATAGAATATTTTCTGAATAATGTTTTAATATATATTCTTGATGCTTAACATATTAAATAATAAAGTGAATAAATACATTTATTATATGGATAGAAGAAATATGTATGAATGGTTTTGTTATACGATACTAACAAATATTTATTTGTTATTTGAATTTCCAATAAGTAAATTTTTTCAAAATAATGTATGAATAATTATAATTTTTTGAAAATCTATTTTCTAATAATAGATTATATAACAAGAAATAAATTTTTATAATAAAATAAATGATATCATTTTATTAAGTTAAGACAATGATTTAATAAAAGTGATGATGGTTGTAGTTATGGTTGGTAACATATTAATTTGCTTCACTGAGAATAAACTTTTGATTGCTGAAAAAGTTTGTTTTGAAACATTGGCCTGTATGAATGATTTTAGCAAATAATTGTAAATATAATAGAGAAAATGTTAATGTGTGATAATTTCTATTTTTAACCATTCATTTCTTATGCTCATATACATCTTACATTTCAAACATAATATCTTTTAAGTTCCATTTTGACTAAGCATGTATTCTCAGGCCAAAATATGTATAATTCCTAAATACTATATATTGTTTTACATTAATTGATATACATTGTAGAAATTTGCTGTGCAATTGAGTATCCTTTAGCTAGCACTAAATCACTACAATTATTTTTAAATATTTACATTTTTATTAATCATATTTATTAATTTAAAAAATATTATATTTCATTTAACCTTAATTATAAACTTTAAATTTAATGAAGTTCAGATATATTTATATTTTTTATATAAGTTCATATCATCTTTTTCTATTCCGGCACCATGATCTTTTACTTTTTAGAAATAAGATATTATTAGCTCTACTTTTTATGGATGTATGCATATGATTATTGGTATCATATTTAGATGCTTCTTAGGCCCAAGGAAAAAGATTACATTGATGAATCATATCTATAATGTGACTGGTTTAATACTGCAGCCATAGAAGAGTTTGCTAAGTCATTGATGATTACTCTTTGAAGTTTGTGATTATCTCATTTTCTATTTTCAGATGATTGAAACATTAAAAAAATATATGTAATTTATATATTTAAAATGTCTTGCGTGAGAACTAATTGTAAAATGAAATGAGTTGAACATGTAACTTAAATTCTTACGTTCAAACACAGTAGTAAAGTGATAAATTTGAAAGTTGCAGTTTCCTGGATCAAATTTCAGCCTATGATTTCTGGTTCTTAAATGTCATCTGAACAGAAAACTATTCAGTTATTTATATTTATTATCTTTTTTTTTTTTTTTAAACAAGCATTAAATAACTTTTGAAATATGACCATTATCTCAGACAACCACAATCTAAAAAAATTAAAAAACTTTTAAATAGTAAAGAACTAAATAGAAGCATATAATTTTTTTTTTAAATTATATTTTATATACATAAAATACTGAAAACCAAAGATTATGTGTTAACAATGTATTATTTTAACTTAGCAGAGATTTTAAAATAGCAGATGTTCTTAATGAATTGTTAATAGAATATCATAGTATCTAAATGATGTAATATTATGCTATAAAAATAAATTGAATGATTAAATAATCTGGGGTCATGTGATGTTCAATGCAGAAATCTTTAGCTCTTAAATCTAACAATCTACCACTAGGCTAAATCACCAAAGATACTATGATATGAAATAAATAAATGAAACTGTTTAAATGCTAAAGTTATGAGAATAAGAAAAATTAAGAAATAATTATTACTTTGTCTCTTGGGTATATAATTTACCTTTGATTATTGAAGTATTTTTTTTTACAATTAAGTGTATTATATTTATATTGTTTATTTCTCTTAACATTACATCCAGCCAGGGCATTAGAATTATTTGTTGAAGCCTTAATTCTCAAAACAAGTGAAATTACAAAAGGAAGAAATGCCAAAACTTTAACGTCGTCACATTTGTAAGTTAATTTTAAGATACAAAAGTTAAATAATTCGGAAATATTTCAAAATTTGAACTATAGTTTCAAATTTTGTAATGTACAATTTATAATATAATAGATACATAAAAAATTAAAAATAAATTTATATAAATTATTGACTTATAATTGCTTTTGAAGTTATATTATTTGAATTAGAAATTTTTTTAAAAAAAGAATTGCTCATGCAATCTTTTACAAATTTAAAAAATATTCATTGGATGCACTATAAAATAAAATTAAAACATAATGAAAGCTTTTTTTTTTTTGTTAGTTGAAAAATTCTTATTTAAAAATATCATGTCATAATTTAAGTAAAAATTAAATAAATTTATTTTTAATTATTTTTTGACATCTATTTATATATATATGCAGTAGTCCCTTCATATCTGTAACTTCTATATCCAATTTGGCTATGAATATGAGGTTAAAAGACCTCGAAAACGCTATGCCTGATATTTAATTTTGATATTTCTAACTTCACCAACGAGCATTTGAAGCACGGTATAATTAATATCATGATTCAAAAATATATTGAATAAAAAAATTAGAAATTGAGAAAAAGCAAATTTTAATTTTTTACATTGTAATTTTTTAGTTCATAGAGCATATATAGCATTGTATACACTTATATATATGTATTATATCCATTTTTAACATGTTTATATATATATATGTGTATAATAAAAATGTCCATATATATGGCTCACTACTATCCATGAATTTTAGTATCGGTATTAAAGACTAGGCTCAAATATTGCAGATATGGAGGCTACTGAATAAAATAAATGCTACTTATAAACCATGTCAAAAATTTGTCATATATGCATATATACATATGTTAAAGATTTAAAAAAAAATATTAAAAATTTATACATCCTACCATAACTTATATTTTAGAAGTATATACTCTTATTCTTCTCCTTTACTTTCTTTGCATTTCTTCATATATTCATATATATTGCTTATAATAACTTTTTTCATGTACACTTTAATGCAAAAAATTTTCTTAATAAAACTTTATTTTCCTGACAGTTTCGACTGTCCAGAAGAAGTTTGAGAAAGCTCTGATGAAGACTGCTGGATAGTCGAAACTGTCAGGAAAATAAAGAAGTTTTATTAAGAAAATTTTTTGCACTAAAGTGTATATGAAAGAAGTTATTATAAGCAATATATATGAACTTATATTTTAATTGTGTATATTTTTGTTCTAATTTGTATTTGTCAGTATTAAATATTTAAATAAAAAAAAGAATGTTTTGCAGCTAATTATAATTAAATAATCAGAAGAAAATATTACATTTAACCTAAAAGCTAGCAGATTTAAGCATTTTCTGTTAGCAAGTGATTTCAGCTTTCAAATAGATTTGTTTAGTTAACACTTTATTCTAATTGAAAAAAGTGATATATAGTTTATTATGATTAAACACAAATATATAATATTTTAAATTATAGTAAAATTTAAAATAAAGGAAAAATTATTTGATAGCTATTTTATTTGAGTATCCAATATATGTTGGTGGTTTTTTTAAAATTAAGTATTACTATTTAATCTCTATTTAAAATTAGAACTTGGATATATTTTGTATATATTTAGTAGATATTTTTTTGAGTAATGTATATATTTATTTCTTAAATATATTTATTTATCAAACAAATAGATTGTAATGGAAGGTTGGATTTATCTCTGCAAGCTAAAAAAAAAAAAAAAAAGGACAAGAGCTACATTAATAATTAATATAAACTTAATTTTCAGTTCCCAAAAATTATATCTAAAAGAAATTATATGGAAAATAAAGAGATGGGTTCTATACCTAAGAAATCAACAAAAATAGTTAAATAAACCCTATGAAAAATTTCATTAGAATATTATATTTTTTGTGTACTATCAAATTTTACTTTATAATCATTTCACATTTATATAAAAATTAGTTATAGGAGCATAAATTTCATTTGAAAAATAAAAAAAACCTGAAAGTGATAACCCTTATAATGAAATACTCATTGGTTTCTCTACAGAGCCACCAAAAACTTTAAAGTTCAGAGCTTATTGTCACTTCCGTGTTATAAGTAAAAAAAAAAAAATTTGAACTTAAGATTGTTTATGTAATTTATCAGAATTTATCACTTTTCTCATTTAACTTTTTGACTGGAGAAGCAGCCATATTGAATATTAAAAAAATGATGTTAACCACAAATTTTATCATAATATATGTTTATATTACTCAAAAATGACATATTATATATTATTTGAAAGATCAAAGAATGTAATGAAGCTGAAAAAAATATAGTCATTGATATTTAAAGTAATAAAAAAAAGAATAAAAGTTAATATTTCTAATAATTATTTTCATATTATTTCATAAATTCAAAATTTTCATAGTTAAATGTTAAATCTATGCTTTTGTTAATAACTTGATTGCATTCTTCATTAAATTTCTAATAAATTGATGTATAATATGACTTACCTAAGGCAATCCATCACTTCTATATTTTAAGGAATAAAGACAGTAGTACCTTTCAATTTTTTCTAGTAGTCCTTCAAAGTGTTTTTCCATATAGGGGTTTGCAATGAATATGTCATACCTGATAACAAGTAGTTAATATTGATCAATAATTAGTGTAATTTAAATATTTTAATAAATAACTTCAATGAACTTTGTAATTTATTAAAAAATTAGTCATTAATTTTTATATTAGAGGAAATAGAAGGACAAATTTAAAAAAAAAAACTTATTTTATTGTAAATAAAATTTTTTATTTATTAATAATGCAGTAATCAATATATACAAAATAAAATAATTCAAAATAATAAAAACAACTTATATATAAACTTAAAAAGAAATCATACATAAAATATTATTAAAAACAAAAGCAAACAAAATTAAAATTATATATAAAATTATTAAAAAAAGTAAACAAAGATAAAATTATACATAAAATTAGTAGAGTAAAAAGCAAACAAAATAATACAATTATAAATTGTTAAATTCATTGTAGTTAGTGATGATGAAAGCATATCTACAATTCACTTAGGACAGATTCCGATTCCATACTCGATGCAGCTCAACAAAAAAAAAAAAAGGGTTAGAGTCAGTGCTATGTAGTATATTAATAATAATACACTTTATTATTTATCCTACCTGGCAGTTTATGGTAAACACTTCATCTTGTTAGATAGAATTTACCTTAAGTATAAAATCAAGTGATTACTACAAAATGATAGCTTACAATTAAAATAATACTGCAACTAAATGTAAATACAACTTACCGATTAGAGTTGCTGGTGATCATCTACATGGGGAGATCTTGACTGAGATGGCACGCTAGTTGACCCTCCTGCAGAAGTTGAGTGTTGTGATGTCTGAGATGTGTCACCTATCACACTTTCACTATGATAGATAGCAAAGCAGTTTCTCAAAGCACTTTGGCAGAGTGTGACAGGGTTCCCCCCCCTCTCCCAAAAAAAATTTCTGCCCTTTCTTCTTTTATTAGGCAGACAACACATCTTTTAGAAATATTGTTGGTGAAGGTCAACTAGGCTATGCTTTCCACTGTACAATGAGCCAGATGTGGTATAACATGGTAAGCTGTATGGTTATTCACTCTTGAAGAAAACCCATCAATGAGACTATCTGATAAGTCTCTCCGAAACATTAAAAGAGTTTCTTCTTTCTTCTGTTTCAGAGTCATTTATTGTGTGTACAGAATGTGTGCATTGACAAAAGGGACGCATTTGCCATCGGACAGACTTTCTCTTCCAATCATACTGAAGTCATTTTTGATTGGCCAAGTCTACTCCATGCATATAGCAGTTGTACATTTTTATTGCAGGTGGGCATGGATATGAATGATGTATCCATCTTAGTATTTTCTTGTAACAGCATCAGTTCCAGAAGGTGGATAAGCATTGGTCAGCTTTAGAACTGGATTTCTTATCCATCCAAATTAAAAATTGAAGACCACTGTTTTGATCAATTACAAAATATGAGTCTCCCCTATTCATTTTTTTTTATAATTTTTATACAGTTCTTTGATGCTGTCTGGGATACCTCTTCTATTTATATTTAGTGCGCCACAACAGTAGAGTTTGTTTGCAGATAGCTCTTGCTAATTGTAGATTTGTAAAATATCTATCACAAAAAATAATATGATGGTGTTTGGATAGATATGGCAAAACTATTGAAAGCACAGCTCGAGTACCCAGACCTTGGCCAGCATCTGAAGTTGTACTTTTGCCTGTATACAACTCCATATTGGTCATATATCCATTATGGCTATCTGCACACATCCACCATTTGAGACCTCGGTTTTAGGGATCAAATTGTTTCATGCTATTATGACCAGTAAATCTGGTAATAGCTTCATCAACTACTATCTCTCTATGGATTTGATATGCAGCCTTAAAATTTACATTGCAGTGTCTATAATCGACCTAAGTTTATATATTGTGTCAAAATCTTTACTTTTAGCATTTGGCATTTTTTCATTATTATTAAAATATAGAGAAGACAAAATTGAATAAAATATACTTCGGGTCATAATATTTGCAAAATATGGTTGTCTTACTCTCAAATCAGAACTCCATATGTCATCTAATTTATGTACTGGACCATACAAGGAAATGTCTATTATCATGCCACAAAATGCAGATAATTTGCGATGTGACAAATTTACCCAATCGTGAGCTTTTTTTTTGTTTAGTGCATGTATTCGTTTCAAGAATAATTTTTTCAAATATCTTTTTATCAAATAATAATTGAAAAAATTCTAAAATTGTATACTCATTCATGATGGAAAACTTGAACCCGGGAGACTTAGTAAACTTTGATGACTCACTAATCTTAATCGGCAACTCATTCAGATCTGGTTAGGTGGACCTGGGGTAGGCAGAACTGGAGTAGATAGACCTGTAGCATTTGTATTCAAACATGTTTTTTTTTTGGTTCCACATCTGATTCAGACAATTCCTCAAGCGAGCTGCAAGAAGAAGCCTCAAAGTTCCAAGGCTCACTCACAAAAAAATTGCTCTCATCACTGGAATTGTTGCATATTGTTCCTTTTAATTTTTGCGTTGAAAAGATTTTCGTTGAAATGAAAAAGCTGAAAAAAAGACAAAAATTACAGCTACTTGAGTACAAAAATTATCATAAAATTATCAATTTTTGTGATAGAAAAATAGAACTTACATTTTTCTGAAAGCAAAAAAAAAGATGGATCCGATGATGTAAAATGTGCATGTGCAGACTGTGTAGTTTTCCACAATTCTAAACTAAAACCGGATATTGCAAATCTGAAAATTCTAGAACATCTTCGATGCCATATTAACGAAATGGTTGACTTTTTTTTAATTTAACAACATACATTCGAAAAGAGAAATTGTAGGTCCCTGGAATTGTACACTTATCAAAAATGTGGACACTATCTTGCTTGCCCATAAAATAGAAAAGTACCCAAGATTTTACTTGTTGTCACTTTCTGACCATGCTTGAACTTGCAATGTATAACTTAACTATTTATTAATTTTTATTGATTTTTGGCACAATTAATAAATTAAATTTAAATAATTAATCAATTAAATTTAAACAAAATTACATTTTTTTAACATTAACACCAACAAGGAATTTTTTTAAAAATCAAATGGCAAATAAAGCGTCAATACTAAAAAAACTTCCCTTTCAAAACAAAACATCAAAGATAAACCATTAAGCATCACATGATCACTATCTTATACTAGCACAATTGTTTATAAACAAAGCAAAACTCTCCATACAGTATTGCCACCCTGTGCCAACCAGAGTAATCACTGAATGCCAGAAGGCTTGTGCATAAAATCCCTATCTAATGCCTACTCATCCAATATCCCCAGACTAGTTTCTGGCTGTGGCCATCGCCAGTCAGGAGGATCTGTTTTGGCACAGGGTGGCAATACTGTATGGAGAGTTTTGCTTTGTTTAACATCAAAGATGTTATGATGCAGACAAACACATTTTCTCATTTGCAGGAATATTGCCAAAAAAAGGGAATTTTTGTTTTTAAAATAATGGGAATTCAAGAGTTGAAATTTTTAAAAAAAAATTAGATGACAATAACAGACATAATTTTTTTTTAGCTTTGTAATGTAATTGTGATGATCTATACCTCAGAAACAAAACTGTAAGTAAATAAACACCAAATTATAATCATTTACAGTTTTCTAAAAAGGAAAATAAATTATTTTATATTACTTATATGAAATTATTTAGAATTTAAAAAAAGTTTAATAACAACTTAAGACAATCTAAGAATTACTTTGAGAATGCAAGATGTTTTTTTTAAGCCTTTCATATAATAATGTTCATTTCTTCGAACCAATCATGAATATATTACAACAGCTCTAATCCCAAAGTACCATTTATGTTATTTTAAAACAACTTGTGTAGAAAGAGAAATATGTATATATTTTTTAACTTGTATTTTTCAAAATTGTGCAAAAAAAAATTTGTGTAAAAAGAGAATTAAGTGTATAACATTATTATAAAACTATATATAAATAAAATATGAAACAAATTAATGAATAACATTAACAATGAAAATAAATAAATAAATATTTGATATGTTCACTGAAATCCCAGGAATCTTTATTTGATTTGCCTTTAGAATTTAAAAACAAATGTAATTAAGCATTTTTTAATGGTAAGGATATGTTTATACTTTATTTTTTGGGAAAAAAAAAAATTGCTTAAATGAGTTGTGACTAGAATCTATTCATCTCCATTTATGTGCAGTAACACACCTGTAAGACAATAACTTGCGGTGTCTATGCACAAATTTTATTTTAGACAAGAGCTATATTGCAATCAATCTTCATGAATATTTTTTTTCTCGCACATACATTAGTTTTGTTGAGGTGTTTTATAATTCAAGCAGAACTTTTAAATTACTATTTTAAATCAATATTAATGGTAATACAATATAAAACATTTTCTATGTTTAAAAGAAAAGATTATTATTTATAATATCAATTTCAAAACTAAGCATGTTTTTGACTATTTGTAATCATATTCATTGTGCAAATAGTCTACTGAAGTGGTCTTATTTGTTCTTGAGTGTCTGTGGTGATATTTATATAATTTTAATTTTACTGAAATTTATCTATGAAAAAAAAAGATTATCTCTTTACACTAATTTTATATAATATTGTAATGGTTAAGCATGTATAATTTTGTTAACAAGACCGAAAGACCAAGAAGTCACTCAATCAGCATGCATAGGGGTATCTCTACCCCCACGATGCTAATTTAAACCCCTATCTAGGCTTCCTAGTCTCTACTACACAATTAACACCCTTGATGTTACTACAGCTTTCTATTTTTATATAGCTCTGTTTAGCTCAGTGATATGCACAGACTCTTAACTTTTATTCAACCTTAATTATATGATTCCGATCAGCAGTGAAACAGACAATGAATAAATTATATAAATTAATGTTTATTAATAATAGATTAACAAAGTGGCTTGCTTATATACACTCCTACGGTTAAAAGCTATTTACTGGACTTTACAGATGTATAGAACTATGGAAGATGGTAATATTCATAACTAATAAAATAAGGGTGTTGTATTATATATCGAGTAATAACAAGAATATTTATCACATCATTATGGGTCAACATTAATTATATTTATGTAGTTTATTATTTCTAAGGAACTTTTGGTATCTGAGCTAGATATACGGTAGCGTAGGGTTTTGGCTATATACATAGGCGTATACATAATACGGAGGAATAAAATAAATCACAGACTGCACTAATTATGTGCGGATTAATGGCTGTCGAGTAGTAGGATCGGCTCTGCAATCTGAGTATATGATTCATGGAACGAATATAGATGTTCTGGATCACAGGGGTGTTCTTGCTTCTAACCATAGGTGAATCATATGAGGAAAATATATATATGAGATGCACTAGTATTTGGAGATTGGGATCTGCTATTCTACAGCTCTATCTAGTCTGGTAATAATATTTATATATTTTAATTATTTATGGAGACTTACCGGCACATGTAATATATATAGCAGGCACTGGGTGCTCTGCATAAACTAATATGAGTGAATCATATTATAATTTAACAAAATATTTGAGATAGCCCCTGACAATGCACATCTCTTAGGCAGTATGCAATAATGGACATAAAATATATTAAGCTAAATTACGCCTATGCTAAATTTAAGTAATGAAATATTCTATAATTATAACGCACATATGACATATAAATTTATAAGAACTTTAGCTCATCTACCCATACTTATAGTTTCTTAATCCAGCTAAATCTGTTATAAGGGAGGGATTACCAATCCATAATCAGTGATCTTCGATCCAGTCTTTTATCATATTGAATTCATAAAATTATAGAAATTGCAGTTCGCTCTTTGCTTTACATATATGGAGTGATCTAATATACCTATATATTTGAGAACACAAATTATCATAAACAAATAACAAAGTTTTAAATATATTTTTATCCATGGAAAATATAAAACAAATCAATTTTTACTTTATTTATTTATCATAATTTCCATAAGCGACACACCTCAGCAGATATATTTGTAAAAACTAACACACATGATTACCATTTTTTATGCTTGCTCATAACTGTTATTAACAGTCAAAACTCTCCATACAGTAGAGCCACTCCATGCAAACCAGAGTAATCAATGAATGCCAGAAGGCTTGTGCATAAAATCCCTATCTAGTGCCTATTCATCCAATATTTCCAGACTAGTTTCTAGCTTGTGACTTTATGAGCAAGCATAAGAAATGGTGATCATGTGTTGTTTAGTGGTTTAATACAATCCTGCCTAATAAGATAGTGGTTGTTATGGTTATTAAGGAATCAAAAATACCAAAATATATGGATACTGAACTGAGTTCAGACCTATATGACTATAAAAGCTAATGAGCTTGGATTGAAAATATTATTGTGTTTTCAATTTTATTATCATAGTTTTGTAGTTAAGTAGAGATAAAAGGTGGCTGCTGGATGGTCGCATTAGATCTAGGTGCAGTGCTCTCGGATTCAAGGCTCCTCACTGGTGAAAGTCACAAGCTAGAAACTAGTCTGGGGATATTGGATGATTAGGCACTTGATAGGGATTTTATGTGCAAGTCTTCTGTCATCTATTGATTACTCTGGCTTGCACTGAGTTGCACTACTGTATGGAGAGTTTTGGATGTTTTAAAAACTAACATAATAATATCAAAAGTCATCCTTTAATAGTTTTCTTGCAACAATAAAGAAAACAACATTACTTAGAATGATGGGGGAAAAGAAAATTCAAGGAATAAAATTAATGTATTAAAAACCTTTATGCAGATAATTTCTACTCTTGGCCTGTCTTCCCTCCCTGGGTCCCTTGAGATGTCATGAAGAGAAATGCAAGATAGAGTTTGTATTTTGTTAAACTCATCCTGCCATCTTTAAGTTTTACAGAATAAATAAAAGTAATTAATTTTTTTTTTTAGCCCAACAAACTTACATTATAAAAGAAATCAAAACATTATTAAAACTTAAAAGAAAACTACTGCATATCTAACTTATAGTTAGGGTTAATAAGTTGGTCAATATACTTTTGTATTTAAAATAAAAGAACTTATAATCTTCTTATAGTGGACAAGCGCTTGATTGGGAAAAAGTTTATGGATAATGTCTCTGTATGATACTTGGAGCATTTCCTCCATCAGTTGCAATGAGTTATGTAGAAGGCAGGCAGCTTGTTCTCTATATCAACATTGGATCTTCGCAATGCCACTCTCCCTCTCTGACAACACGGGAAAGCCGATGTCAAACTACTCAATCATTCTATCGGCATGTAGCTTCTTAAAATTATGTTCTGATTTCAAGACCTATGATGTTTTAGACAAGATGACAAGGCAAGACCTATAACGATGCATTTTCCAAGTTTTTATATTCTTTAATTTACCTTGGGAAGCTTTTCTAATTTACAGGATGGGTTTTAATGGATTTTTCTATTAGTTTTTCTCTTCCTTATTTTTACTTCTTACTTTTATCTTATCTTTATTTCCTGCCTCTTTTGTCTTTATTTTGACTTCAGCACCTTTTAAACGCTGTGTGCTACAAAGGTGTTAAACCATAACTATTTTGCTGATTTTTGTAATTAATTTTAAAATAAGGCACGATTTTACTTAATTAATTTAATCCTATTAGCAAACTCTTTTTTATTGTTCTCTTAACTTTATATTACATAACAATTTTCTTTTAACTTGAATTTTATATATGTGTGAGGGTTTAAGAGAAGTTGGCGGAATTAAAGAAAATGAGGTAAGCATATATGCACCATTTCAATATTAACCTTTGTCATACTAATTAAATTTTAGCAGCTTAGAGGAAATATATATATAACATCATAAATATACAAACAATTTATGAGATTCTTAAAAAAACTAAACTTGTTTACCTGTCTTTTATATCAAATGCAAAATAATTAAGCTTTCATTTATTAAAAAAAAAAAAAAATAGCTTGTATATTCTATAATTGTCATGTAAGTATGATATCTATTTATTTGGCTTATTCATATCTGAAATAATACATATCTTTATTTAACTTAGAATAGAACTCCGAGTTTCTATCCTCCTACATAAAAGAAATTCTTAATATAAATAATAATGCGGTGATAGCTAAATATATCTGAATTATTTACTATCTGACCAGTTTTAACATAAGAGTGTATTTGTTGAAAGTATGATATTTTTTAAATTTAATTTCGAAAATATTATCAGAATTGAACTTTTTTTTCAGGATTAAAAAAAAAAAAAAATCAATATTTTATTTATTAACAAAATCATAATAAAATTTAATGCTTCATATTTTTAACACTATTTTGTGCTAGCCAAATAGAAACTTAAAAAATAAAATTGTGTTAGCATTTATATATATATATTGTAATTAAATAAATAAAAATAATGGTGACAATATCTTTTTATATCAAATATAGACATCTTCCACATATATATAAATCAGGGTTGTGAAAAAATAACTCGTAGCTGCACGCTGGCACTATTTGTAACAAATTAAAAATATTAATAAATAAATATATCATCAAGATTGGGGAAAAGGAAATCAGTCTCTTATTTCTTTCTTATTCAGTTTTACTTACGTGTATATGGTTTATCTGGGCACCACTAGGCTGTCTAAACCTAGATAAAGTTATTTCATATACCTATTTACTCTACTGGATTTGAACCTCAGTTGATACATTATTTATAACACATGCACTTGTATTAAGAGAAAAACCTCCTTATTACAGGTTAGTTGTGCAAATAAATTATCAGACAAATGATTACTTAAGATTTAACATTATAAATTCATATTTACCATTCTCATAAAGTGTTACTAGCTCAGTTTAATGTCATAGATTATCAGATGCTTCAATGGTAATTATATCTCTTTTGATGGTTCACAAATAACAAACAAAACATAGTGAGAAGCATTATTTATATATGGCCATTAAACACATTTATTTAATCTATTTATTAATGAGATAATGATGACGATGATGATGTTTCCAGCCACAGCTTTACAATTAACTTACAACATCAAATCATATCTATTATCAATTTATAATTATTCACTAAAATATTGCTATACTTAAAATATATTTTAGCAATTGAGATCCGTCAGTGATGATGATAATCATAACTAATCTCACAAGACACTGATTAACTCTTAAGAAATATATACACCTCTTTTAATAAAACAAATTAAAATTTATTAATGATACAGATAGAAATTTTACATAATTAATAATGAATAAGCATTTATTTTATAACGTCTTGCGTGCGATTATAATTACAATAGAATGACAGCCTGTTAAGCTAATTGCGCAGACGCTGTGAGAATGTTATTAATAAATGAATACCTTCGAACAACCACATGATTACTCTTATACAAATACTATATCATGTGGTTGTTCGAAGGTATTCATTTATTAATAACATTCTCACAGCGTCTGCGCAATTAGCTTAACAGGCTGTCGTTCTATTGTAATAATTAATAATGATAACTTACGTTTAAATAATAATAATACCAAAGGTCTTCCCCCCTTTCCTTAATGAAAAGTAAACTCAATGTTCATATCATATAGCATGATGTGTGTGCATTTATTTCTCTAGTGCAGTGGTCTTCAACCTTTTCACACCTGCGGACCGGTAAAAATAAGGATAAGGTTTCGCGGACCTGCAGCAGTCTATAGATAAATTTTCTTAAAGATGAGCATAATTGTTATAACTGATCAAAACAACAATGTTAAATATATAAGATAAAGTTTTATATATATGGAGTTTGTACAATTAAAAACTTTTTTTTTAATTTTGAATTTTTTTAGAAAAGTAATAAAAAATTTAATTCTACCCCCCATAAACATCTGTAATAACTAGAAAAACAAATTAATTTATGTATGATTGATTAGATTTTGTTTTCGTTCTGTTTTCTTTTTTTTTTAATTGGGTAAAAATGAGATGAAAAAAAAAAATTGTTTATATTAATTAAAAATTTAAACTCTTATTATTTTGTTATTATAAACTTTCTCTAGCTGGCGGACCATCAGAAAAGTTCCACAGCCTGGCACCGGGCCGCGGACCAAGGGTTGAAGACCACTGCTCTAGTGGACAAATAAAAAATTTTATATCCTAGAAACATTTTAATTTCAAAAATAAACACTCGATGCATGCACATACTCGCCTATTGCATATAACATTTTTATATTTATAAATTTAAACAAAATCAATCAAGAAATAAGTAGAGAAAAGTTAGTTAGATCATAGAGATGAGAATCTCGGCTTCAAATTACTTATTTTAATTTTTATCAATCTAGATCACTAACTACTTTAAAATATATCTCTCATAATGCTAAATTTCTATCACTATCGATTTATACACCCATACTTAACAAATATACATGTAAGCATAGTTATATTAATAGGTGTGTGTATGTGTCAATTCCCATTATGAATAAAAACTATTTCCCTTTACATACAATATAAACCAACATGTTTCATAATATTTGAATCAATACACACTAAAGGCATTTTATAAAAATATACACATATAAATGGTTACATGTAAGGATAATCTAAGAATACATAGCACATTAATAGAGCAATATTTATTATTATTGAACATCTCTTAATAGATTCTCGTTTTAGGATTTAAAAATTTAAAGAGAGAGGTAATGGATTTATTATTAAAAAGATTTGTTAATAGTCACTGATAAAAATATAATTAAAATTGATATTACCAGTTCTTTTACTCTCAATGTAAAGACAGTTTCAGAGTCCAAGAAATTTCATTTTAAAGTCAGCTTATTTAAGGTTGAAAATTTGAAATCAGCCACACACTAAAATGTAACGTGTGTAGATTTACCAATTGCTGCGGTATACTGGAACTCCCATTTTTGGCTTGGGCTTGCAATTCTTTTTACTGCGATGGTGATGATGATGAAATAAATTGCTTATTTAGGGACCATTTTATCATTGGGATGGTTTCTTCATTTCTTCTGGGTATAATTACTTTTGATAGACAGATATTTCTGCCTTCCATATATTTTACCATTTTTTGCTTTGTGCTTTTATTCAAATTCAGCAACAGCATGGTTTCATAAATTTCAGCATTTTACTTTGTAGTTTCCATTTGGATTTAACAGCAGTGCAGGTGAGGCAACAAGCTTCTTTCATCTTTGGAAATCAGTCATAAGATGTTTAAAATATCTCTTAAATTTAAACTCCTCTTCGATGTACACAAATTCTTTGGATGGGCCACTGGAGCCCTTAACAAAATCTTTCCTACCCCACTATGTTACTGTAGAAACCTTCAAATGTAAAACTAAAAAAATAATGCTTGGTTTCTGCAAGGCAATCAAGTTTATTCTCCCTTTTTAAACAGCCTTATTTTCAGCTTTATATATGCTAATCTATCTGATGACATCACACATATTTTTGTTACTGAAACCCATGATAATTTATAAATCAAGGCATCTGGACAAAATCTCAAAAATTAATAATTTTTAAAAAAAATTATTATTACGATCCCAAAATGGATTCTCTCGTTTCACTAGCTTACTGATCTGGATTCTATCATTTTAGTAGCACCCCATTTCTCAAGTTGGAAAATGACCTTTATCTCTCTCGCAGACCTGTGGGTGTCATCTAGACATTATTGTGAACACTTTCACATAAAACAAGAATAACTGAACTTAATATAACTTTTTATGCAGAATCTACAAAATTATTTAAATAAAGCTCTTCTTTTTTGAAAAAAAAATATCTGTGAATGTTTTTTAAGTCTATCTGTAAATACCCATATACTCATCCATACCCAAATATATAAAACCTGCTTATTAAAAAAAAAATTAAATGATTTAAAAAGCTATAGATTATTAATATTGGCAGTATTAAATTCAAAGTATCATTAAAGAAAGAATATTATACTCTATTAAATATAAATCAACTTTAAAGAAGGTTAATAAGCAAACTTAGAAAAATGATTTATTGAGTTTGTGTCTACAGACACCTGTTTATATATGCTCACTATATAACTAATAGATATTCAAAAATATTGGTTATCTTTCTTTGATTAATAAAATCAGGTGAATAAAGAGATATTTCTCCAGCATTCTGAGGTCTTTTGGGAATTGGTTATGTAGAGTTTGAACTCAATACCCTACAATATATATTTACAAAGGTATCATTTTCTTTTTATTTATTTTTCTCAAAGTTGAAGTTTTTTTTATTTCAGGATCTTTGGGATTCCAAAGGATGATGCTTCAAGAGATATTGTTTTAGTGTTAAGTAATTATTTTCAAAGATATTTTATTGATTATTCAAAAGATTAAATTTTTTCCCTTTGTATATATTCAAAATATCTAGAGATTACAATTTACTTATAATAGCACTAAATTCTTTTTCTGTCTTTTTTGAGATACTTATAATGTTAGTGAATTAGGTTCTGCCACATTAGAGACCATGTGACTGAAAATATTTCATGAGAGATAATCTTTTAACCTTTTTCTCTAAAAATATTTAATTTGTTGACAAATGAATTTATTGTCTTCTTTGGTTATGGTTGTTCTTAAAAGAGCATCTCATAAACCATAGTATATATAATACAAAGATGCTTGCCTGATATCAACAAAAAAAACTTTGAATATGAGTTAAACAGTGATTCTATATTCCTAGAAATTTCTCCATGAATGCTATCAAAACAAGCACATTCAGAAAACAAATGAGTTTAGTTTTCCATATCTCTATGGCATAACCAGCATTTATCTTCAACATTCCTGCGTCTTTTGAATCTGAAGAAATTTAATATACTTGAAGAATCTAGGTTTAATTTAATTAGGAAACCAAGGAATTTTGGTTCAAGTGATCTAAATCTAAATTTTTTAATAAATTGTTTGTTATTCAACTTTAGTACTGTTTTCTCCACAGTAGCTTTTAACTATTGATGGGTAATTTCATAACCATCTCAGTAATATGATAGTGTTAAGTAATTATTCCTTTGGTTCATAATACCACATATTTGGCTGTTGCATTAACATAATATGTAATTAATGAAGTGAACAAAGAAAAACATAAATTTTTGTTATTTATTTCATCCATTTTGGTTTCTGATTGACCAGGCCAGAGAAGAGAAAAGAATCTCCCTTTTCTTTTGCAAGTGTTATCAAAGCATTAATTTGAAAATGCCAACTATTAATTAATTTTATTATTATTATTAAATCATAAAGGCAATTTTATCCTCTTTAATAGTGACTACCAAATCTATATATGAGAGGATACCCCAAAAATCTGAAATATTGTAATAAAAAATTGTATATTTATTTTTCAAAGTATTGTCCATTTGATACAATGTACTGGTCTAAAATTATTTCCACTTTTCTAAGCAGTCAAGAAACTCATGCTAAGTGATGTACTTTTAATGCCTCCTCATTTTTTCTTCATTATTTCCAAGTTTGCAAAACTTTTTCTTTTGAGGCATTTTTTCATTCAGGAGGATAATTGATGTGTAAGCTGCGTCATGCTTTTTTTAATTAAAAATTGTTTCCCACTTAAAACTTTGTGCATGGTCATAGTGATGCTTGCACTCTTCACTTTGCTACAAATCTGGATATTTTAATTTTACCGCATCATACAAATGTTTCATTACAAATGAATTCTGTTTGAACAATGCCATTTGCATCAAAAAAATAAAAATCAGCATTGTCTTGACATTGGATTTCACTCACCATGCTTTTTGGGGATTTGTTGAATATGAATTCTTCAATTAACCAATCATTAACTGGTGTTTTTTCCAGAGCCATTTTATTGAAACTGTTTAAAGCATTACAACATATTTTCCCTGCCATTTTCTCTAACAGAAAACAGAATTTCGCATTGTTCCAACTTTTCAGCCATCACAAAAATCAACAAATAAGTGAGAAGCACTTAACAAAATAATTTACTAAGCAGTATCATGACTTTACTTGATGATGCTAATCGACAGTCTAATGCAGGGGGTTCCCCACAAGAAGCATCTAATAGTTTGAAGCATGTACTACAATGTGCTTTCCCACCAGAGGATGATTCCAAGTTTTTTGGGAACTCCTCATGTGTATATCTGTCAGTATTTATCATTTAGATGTTGTCATTTGAAAAACAGATTCTTGTTATAAAATAAAATAAAAAATTAGGCATTATTTTTTTAAAAATAAAATTAATATAATTTCTATATATTTACTTAATTTTTAATTTTTTAATCTATTTATTATTATTATCTTTTATTATTATTTTTAATTATAAAACAAATAAATATTTTTGAGCCTAAGGTGTGTTTGTATTTATTCTCATATTAATATATGCATTTTGCCCCTCTCATGACATTTTTTTTTTTTTTAATTATTAGAATAAAGATTGTAGTTTAATGTGTTAACAACATTTTATGAATTACTTGTTATAAAGAAAAATTAATCAGATAGCTTACTATTGATTATGTTTTTTTCTTCTTTTATTTATTTCTCTTTGTTATTGAAAATCCAGTTTGAACTGACTGTTTCAACATTCAAAATTGGAAAATATTTTAAGAAAGTTATTAAAAACAAAGTGAAAACTATCTCTACAATGAATTGTTTGCAAGATTTGAGAGCATCAATCCAAATATCATCAAGATTTCTACATTTCTGAATTTAAAAAGTAAAACAAGAATATGAATTTGAAATATTAGTCAATGAATAAACAAAAGAAAAGAGCAATCTTTTATTAGAGATAAAAAGAAAAGATACTGTAGATTTTGTTGACAAATTTAATTGAAGAGATTGTAAAAATTTTTTTTTTGGAAGTAGCTATCTTTAAAAACAAGGATTAAAGATAGTTTATAAATGATAGCTGTTTTAAGAGGTCTTGTGCTTATTCAAGTGTATATGCCAACTAACAAAGATGATGAAAAAGTATTTAATTATTACTAATTGTAATAATAAAAGAGAAAATGCCAAAAAATTATGAATAAGAAATGAAAGGGATGAAAGATTGATAAATTTTTATAGATAAAATAAAGGAATGAGAGGGATGAAAGATTCATCAATTTTTATAGATAAAATTAAGGTCATGCCATTTGGTAAATGTGATCTTCAAAGTTAATTTAGCATAAATTATAATAATCTTATATACATACGAAAAGTTAGTGCTTGATAATTAAACAATTAATTATTTAATCATTACTATCCTTCAAGTGATCATCCTTTTAAACCCTAAAGTTTTGTCATTGTCTTCAGTTTTAAATCTGTTTTATGTTAAGCTTAATATTTTACCCTTTTCATTATGGAGTCTATTTCAGCATTGAAGATGCTGTATATCATCCTTGAAGATGTAGAAGCAATAATCTTTTAATTTCTTTACCTGCTTGAAGTTTTAATTTATTTAGATATTTCCTTAAATTATATTTCTTCACCTCTCCAAAACAAATATTCTGTAAGAGAGGTCTTTCAGTTAATAATCCCTTTGCAAACATAAATTTTTGCCATAGGTTTAGCAGAACTCAGAAATGGCAGTTCAAGTTTGATTACATATCAGGCTGAATATAATTAATTAATTCATTCAGGGTAAACGATATAAACACAGGAATTACCAGTCATGAACCATAATATCCATTTTGTAATATTTATCTTTATTCATAACTTGGCTGATAAAAAAAAAAATATTTAAAAGTTTTTACAAGCTGCTAATTTTTAATATCGTTTTTATTAAAATTGTTATCCAAAGGTAACCAGAACTTAATTACTCTTGTAGTCAATTATATACTTGCTTTGCAATCAATATATTGACCTCCTACCAGGTTAGAAATAAATTGTTAACCTTGGATGATTTTATTTCTATACTAATCATTAATATTATGAAATTCATACTTATAACCTTAATAATGAGCTAGAAATTAAGTAAGTGAGACAGTACATTTGAAATCACGTTCAATAGTGAAGTAAACTGAATAATTGTAGAGGTACCAAATTTAAAATCACCTTTCCATATGAAAGTAAACTGATTAAATGCTAATTAAACTGGATAATGAGCTAGAGATCAAAATATTAGAGGTATTAAGTTTAAAATCACTTTTCCATATGAAAGAAAAACTAACTAAAATATTGATAATGAACTGGAGATCAAAATAGTAGAGGTACTAAGTTTAAAATAACATTCAATACTAAAGTAAACTGACTAAATGTTAACTAATCCCAATTTTAATTTCTTAAGGATGTTGCGCTACATTATGAGCCTAATTGTGCAATATACAGTTATTAACCAAGGACCCTTGGTTTAGAAGATTTTTGTGAATATCAGGAAAGTTATAGAATATCCGATTTTAACTTACAATTTATAATTATCACTTCACTGGAAATTCCTTTATACCAGCTACTCTGTAGTGAGCTCAGAATATCTTCCAATTGATGCTTCACTATTAACTTACATGGGGGTTTTTAAGCACAAGCCCACATCTGCTCTTCAGTCGACTTCTTCAAAGAAAGGCTTAATTGTATAAATATCTTCAATCCACAATTAGCACGCATATTAAAACTTACGTCCTATATCTCTAACTTATCAAACTTCCTATTCACCATCACTAGTTAAGTTGTTTTTGACAAGTTTCAAAGAGTGGGTATTGTATGTTCCCTTTTTTTATTTCTTTATTAGCCAGTACAAAAATGAGCCATCATAAATTTCTTGAAATTTTTTATAAACATGTTTTCAGAGTGACTTACGAGATTAATCCGAATCATAACTTTATCACCTAACTCAAAAGTTTGGCTAGAGGTCTTCTGCTTATTTATTCTTAGATCTCCTGTTTTTATTAATCTATGTCTTGCTTTGGTCATGATCTACAAAACTATGTATCATATGACCAGCATACAACACACATCTGAAAGAAAAATTTATAGAATGGACATTTTCAAACCCTTATTATCTCTTCATACAGAATAATAATAAAACAATCTTCTGTAAATGATATATTTTTTTTGTGAATATAAAACTATAGAAGGTAATAAGTTCATTTCTATAATAGCCATGATCTCTAATTTCATAAGATATAACAGCAAATATTATATGCATAATATATAATTAAAGTTTTAAAAGTTTTTAAATTATAAACATTTCTTTTTACATTTAATTTTTCCTTATATCCCAAAATTATTATTTGTCTCATTATATTTTTTTAATAATAAATCTTTACATCTCAAATTATTATTTGTCTCATTTCATTTTTTTTAAACAATTGTATGTAAATAATATTTTTATAAAGCGCAGACGGTATTGAAAATTAAATTGAGAGAGTGCAAACTTCTCAAGCGCTTGTGATAGTCACAAGCGCTTGAGAAGTTTGCACTCTCTCAATTTAATTAAACAATTATAATAAAAGTTGAACATACATTTTTTTTTTTTTTTAAATGTTTCTGTAAAATTATATTTTATTGTCCATTCACACATAAGCTCATTAATTCATTAATCAGATCCAGGGTTTTTGCTGATATAAAGCCATCCAAATTTATAACAGGATTAAACTTTCCCCTCCAGATATTTTTTAGGTGTAATGCGGCTAGTACTAGGTGACTGGGAATCACCTCTGGATTTATTGCATTTTTCTTTATGAGTAATATCAGAATCACTTCTAGTATAGTCCTATCCAGGCTGCCAATGTTTTTTGTTTTCATTCTTTTTCCATTCCATGAATTTCTTCTACTCCTTTAATCATTGAATTCACATATGGTTTGCATTCTTGCCTATAAGTCTCTTTCAGTAGGGATTTAAATTCCCACCCCTTTGCTTCATATATAGATCTGCTACTATCGAACACATTTAATAACTTAGCAACCTGTTCAACAATCTTTCTTTCTGTACCAACCAACATCTGCTCTATATTATTAGTGAAGCTGTGCCTTACTATCCTAATAATTTGATTCTCTGACAATTCACTTGTCTATGAAAAAATGGAGTGAAGTGTTCATTAGGTCTCCATCTATCTTGTGATATTTGGTGCTTAATATTTTTTTGGTAATCCTCATTCCTGTAACTTGATAGCAAGGCTGTCTTATAATCATTGAAATTTTGAGGCTTTTCAAATAGAGAATCCCACCAAGCTTGAGAGGCCCCTTGTAAATGTCTACATGCAGTCGCAATTTTAGCCTCTTCACTCAGCTGATTCATACAGAAATCTCTAAACAATTTAGATACTCTATAGGAGCTTCACCTGCATGCCTCCCAAAATTTTCTAATTTTTAAAAACTGGTTAACAACTGCAGGTGTATTAATGAATATGGGGGAGTCTAAGTTAATCCTTTCCTGTCCAGTAGTATTCAGATGACTTAAGTTTTTATTTATCTTACCCCCCCCCTTCTCACGAAAGATTCTAGTATCTCTATCAGTTTTTCATATTCTCTATTACATTCTATCACTATCTTTTCAAATTCTTCAACAATAGTAGTCATTTCTAAATGAACCTGTTCTAACACTTTATGACTTTCTGTTTTTACCTCTTCTATTATCTCATGTAGTAATTCTATTTTGCTTTCTTGCTCAATTTTATTTTGCTTTATTTTCTGGCATGCTTCTTCAATTTTATTCTTAATCTGAGTTATATTTTCCTGTAACTCTTTTATAATTTCTTCCCTCATCTTGTCCCCTTTTAATTTGAGACTCCAGTTTTTCGAATATTTCATTTTGCTTTCAAATTTTATAGCCGTCTCTTTGTTTTGACTTTCTATATTTTGTAATATTTTATTTTGGTTTTCAATCTTATGGCCGTCTCTTTATTTTGATTTTCAAGTTTTTCAAACTTTATTGCTGTCTTTTTGGCCATCTCTTTATTTTGATTTCCAAGTTTTTCAAACTTTATGGCTGTCTCTTTATTTTGATTCTCAAATCTTATATCAATCGTTTCTAATATTTTATGCATCTTTGCCATAAGCTCATCTTTATTTGAACCTTCCACCTGATCATTAATTTATTCCTCACTGCAAATGTTTTCTGTTTCTTTTTCTGGAGCCTGGATTTTTACTTCTGATCTGGTAAACATCTGATTAATCATAATATTTAACTACAATATGTACCCTTTTTAATTAACTATTTTAAAATTATTTCTACTTAATTTCTTATTCAATGGATTGATGTGACCATTCATCCTTTCACTATAGCCCCATCTATCACTATTTACCTGATTATTTTATTATCTGCCATTTAACAAGTTTACCATATAAATATGCACATTATATTATTTGCTTGTATTTTCTCTGAACATCGAAATTCAAACAATATAAAATTCAGTTATTATTTTAACTGTTAATCTCTTTTCTGTTCTCTCATTTCTCATTAAATTATTATTCTTTTATGCAATAGCCAGGATATTGAGCACTCATATTAGATGCCAATTTATAACTGACATCTATTTATTACTAGATATTCAGGATCATTCTCAAGCACACATGTTAGGTGCCAATTGTAATGGTCCTGCCATTTGGTAAGTGTGATCATCAAAATTAATTTAGGACAAATTATAATAATCATATATATATATATATATGAAAAGTTAGTGCTTAATAATAAAACAATCTTTGAGATTTCACATTCTACTCCAAAAACAGAAATGAAACAATTTATAGAGGTAAAATATAATTTAATTCAATCATAAATCATACTAATGGTCAGATTTAGCAATAAGGAATAAAAATATCATAAACTATATCACCTTTCCAGACTATTAATCACTTCTAAATGACTGAAGGGAAACTATATCTTCTATGGATTACAAATTTATATTAGGTTAAGAACCAGAGTGCCATCCCAAAGCTGGAAAATCTACAGATGGATATATCACACCATCAGTCTTATTATAAACATTACCATGACTAATTCAGTAGAATATGACCTAGTATCTCACTAGCTATTATAAATTTAATTTATAATTTAAATGATAGAACTTACGAGAAAAGAAACTAACAAAAAATATATATATTTATTATATTATAAGACATAAATATTTAAAACATCATTATATTAAATTATAAAATAATAAGTATTTAAACATTATCATCCGTCAAGTGATTACCCTTTTAAACATTAAAGTTTTATCAATGTCTTCAATTTTAAATCCCTTTTATGTTAAACTTAACAATTTTTCTTTTGTTTGCTTTTCATTATGGAGTCTATTTCAGCATTGAAGATGCTGAACATCATCCTTGAAGATATAGAAACAATAATCTTTTAATTCCTTTAGTTGCTTCAAGTTTTAATTTATTCAGATCATATTTCTTTACCTCTCCAAAACAAGTATTCTGTAAGAGAGGAATTTCAGTTAACAATCCCATTGCAAACATAATTTTTTACCATAGCTTTAGCAGAACTCAGAAATGACAGTTCAAGTCTGATCACATATCAGGTTGAAGATAATTAATCCAGGCTACATTATTCAGGGTAAATGACACAAATACAGAAATTAGCCACCATGAATCATAATATTCACTGTATAATATTTATCTTTATTCTTAACTTGGCTGTTAATAAAATAAATTTAAAGTTTTTACAAGCGGCTAATGATGATTGTAAAATAAAAGACAGATTAGAAATGCTGACAGAACACTAGTTTCCAATAAAAATTTTAAATCACATTTTATTTAAATTATCATTGATTAATTTAACAAAATATTTTTTTAATTTGAATATAATAATAATAGTAATGGAAAACTATTGAGGAAATTGTACTAAAAATAATATCTAAGCATTGCTTTTGACCAGTTTGGTCATAATCATAGAACTATAATAAAATATAAAAATAAATATATACATTAAAATTAAATATGCCACTTACATGATAATGTAGTGCACAAATCTTTCTAAATCGTTCATTGCGTTGATATTTGCTATAAACCATGCCTCTTTATATTTTCTTTTTCGATCATTACATTCAGTATAAACAACATTAATATTAATAGGATCAAAATTATGTCCAGATTTAATTTCAAGTTCCAAATATATAGATTTAACATTAGAATCTGTTTTAGCATATTTATATAAATATTTATGTTGTGCTAATCCTGTAGCGCAATTGGCATAAGATTCTCCGTAATAAAAAATTGCGTTGCATTTTGGTTCATAATATTTAATTTTATAAACTATTTGTAAAGATTGGTTTGGAGATAATTTATCTTTAGTATTGTTTAAAATTTGATTAAGATTAGGAAATATTCTAAAACTGATATTATAATTGTTTGAACAAATTGTTTTCATCCTTTTAGTTATATTAGGTATATGAGGAAGGATGATCCAGCTTTAGTATTCAATGATGAATAAAAAAATTTAAGAGGTTGGTTTAAAATTAAATTGAAAGGCTGAAACCTCTCGCATGCGCTTTTTTAGAATGCTTATATGACAGCTAATCAGATGTAATGATAGCTGTCTAGAGGGCTCTCAAATTGCAACACAAGACATAGATTTTTACAAGAAAAGGATGGTTCCATTCTTTTCTTTACTTAATTTTCTATATATATAAGCCAGTCTAAAGCATTTTGACTTGAGAGCGTGAAGCTTTAAATATCTTTACATTTAACTCACTGAGTCTTATTTATAAACAAACAGTGTGAAATCTTGTGATTTACTACGAAGTAGTTTTTCAGATGTTATGAATTGATAGTAACATAGGTAAATAATATTTATTATAATTATAACCTGATTAAATTAAATATTTCATATAAAGTTCAATGTTGTTTCTTCTATTTGGTTCCAACTTACATAATTTAAAGTTTCTATACAAAAAACATAATAAATATATGATTTAATTTGTTCTAAATAATTAATTCTATCATTATAGTCTATACTTTCTTAGTATATTTAATATTTCTGTTCCTTAAGCTACTTATGAAAATGTATGCTTCTATACAATTTCTTTCTACAATTGCATATTGCAAATTTATTTTTATCTTATAGATTAAATTTTTAATATCAAATCATCAACTAAAGTATTTTTTTTATTAATCAAATAATGCAATTATTACTACTAAAGTGAAGCAACAGTGTTAAATCATCCACTGTAAAGGAAAAGTCTTTTGAATACTTTCCTGTAAATGTACATGAATACTATAAGAAATTTTTGTAGTTTTTTATTTTTATTTTATTCTTTATTGAAGAATAGATATCTTTTTACTAACCATTAAAAAAATGTAATAGTTGTTCAAGAGGTCATACGATATTTGATCACCAGAAGTCATAGATTGAACGTTGGTCCAAGAACTTTTAATTGGGGTCTGTCACTCTATTACAATGCTAAAATATATAGTGATTGATTGGACTTCTATGGTTACAGTATCATCATTGTTAGCAAAGACTTATAAATGAATATGACCATTCAACTCAATAAACAAAATCCCCAGAAAATAAAGATAAAGAATATAAACTTAACTGAATTTTGCCTTTAAACTCAATAAGAAAAAAATAATTAGGTAAAAAATATAAAATTAATAATGAGTTTTACAATGACTATATAATTCAATTGCTGAATCACAAATGCATTAGTATATATCATATCTTGGTCCTTTAGTTTGTTTAATTTGGCATAATTGTAATACCAACTTCTAATTTGTTTAATCTGACTGTAGTTTTCCATTTCATTTTATCCTATTTCATTTCCCAGTGAAAGCAATTAGTGTGACAATATACTTTTGAGATAATCTTTATAAGATAGGAAAATTGCATCTCTCACAGAAATCATGCTCAAGTTCACCATAACGTATATTGCTTTTCATTCAATAAACCATGCCAAATCCAATCAAGATGTATCTTTATGTTGAAGGATCTGTAACATTGTAATTAACAAACTGAAGAACATACTGTTCTTGTGATGTGGCATTGTATTTTTACAAACTTGAATGAAATATTTTTTCTTTCTGTATGATGCATTGATAGAAGGTTCATATTTCAAATTAAATGCAATAAAATGTCAAAATAATTAGTTTACTTGCAATAGCTTTGTCGTTATGATAAAATAGTCTTATTTTTTAACTTGTTAAATGCAGTTACAATACATTCTTATTTTATGTAATATTTTAAGAGCCAAGTTCAATTGTCTCTTTAAAAATTTAAATTGATTCATATTTTTGAGTTGATAATCATCCAATGTAAAAATTACTGAACATTTTTCTTTTATCATTGGCTAATAAAAGTCTTTGAGTTTTAAACCTTATTTAAACTGTAGTCATTATAAGTTGCATTCAGAAAGTTAAGAAAAATCTGTGGGTCATGTTTTGAATTAGCAATAATGATACAATCGTCATCAGTATAGTGTAAATCTAAAAGCCAATAAGATGAAATTTTTTAATCAATTTAAATTAAAAAAACTATATCACATCATAATGCCTGCTATATGAAGTCTTTTATAAATTAATCCTAAGATTACTACCATAAAAATGGTAAAGATGGAGTTAGTATACCTTACTGTTAAATGCCACTTATTATTTCAAATATGTTAGGTTTTCTGTTAGCAGTATAAATAATACTTTTTCTCATTTCTTTATTTAGCAGCATATAATGTGAATAAAATTTCAAATATTGTCACAAAATTTAATCAAATGCTTTGACTAAACACATTTTGATTCTGATGCTTTACTCACATTTGTCTGTCAATAAAACCATGACTAGTATTTTTTGATTTCTAAAAGTACAATGGGTCTCTGATAAATATTTATCTGTGACTACAGCAATTGATTAATGATATCACAATAATTTTTGTGGGTTTTTTTCTATTATCTTTATTTTTATAGGTTAGGATAATAGAGATATCAATTGATGCTTTTCCTAGATCCACATATCAATAAAAGATTTCAATGATTTTGAAGCTAATATATTACCACCATATTTTAAATTTCTCCAAATACTTCATTAGCCCTTATATTTTTAAAGAGCTATTTTAAATTCATTAAGCTAAATATTTTTGTCCCCATCTTTTCACTTGATATGCATTTCCAAAAAAACTTGTAGCTATCTATTTCTTTAGTTAAACTTTTTTTTTGAAAAATGACTTTCATTTAAGAGCAACTATATCAATCTTAAATCTTACTATACTGCCTTCCATTCACATATTAAGGAGTTTGGGTTTTAAACAGTTGTGAAATTCCATTAACCTATATTTTAAAAAAATTTAAGGTGTTTAGATACTATTACATTTTGCTTTACAACCATTACTATTTCTGATTTTAAAATTATTTTTATTGCTTTGGGATCTCCAAACATGGCATGCTAATTAGGTCATGTGAATTGAGTTATGTTTAGTGATTCCAACTTACAATTATTTACTAAGTTGAACTTTGTTTTATATCAAGTTTCCAAGTTATTGCCTTATGCAAAGATTAAAAACTAGGTTTTGTTTTCTATGCACTGAATATTTATGTCTGGAAGTAAAAGAAAGAGGGAAGTAAAATTTTGAGCCAAAAGTGTTGTATTTATATCTAAAGGATATATACAGTGTCACTATTATAGTTAGTATAGGAAATAAACATTGACATGAGAGGATCATAATGTCAGATCATATGCTAGCTTTGATAACTGAAGACCATAATATAGAAGATTGTTTATATTGGAAGTAGTTCTTAATTTTTGATGGACTAAAATGTCTTATAACGCATTAATAGGTAATTTTGATCAAATACTGAATATTGGGTATTTACAATTAATTTCTGAATATTATTTCATTATTTGTCACCTATGGGTTCCATTGGTTACCTGTCTCTACTTGTGATCATAAAATGACAATGTTACAAGGTTTTTAAAATTATAAATATATATTATATTTGATGATTATTTTATTTATATTAGAAGATTTTTATTTTATTCATGTTTATTGATCAGTCAGAGTAGACTTGCAATTACTAATTATTTTATGAACAATTCATTTATTAATCTGCTGCTAAGGTAAATTAAATTTAAGAATTGAATTAATTTCTTTTTTTTTTTCCATTATGAAAAATCTAACTTCAATATCACCTATTTAAATCAGGCCAATTTTTTTTTAAAAAAAAATTACTCCAAATATTCATTAGATGATGATTTTCTGTGTTGTAAAAATTGAAGTTGACTAACTATTTTAAATTGCACAACTAAATTTATATTCTATATATATAAGAAAATTGTTTAATTTGATAAACTCTATTTGATATGTCTATTTTACTATTGTATGACATTATATCTCATTTATTTTTTAAGTCTGCCTACATCAGAGTTATTTGAAAAGATATACACTTGAACTATTAGAATTTTAATTAATTTGTAAAAGTTAGGAAATTTAGAACTAGAAATACAAAAAATATTTATGATTAAAAATAAGATAGAATAATTGAAGGGATTCTAGAAATAGAAATTCTGATATCTTATTGCCAGAAAGAAAGAATTCAAATAATAAGGCATGTATAAAGTTGGGGGGAAATATCATGAGCCTATAATTAATAGATAAACTGTGATAATTAATTTGATGAATAAAATTATATTTACTTCAAAAATGTCTATATGCTTTAGACACGTATTAAAATGCAGTTATTTATATATATATAAAAACATAAAATAAATGATTTATGAGATAAAAAGGCAATTTTGAAAGATTAGAAAAAAGTCAGGTAATTAGTGCTAAAATATCAAGTTAAAGAAATTGCAATAGAAATATTATGAATCTGGATAAAGTAAAAGACAGAAAAAAATATGACTAATCAGAAGATTAGATAAATATAAAAAGAAAAAACAAGAAGTTAAATATATAAAGTAGCCCAACTATATGTACATCTGGTACACTATATGGAAAAAAGTATTGAATATGCTGGCACAAATGCAGTGGTAATAACCTTTGGCAAATGATCCTATAAGGCTGCTGATATTCTCGTTTTTGTTGTTGAATATTTCAGGGATCATTATTCTATTTTTTTCAAGGCCCTAGCATTCAAAAAAGTGTGGAATTGTATTTCAATTTCTTTGTGACATAGAATACACTGAGCATTGGTATTTATCTGTCCTCTTTTGAATTTATAGAAGTGTAGTATGGGCAGTTTAGTTTTATATAGAAGTCAAAATATTTTGGTTCTAAAATAACCAGAATTTGTGTTTGTCCCAGTATTTATATTTATTATTTATTGGTGCGAAGTTTGGAATGGATAATAAAGGTTTTAAAAGTTGTTTATAATCTTTTGGTTTTGAGAATGATCAGTCAGTAGATGTAATTTTAAGGTGATTTCTTGATTCTGGAAAATCTTAGCACATGATAAAATTATATTAAAAGTTTTTTTGTATTTTGAATGTATAAGAATTATATGTAAGTGAATTTTGTAAATGTTTAATTGGGATGGATGCGATACTTTTACTCCAAAGAAGTTTTCTGTATAGTGAATAAGTGTGGTTAGTAAAGGCTTTGATATAGGTATTATGAGGGTGTAATATGCAATTTTTGTTAATGCTATATGTTAAAGAAAATGTTTTGCATAAAGCGAATGATATGATTTCTCAAGTGATTTAACAATGTTTCCTATTTTTTTTTTTAAGTTTTTTTTTGGATTATAATCCACATTGAAGCATTGCTTAGATGAAAGGGAAAATCCAGAAAAGTATCGGGTATTCCCTTAAAGTGATATTTAAGTTAGGTTCCAGTTTATACTTGATATATATATATATATGACTTTTCTATATAAAGAGAAGTTGGGTCAATTTTTATTTATTTGAATATTATGTTTATTTTAATGTGCAGTGTATCGTTTTCAATGTTTTTTTCTTTTTGTAAAGGTTGATTATTGTTATTGTATCTTTTTCAATGTTTTTTTTTTGTAAAGGATGATTACTATTATTTTATAGATAGGTATTGAATTCTACAATTGGTTAAAATTATTGTTCTCCCAAGTGGGAGTTTTTATAATCATTCAACATTTTATTTTACTATATATTATTTATTCTATATTAGAATTTTATAAGTTGGTCTTGATTTGTTAGAAATATAAGATTACAAATGAAAAGCATCCTAAAAATTCATATTTGAACTTTGCAAATATAGAACAAATAATAATAACGATAGTGCATAATGAAAATAGTTAATTTTTTTCTGATTGGATGATATAAAAAAAAGTCATTTCAGCCAGTGAAAATCAACCTGAATGAATTAATGTGAAATCATTACATATCTATCAAATTCTGTTCCAAAATTTAAAATTGCATTTATAATTTTAAAATATTGCAAGCATTACAGAATAGATAGTTAAAAAAGGCATTAGCAATCATACTGCTGTAGTTTTCTGTTTATCATTACATTTAAATTTGTAAAGTTTTTAAAAATAAAACATATTTGATAATATCAATTTGTCATAAGATATACTTTTGTTTTTAAATAATTAATATACAAATATCATGTAAAAATAATCATTACTTTAATAAATATGAAAACAAAGCAATTTGTTTTGTTAATTATTAAGATGATAAGGATTGAATGCACAATTTTCCTCTGACTATAGATACTTTAGTAAGTGGTAGGTCAGATTTTTTGAAGTTTATTTTAGCTATAGACTTCTGCCCTCTTCAAATTGTTGTTTTTGAACTAATAAATCAACATAGATTCTGTTGTCAAAATGAGCACAAAACTAATGAAATAACACTATAGGTACCTGCCAGAGAATGAAGGAAAGTTGAAGGTCCATCAGCACTTTCTCCAAAGATATCCAAATGAAGTACTTGGTAATATTTACTGTTTAATTAATCATAAGCTTTAGATGTATGTACATTTAGTTAATACAAAAATGTTAAATATTTAATAGAAAAATATTAAATCTTAAAAAATACTTAACACAATATTTAATAATTTTATACAATTTGGAAAAATCACCAAAATATTTACAAATAATGTTGTTAGCACATATTGTTGAAAAGTGCATAATCTCAAAGTATTATAACAAAAGGCTGTTATATTGGGACTGTTGCTGTAGACAGCTGTTGAATGTAGATAATCTGTTTTGAAATATAAGTTCAAATTTCACTAGTATTAGATTTTCTTTTTTTTTAATGTTTAAATATTAGATAATATAAATTAGTGAAATTTTACATTTAAATATATAAATCTTTGCAGCTTTTGAGCTAAATTAAATGTTTAAATACTCCCTAAATAACAGTAGCAAACTCTCCATACAGTAGTGCCACCAAGTGCAAGCCTTCATAATCAATGGATGCAGGAAGATGTGTGCATAAAATCCCTATCTAGTGCCTACTCATCCAACATCTCCTGAGGTGACTTTAATCATCGAGGAATCTCAAATTTGAGAGCACTGCACCTAGATCTTAGGTTCTAATGCAGCCCTCCAGCAGCCACCTTTTACCTGTTTAGTTAATTATAAATCTAGGAGCCCAAAATGACAACCTTTTAATGATTTCAATCCAAGCTTTATTGCTGAACTCGGTTCAGCATCTATGTATTTTGGTATCTGGTTTTTCAAAAATCACAATGATCATTTTCCTGTAGGCAAGATAGGTATAAAACTATTAAAATGTCACATGATCACCATTTCATATGCTTACACAAGCTGTTAATAACAGTAGCAAACTCTCCATACTGTAGTGCCACCAAGTGCAAACTTTCATAATCAATGGATACAGAAAAGTTTGTGCATAAAATCCCTTTCTAGTGACTACTCATCCAATATACCCAGACTAATTTCTAGCTTGTAACTTTTATAAAGTGAAGAGTCTTGGATCTGGAAGCACTGCTCCTAGATCTTAGGATCAAATACAACCCTTCAGCTGCCACCTTTTATCTATTTGATGAACTATAAAGCTTTATTTTTAAAAATCAAGACAATACTGTTTCCGTAAATACACATAGTTAAGCAAATTTTTCAGCATTTTCATCATGCCAATCATGTTCCTCTTTAAATGAATACCATTAACGATAATCTCAGAACACTTTCTATTGATAGATAACTCATTAATAAGCAATACAATAAATAATAAGGAAACTTATAAAAAGATGCAAACATAAAAAGAATAAGAGATGTGCTTCAAAAAATATATTTCTTTGGGAAATCATTTCATTATGCAAAATTTCTGACTAACAAAAATTTTCCTGTTAAGTGAAAAACGATCAAGTCCTTATTGATCCAACAGTAAATTAAATCATCATGACCATTTGTTTGATACTTTCCAACTTTTTTTTTAATCTGGATAGCCTTTTTTGAAAGTAAATTTTTTGTCATGATAAATTTTTAAATATATATGAAAATCTAGATATTTATTTTTTTAAATTTTATATTATTAAATCATTGTTACAACAAGTATTTTATTAATGCAAAATATTCACAGATGCTAGTATTCTATTATGCATATAAAAAATGATTTATGTAAATCATACTGTTGTCATTTCTAGAGCTATGAATCTGAACTAAACATCTAGAAAGCATGTTCAGCAAATCAAACGCTTTCTAAATTTATAAACTTTTCTTGTTAAATGCATAAAATGCTATTTAAATATAGACGTAAATCTATCATGTATATTTTTTGAAAGAATACATATATGTATGAGAGTGTTTGCATGTATATAAAATAAAAGTCATAACATTTTATTTATTTTTTTAATTAAAAATTTTTGAATTTGAACTTTTTTTTTTTTTCTAATGATTTCCTTAAAATAATTTTATCTTTTCATTTTATTCATTTAATGTTTCAATTTTGAATGACATGATAAAGAGAAGGGGGAATTATTATTTACATTAAATTTAAATTTTCCTAATGGAAATATGAGTATGAAGAATTACTATAGTTTATTTAAGAAATAAACATTTATAAAAACATTTTCAATATGGAAAATATGATCAGTGTAGAAAAAGTCTCTAAAAAAGATATTTGTTTTTTAAAAATAGAAAAAATTCAATTTATTTTTATTAAAGATTTTTATTTATTTTATAAATTCATTTTAATAAATAAAATGTTACTTAATTAAATTAATATTTTTTAAACTTTTCAACATTCCTTGAACATTTTTTTTTTAAAAAAACTGTTTCTTATGATAAATCTACTATAAAATCAAACTCTTTATATGCCCATATATATAATAAAACTGCTTTATATAAAATAACTCTGTATAGTTTAAAAACTGCTGAAAATATAAATAAATTGACAAAATTATTAACAATAGTGACAAAAAATAAAATAAAGAATTTAAACTTAGATCTATTATTGAACTGAGTATATATAAAATATATGGTCTTTTGACTATAAAATACTTTTGTATAAGATTATTCTTTTCACTTCCAAAAACGTACAAATTGTATATTAATATTTTTTTTCTTTATATCATTTTAATTATACATATGTGATTTTTTCGCATGCATTAGTGAAGCTGTAATTATACTATAATGTTTAATATGCCTCTTAGCACTTTCAAGATTTAGTATTCTAAATCTCATACTCATAGCTTTACTGAATGAAGACTGTTGTAATTTATTGTACACATATGCAAATGAGCTTGAATTTTTAATTAGTTAGTCCATTGTTTGGATAGAGCAAAGCATGCTTCTCTTCTATTAATGGCACTGAGATCATTTGCTATGTAAAAAGCTTCTTTGACCTTTCTTTTGGCAACACTCTTCTCTGTGCAAATTATTTAGGCAGAACTGGGTTTGAATACATGGCCTGTAGCTGCTTGGTGGTCCCAGAAGATTGATGTTCCATCATTTTTATTTTTAACCCTGTTGTATACATACCTGTGTTGGTAAATTCTTGTGTTGATATTAGCCCGAGTCTCCCATTGTAAGATGACTGGCAGCCTAATTGAAGGCATGCTATTTTATAGACCACATGAGGGACTTGATCTTTTTCTATTTTATCTTTGGAATTATTTATTAGCCAGTTAGTGTTAGATGTTCTGAAACTAAATTTGAAATCATTAGTCAATTTTTTTAGTAATTTTTGAAGTTACATTAGGTATAAATGAAATAGTTAAGTATTTCATATTGTCTTTAGGCTATTTATTATTGAGTTTTCTATAAAATGTTTTTATTTTCTGATGGATAGTACTGGGTTTAAAGCCTATGTTGGTCATTTCCTTTATATATTTATAGATGTTGTTTTTTCTTAACTATTCCATTTATACCTAATGTAACTTCAAAAATTACTAAAAAATTGACTAATGATTTCAAATTTAACTTCAGAACACCTCCTAACACTAACCGACTAATAAACAATTCCAAAGATAAAATAGAAAAAGATTAAGCCCCTCATGTGGTCTATAAAATAGCATGCACTCAATTAGGTTACCAGGCATCTTACTACGGTGAGATTCATGCTAACATCAGCACAAGAATTTATCAACACTGGTATGCATACAACAGGGTTAAAAATAAAAATGAATGAACATCAATCTTCTGGGATTACCAAGCAGCTACAGGCCATGTATTCGACCCCAGTTCTGCCTAAATAATTTTCACAGAGAAGAGTGATCCCAAAAGAAAGGTCAAAGAAGCTTTTTACATAGCAAATGATCTCGGTGCCATTAATAGAAGAGAGGCATGCTTTGCTCTCTCCAAACAATGGACTAATTAATTAAAAATTCAAGTTCATTTGCATATGTGTACAATAAATTACAACAGTCTTCATTCAGTAAAGCTATGAGTATGAGATTAGAATACTAAATCTCGAAAGCGCTAAGCAGGCATATTAAACATTATAGTATAATTACAATTTTTATTGGTGAAGAGAAAAACAATTTATATCATTTTGCATCTAACCAATTAAAGGGAGGTATTGTCAAATAATTTTAAGCCAGAATTTTATTATATATACATATAAACATCACATAATTATAAACATTGGTATTTTTTTTATTAGGGTGGATGGGTGGGTGGGTATTGTTTGATGCTTTGATATTTTAAATGATGAATCTAAAAAGTATATATCATAAAGTAAAATAAATAAAAATAGAAAAAATATTGTAAATGGAAATTATCTTTTATTAATGTTATAATCACAAAATTATTATTATTATCATCATCAGAATGATGCTTTGTTAAGCCATAGATTAATCAGATTAGGTTTTGTCTGTCAAGCTTTTTTTTAAAAATTCATTTGATTATGTGATGAAAAATTCTGAACACACTTCATTTACATTTTAATAGAAGAAAATTGGTATCTTTTTGGAATGCTCTTAATCCTAAACTATTTTTTTTAATTTATATAAAAAAGTTGTTAACATCATCATCAGTATTATTATTATTGTTTTAAAAAAGAAAACTGGTTGAAATTTATGACTGTAGTAAATCTTGTTACCTGATCTTCTTGGATATAATAATGTTAAAATATTTTTTCTGAAAAATAAATATTTGTAAGATTATTTATTTTAAAAAATTCCTTGGTCAGTTATTTAGTACAGCTTAATCCAAAATACATCAGACTAGTGCCATTGTTGAGGGAAAATTATTTATATAGCAAATTAAATAATTATAAATAAAGTGGGCATTTTGGATTCTAATTAAGTTTTGAAATTTCAATATAGTCCATGCTAGGCAATTTAGTTGTATGATAAATTAAATCACTAAAAAGAATATGGATTGTCAAAAATTAATAAGATATTTGAAATAACTATATAAATTAAATTACAATATGAAATTTAATAAGTAAATACAAATATTAGAGTTCTTCCTCCCTCTTTCATCTTACTAAAGTTCTGGAAATAGGAGAAATTCTGGTAAATATGAGTGAAATTATTGAAGCCAATAAAATATTTCTTCTTGTAGCACAAAGAAATAGACTTTTTAGAGCACAAATGCATTTCAACAACAATGTTTTTCAATCCTGTATTAAATATTTTTATCTTGTGTACATTTAAACAACTCATGATCAAAGATTAACAAATTAGGCTGAAACTGTTTGATATGATTTTTAGCTTTATCATATCTGAATGTGAGTACTACAATAAAAAATGAATTAAATCTATTTCTTTGAACTTTATATATATAGGGAGAAAATATCATGTAGTAACTTTCAAGTATTAAGTGAGTGTTGTGATTATGATTAATTTAATATTGCATTTTTTCTTTAAAAAAAAAAAAATCAAAATTGCAATTATATTTTGTGAATTATCAATATATATATATTTTATTTGATTCATTTTTAAAAAATCTTTATTAATTAAAGTTAATAAATAAATTTATGTTCACTTTTTAAATAAATATATGCTTCTATTTCATTTTTATACATATACAATCATTAAGATTATTTAGAATTAAGAAAACCTTTGCTACAGTAAAGGGACTTTCATATTATCAAGTTACATTTGACTCAGTGGTATATTATGAATCATTAAATATTTTCTTAATTTTGAGAAAGGAACATTATATACATAATTTCATACTCAAATCTAAATTATAATATGCATAATGAAATTGTGTGTGTGTATTTAAATTATATTTTGAATGACTTAAGTAAATATATACTATATATGCTTCATCAGAACATATTTTAATCTATAAATATAAATAAAATAAAAGACAAGAAAGTTATAAAATTTGATTATATTCAACTATATATATATATGTCTTTTTCATATATACATGTAAATGTATAAAGTAAGTACATCTATTTGCAATTAGATATACATATATACACATCATTTTTTAAAATACATATGTTTTATAATACTTACAGTACTTTTTTTTTTAATACATAAACTTATATATATATTTGGATGGAGAAGTGAGTCATTCTTTAATCTACAGTTTTTTAATTAATGTTATTTATTTAAACTTTCTGTTAGAAAGGCAACTTAAATTGTTGTAAATGATTATATTTGCATGAAGTAAAAACGAATTTAATGAACTGAAAATGTTGTTGCTAAGGTAGTCAGTTTAAGCTGAAAAGTTACATATTAATCTTTATTAGATATTTTGTTATGAGTTTTTCATATAGGAGATTATTTCTTTATGAATAAACATTTAAAGTAGCAGTGATTATTAATTAGTTTTATAAATTGATGCTTCTTATGTAAGGGTTTTACTTTACTTTATAAGCGTTTGAAGTTTTTTTTTTTCTAATTAAAAAAAAGTGGATATGTATCCAGTGCCTCGCCATAAGTATAGAGCAGGATATAGGCATCGTCTTCAACAGGGTTCTAAAGAGGATGTACAAAAGACTTTAGAAAGTGTTGCAGCAGCTTTGGAAAAATATAAAAAACAAAGTTGGTGGTGAGTTAACAAGAAAGTAATATTGCTATATATATATATATTCCCCTATTATTGTAAAAGTATTGGTTAACTTATTTTTAAATACTGATTGAGACTTGTCAGTCATTTTAGAGTTTTTTGTTTGTTTGGTCACACTTAAAATATCAAACAATTGATTATTACAAACTTTTCAATCTTTTGGGTATATGTTTGAAAGTAAAATTTAAAAAGTATGCAAATAGAATTTTTTTTTTTTCAAAAATCTTAATTATTAATGTAAAAGAATATTTTATGTTGAGTGCTATTAATGGTTATGGAAAGAAATGGAATTACAAGAAATAATAGAAAATAAAATCTGAATAAGAGTATCAATTTATTTAAGGATGAAGAAGCTGAACAAGTTATTAAATTATAAATAAATTACAACATATATTTTTGACTAGATTTCAAGAAGTATTCTAGAAATGAACAAACTTGAGTTGGAAGGCTGCATTGAAAATAGCCGACAAATTATACTATAGTGTGTAATAGAAAATTATGTGAAGAAGTATAAAAGAAATATAATTTATTAATTATTTCTACATTATTTTAGTGAGATGCAAGATTTTTTTATTACTCATAATATTTGAAAATACAGGCACTCTTCATATACGTGGAGCCTAATTGTAAATATAGGGGATTTGAACTCAGACTTTCAAGCATTTTTTAACTATCCACACTATCTCACATCACTGATATATATGATCACACATGTAGAAAGATCAAGCAGGGAATATGTATATTGGTGATTATTGATCTTTTCTACATGTGTGTGATCATGTGTATCAGTGATATGAGATAGTGGATAGTTGAAAGGTGCTTGAAAGTCTGAGTCCAAATCCTCTATATTTACTATTACTCATAAATGAAATTATCATTATTAAATAGAGTTCTGCTTAAATATGGATAAATAATAATAAATGAAAGGTGAGTGATTAGAATATGACTACATCATTGTTTTAGATTTAGAACCAATAAAAATTCCATGTGTTTCTGTAAAATATTAATAACTATGAAATCTGCAAAGGATTGTATTTTTACACATAAACATGTGTTTATTGTATATTTTATCCCAAAACAGGTGGAAATGTATGATAAATGTGTTTGTTGTAAAATATATCTTCCACGCTCAGACGGGAGTAAAGATAAAGAAATAGCATCAAAATGATAATTACTTTGTTAAAATGAGTCTGTGATAAAACTAATGTGACTTCTTCACTGGTTGGACTGGGAATCTTTTGACTGCACTATATTTATTGTTATTAACTTTTGGGAACAATTTAGGTTAAATCAGTTTTATTGAGCATAATTAATTAATTTATTGGAGAATATATGTTTCACTATATAACTCTTGAGAACATTTAGGGTAAATCAATTTTGTTAATTGAATGAGCAAGCATGATTAATCTATTGGAAAATATATGTTTGTGATCCCTTAATTGTTTGTAAACATCACTCTTTTAGATGATAGTCTGGTTGACTTTTGAATGATGAGGTTTTGATTTTATAAATATTCTTCTTATTCATTTTTTTTTTTATCAATATAATTAGACTGACGAGCTTATTGATATGTGATCACTTATAATTAACTCTGTTGATCTTGAAAGATTTTCAGGTTTTGATGAATTATTAATTCTTTTTTTTTTTTTGCCTATTTATATGTAATCTTTATAGTTAAATATTTTTTTAGAGATTCAAAATGATCCTGGAAATATAATTTTATTGATTATGCATTAGTAATAACATTGCTGATATATCTGATTTACTAGTTTAAGTAAACATGGGAATTTATACTAGAAAACCTGAGTAACATTTTGACTTAATCTTACATTACAGAGCTTTTGTCCATTAAGTTTGAGTAATATATCCATTCTGAAAACTGATTAATTGACTAATTGTGGTTCATTGTTTCATTTGTGAGCAATGTGTCTGATGATTCAGTAGTATTTGACTAAATTTTTTTATAGGAATACATTAAGAATTGAATGGTGATAATATTTTATTTTGGCAAGTGGATTGAATAAATCCAGAAATGAAAAATGTTATCATGAAAACAATCCATTAATATAAAAATTGTTTTTTTTTTTTTTCATGTATCAAAGCATTGGCCGGGAAGCAAACCCACTAATCCAGGACAACTGCTTGTAAGGCAGTAGTGCTGACCACTCGACCACCAACGCTTGACTAAAAATTGTTTTTTTTTAATGTATATATTAAATTTATTCAATTTTTTAAATCATCTATTCATTTATTAGTTACAATCACAGCAATATTTATGGCAAAATATGTACCTTTATTTCATCATATACAGCATTCTTTGGAGTGTAAACAATTCAATGATCATTTAGAAATATAATTTCTGTCCATGAAATAAAAATTTGAATACATAAAACTATTTAAAAATTACCCATCTTTTTTTCGCATATATATATTTATATGTGGTGTGTGTTTAAGTTGTATATACTGCATATATATATATACTAACAAATCTGTATATATTTAATATTCAAAAAAGAAACAAATGTAAACATGTAATGAATGATGATTTTGTGGCATTAACTAGCTCCATGATGTATATTATATTATGTTATCATCACGTAAAATATAAATCTATCTTTTTAGAGAATGTCCAATATTTTATAATTCTGTAAATATATATAATTATTCTATAAATATATAATTAATCTGTGTCCAAAAAGTTTTAGAACTGGCAGTGTAAAACTAAATGCAATAGTCTTAGATACTGCTATAGTTTATTTTCATCAAGATAGTTTTTTTGCATATTAGTTTAATATTGTCAGATTTTCAGAAAAAAAATATAAAAAATTATTTTAATTTATTAAGCAATACTTTTGTCATGGTTTGAAAGCTACCATAATGAAAGATTTTCATTGATCATAAAAAAAAGTCTTAACTTGACAAAATTAAAGAATATGATATATGTAGCAGTATATAGAATTGATATGGAGACAAAGTGTTATTGTTATGGTCTCATTTTAACTATTTGTTACAAATGACCTGATAAATGTACATTTTTAATTCATGGCATCAATTATTTCTGAGATCCACTTGTCAAAAATTGTAAAGAGGTAGGAAATGATTTTAGCTTTCTCTCATAAAATTTTAATTGATATTTTTATTACATCATAAATTAAATATTAATTTTATTCATTCTTCTATCAAGTGACAGCTGACACTTGGCAAACAGGAAATGGTAATAATGCTTTATAATTGAGAATGAACATATTAAGTGATTTTTTTTTTTTTACAGGATTTCTTACAAAGAATGTTGTTAAAGTAGAACATTGATGGAATATAATAGATTAATAAGAACATAATTTATTTATTAAGCCAATAAACATCACATGATCACTATTTATTATGCTTGCTCTTAACTGTTATTAAAACAGGCAAAACTCTACATGTATTGCCACTCAGTGCAAGCCAGAGTAATCAATAGATGCCAGAAGGCTTGTGCATAAAATCCCCATCTAGCGTCTACTCATCCAATACCCCCAGACTAGTTTCTGGCTTGTGGCCTTCATCAGTGAGGAGCCTTAGATCTGAGAGCACTGCACATAGATCTTAGGACCCTAAGATCTAAGATCTAGGTGCAGTGCTCTCAGATCCAAGGCTCCTCACCGACAAAGGGCACAAAACAGAAACTAGTCTGGGGATATTGGATGAGTAGGCATGCCCAAGCCTCTGGCATCCATTGATTACTCTGGCTTGCACTGAGTGGCAATGTGTATAGAGAGTTTTGCCTGCATTAATTTACTTATTACTATATTATATCGAATTGCACATTATGCATATTTCATCAGTACTAAATTGTGAGGAATTTGATTAAAATATTTCTGATTATTTCTTAAAGTATACTGTTTTTTTAATGCATTAATTTTTTGTTGATTCCTGATAGTTTGATTGTGTATCTCAAGTCAGTATAAAAATAATTATTGGTCTACTTGCATATCTTAAATCAATATAAAAATAAGATGGTTTAGAAAAGTTCATTAATGATTCAATGTCTGATAAAATGTGATAATTAATGAAGAATTATTTGAAAAAGTATAAATTCAAGCTCAAATAAAAAGAGATTAAAAGGGATCACGACTATTGAGAAATGACACTACTTGTGAGAAAGGAAAATGAGATTGCATGTGAATTATAAATAATTTTTAATAATCCTATTTCATGTATTTTTTGTAATGGTCATGATTGTGCAGCATATGCTGGAGAACTTTTTTTTTTAAAGTTATGTTGTCTATACACATTTTTGTAATTAGTCACAATCTCTTAAAACTGTAAAATTTTGAGTTTGTTTCTGACTATATTATGAAATTTAATAAATAATTTTGAAACAGTAAGTTAAAGTTTGTGATGGTAAAACTTGCTGATTTCATAAACTAGATGTATAATCAAGGTTGTTATTGAAAATGAAATATTTTATCTTCACTTTTAGATATGACCATTATTTTTTTTAAAATTATAATAAAGCATTATCATAAGTTATAAATTTGATATTTTACCAAGGGGTGATTGATTAGTTAACCATTATAGTTAACAAAGAGTAATAAAGCCAATAGGAAGTCTTGGGGGATGTATAGTCATGTGAATAAAATAAGGGTATCTGAAAATATGCATGTGTTGAGATTATATTAAATAAATAGTAGTTGTTCAAGGATGAAGCAATTAAATTCATTAATTACCTAATGTTGCCTTGACATAAAATGCATTTAAAAGAATTTTATTCTCATAGCAAAATAGCAGCAGAAATTAAAAAGGAAAATAAAATATTTTTTAAAACTTAATTTATCTGTTAAATGATAGAAAAAAATAGTCTGTCTTATTAACTATCAAAATTTTATAAAAAAATGAAATAGAAATCTCCAAATTCTTTCTAAAACAAATATAACACAGAAAACAATCAGTGTAGATTGGCAGATTGGTTGATTTTCAACTCTGTGTTGACACAATGGCTATGTAATGTAAAGTTCTGTTAAATTGTTCCTTTAAATATCTTATTATTTAACCAGATTCCATGAATTAATCAGAAAAGACTAAAAAAAAAAAAAAATGGTAGATTTTTTTTTAGAAAAAAGGACAAGATTATAAAAACCAACATCTTTACAAAAAAGATTTTAGTACAATAAGCAACTATCTAAGCAAATAAAAATTACAGTTTGAAGATCCTACAAGATAAAAAAAAAAAAAAATTCATGAGAAAAATTTTATATGTTAAGTTAGTCAACTCAGCAAATACTTCAAGATCACTAGTCTAACTTAGAAAAGAAAAAATGAATACTGCAGAAAATCCTTAGCAGTCTACTGAAGCAATCAAGATAACAAAACTTGACTGAAAGTCCTACCCACAAGAAGACAGCTTGAAATCAGTTACTTTTATATATCAGTTAATAAGAAAGCTATGACACATGATAGAATAACATCAACAAAAATCAAGATTCTTATAGCAATTATATGTTCTTGAAGATTATTTCCTATCTGTGTCCACTTATCATCATTTAAATTTATGTAATCTGGTAGAATGTAAGGACTCTGAAAAAGTAAATTCATCATATTTAACTATTATACATTCAGTTTGATTTAAATTGTAATTTGAAAACTTCTGTTATTTATGCCTGTTAGCAGGAAAAATAGTACTTAGACACAATTATCAGCATGGTATGATTTTACATTTAAATATGTTTCCATACCTGGTACATAATAATAAAACTGAATAAACTGATGTATATCTTTATGATGTACTTGTTATTATTTCTGAAATTAGTCCAGTAAAAATTAATAAATGCACACATTTTTGTACATGATTTTTTTTTTTTTTTGGATAATTCATATTTTTATTTTGTTGAACTGTAATTTCAAAAATCAGTATTTAAGTGTCAGTAATATATTATTTATTTTGAACAATTGTTCAAAATAAATAATATATTGAATTTTAAACTATTTTATTATCTGTTTTCATTTCCAGTAAATCATCTGATAAAATTACTACCATACATATGAATTTATATATAATAGACATTTCTAGTCAAGCGTTGGTGGCTTAGTGGTTAGCATAGCTGCCTTCCAAGCAGCTGGTCTGGGTTCGCTATCCAATCAACACATTTGACATAAGAAAAATAATAATAATAATAATAGACATTTCTACATAAAAAACAAAATGTATATAAATAAAGATAAAATAGATATGTATTTTTTAGTTAGATGTGTATAAATGAGTATAAACATCCAATGGATTGTGCTATAAAATTAATAGTTTCATATTATATTTGTGGGTGATACACAAAAATAATTCTGTTTACTAATATATATATATTTATTAAATTTGCTTTTACAATTTTAATTAGCGAGTATGCTTATATGTACTATGTACTGTTTTTTTAAATACACGTATTTATATTAAAAAATAAGTATTTTTTATTAGTATATATCTATATATTTATCCATATTAAAATATTTGTTTTATAAAGATTTTACAAATATATAAACTCATCATATATATATTTTAATAAATGTAATTGTTCACATGCACACATATACACACATTCACAATCCCCTCCCCTCAATCATAATCATATACAGCTATGCATGGGATGTAAAATATGTATATATGCATATGTAATTATTATAAGTATGAAATGTTTTATTTAAATAACCTTGATATTCATTTTACATGTGTTTTAAAATATTGTGGAGATGAATCTACTATGACTATTGCATATGAAATGTAGATTCTTTTATTTTTAATACCTTCCAGAAAACAATGTATTCAGGTAGTCAGTCAATTTGACTTTCTGAAGGATCTGGTAGCTAATGTTCCTGATGTTCAGGGAGAAGAAGATAGTAATTCCACCAGTAGTGATAGTAAACCACTAAGGTATTAAGTTTTACAAAACCACAATTTTTTAAATTATAAATGTATGTGTGCATATTTAATTGCATTATGAGTATATATATATATTGCTTCTAGGAATAAAAAATGACTTTATGCCTGTTTATTAGAACTTAATAAATTTGGTTAATTTTTATTATTAAACCATATTAGTATAACTAAATAAAATATGCAAACATTTTTTTCCTGATGTGTGTAACAGTAATCATCTGGTAAATTGCTAGGAATTTATGTTTTAGCACTCTGTAGTGGCTGACTTGGCATTTAACCATTCCATTCAGTTAGTTTAAATCAAATTTTCTTTATTTATTTATGTACTCAACTGAGAATCAATTCTGGAATTTCAGCTCTGAATCTGGCTTCCTACCATTAAGGTAAATCAGATAAAGTGTTTGTTATTCAAATAAAATTCAAGCTTCCAAAAAAAATTTACTGTTCTAATAACTAATTATTTTCATTCATTTTTTTAACCTGAGAAATCTTAAAGATTTGAAAACAACATGTGTTAGCTAAATTTCAACCAGTGATTGACAATTTTCATCTTAAATAATGTGGGATTTTAAATTTCTTCTGAAATGTTATATGATTGTTTGCCCTGGAATTTCATTTATTTAAGTTTTCACTATATAAATGATATTGGTCTTGCATGATGTTAGATTGAAATTGATAAAAAAAAAAACAGTTTAATATTAAAAAAAGTCATATGGATATCTGCTTTTATGTGGATATTTCTATAACATCATCTTTCTGATTTTCATTATTATCTAATACAAATGTGCTAAAGTTACAATCACCTATTTACAGCATATTATATGGTTTTTATCTATTTATTATTTGTCAATCAAAGTTTTTCTTCATTAAATTGAAACAAAATTATTATCTTAGTGCGTTAAATAATAATAATAAAAGAGTGCATCAACAATAAACGATAAAATGTAGATATACCAGTCATGTAATATAACTGTAGTTATTGATTTATCAGAAAGATTTATTTCAGGTAGAACATTATAAATAAATTCACTTGAATTATATAATGAATTAACTCTCAGAAAATGAAAATTTTCAATCAATTTTATTAAGTGCAATTCTATTATATATGAATTAATTTTGTTAAAATAATTCAAGGAACAGCTTAAACTATGCTTTAGTTGTGAACCAGATGAAAAAACTTTGCAGTGTTACATATCATAATAAGTAGACTTTACAATGTCCAAATAATAATGGAATAAACAATAAACTGCTCTTGGCTTTATCTTGTTTAGGTTACTCAGAGTTGGGAATGTTCCAATTAGTTATCCCAGTTGAGCAATTGATTTCAATGCTGCCTTTATATTTTATTAAATTATGATTTAGGATTAGAATTTAATTCATAATAAAGAAAATATTTCAATAGAGTTTTTAAAATTTATATATATATTTTAATGAATTTTTTTTTTTTCTTTTAATTGTATTTATGCTTACTACTTTATTTTGTGTTGTTTGGTCAGCTTTGCTTTATCACATTAATTTTTTTTTTATTATAATGAATTTTATAATTGCAAACTAAGAGAAGAGCAGTTTAATAGCATCGAAAAAATTGATATTTTCAACATTTATTTTGACATTTTAAAGACTGTCTTTAATAAAGTTAATTTTGTTTTTGTTATAATAATTTTTTTTGACATTTGTAGCCTTTTATTTTGATATTTTAAATTGTGTTAAGAATTTTATCTGATTAATTTTATTTTTGTATAATGAATTCTTGTTAACTGCAAATATAAGCAGGAGGATTATTTTTTTGTAATCATGGGAAAAGAGTTTGTTAAATTTTTTATATAGCTATATTATGTTTAAGAATTTTAAACCGTTTCTTAATCAAATACAGTTGATAAGCAATTCATAAGAAGTTCAAGTACCACAAATGGTAGAGGATAAAGCCATGCAATGACCTTGATCTCCAAAGTCTACCATTTTACCACAGACTAAACCCTGCAAGGAATTCCTTTGGTTTTATTATTTAATAGTATCTATGAGGATATTTTAAATATTGATAAGAAAAGCTTTTCAATTGAGAAAGTTTTTCATTTTGAGATGAATTACATAATAGAGGGGTGTATGTGCGAAAAGCAAATTATAAATAACAGATTAAATCAGGGCAGATGTGACTGTTAATAGAGTTGGAATAATAATAATATGCAATTATTATTTTAGTTTAAGAAACGGAATTAAACAAAATTAGATGAATATGTGTATGTATATTTGAATTTTTTTCCTCTTTAAATAATTTTTATTGTAGCAAAATTTTTTCTGCATAAAGCTTAAAAATTTGTTTGATACTATGTTATATAACCATTGCATTTTAGGATGTCATAATTAATTAATCATATTAGAGTGAAATCATATAGCAAAAAGTACTGCATTTGGTATGTAAAAAGTATATTAATCATCTATGGTCAATATCTCATGGACTATGAATTATTAAGAAAAATGCTTTAATAATATGATCTGAATAAATTGCTAAATAATTAAATATGCATCAATTTATACAATTTGCATATTAGTAAAAATATTATTATGTTTTAATGCTCTTATTTCATCATTTATTTATCACATTATAGAAATATGCACTAAAGAAGAAATTACTGTTCTTTCTTTTCATTTTAATTATCTTTTTTTTTTTTTTTCAGTTACTCATTCTTTTGTAATAATGTTATCTTTTTCAACAAAAAGTGTTAAGTTAAAACCAAAACATGGAAAAAGCTAAAATTATAAATGTAGTATTTTAAAGCTGATTGTGAATTTAGTGTTTTTATAAAGCTTTAATAAACTCACTGAAGTTAATTTTTATTTATTATGTTGAATTACTTTTAATGGCAATATCAACCTCAACTGCAACTTGCCAATTAGTATGATTGTCCCAATTCTAAATAAAAGCAAAACAATAACACTAGAAATGAGTTTTATGATAATTGTATAAGTCAATCCATGAAACATAATTACATGCTGGCCCATTATTGTATATTTTAGGGGCACTTTGCCAACATTTTTACTCTGTGTTTTCACCTGATTCTGTTAAAATGTCTACAATGATTTTATCCCTTCCTGGAGTTTTTTATTGATTTAGTTTTTTGTCTCCTCTCTTAATTCAGAATGTGTGGCATTTGGATTAACATTATTGTTATGGTGACATTGTTTTTGTGTTTTTTATTACTATATATTCTTTCAAAGAGAACTGTTAAGTATGTGTATATACACACAAATAAAAGTGGTATTTATTAAAACGTATATTATGTGTAAAAGTAAAGGTTTATGCATGTATGCCTTATAAAGTACTATAGATTAATTAAATAGCATTAATTAAGAGATATAAATCTAAGCTAAATAAAGAATGTTAGTTCCTGATCAGTTTCAATGATGGTGAAAACTGATGGCTAAAAATACACAAATAGAATGTAAAATGATTTATCTGATCACAAGCATTGGATATGGGAACTCGTGATATGGACCACCATGTGGGCAGTGGATGGCCAATCAAAAGAGAGATTCTAAAACACTGAGGAATGCATGTAGAAGAACAAGAATGGGGACATTGGCTAGATTAAGTTCCAGGAATGCAGATAAGCCATCCAACAGATACTCCAGTCACCCTTCCTTCACCTGTAGCCTCATGGAGAAGTTTATCTCCGAACGTACCAAAGTAAACTTAGGGACTCATAACAGATCGTATAGATCTTCAATATTATTTTTGTAGACATTCAGGCCCATAATATTGTGTTATATAGTGTATATATATATAAAGCATGTAAATTAGAATGTATATGAAAATTACTAATACTTTATAATCCTTAAGCCTAACCCTCTTTTAATAAAACTTCATTATTTCTAAAGACTAGGCATGTCTGTTCCATATTATTCAGAGTATTCTCTTTTATTATATTTATGCAATCCATAGGACAACAGAGTGCCCCTGGACACAGCAAGAACTAAAACTATATATTCAGAGAAAGCTTTAGAAATATTAAATACAACCTTAATGCATTAAGGTTATATTGAATATTTTCAAGATTTTCTCCAAATTTATTTTATCTTTTACTTTTAGTAGTACCTTTAATATATTGCTGTATACTTCTTCATAGAAATCTAGATATTTTTTGATATCATTCTTATTTTTTAGAAACCACATTATTCGTTTCTACTTATTGCTGACATTTTTTTTCTTTTTCAAGTGACATTTTTTCTCTCTTCTATGGCTTTCTTTATTTTAATTCTATTTTTTGATGTCCTCATTAACTTTTTTCTGTATTATTTTACAGAATTCCACTTATTATACTTCTTTTAAATGGATTGTTTTTAATTCCTTTTATATTTTGTTTATTCCTGTATACTGGTTTTTTTGTTCTTGATAGATCAGTAGTAATAAATACTTTTTTTTTTTACTGATATTATTCAAGTATGAGTTATCTTCAATGTCTTGAAACATTTTAAAATGATCTGTAAGTTTTAGTTTGAATGTGCTAGAATATTTGTGAAGTTTAAAGGATATCTATTGTTATTAGTTTCTAGCTTTACATTAAAACAAATCTTACATCTCTCAGTAAATGATCACTTCCTATATTGAAAGTATAAATTGCATGTAGTTTTGAAAGAGATATTTCCATTAGTAAAAATATAAACTAATTTTTTTTTTGTTTTTGTTTGAATGTTTCATAATATTTAATTATTATTTTTCTACCAATTCTATGTCTCTTCCCTTCTCATTTCTGTTTCCTTATTCACATTTTATACTAAACTTTAAAATGATTTTCTATTTTAGAATTAAAAGGTCTCATACAATTTTAAATTGCTGCATAGTTTTCCCAAAAGCATTTTGTAATCTATGTAAAAGTCTTTCATTTTTCATTAGACCAAGAACTTGCTAGAACATAAATGTAAATAATCAATATGTGATACATTTTATTAACGTTAATAGTTAACATGTACTTTAATATATGATTAGTCTCCATAATATTATTTTTGTATCTTTTACTGATAATGAATCCATTCTATTTGGATTTCCAATGTTTGTGCTTTTATAATGAAATATATTATATTATGTACATCATTTTCAAATCAGTTGTTTTTTTCATATTTTTTGTAACATTAGAAACTCTAGCAGATTTCTATTTAATGTATAATATTTCTTTTAATACTTACAATCCTCTCTCATTTAAAAATATCCTATAGTTGTAAATGGTTAGTTATAAAGTTATGGAATGGCAGTATAGGTATCAAATCTGGAGATACTTAATACTCTAACTTCTTTTATCAACATTTTTTTTTTAATGTCTCAAAATAAAAGATAAATATCTACACTCACATAAATTCATATATTTATTCAATCTTTAAGAAAAATCATGTTTTACTCAAAAATTATCTGACTTTAGAGAACCAAACAACATTTTGATATTAATTTGGTGTTTAAAATGAAAAATATTAAACTTATCATTCCAGCTTGCTTTTGTTGATAAGTATGTCATTCATATTAGCTTACTATTTCAACAATAAAATGATGATAACAGGTAAATTCATAAAAACTTTTTTTAGTTAATAAAACAGTAGATTTTAGTTAATATAAATTATCTTTTTTAAGTCTCTTTAAATCTACTTACATATATATATATACACACATATATATACATTGATTGTGTGTGTGTGTGTATATTCTGACCTTGTAATTCTGCATCTCCACTTCCAGATAGTATAAAATAAAAACAGGTTCTATCTCAGTTAATAATTAATAACTGAAATATTCAGTACTAAAATTAAAATGTTCCACTAGCTTAAATTTACAATTCGAATAAGGTTCAATTTATAAAAATGAATTAAATAAATATTTAATATTTTCATGAGACTTGAAGTGAAAATACAGGTGACAAGATAGATTACATTGAGCCAATATCCTACAGGATACTACCTCAATGGCATAAGAACACTATCCCCCCTTTATTACTATTTCAAATAACAAACTCATAGTATTCTTACGACTTTAATAACTTCAATTCACTAAGATTAATCTATAATTAAATTTTAATCTTCTATTTAATAATAATCTAGCTCAAATACAATAATCTCAGGTTCATAAAATTTATTCTAAGTTAATTTTAAAATACGGTAGTAAAATATGAGAAGGGATTTTATGTCATAATCTACTACACTTAAACTAATAATAATAAATAACAATAATAATATTCTTCATGTAATGATATAATAAATACGTGGTAGCATTTTAATAATCTGACAAACAAAATATGTGTGGCAACAAATAGCATATAATTTAATATAATATTGTGATAACTGATTTATGACCAATAAATAATGTAAGATTATGATTATTTAATTATAATGAATACCAATAAAATATTTAAAATTCTTAAGATAATTCTTTATTTATCTTTTGTGCAAAATTATATATTTGTTTCAGTTATTATGCATATATCGTGTTTTCATGCAGCAATGTGGAGAAATAAATAACTCTGACACAAAATTTTTTTAAATAACAAAATTTAACAAAGTTTATTACTAACAATAAATAACTAAACAATTTATTTACATTATTTACAGTGGATATCCTTAACCCTTTTTATTTTACAGTTTGATCTACCTGGTTATATAAAAAAATAATTTATATTTCAATTATATTTTATTTAGATTTAGGACAAAATTAAAAAAAAATGTTATTATTTGGTTTCTCATCATGGTTAACTTATTACAAATAAATTTATCTACTTTATTAGCAACAGCATTTTATCTCTAATATTATTAAACTATCCTATTTTAAAAATTCATACTTAGAAACATTCCATAGAAAACAAAATTTTATAATGAGTATGGATTTCTCAAAATAAAAAAAAATTCATCTTGCAAAGTCAAAGATGTTACACAAACTATTATCCAAAATTCAATACTAGATTTTAGTATTTATCACACAATGTTTACTAATCATAATATATTCTTCTTTAAGCCTTACTTTAGTATGATATAAGTTTAATCATTAATAGATTTCTGTTAATTAATAAACAAAATATACTATGCATATTGTTTACATAATCTACTTTGTACTATTGTATTTTAAAAAAAATATGCAATACTTATTTTTCTCTTAAAAAAAAAATAATACTAAAGCATTTAAAATTATTATCACTTTTAAAAAATATCTTTGTTTAGATACCTTATTTTAAAAATTTTATATTTCATTTCCGAAATAAAATTCAAAATATATTTTATGATTCTTTTCTTTCCCTAGGATACTTTGGATCTTCAATTTTAAGTTATAACATTCTGCTCCTTATAAGCAACTAAACTAATCTTATACAAAAACGATAGCACAACCTTAGTTCTAAATTATTTATCATTTCTTTTAAAATATCTTACTAAACGATGCAGTTACATGAAATAAAGATAGCGAAAACAGATGCATAGGATTAAGGAAGAAAGCTAGAGTATTATTCTTAACATATCTCAAAATCATGGCACAGTGCGAAGAGGTAGGACATTTATCTGCCTAATATCCTCTAGTACAGGGGCGATGTTAAAGCTATTTCTTCAGCTTTATTAAAACATCAAATATTTAAAGCAATATAAACACTGTCCAAATAAAATGTGTATCAGTCATAGGGCTATGTTAACTATGCTGATAACCACATAAAGACTAAATATTATTCCCATTCCTTATAACATCCTATTTTTTTAAAAATACATCATCTTGGTTTCCTGCTAACTATAGTACTTCCAAGCCACTATCTCAATATTATTTCTCAAGATTTTTCTACATCTTACATCGATAAAATAACTGTCTGCATTTACAAAACAATAAACAAAATTCATTAATAGTTAAACAATCTTACTATCCCATAAGAAAAGTCTGCTTACTTCATTGCTCTGTATGTTTAATCATATACGATTTACTTAGACAATATTTGAATATCCCATATCATAAAACTTTAAAAGAATCACATAATTATTTGTTATGTTGGATTATATTACTAATAAAAAAAAATAAAAAAATTGTCGTATGCATATTTCCAAATCAATCCTATCTCATAATGTTTTTTAAAATGTTGTATAAAAATGCGTTACATATAATTTAAAAAAAAACTTTTACACTTCATTCTTCCAATTTATGGATGATCTAAAGAAAACAAAAATATACATTATAAAATTATTAATAGTTATTATTATTACCAATAACCTTTATCTAGTCATCGTGTTCAGTAGGCTTCCTTTGTCCACTTGAGCATTGCAGATATAGAAAAAAAATTCATACCCATACACTTTATATTAAAATATTTTTTAGCTAAATTATTAGATTGTTATATTATAAGATTTTAATATTAACAAATTAATGTTTTTATGTTTTTCCTAATCTTATATAAAATTTTAGATTTAAATTAGGTCAACAAAATAAAAAGAAAATCAAAACTATAGTTACATATTTTCTTGACGATAGTTCTGATAAGTCCAAAATGCTTATTATTTTCTCTAGAGTTTTTAAAAATGTTCTCCAAGCGCGTTAAAGTTTAAAACAAAAATAATTATTAACCCATTTAGTAAAATTTAGAAAATAATCCTTGGTTTTAATTTTTTAAGACGATAATATTAATTAATCCCTTGAAGCTTCTTAATCTTCTCTACCAATATTCTCTGCATATCCGATGCATCAATCCATTTAATTTAACTTTTAAAAATATTCGATAAACTTTTAAGTACTATTCGTATTTCCATGGATTCATTTTTTATTCATCTATGTGTTCACTTTTATCTATGCTTCCTTCTGGGTACATTTAAAACTTTCGTTTGGTATTTTATAAATCTCTTTTAAAATAAAAACTTCAAATACTTTTGAACAAATCTTTTCCAAGTACATTTTAAATAATTCGAAGAACAGATATTTTAATATCAAAACGTTTCTGTAACATATTTTCCCGGGTTCTTTATTCAATTCTGCTCTCGAAAATTTTTTTTTTTAAAAAATGTTACCTTTAGAAAGGATATAACATTTTATTCCTTTGAATATTATACTATATAAAATAATTCAGGCAATATATAATTATCTAATTACCATTTAAAATAAATCTTGAATAAACTTATGCATAATAATGCTTCTCCAATTTTTTTTTTCGTTAGACTCCGTATAATGTCTGAGCTGTGGTTTTTATGTACCAAAACAGTTCTTCGGTTATGCATAAATAAAGCTGTATCAATAAAAATTCAAATATTTCTTCAGCGTTACAATTTCTATCCATTTTATTTTGTAGTATATCCATTTTTATTGCGTAGCTTAGGTTAAACTTTTAGATAAAATACGACTGGTAAGTACTTTAAAAATTAGAAAATCATATTAAACAAAATTATTAAAAATATTTTTTAGTATACTTTCTCTTGCAAAAAAATATTTTTTAAAATTATCAATTAGTTTTTTTTTGCAGATAAAGTTATAAAAAAATACTAAAAAAAATTGACTAAAATAAAAGATTTTAAAATTACTATCTTTGGATAGTTATAATTTACCTCTCTCCGGTTTCAATACATTTTTAATCTCCCGCTATCAGTTAGTTACAACAATATTTATCGTCTGTAAGGATACTTATTTCTTATTGGTCAATTCTTACCCCGCTTGAAAACAAATTTACAGATTTTCAATTTATAGCAGAATTATATTTTAAAAATAAAATGATGACGTAATGAACCTAAAACATTACTTAATATTACATACAATAGTTAACTTAATGTTTAATACTATTTACTTTTATGATAGGCAATAATTCTATCCAACTCTATAATATAACTTTTAAAATATTTTAAACTTTGTTATTAATTCAAACAAGCAGTGTGTGTAATAGTATACATTAAAAAACCACGTGATTACAACTTTGACAGACGTTTTTCTATCTATTTCTCTGTCTAGATTAATAAAATTGATACACTTATTATATTATATAAAATAATTATAAAAAATTTGGAAGAATAATTTAGAAAATATAGAACTAGATATAATTTTCACCATCATAAAGTTTATTTTAAAATATACTATATTAATTTTGACTATTTAAATATGATTACAAATCTAAATATAGCATTTATTAAATCATATGTTTTACACTATTAAAATCGGATAATTAAATATACTTTTAATTATTTATAGCTGTGTTATTTAATATGGCCAGCTTTTACAACCATGTGAAACAATATTTTAAGCTCTATATAACTATTTTTAAATGATTTTATATACTACATATTCTCTTTAGCTTCAAATTGTACTTTAAAGATATAATTGACTTAATATAATTAATATATTAAAAGAACATATTCTAAATTTAAAATTTTTTAGTAATTGACTGTTATGAATTATTACTGACCTATAGAAAAGGGCACAATATATATATATTGTACCGGGTTCGATACGATGATGATCTTACTTACACTTAGTCTGTAAATTGGTGTAGCTGGTTTCAACCTTATTTCTAATAAATTTATATATCTCATATTATTATAAATATTATGTGAACGAACCGGAGCGTTCAAACAAAGTGGAAAATATTATTGATAGCAAAGCTGTCAATACTACCCACGATCAGACCGAGTTATGCAACGCATAACACGATCACATTTCCAGATCGTGGCCCACCTCGGCTGCTAGATTCAACCCCTACTATCCAAACACTTTATTTGTTTCGGAGTAAACCCCGGGTGCCAGCTAGTCTAAGACTAACATGTTCGGACAGTAGATCCGTAATCCAGCGCTTGAAAAATCCCTTAACTACCTCAGTCTACTTTTAATTCAATAACAAAATATAGTTTCAATTAGTGGTGAAAAGAATTGACCGACAAATAAAGTTTTAAGTTTAAAGACAATTTATTTTAATTAACATTTATTAAACTAATTTTAAATATTTTATAAATCTTATTTACTAATATAACACACACACATTTTAATTCACACACTATAATATCTTATGAGAAAGCATTAAATAATATTTGAAATTTAAAATACAATGAAATCAATATACTAGCACAATAATACACACATTTTAAACACACATATTAATAGTTCATCTAGGTATGCAATATAGTTCTTAAACTCTTGAGGTTTTACGAATGTGATGGCTTCTTTAGAAATGAGTATAAGAAAATGTTATTACCTAGGATTTTGAACGTGGATACTTCTTGCTGTTTGCTGCTTTCTAATGAAGTATTTCTAACCGGTTAGATTTGAAGTTTTCTTGTGGAGATTTGATGCTGATTATTCCGAGGCATTTTCTTTAAGACAATTAGATATTGAGCGGCTTCAGGTTGTTACACAGGCATCACTTTTATCGGGTAGATTGGCTGTTTTCATTGGACTTCAGGCTGGAGAAAGTCATATGTTTTCCGAGGTTTTAACACTGCATTCTTGATTCTGGATATATAATAAGCTGACTGACATAACTCACTGATAGATTATACTGAACTGTTATCTCAAATGCAACTAACTGTCCGATAAAAAATTTGACTATTTATACACGAGACGTGTTGTCATTTTGATATCCTCCAGCAATATCTGTTGTCGAAATTCCTTTGATAATCTTTTAATTACATGTTTTTGAAGATCGTTTAATTAGTAGCCATGCAAACGTGTTGTTTTATATTTTAATTAATAGCCATCATTGTGTGTTTTTTAATTTTCTAACTTTCATTTATTTTTAATATTTAATATGCATACATTATATTACATTTACAGTTGCACGCACATATATAATTTAAGACCCACTCACTATTCAGTTTTAAGATGACCTTTTTTTCTTTCTTTAACTCGAATGAAAAGAGGTTTATATTTTTAAACTTTACATTACATTTTAACTAATAATAATAAAAAAACTCTTTAACTTCTTTTATGAAACTTTAACTTGACACTTCTACAGCAAACTCCCCCTCCCCCTTTTAATTAATTAATTGTAACTTTTATTTCAAGAACTCTTAAACTTTTAATTTTACATTTCTTTTACGAAAGATTTTTATTTTAATAATTTTTAAAAAAAATTTATTTTGTGCCAACACAACGTTGGTACATTACACTGCCCTCCGTTTGAGAGTAAAATGCATCATTTTTGACCATTTTATCTCTGACAACTTTAATTCTTAATTCTAAATATTTATTAATTTTCTAACTTTGCTTTTTAATATCTTTCACTTTACATGCTAAGGGCAATCTTCAATTATACTTTACTTCTTTTGATGCTGGCAACATTGCTTACAATGGTCTTAGTCCTGGATAGTGACCACGAGGACAAACTAAATCTGTGGCACAGGGATCTTTGGAGATGAGGTGGATGCAGATTTGCTGGCTTATACTGACTTACACATATGAAAACCGAAGCTTCAGGTGCCGGTTCTCATTACCGGACTTTGACAAAGAAAAGGTCACTGCAAAATGGCAGGATTCATCAACTGCCCATTCCGTCTTACGCTTTGGAAACAAGATATGAATATGGGGATTCTCCCCTGAAAAAGTGACTTACGACTTACTCTGGTTTTCCCAGTGCGCATTTTAAAAGAGGAATGATCCCTGATAAGTCCATTATGGGTACTAAATTTTATCCAGCTGACAGCTTTCACTTTTCCTTATCTAAAACTTATTTCTATACTACCCTCACTCCCTTTAATTTCAAACCCTTATACATTCCTAATATAACTTAGATTGACTTTCATTTTTATTTATGAACATTACAATATTATTTTTAAATTCACATGGACATTATCTTAAACCATTTATTCATATTAACCTTTACGAATATTATTTTAACCTATTTACTTATATTACACCAATCTTACAATATTATTTTTAAACCATTACGATCATTATTTTAAAGATTTATTTATATTAGTCTTACAATATTATTTTTTAAACCATTACTTTAACTTCTTTATTTAACATGCATGCATTCAGAAAAAAAAAAAACTTTTACTTTATTACGATTCATTATTATACAGATATTTCTTATTTATTTTGATTACTTTAAACAATTTATTTATTTCCTTTTATTAATTTGCATATATTCCAAAAACTATTTTATTTTATTACGATATATTATTATTTTCTACAGATATATTACTTATTTGTTTAACTTGATTTCATTCTATGTATTTCTGTTATTTTATTCATTTATTTAATTCTACAAACATTACTTTTAAATCATTAACTTGACCCATTTATTTAACTTGATTTTATTGATTGACTTTTTTTTAATTATTATTTGAACTGTTTATTTACGAGCACTTCTTCCTTATTAATATGTGCATGACAGAAAAAAAAATCTTTTATTTCACAAAGCCACTGTTATTATTATTACTTTCAAACATTTCATTTATTATTATTCATTTATTTTCAAATTTATTATTTTAGTTTTAAATAGAAGTTTCAGATTTAATTTCTCAGACTTACTAACATAGAATAATCATATTCGTGCTCATTGTCCATTTCCAGTTCTTTGTTTTTTTCCTTTACTATTCTGTCCGATTACTAACTTTTAAACTATGTCAGGCAGTTCTTTTTTTCTTTCTACTAACTCACTAACATAAATTATACTCCATATTCTCACATCTATCCCTCGATTAAAATTTATTGCTTTATCTCTTTCCCGTTCTGTTCTATTTTATGCTTTATAGATTAGAAAACCTTTAAACTTTGCAGACCTCTGTAATTTTCCTAACTGTGAATATTTTTTCCTCTGCTTTCTTTTTGTTTTAAATCTCCTTTTAAAACAAACACGAATTTTTACTTTAACCTTTTTATTTTCTTGTGAAAACTGGTTTACGTTATTTTCTACCTTTACTATTTTTATTTCCAATATTACTATACTTAACGCTATCTGGCTGTACTATATCTTGATCTACCTTTTCTAATTTGTCCTTCCCTTCACTTACATCTCTTACTAACTCGACTTCCTTTTCTAATCCTGACTTTCTTTAGCTAAATCTACCTCTATAATTTCTTGGTTCTTCTCTATGTTTCCTGTTATCTCGCATCTCATTTCTCTTATTTCTCTAATCATTTCTACTTTGATTGTCCTTTGATTACAATTCTTCCCTCAGTTCTGCTTTAAGTTCTAGCTGACTCTGCTTGATTTCTTGTCACATTTCCGCTTTGAGCTTTTGTTGGCTTTGTTTAAATTTCTGACACAATGCTTTTTTAAATCTTTATTTTCGTTCCTGATGCAATTCTGCTTAGAGTTCTTGTTGACTTTGCCTGAATCCTTGCATCATATTCCTCATCATTTTCATCATCATCTGCATCTCAGTTATTTCTTTCTCTTTTTCCATTTTTAAAACAAAATTTAAATACGAGCTGTTTATTATTTTTTACATGGATCATATGGCTAACTCCACCCCCTTGTCCTTTTCTTAACCCATTCTTAATGCTTTAGATCTGTCCAAAATATCTAACTGTCTTTAATTTAAAAGAATAATTTATTTTAAATAGCATAAATGTCAAAATCTCTTTTCATTTAAAGAAAAAAGTTTTCAGTCAGTTTTTTTTTTAAATTAAACCACTTTAACATACATAATTTAGCTCTCTTAAAAAAAATTTTTTCAAACAAGAAACAAAGCATTTAATTACTATTGTTTCTTAGGTCCAGCCCCACATTGGGCACCATTTATGTACCGGGTTTGATCCGATGAAGATCTCACTTGCAGTCTGCAAATTGGTTTAGCTGGTTTCAAGTTTATTTCTAATACATTTATAATCTTATTTAATTATAAATATTACATGAACAGACCGGCACGTTTGAGCAAAGTGGAAAATATTATTGATAGTTTTAGCTATCAATAATACCCACGATCAGATCAAGCTATGCAACACATAACATGATCACATTTCCAGATTGTGACCCACCATGGCTGCTAGATTCAAACCCCTACTATCCTTACACTTTATTTGTTTCAGAGTAAACCCCGGGTGCCAGCTAGTCTAAAACTTACATGTTCGGACAGTAGGCCCATAATCCAGTGCTCGAAAAATACCTTAACTAGCTCAGTCTATTATTTTAATTCAATAACAAAATTATAGTTTCAATTAGTGGTGAAAAGAATTGACCGACAAATAAAGTTTTAAGTTTAAAGACAATTTATTTTGATTAACATTTATTAAACTAATTTTAAATATTTTATAAATCTTATTTAACTAATATAACACATGCATATTTATAATTTACACACAATAATGTCTTAGGAGAAAGCATTAAATAATATTTGAAATTTAAAATACAATGACATCAATATACTAACGCATGAACACACACAACATTTTAAACACACATATTAATAGTTCATCTATGGGTGCTATAGAGTTCTTAAACTTGACTCTTGAGGCTTTATGAATGTTATGGCTACTTTAGAAATGAATATAAGAAAAATGTTATTACCTAGGATTTTGAACATGGATACTTCTTGCTGTTTGCTGTTTTCTAATGAAGTATTTCTAACCGGTTAGATTTGAAGTTTTCTTGTGGAGATTTGATGCTGATTATTCCGAGGCATTTTCTTTAAGACAATTAGATATTGAGCGGCTTCAGGTTGTTACACAGGCATCACTTTTATCGGGTAGATTGGCTGTTTTCATTGGACTTCAGGCTGGAGAAAGTCGTATGTTTTCCGAGGTTTTAACACTGCATTCTTGATTCTGGATATATAATAAGCTGACTGATATAACTCTCTGATAGATTGTACTGAACTGTTATCTCAAATGCAACTGTCCGATAAAATTTGACTATTTATACACGAGATGTATTGTCCTTTTGATATCCTCCAGCAATATCTGTTGTCGAAATTCCTTTGATAATCTTTTAATTACATGTTTTTGAAGATCGTTTAATTAGTAGCCATGCAAATGTGTTGTTTTATATTTTAATTAATAGCCATCATTGTGTGTTTTTTAATTTTCTAACTTTCATTTATTTTTAATATTTAATATGCAAAACACGCATTATCTTTCTTTTTCCCACAATACATTATATTACATTTACAGTTGCACGCACATATATAATTTAAGATCCATTCACTATTTAGTTTTTAAGATGACCTTTTTTTCTTATTTTAACTCGAATGAAAAGAGATTTATATTTTTAAACTTTACATTACATTTTAACTAATAATAATGAAAAAAAAAATTATGAAACTTTTAGTTTGTTTCTACAGCAAACTCCCCCTCCCCCCTTTTAATTAATTAATTGTAACTTTTATTTCAAGAACTTTTAAACTTTTAATTTTACGTTTCTTTTACGAAAGATTTTTATTTTAATAATTTTTTAAACAAAATTATTTTGTGCCAACACAATGTTGGTACAATATATATATATATGCACATATATATATGTGTGTATCCATAAACAAATTGTAGTGATATAAACTATTTATGGCACAAGCTATATTTATTTATTTGCTAAGTGTGATATAAAAAATTGAATCACTCCTTCTGCAGAACACTTATATTTTGAGAACAATTTTCTTAAAAGAACATCTCCAGCAAAGTGACATTTTATATTTATACTGCAAACAAATAGTTTGATATTAAAGTTTGAGTATGTAATATATAAAAGTATATACAAATCAAAACTTTTTTTTTATTTCATATTTAAGCAGAAGTTAATTTGTCTTACTTGAAGAAATTAAATCAATTTTTTCTTTCATTACTATAAAATAATCAATAGAAACAATCTATCATAGTAAAGGAAAAAAAAAAATTTTTTAAAATAATAAGTGTTTTCCTTTTATTTTTATTTTTTGCTTTTTAAAATTATTATCTGTCTTTTTTAGAGTAAAAAAATCTTTTAGATTGATTCTTTATCAAATACTTTCATGAGAGATGATAGATTTGTCCATAATATGTTTATTTGCTTCACTATTTTCATATTTATTCTAATAATTACAAATCATTCTTTGATTTAATTAATTTATTTATATTTTTCATTGGAACATATAAAAATTTAGAATTATTAATAGAATTATTCAAATTATAAGGCATTATCTGGGTGATTTTTCATTAATGATGGAGTTTTCATATAATGATACTTTGAGAGGTATTCTATAAATAAATACATATTTGGTATTTGCTATATAAATTTTGTTTTCATCATTAATCATTAGAACTGTAACTTCAGCATATCATAAATTGGTTCATATTGACAATACTGTAATCATCATAAATTTGCAACCTAATTTTTTGAGGTTATAATGAGATTTGATGATCAGTATAGTTTGTTATCTTTTTTTTTTATAACTAAGTCCAAGATCCACAAAAGCATAACAGTGAATCTCATGATGATAATTTTTTTAATTTTAACCTTTTTATTCTCTATTTTATGCAAGTTTCTCATTGGGTACTTGTTTATTGATTGGATTGGAACACTGATTATAGAAAAGTGAAAATGATTTTTTAAAATATACCCATGAAACTATTTTTATGCAGGATGATATATTTATAGACTTAATTGATAATAATTATTTATTATCATATATTTAAACATTAAATATACCTATTGCATGTCACCAGGCAAATAAATTTATTACAATAAACAAAAATTTAATTAACATTTACCTATACCTATCAATACTTTCCAACTCCATAGAGAATAACTATAAATAAATAGAAAAGAGTTATCTTTCTCCATTTATATAAGGTTTTTAAATAGATTGCAATTATTACTCTGTAGTAATAGAATTTATTTTTAAAAAAAACAAGCCAAGAATAATTCAATGGCAAAGTTGACAAACTTTTCTCATTTAATTTGATATGGTAATTTTAATTACTAATGATTTTTAATAATCTCATATAAATATTTTCAAGCACAGCAGTTAGGCAGGCAAATCTGTTATAGTTTACAGAAACTCAATATTTAACTGCACATGATAACACCTCCCAGCACTACAAATAAATGGAAAAAAGATGTCTCTTTTTAATTTAAATGTAAAAGTTAATCGATTTTCCCATTGTATTATTCGTGGCTTTTTTTTTTTTTTAAAAAAAAAAGTTATTGTAATGTAATAATTGTATTTTGTTTAAAAATATTAGATAAATGGAAAGAAATATCTTTATTCATAAATTTGAAATTATTCTTTGTAATGCTGGGAGTTATAGTGGTTGTATTCTCATCCTTGGTGTTTGCCTTAAGATGGCGTTGATGCTAATCAAAAACATATACATATAACGATTCCGGGCCGGACCTAAATGATCGATTTGATCTAAAAAGATCTGATTTCTTAGATTTGTAATAAAATATTCTACTAACTAATACTATTATATGATGTTAGTTTTTTTTATTTTTGTAAATGTTTATTAATCTTATCTTGTTTTTTACTTTGTGGGTGTGTGTCTTTAAAGTTACGGTGTTTTTCTAATTTTTTTTTTTTTTTGACTTTACGTGTGGCTTTTTAAAGTTACGGTATTTTTTTTGCAAGAGTAAATCAATAATTTGATTCAAAAGCAAGATGTAATAAGTCAATGTTTATTAATCTTAGATTGTTTTCGAGTTTGTGTGTGTGTGTGTCTTTAAAGTTATGGGGCATTTTCTCTTTTTTTTTTTGGACTTTGTGTGTCTTTTTTAAAAGTTACGGTATTTTTGGTCAAGAGTAAATCAATCATTTTATTAAAAAAGCAAGACATAATTCTAAATCTATCAAAAGTAACGTAATTTATATACTACAATTTAGAATTGATACCCGACTACTATTAGTAAGGGCCGTCATTAAAAGACTCGATTGAAAAATGATACCCGACTAATTTCCGTTTTCTTTGGGGGGGGGGGGGGACAGACAGTAATGAATCAGAAAGTGGGTTGTTTTTGTTAAGTCTGTCTATATAAAAAGGGTACCATTATTGAAATACTAAATTTAAAAATGATAGCTGACTGATTTGCGTTTCTTTTGACAGTAATTAATCAGAAAGTGGGTTTCTTTTTTTTTTTTGGTAAATCTTGTGTATATATAAAAACAAACAAACCGTAATTCAAAGACTCCATTGGAAAAAATCAAACCCCGTTGAATTTGCTTTTTTTTTTTTTTTAAAGACAGTAATTAATCAGGAACTGAGTTGTTTTTATTAGTGTGTAGATATAAAAACTAATCTTATTTTGAAATAATAAATGTAACAAAACAAAAAAAAAAAATAATACCTGACTAATTTTATTTTTCGGACAAGTAATTCCTAATAATTAGACAGTGGGTTGTTTTTGTTTGTGTGTATATATATAGCAGAAGTAACTGGTCATGGACGAATTCTCGCGAAAGCGGTACTTTTCGCGTGATCCTTTAATTTTTTTTCCTTTTCGCACCCTTAAAAGCAATTTTTGAGGGTTACCCCTTCGTAATGGAATCTTCAGGACATTATTACTAAACTTACAACAGTAAAGTAAGTTACAACACATTAAAAAAAATAGACGTCTTATCAAATTTAAAAAACTACGACTGCTTCAAATACACACACTCTCACACGAAACTACAGAGAAAATAGATATTCTACTATTATGAGAAAATGCTCAACAAAATCGACTACTACGGCAGCCAATCAAGGCATTTCTTTCTCTTTGCTTTTTAGCATAGAAATAAAAGCCATAACCGGCAGCCGTTGGGAACTCTTTCTGTGTGTTATCATAGAAAGAAGTCTCTTTGTGTTGGCTTCTGTTGCCGCCTCCTCCGTCCAAAATAACGTGAGGACTTTTCTGCATTTATAACATAGAAAAATTCCTCTTTTGTTGGGTGAAGGCTGGTGAAATGGTATATTTTTAGGAATTTACCTAGAAGTAGCGACAGCTGAAGGTGAACACCAAGGATGAGAAAACAACTGTTATAGTTAAAAGCTAGTTGAGCTTCTGTTTATTTGATTATTAATATTTTAATGGAATTTTTTTCTGTGCATTTCTTTGTTGATGAATTTCAACTATGATATAATGTAAACAAACTAGAAATAGGTATTGCAAATTGAAATCATTCATATTTAATATTTTATTTGTATGAAAACAATAAATATCATAACTTCTTAAATATTCTTATAGAAATTAGCCTCCCCCATAAAGAGTTATAGATAAATACTGATTAGAAGATTTTTACTGGCTTTTAAATTTAAATACTAATATTTTAACAGGACTTTTTCTGTATATTATTACAGATTAATTTTAGTCATAAAGTAATTTAAGCCAAATATCAATTAGAAATAGGCATCATCAAGATAATGATATTTGTCTAACTACTTACTATTACTAAATGACATAACTTCAGTTTGCAGTGTCTTGTTTCAAACTGGTACTTTATTTAAATTACATCATAGCTGAAATTCATATCCAAAAGAAAGCATGTTAAATACTAATATTTAAATCTAAAAGCTCATAAAAATATTTTCGTTAATACGTAAAGTCTGATTTAATTATGAAAATATTTAAGAAGTAGTGAATATTTCCAATTTTCATATATATAAAACATAAATGTCTGATCTAAGGTCGTTATAAAATCTTAGGTAATAAACTAAAAATAGATTCAATTTTGATTTAAAGTATATCAGATAAATATTTTTATTAGCTGATGTGATTTCAGTTTGCAATGTTTGTTTCTAAATATTATAATGCTTTATCTGTTGATTACTAAAATTGACATATTTACTTTTTTGTGCATTTGCTTGAAGATGCAATTTTCACTGTGATACATAATATATAATATTAAATGTTCCAGATAACTAACATATCATTAAAACCAACAACAATAAAGCTAATAAAATGTAAAAGAATTTAAACATTTTTAAAGTTATTAGTTTTAAATTTACTTGTAAATTTTAAATTTTGATGTGTTAGTTTTAACACATCAGCTTTTTTTTTTAATTACTCTAAAAATTTTTTTCATACAATTTTAAATGACATCAATTTATCTACCAGTGATTATTATTAATAGTTTTTTTTAAAATCAGAATTCTTGTTAATTTCAGTAGGTTCAAAACCCTAAATAGAAAATATCTATTTAGGGGATCTTTCTTTCCTAATAAAATAAATATTAGATTATGTAACAATTTATTTTCAAGTATTTATTTAATAATAATATTGATAAAGATGGAAAAGAAAAATATAACTGTATTTTATGAATTTATACAGATGTGCATATATGTATTAGTCAATTTCTTTTATAATTGGATAATATTGTACTAATAAACTTGATTTGTCGTTTATAATTAAAAGTAGTTTTATGTAGGATTAATTTATTTTGATATAATGTAAAAATGTAATTATTTATATTTTACAAATCTAAAAGCATCTATTAATTTATTTTAAAATTTTTTGTATATGAATTCTCTGAAGTTTTTTTTCCTATAATTTTTTTTTAATTTAATGGCAAAACTGTTGTCTTATCACCATTTTGAAAAGTCCATTGAAAAGAGGAATAGATTTTCTAAAACATGGTGTATTCTATATATTTTTATAATACACATCTTATTTTTTTTTTGCTATGCTCTCTCAAAGATAAATAATTAATTTTGATTTATGGACATTGGCAAAATTATATTCTGGAGGGAATTGATAAATTACATCATAGATTAAATTTGTCAATAAGAGTATATGAAAGAGATCCTGTTAACTATATTTAAATTTCAAATCCCATAAAAAGTTAATTAATTTATATAAACCAATTTATTTAAATTAAAATTTGAGCCAAATTCAAATCAAAAAAATTTATTATCAATGACTTTTCTGCCAAGGCAGACTTCTCAAATATAAAGTGGCATAAAATAACACAAACACATTTATATACTTTACATTTTTAATACTAAAATATAGTATTAATATTTTTCGATTTAAAAATTTTATACATTTTTTTTATTCTCTTCTTTTTATTCCTATCAAAGATGTTAACCTGTTCAAACAAAATCTTTTGGTCTGTATTTTTCTCCTGAATATGCGTTGCACCTGAAAATTACTAATTTCAGCAATAGAAATAATGAGAATACTACTAATAATATCAGCAGTAGTGATAAAGAAAGAGAGTGATAGTACTAAAAGTAAGTATTATAAATCTTTTTTTTTTTTCAAAATATGGGACAAAGTCTTTAAAACCAGAATGGAGGACTGCATTTGTAGTTAAGGAACTGTCAAAATTTAAGATCAATATAATTGTTCTTAGTGAAACTCATGATTCTGAGGTTGTTGGATAAATGCAAGTTTTTTTTTTGGAAAGACAGGTCATTAATGAACGGAAAATGTATAGTTGTTGCATTTGCTATAAAGTCTAATTTAGTATCTTCTATTGCTGAAATTTCTTGTTGTATCAAGGAAATAATAGTCTTAAAACTCTTTTTGCCAAATGATACTAATGCTGATTTAATAGTGTCTATGCTCCAATCTTAGATTTAGAAAATTCAGAGATAGAAAACTTTTTTTCTTATTGGATAGCATAATTACAGCAACACTATTAATATATATATTTATATTGTGCTGTTACTGAATAGCGTTACATGTTTCATCATTTTTTTAAAAAAATAATTTTATTAGGTTTAAGATTTTTAAAACGAAGTTTTGAAAAAATGAAAGTACTGCATTATATTTTTCTTTTAGTATAAAACTTCTTAGCAAGTGGGGGGGGGGTCTTTCCTTTTTCTCTTTCTTTGTAAAGAAAAACTTTTATAATGTATAAAATTAGCCAATGTAAAATTGGACTAAAATTTAGTCTCTAAAAATAAAGCGTTTATAAAACTTTGAAAAATGTAAGTAATTACTTTATAAGATTACTGATTAAATTGTATTAATTAAAAAACCAACTAAACTATCTTACCAAGATCATTTAGATGAATCTGAATGGATTAAGATTAAGGCAAATGTAAAAATCAATTAATTAAAGAAGTGTAAAATTAGTTAAAAGACAGATTTCAAGTTAAGATCAAAATTAAAATAACGATAAGAAATTAAAACAATAGGAGAGAAAAAAGTATATAAAGTCACTCTATTATTATACAGTCTGGTCTGCAATTTGTGATCAAATTATTCCAGTCATCAATTTGTTATTAGTCAGGTTCGTGTTATTGCTATACAGTCAGGGCTACAATTTGCTAGATCATTTATCAATTTGGACAGAATGCAGAATCCAAACAACTAGAGATCCAGAACACAATAGTAAGCCAGTCAATTACTGCTATGGTCAACATCTGTGGAAAAGTCGCAGATCTAGCAACATGCATTGCTAGACAGCTTTAGGATATTCAGCTTGACTTCAGGCCCCAATACCCTCAACAAAAAGAAAAACAACTGAATCTTGTTTGAACCAATTCCCAGAACAATGCCTAGATTGTAAGTAAACACCGCCATAATACTCTCTCCCATTGTCAACACAAAGAATGGAAAACAAACCCTGGAACCATCAATGGAGACCAAAAAACCAACCGGTTGGAAACTGACAATCATGAAAACCTAGGTAAAGGTATTTTAAAATATATTCTGATCACAATCTAAACTCTGAACTTTAATTAATGGACTATTGTAACTATAGCCTAAAGTCATTTATATTTTTCTTATGTAAAATTTATTATTTTATATTATATTAAATATATGGGTACGTAAATAATTAAATATTAATGTTTGCCTTAATTGTTATTTTGTCTATTTTCTCTTTCTCTTTTGTCACTGCATCACCAGTAAATTATTGTAGAGTTATTTTATGTGTTAAGTAAATATGCTGGACTCTTAAGACAGAGTGTGAGCTAGTCATGAGATATTTCAAGCACTGGATTGGGGGCCTGTCATCCAGGCATGCTAATTATGAATTATGATTAGCTGGTGCCTGAACTTTACCTCTAAACAAATAAAATGCTTTGGGTGGCAGGGGTTTGAATATAGCAGTTAAGGTGGGCCATGGTCTGGAAATGTGATCGTATTATGCTTTGCATTGCTCGATCTGACCGTTATTATCGTTGATGGCTTTGCTATTGATGGTATTCTCCTCTCTGCTTGAAGGGCTGGTCCGGTCACGTAATATTAAAAATATAAAATTTAAAATTATGTTAAATAAGATTTAAACCCAATTAAACAACTTCTATTAAATGGACCCGGTTCAAATGCTGTCCAACGTGGGCGCCAAAGTGCCATAAACTGACCCAGCATAATTAAAGTTAAAAAAAAAAAGATCGTAATTAAAATTGAAAAAAAAAAAAGTTTGAAACTAAAATTTAAATGAAATGCTAAATTGCATGATAAAAATTAATATGATGAGCAATGTGAGAAAACAAATAGACCAAGAGAAACAAGTTGTACCACTGATAAAATAATTAATAATAGTTAAATATATAATGTAATTAAAAAGGAGTGAGAAAAAGGCAATCATAAATGATAAATAAATTATTACGGAGTTGGTCAGACACTTTGAATTAAAATATCATTTGGGCCTATGTTTTTATTTAAACATACTTTAAATTGGTAGCTATTACTTAAAATCGGTATTGTAATGTTTTTTAAATACATGTTTTGAAACCCCGATCACTTATCTGAAAGGCTGCATTAATTTTTTGAAGATGATAATATTATAATATAAATACAGTACACACTTTTTATTATTCCATTAACAATATTTTCTCAGGCTGGATTTACTTTGATTAGTGCAAATTTACGTAATGTTTTGATTTTTTTTTCCAAATCTCTCTTTTTGTTCTTCATTATAAAATTCCACTACAATATATTTGTGATTTATATGTTTGGAAATTCGAAATATTGAATCCCATAGATTATTTTCATTAATTGCTTCATATAATAGATCTTTGGGAAACTTATATAATGTGCAGTTTATATCTGTGATCGCTAGTACAATTGATCGGCTAATAAAAAATGTTTGAAAGTGAAATATAAATCTCATGGGATAGTTGAGTTGAAGTCTTCTCCTGGTTTATTTAGGCTTTCTTCTGTCCAGTTTTCTTTCATAATATTAATTTGAATTTCTGATGTTTCTGAAAGCAAATCTAGTTTCATTATATCATTAACAGTCGATTTATGAAATCTTGGAGTCTGCACTGCCTTCTTACCATTATTTAAATTGTTTATATTTTCACTGCCTATCTTTTCCTGATTTTTTTGACTTGTTGGCATTTTGAGTGCTTCTGCATATGATTGTAAATTATACTTATCTTCACTCGTGGCAATCATGGTGTTCACCATGCTTCATTTGTCTATAGATTAACAACCAAAAATCATCTGCAGAAAGGTTTGAATTCTATATAAAAATGGATCATTTTTGTTCAACTCACTATTATTAATAATACTGTTTGGTTTCTGGATTAATCCACTGGCTTGTTTAGGGCAAAAACTAAAGTGAAATTTCACCGTAAATTTTGCTCTAATTGTTAATTAGCGCATATATATTTTATTTTTTATTGTTGATGTTTAATATTTATTTGCATTTTTTTTTTCAATTTTATTACTTTGTATAGCATATTTAAGTAGTCTGTGTTAAACAAGATTATTATAGTAGCCATTGTATCAATTTGATAAATTGATAATAAATTTTATTATAAACAAAAGTGAAAATAATATTTTTGGAAACTTAGATTGACAAAAGAAAAGTGTTATATTATTTCAATAAATCTTATACTTTCTGCATTTTATCAGATCTATTAATTTTAACCATTAAAAAAATATTAATAATTTATTTTGCTTTAGTTACATTCTTCTTTTTTTAAATATATTCTTTTTCTATGTATCCAATATTTATTTGTGCACGCAATCATTGAACCCATAATCCATGTTCGAAGACTGAGATTAATGCTTTAAGAAAAATGTGTACAAAGGAATATTGTATTGAAGTATTTGTAATATTGTAGTAAAAGTGTTAATCTAGAAGTTTTATATTGTGTTACATTACCAAGTGAATTATATCACCCTGAAAATAAGTTGAGCCTTATTTTATTCAAAGTTGTTGAAAAGGTCTTATAAATTTTCATGTATAGGTATTAACTAATCATATAGTATTTAATTTTTTAAAAAAAAAAAACAATTTTTTTTTAACTTCATATTCCAAAACATTTGTTGCATAAAATTTGGAACTATATTTGAAACCTGAAGATAAGATCTGGTCATTATCATTAAATGTTGCCATATTTCTGCGACATGAAATTTTTATACTTGATTGTAGTTATATATATTGTGACAGTCAGTCTTAAATGACTGGCACAAAGATGGCTGCAAGCATACTTGCAGCCAAAATAAGCATATATAAAAATATAAAAGGTTGGTCTGTGCAAGTATATTTTCACTTCGTTTGCGCACGTAATATATTTTAAATTAAAAAAGAAGATAAATGGTGACGATACATTTTAAATGTACAATTATATACATTTAAAGTGAAATGCATAGTTTTTTTTTTCTGTTTTACAAATGTGTCATTTTTGATATGGTGGAGGGGATATAAAATTATACTGGGAAACTTAAATGTAAATAACCCAGCAACTAAATATGTTTTCTTTTTAAATTATAATTCTGATGTATATTTTTATTTTTGGATTACGTATTGAAAATAAATTTATGTACAAAATTTTGAAAATAATGTTAACCTTGTTACAACACGTAATCTTCACAAAATTTTTGTTTTCTTTGTTAGAATATAGTTTTAATGATTGCAGGCAAGTCAGTGACTTCTCTCTTTTGTTATAATATTTTTAGAGAAAATTGTGAAAGCATATGAATAATCATTTGGCTTGACACCTGCAAATTAAAAATTAATTAAAGAATGGGATAGGAATGTGAATCACTAATGGTCTAAAAGGAAATTCTTAAACAGATTTAAAAAAAAAAAGATAAGAAAAGTTTTGATAAAACAATGTAGTTTAATTAAACTAATTAAAAATCTAAAAAAGCAATAGTTTGTAGAGGGAGACCCTGTAATGGGGAGATATGTGGGTGCTGATCAAGTAATATAGGGGCATTCAATTCAGATATTCTTCAGTTCAGTTGACGGCAAGGACTTGAGTTCGATATATTGAATTCAGGATGGCAGCCAGTTCAATGCGTGCAGTTAAAACCAATTGACTTATTTTCGATTGATGATTGATTCAAGCATTCATTTATGCAGAGATTGTTTTTTTTAACTTCATTTGAAGCGACTTAGATGTTTGATTTTGTTTTTCAAAGAATGAATAATTGATAGTAAAAATTCAAAGTTATTGCAAGCTGTAATCATGTCCAATCTGAAGAAATAAAGGCTGCAAATAGAAATATAGAAAGGAATCGGGAATGTGACCAGGAAAAGCCAGCTGAAAGAAAGAAATTCGATGGAAAGATATCACAAGTTAATTAAAAAATTAATATAATAATCTCAACAAGATATACAATCTTAAATTGAATCCATTTGAAGTAAAAATCAAAGACGTCTAACCAGCCCGAAGAGCCAGAGGACGCCGTTAAAATCAATTAAAACCAAAGCGCAGCCCACCAAAATGGAAAGAATAAAATCAAGACTGAGCAATTATTGCCCAAGCAAACATGGAGTAGAGGACCCAATTCGGTGCATTTGCACTTCTCAAGACCAATGTAGCTACCAAGTTATGTGACTCTGCCCAATCAAAATGTAGCTGTCTCTAACTATTTTTGCCTGCCATCCATAGAAGAGACCCTTTCAGTCACCTACTCATGATTTATGTATCTTCTTCAAAAGTCCTCAGCCCGGAAGAAAACGAAGCCTTCGGGAAGTAAACCCATTTATATTTCTAAATATAATTTTTTTTTTGTTTGATTTAAATATTTCTTACGAATGATTTGTTTTTCTTTTTATTATTATAGCTATAATCAGATAGTGAGGAATTACGTAATCTTTTATATGTATTTGATCAATGATTTTTTATTATTATTAATTCTATACGTGATTCAATAGATATTATTTACCAAAATAAATTTTAGTATATTACGAATGTTATAGATTAAAGATTTAAGGGAGGTAGATTACTCATAAAGTTAGATACACTCAAGTGGTAGGCATTAGCCTGTTCGCCCACTTTAGTCTTATTTTATTACATAAATATCGACTACGTGCAGGATTAGTATACAGTCACTAACTTCTTTTCTTTAAGAAGGTATCGTATAAAAAAACGGGTCATTAAATCTACCTTCCCATCTAGTTGAAAGGCTATGGAGTTCGTGCATTCATTTATAAATAACTATCTTTTTAATCTGCCACATGCAGGATTCAATATGTTATAACTTACCGCAAGTTCATTTCGATTAGTATAAATTTATTCCATCCACTATGTGCAGGATAATAATAATAATAGTAAAAAAATAAGGGAATAAATAGTCAATTAGTTCCTTGTTTGGATGATCCGCTATGTGCATGATCGATTGAGTAACTCTCTTACTTAAATATTATAAATTGCGGTTGAATAATTACATCAAATAATAATGAAATCTTTATTAGATTAAGATAAGAGACAAAGTTGTTTAATGAAACACGTATCTACCATGGATCGCATATATATATATATTGTAATCACATAGAATATTCTATAAAATGCTATAGAGTGTGCAAGCGAAGGTGAAACGCAGACCATCCTATCCCATTTGAGTAAATATTTAAGATTATAAATTGGGGTTTTTGATTAAAATTTCATGGTGTGTTTCGTATTTATATATATATATTTCTGCTGTTATTTCATTTATTTGTAATATTATAATAAAATTAAGGGCTAAATAAATACGGAGATAGAATATTAAAATTTTAACGTTGTGCTGTGTAATTAGTAAATGTTTTATCGTTATCCTCCTTTGTTAGCTAAGCAACAAACCACTTTCCCGAGATAAAGAGTAGATGAGCTAGCCTGGGATTAATCTTTATCGGGACCAAGAGTAATTCGTTAGAATATCTATCTTTCTAGTGATTTATTAAGTAAAGCATCTATATTATTGATTTTATTAAGTCAAAAAGGGACTAACCCTTATCTAAATTATGCAGTCATATCCCTCTGGGGAGGGAGCAATCTTTTCTCAGAGGTGGCGCGTAAAGGTCTTGGAGAACCGGATCTTTCAAAGGTATGAATGTAATAATTTCCTTTAATGATGCAAATCAAGAAAATAATAAATGATGGTATCAAACTGAATAGCTACGATTGTTGCTTAACATGCATTTCATGTTCAATGCGTGTATATGGGGTAGAGTGTTGGACGGACCGGTACAATATATAAATATTAAAAGCATAAAGCTTAACTAGTCAATAAATAATTAAAGTTATGCCAAATCCACAACTCAACCAGACTAGCCAAAACAATAAACTAAAGGACAACCAATAGTTCCACTGCAATAAGATGACTTCTCAAGTGTAAAGAACTACAAAATAACATATTTAAACTAAACATTATCTACAATTCCACTTATCTCATATACCCTTGATATTAAAAGAACTTTTAAATTAGTTATTTGCTTCAGAATCATAAATTTTTAATAATAAAGATTCTTTAATTCTTCATTTCATTTTTCTCAAAGAAGACAACTTTAGCTTTATCGAAATTAATAGTGGGGCCTGTATCTTGTTCATGGAGATATAAAGCAGAACTAAGATATTTATTTCTAACCCTGCTTTTATGTATCTTTATTTTATTTAAGCTCAAACTACTTTGACCTATACATATCTTTTTACAAAAACAAGGGATAATATACACTATTCCAGGAATAGTCTTTCTATCAAAAATTCCCTTTGTATTATTTAATAAATTATTCAAAGTAACACTTCTTTTCCAAGCAATTTTCTTATTTCCAAACGACAATTTAAATGGCAAAGAAATAAAATCATCTTTCTTTAATCTTTACATTATTACAAATATTACTGTTATTAAATAAAATACTTTTAGCAAATTTATCAGAGTAACCAACATTCAAATAATCTTTATAAAATTGAGTTTTCTGAAACAAAGTTATCCCATTAGAATTATTTAATCTCATTTCTATAACAATAATTTCTTAAAGCAGCTATTTTATGAGATATAGATTTATAGTTATCAGTTTTAATTATAGGCCTTAACTCTTAACATAATGGCTACATACCAAACAATTATTCATTACATTTGTAATCACCAATAGATCTAAAAATTTTAATTTAACATAATCTAATCCTCCTCCTTCTATAACATATTTTATAGAAGGATCTAAACAATTAAACTTATTTACCAACTCTTTCAATTTATCATTCTCAACTATAAACAATCATATATATCTAACAAATAACTTTAATTATAAATAATTCTTCTTAATAATAATTTCCTCTTCCAAATAATTAATATAAACTGAACAAATTAAAAGAGAAATAAATAACCTATTATCTACCATTCCTTAATCTTATAAAAATTACCATTATAATTAAAATACATAGAATCCTCCAACAATAAAAGCAAATCTTTAATAACTTTAATCATATTCTTTGATAAAGATACATGTTTAACCAACATAGACAATAACATCAATATTGCTTAATCTAATAACAGATTGATACATATTCTCAATATACAAACTACCAAATACTTTATTTCCATTTTAAAATTATTTATCTTGTCAAATGCCTCAAATAACTGTGTAATGAGCAACATTAACAAATTGTTTAAAAAAATTATTCAATAACCTAGAAATATCCTTCTCAACACTACCTGTAAAGTCAAAAATAAATCTTAAAGAAAAGCCATCTTTGTGAGTCTTAATATTCATAAACATCTTAGTCGATATGAAGTCATTAGGATAACATTTTAAATAATTACTCTATTAAAATTTTTTAAATATACCATTTTTTCCATAATATCTATTAACCTCCTTTTAATTGCATGCCATGATCTTTTTCTAAAACATATATTTACCATTATTTAATTCTTAATCCATTATTTCCCTAAACCCATTTCCTTTCATAATTACAAAGTGACTAGCTTTGGCTTCACAAGAAATGATCACATCATTAGCAATTAACCTATCCTTAAGATGTCTAAACTCAGTGTGATTAACAATAAATTTTTCTTTCCTTTTTAAGCTTGTATTTAAAACCAATTGAATGCCAACTTTTTGCTCATCACTCAAATTATTAGATTCAGTAGATCAAATTGTATCAAAAACTATATTTTTTGAATGGAAGGAGCAAAATTAGAACCATTACCAAGAATTTTTAATTCTTTTTATTTAACTTAATAATAGAAAAATTAATAACCTTATTAATAGAAACAGTACTCTCAACTACCCTATCACTACAATAAACTTTATTTATTTTTCCAAACATCCACTTAATTTTCTTTTATATTTCCTTCAATAGAAATATGACATATTTATTCTAAACTGCCTTCTGATAAAAATTAAAATTGAATAATTAAAATCTTGCCTCTTATCTAAATAATACTTATTCCTTTTATATTCAAAATAAATTTGTAAAACTTAATAATTTTTTTTCAAAAAACTATTCAAAATATACATTTGTAAATGAGATAATGCACATGCGCTTTGTAGATTTTTTAAAACTATAAATATACATTTGTAAATTCAAAACTAAATTCCAATTCTTAAACAACTCTCTATTCTTCTTAAAATTGATTATACAACTCCTAGGAAATACATTAAATTCCCTTTTTAAGAAAATAAATTTACCATCTTAAAGATTCTTTCCTATCACTCAGTCTAGATAACTTTTTAATTCTCCTAATATCTTTGAAAAATCATTAAAAACTAAACTGCACAAACTCATAATAAAGAACAACTATAAATAACAAATAAACATCTAAATGAACTAAAAAAAAACACACACACACCAAAACATACGCAATTTTTCTTTTATATTTAATTTTTTTTTTTATTATTTAAATTTTATTGTATAATAACCTTCTAACCAACAAATAATACAAAAACAAACATATATAAATAAATGAACACAAACATGTACCCTTCCAACAACACTCGTGCAACAGAAACAACAGATATCAATAAATACAAATATATATAAACCTTTACACTATATCAGCAACACTACCTTAAATGCAAAGAATCTCATCAAAATATAAATATTAAAAGCTTAAAGCTAAACTAGTTCATAAATAATCAAAATTACCCCAAATCCACATCTCAACCAGATTATCCAAAAAAGTAAACTTTAAAGCACAATCAATGGTATCAGTGTTACAGACTTCTCAAGAATTGTATGTAAAAATTGTAATTTGTTTGGAAATGAGGAAATTGATTGGAAAAGTATTATTTTGAATAATTTATTAAATAACATAAAAGAAAATTTTTTGATAGAAAGACTTCCTGGAGTAGTGTATATTATCTCTTGTTTTGTAAGAAGGTATATACAGGTCAGAGTAATTTGAGCTTAAATGAAAGAATAAAGGTACATAAAAGTAGGATTAGAAATAAATATCTTAATTCTGCTTTACATATGTATGAAAAAAATATAGGTCACACTAATTTTTGATGAAGTTAAGGTTGCCTTCTTTGAGAGAAATGAAATAAAAAGAATTATAGAATCTTTATATTTAAAAAAATATAATTATGAAGCAATTAACTTATTTAAAAGTTCTTTTAACATTAACGGTGTATGGGAGGTAAGTGGAATTGTGGATAATGTTTAGTTTAAATATGTTATTTTGTAGTTCTTTACACTTGAGAAGTTGGCTTGTAGCAGTGAAACCATTGGTTATGCTTTAGAGTTTATTTTTTGGTTAGTTTGGTTGAGTTGTGGATTTAGGGTAATTTTGATTATTTATTGAATAGTTTAGCTTTAGGTTTTTAATGTTTACATTTTGATGAGATTCTTTGCATTTGAGATAGTGTTGCTGATATAGTGTAAATGTTTATATATATTCTACCCTGTAATCTCGTGCATCCTCACTTCCAGATAATATATGATATAAAATAAAACGGGTTCTATCCCAGTTAATAATTAATAACTAAAATATTCAGCATTAAAATTAAAATATTTCACTAGCTCAAATTTAAAAATACGAATAAAGTTCAGTTTATAAAAATAAATTAAATAAATATTTAATATTTTCATGAGACTTGAAGTGAAAATACAGGTGACAAGATAGATTACATTGAGCCAATATCCCACAGGATACTACCTCAATGGCATAAGAACACTATCCCCCCTTATTACTATTTCAAATAACAAACTCGTAGTATTCTTACGACTTTAATAATTTCTACTCACTAAGATTAAACTAATAATTAAATCTTAATCTTCTATTTAATAATAATCTAGCTCAAATAAAATAATCTCAGGTTCATAAAGTTTATTCTAAGTTAATTTAAAAATTACGGTAGTAAAATATGAGAAGGGATTTTATGTCATAATCTACTACACTGAAACTAATAATAATAAATAACAGTAATCATATTCTTCCTTGTTTAACTAATTCTTTATATCTTTTCTTTTTACTATAATTTTATTACCATAATAAACTAATGAAATAATATAATATGATCTTATATCTTCATGTAATGATATAATAAATATGTGGTAGCATTTTAATAATCTGACAAACAAAATATGTGTGGCAACTGATAGCATATAATTTAATATAATATTGTGATAACTGATTTATGACCAATAAAATAATGTAAGATTATGATTATTTAATTATAATGAATACCAATAAAATATTTTAAATTCTTAAAATAATTCTCTATTTATCTTTTGTGCAAAATTATATATTTGTTTAGATTATTATGCATATATCGTGATTTCATGCAGCGATGTGGAGAAATAAATAACTTGGACACAAAATTTTTTAAATAACAAAATTTAACAAAGTTTATTACTAACAACAAATAAATAAACAATTTATTTACACTATTTACAGTGGATATCTTTAACTTTTTTACTTTACAGTTTGATCTACCGGGTTATAAAAAAAATAATTTATATTTTAGTTATATATCTTTATTTAGATTTAGGACAAAATTTAAAAAAAATGTTACTATTGGTTTCTCATTATGGTTAACTTATTACAAATATATTTATCTACTTTATTAGCAACAGCATTTTATCCTTAATATTATTAAACTATCTTATTTTAAAAAATTCATACTTAGAAAAACATTCTATAGAAAACAAAAATTTATAATGAGTATGGATTTCTCAAATATTAAAAAAAAATTTTCATCTTGCAAAGTCAAAGATGTTACACAAAATATTATCCAAAATTCAGTACTAGATTTTAGTATTTATCACACAATGTTTACTAATCATAATATATTCTTCTTTAAGCCTTACTTTAGCATGATATAAGTGTAATCATCAATATATTTCTGTTAATCAATAAACAAAAAATATACTATGCATATTGTTTACATAATTTACTTTGTACTATTGTATTTTAAAAAATATGCAATACTTATTTTCTCTTAAAAAAAATACTAAAGCATTTAAAATTATTATCACTTTAAAGAAAATATCTTTGTTTAGATACTTTATTTTAAAAAAGTTTATATTTCATTTCCGAAATAAAATTCAAAATATATTCTATGATTCTTTTCTTTCCTTAGGATACTTTGGATCTTCAATTTTAAGTTATAAAGTCCTATTCCTTCTAAGCAAATAAACCAATCTTATACAAAACGATAGCATAACCTAAGCTCTAAATTATTTATCATTTCTCTTAAACATATCTTACTGAACGATGCAGTTACATGAAATAAAGATAGCGAAAACAGATGCATAGGATTAAGGAAGAAAGCTAGAGTATTACTCTCAACATATCTCAAAATCATGGCACAGTGCGAAGAGGTATGACATTTACCTGCCCAATATCCTCTAGTACAGGGGCAATGTTAAAGCTATTTCTTCAGCTTTATTAGAACATCAAATATTTAAAGAAATATAAACACTGTCCAAATAAAATGTGTATCAGTCATAAGGCTTTGTTAACTATGCTGATATTCACATAAAGACTAAATATTATTTCCATTCCTTATAACATCCTATTTCTTAAAACATCATCTTGGTTTCCTGTTCACTAAGTACTACCAAGCCACTATCTCAACATTATTTCTCAAGATTTTTCTATATCTTACATCGATAAATAACTATCTGCATTTACAAAAACAATAAATAAAATTCATTAATAGTTAAACAATCTTACGATTCCATAAGAAAAGTCTGCTTACTTCATTATTCTATATGTCTAATCATATACAATCTACTTAGACAAGATTTGAATATCCCATAACATGAAAATTTTAAAAGAATCACATAATTATTTGTTATGTTGGATTATATCACTAATAAAAAAAAATAATCGTCGTATGCATATTTCCAAATCAATCCTATCTCATAATGTTTTTTAAAATGTTGTATGAAATGCGGTACATATAAGTAAAAAAACTTTTACACTTCATTCTTCCAATTTATGGATGATCTAAAGAAAACAAAAAAAATATACATTATAAATTATCAATAGTTATTATTATTACCAATAACCTTTATCTAGTCATCGTGTTCAGTAGGCTTCCTTTATCCACTTGAGCATTGCAGATATAAAAAAAAAAAAATTCACACCCATACACTTTATATTAAAATATTTTTAGCTAAATTATTAGATTGTTATATTATAAAATTTTAATATTAATAAATTAATGTTTTTATGTTTTTCCTAATCTTATAAAAAAATTTAGATTTAAACTAGGTTAACAAAATAAAAGGAATCAAAACTATAATTACATATTTTCTTGACGATAGTTCCTGATAAGTCCAAAATGCTTATTATTTTCTCTAGAGTTTTTTAAAAATGTTCTCCAAGTGCGTTAAAGTTTAAAATAAAAATAATTATTAATCCATTTAGTAAAATTTATAGAAAATAATCCTTGGTTTTAGTATTTAGGACGATAATTATTAAATCATAATGTTAATTAATCCCGTGAAGCTTCTTAATCTTCTCTACCAATATTCTCTGCATATCCGATGCATCAATCCATCTAATTTAACTTTTAAAATATTCGATAAACTTTTAAGTACTATTTGTATTTCCATGGTTCCATCTTTTATTCAACTATGTGTTCACTTTTTATATATATGTTTCCTTCTTGATACATTTAAACTTTCATTTGGTATTTTTTATAAATCTCTTTTAAAATAATAAAAAAAAAAACCAAGTACTTTTGAACAAATCTTTTCTAAATACATTTTAAATAATTCAAAGAACGGATATTTTAATATCAAAAACGCTTCTGTAACATATTTTCCTGGGTTCTTTCTTTAATTCTTGAAAATATTTTTAAAAATGTTACCTTCAGAAAGGATATAACATTTTACTCCTTTGAATATCATATTATATAAACGATTCATAAGATATATTTGTCTTATTACTACTTTTAAAAATAAATCTTGGATAAGCTTATAAATAATACGTTTCAATACATTTTTTAGACTCCGTATAATGTCCGAGCTGTGGTTTTTTTATGTACCAAAACAGTTCTCCGGTGAAATATTAATAAAGCTGTATCAATAAATATTTCAAATATTTTTTCAGCATTACAACTTATATCCATTTTATTTCGTAGTATATCCATCCTTTATTGTGAAGTTTAGATTAAACTTTTAGATAAAATAATCCTGGCAAGTAACTTTTAAAAATTAGAAAATCATTTTCATGAAGTTCCCAAATATATTATTTTTTTAAACTTTCTTTTGCAAAACACTTTAAAAATTATCAATTAGTTTTTTGCAAATAAAACGATAAGAAAGTACTAAAAAAAAAATTGACTAAAATAAAAAATTTTAAAATACTATCTTTTTGATAGTTATAATTTACCTTTCTCCGGTTTCAATACATTATTAATCTCCCCCGATAACTTAGTTACGATGATATTTATAGTCTGTAAGAATACCTATTCCTATTGGTTAATTCTTACTTTAGCTTGAGAACAAATTTACATATTTTTAGTTTATAGTAGAATTGAATTTCAAAATTAGAAATTATGACGTAATAAAATTTGAAAATATTATTTAAAATATTACTTTTAAATAAATTATTATTTTATTAAAACTATTTAAACATTTAAAATAACTTTTAAAACAATTTTAATAACTCACTCCATTTATCTATTTTTATTTAAACAAAATTTTTTTTTTTTATTAACTGTATTCATCTTTATTACATCATTTAAGCATGTTATACGATAGTTAACTTAATGTCTATTATTATTTTATGCTAGGTGACAATTCCATCCAATTCTATAATATAACTTTTAAAATATTTTAAACTTCGTTACTTCTAATACAAACAAGCATGTGTGTGAAAGTATTAGTATACAAGTCACATGATTAATAACTTTGACAGACGATTTTCAATCTATTTCTCTGCCTAGATTTATATAATTGATACACTTATTATATTATATAAAATAATTATAAAATTTGGAAGAACAATTTAGAAAATATAAAATTAAATACATTTCTCACCATCATAAAGTTTATTTTTAAAATGTACGATATTAATTTTTGCTTATTAAATGTGATTATAAATTTAAATATAGCATTTATTAAATTATACGTTTTGAACTATTAAAATCGAACTTATTAAATATACATTTAATTATTTATAGCTGTGTTATTTAATATGGCCAGCTTTTACAACCATATGAAACAATATTTTAAACTTTACTTAACTATTTTTTAAATGATTTTATATACTACGTATTCTCTTTAGCTTCAAATTGTACTTTAAAGATATAATTGACTTAATATAATTAATGTATTAAAAGAACATATTCTAAAATTTAAAATTTTTAATAATTGACTGTTATAAACTATTACTGACCTATAGAAAAGGGCACAATATATATATATAGTGATTTTGTTGCATGAGTGTTGTTGAAAAGATATATGTTTGTGTTTATTTATCTATATATATATGTTTATTTTATTTTGTAATATTTGTTGGTTAGAAAAGGTTGTTGTACAATAAAATTAAAATATGAAAGAAAAAAAAATGCGTATGTTTTGTTGTGGTTTTTTTTTTTTTTTTTTGAGTTAATTTAGATGTGCATTTGTTATTTGTAATTGTTTTTTTATTTATGGGTTTGTGGGGTTTAATTTTTAATAATTTTTCATTGAATGATATTAGGAGGATTAAAAAGTTATCTAGATTGAATGATAGTATAGAATCTTTAAGATGGCAAATTTATTTTTTTAAAAAAATGTAGGTAAGTTAATTCTTTTCCTAGGAGTTGAATGATTAATTTTAAAAAGAATAGAAAGTTGTTTAAGAATCAGAATTTAGTTTTGTATTTACAAATGTATATTTTGAATAGTTATTTGAAAGAAAATTTTATGAAGTTTTACAAATTTATTTATGACTATAAAAGGAATAGGTATTATTTAGGGTACTTACGTATAATTTGCCTGATGACGTATTACCCTGAAGGCATACCGGTCTAATGTTGCGATTTTTAAGATAACGTCTCCAAGTGATCTGCAGACACATCTACTCGATAAGATGTGTCCGCATATCACGTGAACACGTCACGTTAAAAAGTGCAACATTAAGTCGGTATGCCTTCAGGGCAATACGTCATCGGTTGACCATGTGATAAAAAACAAAAGGAATGTCACGTGATGCACACCGACTGAACACCATCATGTTTCTTGGTCCTGAAAAAAAAATACAAAAAAAAAAAAATTAGTGAAAATTTAATACTGTGAATACAAAATATAGTACCCACAAAATTATTTAAAATGTACATGCATGAAAACTATTCAAAAATCTTAAAAATGTGGCCAATTATAACAGCGCGTAGCGCTGTAGTTGTTGGGGGGGGGCCCTGGGTGTTTTTGACAAGGCGGTCTAAATCCTATTATAGGTAGGGAATGGTTCGATGCTTTGGGAATAGAGATATGTGTAATAAATAAAGTTGCTATTGAGCAAGAAATGAGAAATAAATATTGTGAATTATTTAAAAGTGATGAGGGAAAAATTATTACGACGCCTATAAACCTAGAGCTACAAGGTGGCGCGACCCCCGTTATCTGCAGACCCAGAAAAGTTCCTTTTGCACTGCAAACTAAGGTAGAACAAGAGTTGATAAATCTGGTTAATAAGGGAGTATTAACGCCAGTCGAGAAAACGGAATGGGCGACTCCAATCGTGGTTATAACTAAACCAAATGGGCAGATTCGCATTTGCAGAGATTATAGGACCACAATAAATAAAAACCTCACTAAAAGTCAGTATCCTGTACCTAATATCAGAGAAATACTGGCAAATATGCAAAAGGCAACTCACTATGCTAAAATTGATTTAAAGGCCGCATTTCACCAGATACCAGTTTCTGAACGCACATCAGAATTGCTAACTATTACAACACATAAGGGATTGTTTAAGTATAATAGATTGCCTTATGGAATTACTGTTGCACCAAATATTTTTCAGGCCAAAATGGACATGCTGTTCCAGCAATTGGATGGTGTAACACCGTATTTTGATGACATTTTGGTCGTGGCCAATTCAGAAGAGGAATTACGTGAACGAGTTTTAAAAGTTTGCGACAAGTTATGTAGTTTCGGAGCTAAAATAAATGCAGACAAATGTATCTGGATGGCAACTGAATTAAAATTCCTGGGACACATAATCTCAAAAAAGGGAAAAAGACCCGACCCCCAAAAAATTGCAGCCATAAAGGAAGCACGAAGACCCAGAAATGTTAAAGAACTTCAAGCTTTCTTAGGACTTCTTAATTATTTTGAAGTTTTTCTTAAGGGGAAAGCTCACATAGCAAAACCGCTATATAATTTATTACAAAAGAACCAAAAATGGATTTGGGATCAAACCCAAGAAAAAGCTTTTTGTGACACTAAAGAATTATTAACGTCAAACAGCTTATTAGTACATTACGACAGTAGCCTCGAATTGATATTGACAACAGATGCATCCGAAGTTGGAGTAGGGGCAGTCTTAAGCCATACAGTAGCTGATGAGCGAGCGACCAATCGTCTACGCTTCAAGAACATTAACAAAAGCTGAGCAAAATTATAGTCAACTAGATAAAGAGGCGTTGGCTATCATATTTGCAATAAAAAAGTTTCACCAATATTTGTATGGTCGGCAGTTTAAAATCTCTACCGATCATAAACCGCTGTTGGGATTATTAGCAAAAAATAAAACTGCACCTGATCATCTAAGCCCTAAAATGTTACGTTGGGTTAATCTGTTGTCAGGCTATGATTTTGATCTAAATTTCAAAAAAGGAAAGATCATTAAACACGCAGACGCACTGTCAAGAATGCCCATTAAAGCTGAACTACAAAAAGACGACCAAACTATTAACTATATCGATAATTGGAACAACGAATTAATAACCAGTGAAAAGGTAGCTAATTAGACTAAAGCTGACAATGGATTTAAACACTTAAGTAAATGGATCAGCAAAGGCTGGCTACAAAGTCGGCCCGAGAGACTACATAAAACTTTATGGGACATAAGACAAAGATTGTCCATAAACAAGGGATGTATTTTAATGGATGATAGAGTGTTGATACCGAGCAGTGGGCGGAATAAGATTCTTCACTTAATTCATCAAGGTCATCCTGGGATAGTGCGGGCCAAAGCTCTGGCTCGTAGTTACATATGGTGGCCCGCAATAAATATTGATATAGAGAAATATGTGAAAGTTGCCAAGTAAATGCAAATATGCATGAGAAAAAATATGCTGCTTGGCTGGCAGCTGAAAGAGCATGGAGCCGTATTCATGTTGACCACGCTGGACCGTTTCACGGCTATATATTTTTGGTAGTGATCGACGCTTATTCAAAGTGGACGGAATATAGAGTAGTGAAAAACACCAGTACCGAAGAAACAATCGCAAAACTGAAGGAGATTTTTGCTTTTCATGGGATTCCTGAAACAATTGCGTCTGACAATGGTACCAGTTTCACATCCACTAAATTTGAAGAATTTCTCACAGAATGGGGAATTAAACACTTAGCCACGCCCCACCCGAGTCCAATGGTATTGCAGAAAAGGCAGTACAAACTTTGAAGCAAACGTTACGGAAGGAACGCAAATATACAAGACACCTTACAATCTGCCTTATTATATCAACATAGTACTCCGTATGCTACAGGCAAATCTCCTTCAAAATTAATTTTTGAACTGGAAACTACGCGAAACTATCGTTAATCCGCCCATAGCAAAACTTTACACATTAAAGCAACACTGGAGATACTATTTACTCCAAAGGAGAAAAAGTCTGGGTTAGAGACGTCATCAGGAAACACTGGGTGAAGGCCTTCGTAAAAGAAATACTGTCAAAACAAATAATACTTGTAGAGACAGAAACTGGAAAAACAGCGCACATATAAATCATGTGAGACGTCGGAAGAATTGGTGCAAACGGGAGGAGTTAAAAGACTTCCGAGAAAAAAAAGTCTAAAGACTACAAGAAAATAGAAAAATAAAAAAATTAAAAATAAAGTGGTGGAGGGGTATATAAATGTATAATAATGTTTTGTTAAAAGAAAATTATTCGTATATAATAATTAATGTTTTATTAAAATAAGTTTTATTAAAAGAAACAGACAGGAATTTTGTAATTAAATTTGGTACGCTATTAAAGATAAGCTTCAGATCAGAAACTAATTAAGCAGCTAGATTAAAAGTGCTGATTACTAAAAGTAGACAATAGCTGAAAATTAATTGGTTTCTGAAACATTTCTTAACAAGAAAAAAGAAGGAACAAAAAACAACTAAGCAGCACTTGTAGCGGAGAACTCATTGAATGCACACGAAGGTCAAGAGTTTTAACTTAGCAACGGAACAAACCCAGTGAATTCCACCACTGAAGGTTAAAAAGTGGACCTAGGAACTTTGCAGGCCTCACCGGTCTATATTATGTTTTTTTGTATGCCTTCATGGCCAGCGTTCGTAAGTTAAACTTAATTGTCTTATAACTATATATATATGTACTATTATTTATCCGACTGTTAATTCTATTAAACTATTTGTATAATCATTGGTTTCTGCTGTCTATTTACCTGATGGTTAAGCCGAGTGAGTGGCTGTACACAGCAGTATATATAAGTCAGAGTAGTTTGAGCTTAGATGAAATAATAAAGGTACATAAAAGTAGGCTTAGAAATTAATATCGTAGTTCTGCTTTATATATCTATGAAAAAGATACAGGCCAGACTATTAATTTTGATGAAGCTAAGGGTGTCTTCTTTGAGAAAAATGAAATAAAAAGAATTAAAGAATCTTTATTATTAAAAATTTATGATTCTGAAGCAGTTAACTTATTTAAAAGTTCTTTTAATATTAAGGGCGTATGGGAGGTAAGTGTAATTGTTAGTAATGTTTAATTTAAATATGTTGGTATTTTATAGTTCTTTACACTTGAGAAGTCTGCTTGTAGCAACAAAACCATTGGTTGTGCTTTAGAGTTGTTGTTTTTTTTGGCTAGTCTGTTTAAGTTGTGGATTTGGAGTAATTTTGATTATATATATATATTTGTAAAGGTAAAGGCTACTAATCATTTGTCTTTTCCTTTTCACCTTTTTGGTTTCATATTATCTTTATTTTCCTCATTTTATCTGCTGTTCTATACTGGAACTATCCTCATAAGTATATATATATATATTATAATGATGTGATGAAATCTCACAATCCTATCTGCCATGCCAGAGCGCCATTAAGCTATTCAAACCTAGAAAGATTTATAAAAGCGGGGAATACATAGGGTAAGGTTACTCTTTTATCAAACCAAAAGCCTCAGTTGCTAATTCATGGAGAATCTGAGCTTTAAAATTATAATCTAACATTGCCAATTTAAGAATTTCTAATTCTTGATTTTAAAAATTTTATTAATAAAAATATATAAAAATAAGTTACTGCCAAAAATTAATTAAACAAAAACATTTTTATTGTTATGCACACATACAATAATACAAATTTCTGGAAACTGAATTAACTACTGAATAAATTTAATTTAAGTGATGTGAACAGATGGGTATATTCAATAGGTTTTAACACAATTTTAATGTTTTGTTAAGCTTACATACACTACATAAAGTACACATTTAACTAAATTGACTCTTAACTCCAAGCTAAAAGTTCACATCCAAACCAATGCTAGAATTACTGATATACCAATGTGATCAATGCAAAGTGGGGATGTCAACATAAACAAATCATGCTGACAGGAATTTTCATCTGCAGCAGGATACCATTAGAGAAATAATGATCCTCATCCAATACAGGAATGTGCTTCTGTCTGGTGAGATAATCATTTGGAAATATATATAAAAGACATGCTCTATAAATGGGGGATAGCTGTCTTTGCCAATTTACTATCCCAACCAGATCATAAGGAGATCAATGGCATAGGAAATATGTCTACGACCAGTGACAGTGCATTGGCTAATATTTTTTGGGCCATGTATTCAAGTGGGTTCTATGCCCTGTATGCTAACGTTGCACAAGGGAATGCCTCCATCAGCACTGATTCAACTACGAAACAAATAGCCCAAACTTAACCCACCTAAACTAACATAATCTTATGAGTCTATGCAGCCATTTGTCTATTTTTAAATTTATTAATTTAAATAAAATTACCTAGAATGAAAATGATAGTAGCAAACATATAAAAAATATATATAATATTTTACATTTTTACTTAAATAAAAGACTTTTTAGGAGTTAGGTAAAGTTTAATATTTAAAAAGTTCTTATTTTAGATAATTAAAATTCATATCTTATTTAAGATAAAAGTTCATACTTTCTGTGGCATCAAATTATTGGATGCTATCTTTGCAGTCCTTGATGCATCACACAACTTCATTCGAATGTCCTTCCATCTCATATTAATATTGTTCTCGGGAAGACAAGTCCATCATTTGCCTCTTTCCGGAATCACTCTTAAGGCGACCTCAGCTGATGCAGATAAGGGAAACAAAAATTTATTGCATGGCCCCTACATTTTGGAGGTCCCCAATACACGTATACATATGTTTAAATAATCACATAATCAGCAACTGCAATCAAAAACTCCACACCCGCAAAAGTTTTCTTTTTTCTTTTTATATCTTTTTTTATTGCTTATCAAATTCCAGAATCAATCTTACCTGACTTGGCGATGATGCTTTTCTCTGTGGACTGTGTGTTCATTCACATTCTTATTGGCCAGTTTACTCTAGAGCGGGAACACCAAATTTTATTACTAATAATTTTTTTTATTGATCTCCTATCTGACTTACAATCAGTTAAATGCCCAAGGACCTGTTTAATATTATATCTTTACATTTAAATAGAAAATCATTTTCATTCTACTAAGATTTAAAAATAACTTTAACAGAAAATAATTAACAGTTTTTATTATTTTCTTTTACATTCCTTTAAAAATAATCTTTTATCTTCAGATTTTTTAACTTTAACTTTCTTTTAAGTAATTATTTAATTAGTTGGCCATCTGTGCACATTATATATATATTGGTTTAAATAAAATTTTTATTAATTTTTTTATATTTCCATTTGAGGGTGATTTTATCTATCGATTTCCCCCCCTTTTATTTGAAAGTGATGTAATGGCTTATATGTATACTGTTACTATATATATATATATGATCACTAGATGGAGCTTACCAATCAGCTCCAAACATGCATTGTTTATATAAATGCCAAAAGATATAGAATTCAAATTCTCGATATCATTGTCACCCACCTCCAGACCAGCTGGTTTCGAGCTTATTGGTTAACGTCAGTGAAGGGCTGGGAGACTAGAAATTAGACCTAAAATACCAACTCTAAAGTCAGCACTTATTAAACACGTTTCTATCAATTTGAAAGCATGAATTTATTAGACATATAAATGTCTTCAAACTCAGCCTAACAAATCAGATAGCTATATTGGTCTGAATCAGCTCAGTTTCACCATATAATAAAAGCCTCTGCAATATATAGCATTGCAAAAACATTCAAAGGTACATTTATGATATCAAAACAAGTTATAAATTTTGTAACTTGCCTTTAAGCTGATTGTTAAGCTCCATCTAGTGATCATAAAATGCAAGCTTAAAGGCAAGTTCCAAAATTTATAACTTGTTTTGATTATCATAAATGTACCTTTGAAGGTTTTTGCAATGCTATATATTGCAGAGGCTTTTACCATATGGTGAAACTGAACTGATTTCAGACCCATATAGCTATCTGATTTGTTAGGCTGAGTTTGAAGACCTTTACATGTCTAATAAATTCATGCTTTCAAATTGATAGAAACTTGTTTGATAAGTGCTGACTTTAGAGTTGGTATTTTAGGTCTAATCTCTAGTCTCCCAGCCCTTCACTGACATGAGCCAATAAGCTCGAAACCAGCTGGTCTGGAGGTGGGTGACAATGATAGAGATTTTGAATTCTATCTCTTTCGGCATTTATGTAAACAAAGCTTGTTTGGAGCTGATTTGTAAGCTCCATCTAGTGGTCATAAAATGCAAGCTTAAAGGCAAGTTACGAAATTTATAACTTGTTTTGATTATCATATATATATATTTAGCTTCATCAGTCCTTGAGCTGTTATTTTAGTACATTAATTATTGATAAATCTTGGTCTTCTTGTAATAGTTCCCTACATGATTTTTTTAAATTTAAAGCATCATACAATACTTTTTGCTCTCCATTCTTTTCCTTGGATTAAATGAAAATCTTAGCAATACTATTGTAAAGAATTATGTTTTATCATGGACAATTCTAAGCACATTGCTTTTGAGCTTTTAATTCTTTGGAAGCACTTCTGTTCATATTTGTGTACTTCATAGTTTGCATCCATTATCCTAATTTAGTACACTTTATTATTATTATTATTATTGCAGATTAATTTTTATTTTATTAAATAAAGGAAGATAATTAATTTGAAGTTGTACTAACTTTACTAAGATATGTGAAGTACTGAAAAGTAAAAGTTTTTTTTTTTTTCTGTGCAAGAAATACAAGTGATAGTGATTGTGAAAGTGTTCTAGCCTTTCAAAAATTGTTTCTTTGATTTGAAGCATAAAATTTGCACAAAGCAGTTTTTTCTAAGTAACATTTTGAAATGTTCTTTAGGTTATAAAATTTTTGAACCATTATATTATTATTTATGAAATTAGCTAAATTAAAATTAAGATTGTTATGAAAATAAATCTGTAAAAAATTTACAATCAACAGATATAATTTTTATATAAGTAATTACTGTGATATTGAAATTATATAGGTGTGTGTTACTGGAGAAGTGATGTTTTGGGCAAAGTATAAAATTTCATTTTTATTTTTTACATATGTTCCCTAGATATTGTATAGAATACCCAGGCATTATAAAGAATGACAAATAGTTTTTCAGCAAAGTATGAAAAAGACTCATTGAAATGATTCGTATGAAAATTTAAAAAATACAAAATATCAGATATTTTATATAAAGAGAAAATATTAGTTCTGAATTATTTGTTGCTACACGGTAGACTGTAATGGCATTATGATTTGCACATAACTGCCTTTTTTTTTATACAAATATACTTTAAAGAATATTGCATAATATCACTACAATGTTTTTGACTCATTCTTCACTGTTTTTTTTTTTATTTGAATTTTGATGAGTTTAGCAAAAATGAAATTAATTGTAAAAGAGAAAGTGTTTAATGAGGCAAAATACGACACACACACCATCCTTTATCACCAATTTCAATATCTATGATTTTAGTTATCCATGATTGGAAAAAAATATTAAATAAAATATTAAAAAATAACAATTACAACTTTAAAAAAAAATGTAATAAAAATTGTTTACTTTCTAATTTTTTTGTTCATTAAGAAAACTATTAGAACCATTTCAACTCCTAGAGAAAAATAATAATAAAAAAATGAAAGAATAAATGTTATTGCTGGTAGTATTTTATACTTTGCTAATTTTCCTTTTGGCATTTTATAGATTGCCTAGGAAATGTGTGAAAATCTAAATGTTTCATATTTGAACAGATTCTCTATAATACCAGTTTTCACCTTTGATGGTAACATATACTCATTGTAAAAAAGTTTAGCAATGTTTTAAATTATAAAATATGAATTATAAAGGTAACAATTAAGTTGCAGTTTACATAGAATTTCAGTGCATAATAACAATTAAATTGTCCTTATTTATCATATTAAATATTTTTCTCAGCATTGTGGTTTTTTTCATAAATATTTTTGTTTTCCATTTATCTGAAAAACTGGATTGAGAATTCAATTCACATATATATATGTATGGGTTTTATCCTTTAAAACTCATAGATCTGTAATATAAGAAATTTATGAGCATTAAAAAAATTATTTCTTGTAAAAAAAAATATTGTCATTTATAGACCTGGAGAAGAATGTTAATCATATAAATTGTTGGAGAGAAAATATATAATAAAAAAAAAAGATAACTGACAACACTAAAGTATGGAATTGACATTTTTAAAATAAGATTTTTTGCATATAGTTGATATTACTAAATAATTTTATTGAATTTGGTTATTCTAAAAATGTAGTAAATTTTTTTTTTTTTAAAAAAAAAACATTATCTAACTTTACATATTCTATTAATTAAGCAAAAATATTTTCTTGAGTTTTCCATAACAGTGATTTAAAATATGGTATTTCCATTTCAAATTTACAATATATTTTATAAATTTATAGGATAAAAAAACATGGAAAAAAAGAAAGGAAAAAACGTGAAGCTGGAACAAGTAAAGAAGATGAAGATAGTATAACAGAATCTTCAGATGTAGAAGTAAGTTATATATATATATATATATATTGTAATATCCGCTCTCTATTAGGGTTTTTTATGAGTTAACTAACCAAACTGTGTGACCAAATTACGTCCTATCTATTAAATTTGTTTTTCAGACAATTCAGTAAGATTTAATGAACGCAATTATTTTTCCTGATCACACAAACTCTTTTAACTAATGTAACTACTAAAATAATGGGATCATGTAAGCCAGCTTTTAATTTATTTGAAAGGGATTCTGTATTGGAATCCACTGGCTAAACCCCGTTTATTTATTTAGTTACGTCGAAATTATCTGAAAACTCCGGAAGATTGAGTTTTGGTACAGCGTTGGCAAAGATAAATTATATTTTCAAATCTTAATAATTAACATTAATAAATTTATTAATAATCATTAATAACGTACAATGAATAGGGGTATTAGAAATAAATATTTTTATTTTAACAAATTAAAATATGAAAAAAAAAAACACATTATGAATTAATTACTTGGAAAGACGACACACACACTAATCCAGATATGAATCAATAAAAAACAACTGTTCAACAATTATATTTTCTAGATAAACAAGAGTCACTTGAAGAATAAAATTTTAAAGTCTTAATCGGGATTATTTTGATATTATTTTTTAGAATTGTTTGCAAACTTTGTCACAATCTGGAAAAGTTACTCTTAACTTACCGGTAAGTTGGTGTAGGTTTTGGGGATCCCGAGCTCATAAGAGTTGGTTCTCGGGCCGGCGTCTTCCATTATTGTTCCATTCTATAGCTGGAGAAAAGGCATGTTTGTAGTGACCCTTTCATTGCAAAAAGCAATCTTCACAAGGCCCGTTTCCATGCTTGCGTGACAGCTTGGTACTGCAAGTGGCGTACCTGTGCAGAAGTATATTACTGCTACAGGTTATGCTCGCAGAAACCCCAACTCTAAGACATGGAACCAGAAGGTAAAGAAAGACCTAGATCGAAGTTGTCCTCTTCTTTTTATACCTTGATCCATTTTTGAAACTTCTGTGCATATCTTTTGATGTCAAAAATATCCATTGATAATCTTGCACATTCTTTATCAAATTTACGTTACAAAGTCTATATTTTTTTAATATAATTCTGCCATCTTTAATTATCTAAAAAGATTTTTTTAATTGTAATCTTTTTATTTGTGGAATTCTTTTAATTTTCTAATTGTAATCTTTTTACTTTTGGAATTCTTTTAATTTATCTGGATTAGTAATCTGCATGCCATTTATTTTTTCCAATTTTAACTTTTATTTTTAACTACATAAAAAAAATGTGGATGAAAATTTTAACTTTCATTGTACGTTTAAAAAAAAATTATACTAATCAAAAAAAAATTTAATTTCGTCTTTTTAATGAGATCGCCAAATTTACTTTTTTTTCAGCTTTTACCCTTATGCCAATATATTTGTACCATATATAAATAAACGGTACAATATATTAATAATTTTCTTTCACTTAAGATAATATATATTGTTTATTTTATTTTTTTATTAACAAATGAGTTAAATTTTGATTGTGTTATTATTGCAATTATACAATACTGTACAATTTATAGATTTTTTTAAATGTTTAATTAAATATGATCATCAAAGATTTAAATTAATTAATTGAAATATATTCCTTTTTTTTTTTTTGCATAAAAGTTGATTTTTTAATTTAAAATTTTTATTTATTTATTTAAATATAGTCAGCAGAGCTTAAATTGGTCAATTGAAATGATTTCAATGTGTTTTACAATTTTAAAACATAATAAGAAACAAAAATTATCTAATAATTTGAAAGATTCAGATCTCAAGTAATAATAATTACATGATTAGCAATTAGTGTAAAAGTATTTAAAAAAAAAAAAATCAGATAGTCAACTGTTCAGTCAAGAGACATATTTAAGTACTGAAATGCTAGTTGAGAACAACATATCTATTCATTTGATCAAATATCTTCAGTTGAGAATTGATACTGGAATTTTTAGCTTATAGAATTCACCAATCTACTGTTGTGCTAATGTGTATAGGGCACTTAAAAAGGCAAAACAAATTTTGTCTTGCATTGGTGGTCGAGAGATCAGTGCGACTGCCTTGCACTAGCAGGCAGTTGCCCGGGTTGCGGTTTCGCATCCCGGCCGATGCTATGATACTTAAAAAAAAAAAAAAAAGGTAAAACAAATTTAGAATCTTAGAGTTTTTGATTATAGTCTTATCTTAGATAATCATTTTCCAGTAATAAACTTAAAAAAATATTAACTTTTTCTTAGATATGTTCTTAGAAAAATGAAATATCATGTCATCTTAAAACAATTGTGAATAATACAATTCATAAATTAGAGATCATGATTTTTGGAATTCACATTGTGCTCAGTACAAAAAACTATTTACACGATATTTTCACTATAAGCAATTAGTCACTTTTAGGAGAAAGTTAATAGTGAATTCGATAATCAAATCTAATAATCTTCCTACCTAAATTCAGCACAAACAATTTATCTATGAATTTCTCTTAACATTAAACTTCTATTTTTACCATAGTAGAAAGCAATAGTTTGTTGCAAGTAGGCTAAGCCTGTCTCCTTGCTTATATTTATTACTTGATTCTTGTGACAAGGCTAATCTTACTAATTCAATAATATTTGGAGTCATTTTTCTCCCTAAAAGAATTCTAAACAGCAAGATAAATATGTGCATCTCTGCAAGATTTATTATCTGTCAAAGAATATATAACTGGTTTGTGTACGCATTATGCATAATTCTTCTGCATTTTCTGAAAAATATATATATATATTTATAAAATTGTTTCTATTTTTTGAAATGAAGAGGGCACTAAATATATTTTTCAATATTTGGTCCTCACTTTCATTGAATCCATAAGACTTTGACTGCTTGATAAAATTTGTAAACTGATAATTCTTGTACTTACTAGACCAAGAGATTTTCTATGTATTATAAATGGAATCGTGTGGGTTTAAATGATTTAGAAAACACATAGTGGGCAAGTGCAATATCTTGCCTATTTCTTAAAAAGTTAGAACAAATTGTTTTTCAAGTTTGTCCATATTGTCATTCCAGTTAGTCATAACAATGATGAAATCAGTGTTATTAATTATGAAACAGTGATAGAGAACAAAAGAAAATGTATGCTAATCTAAGATAAACTATTTGAACAAACTGTCATTTTTCACATATTCTTTATAATAATAAACAGCAGAAAGAGAATGTGTTTTTGCAGTAAAAAATATCAAAGGATCATTGGCTACTGAAGTCATTAACTTCATAATTTTGAATTTTAACTAATATCTCAAAACAAAATGTCACATGATTTTTGTAATTTACATTTGACTTGCTTTATTTCCTTTTTCTAGAATCAGTTCATTGTAGACTTGGAATAATAATTGGAAATTAGATGGCACCATAAAGAATTTATTAGAAATTTGTCTTTGTTCAATAAATAGCATGATTTTTTATACTATACCCAAATAAATATGAGTTTTATAAGTAATATTCAGTTTTATTTACTAGAGCAGAAATCATAGGTAATTTAAACAGAAGGGATTCTCATATATACCCTAAGCACATGCGCTGTAATATTGTTATAATAACTCAATGATGTCTTGTTGAGTTCTGAGCATACTCTTAAACTAAGGCACAAGATACTTTTAAAAAGATTAGAGAGGCTGTTTTATCTTTTGTTTCTAAATTCAGTTATATATATACTAATCTAGAGCTTCTTGAGTTTGAGAGCATGAAGATGTTTTTTTATTCACTTTACATCCATTAATTTCTTTCTATATATTAACGCTTGTGGAATTTTTCAATTTACTACATGTTAATATTATGATATAAGGATTCAAAGTAAGAAGTTTAATGACTGTCAGGAAAATTGAAGAATGATCAGTTAACCAAGATCTTATTAAATGAATGACTTTTTTTGTATGGAAATAATAATTCAAACAGATGAAAGATATATTTTGATCACCTTCAGAATAATATGGTCACGATTGTAATTCTTTTAGTAATATATGCACTTTACTTAATCATTTAGATATGGGCAAAGATATCCAGCTTAATAAATTAATTGCAATTCTCTTGAAATTTTTTATGAATATATAGTTTCTTAATTGCTTCAAATTGTGTATTTTCTTGCAAAAGTGCTATGAGCAAAAAAATCAAATATATATTGTTACTATTGATTTAATACTGGTATTTCACTCTATTAATTGCAAGGAAATTAAGTTGTTGATTTACTAGAGTTTACTTCTATAAACTCAAGTTTACAAATTCCAATCTTTTTATATTCACTCATTTGACAATAGTGTGTTAGATAAATACATTAATAATTATCATAAATCATTTATCAAATTATCATATTAATTTTAGCTCAGCTATAAACTTTAAACTTAATTAAAGATTAATATATTTATTATTATTATTGCAACCATATAATATTATTAATTTACTGCCATTCCATGCATAATAGCTCGAATATATACATCTTTATATATGCACTTCAAATATATAAATAAAGGCATCTGAAAAATGATAAATGTTCCACAAAATATATTTGTAGCTGAACCATTACTCTAAACTTGGCTCATATCAAAACCTTTCATATATTTTTACTTTTGTTCAGTATTTATCAATTTTAAAGTACTATAACTCAATTTATAAGTGTTAAACTTCTTGCAGTCACTCATTTGACAACAGTGTCTTTAGATAAATATATTAATGATTATCACAAATTATTTATTAGGCTAAAGATTATTTATATAATTTATATAGCTTCAGTGTTTTGTTGAATAGCAATAGAGAAACTACAGAATATACAGTGAAGTTTAGATAGATACTGTGATTACAAAGAAGAGATTGAAAAAGCAAAATATAACTAATAATATTAAGGATATTAACACACAATGATAGAAGAGATGATCATAGAATGGAAAACTAAACTCAACAGAATCTCATCTCAAAAAGATTTTTAAAAACTATATGTAAGATGGATTGATGAAATAAAATTTACAGGAATGATATGCAGAAGAGAAATTATAGATTGCAAAACTGCAGTAATCTCAGAAAAATCTTCATTTTTCATTAATAATAATGATTGAAATGATTATGAAGTGTTACTAACCATTACCTATTGCTATGAACTTTTTTATTAATGCATATTTGGATTATATATACATATATTTGTAAACGAAAAAACTTTTTAAAATAAAATTATTTTGGTTATTAATTACATGTATGTTCATTAAAAATATTGTTGATCAATTGTGGGTCTATAAATAAAAATCATAAACAAAGACTCTTATATTAGTATAATTTTTGAGAATAAGTAATTCATCTAAGTGATCAAAACATGTATTAGAGTGTGCATATTATAATCTCCTCAAAATAGAGTTCATTATCGAATGTCTAACATATTCACAATGACATCATGGCATTGTTTAATAACATTTATTATAAAATAGAAAATGGCTGGCCCATGGGACTCCCTGTTTGTAGCATTATCTCTAGTATTTTCCTCAATCTCTATGACAAAAGGATTTTACCAGCATATATCACCTCACAAACCTCTAGTATATGTTCGCTACATGGATGTTTTTATTTGGATTCCAGATGCTCCGATTAGCCAAATTTAATGCGATCTTGTCCTTGCTACAGCTCTCACGTGGATCAAAGAAAATGAGAATCTTAATGCCATCAACTTCCTTGCTTTTTATATACAGTGTGCCTACCTCCATTTGAACTATAAAGTGCTCATGAAACTTTATACACATACAAGGCTTCATCCACCCAAATTCACTCACACCAAATGCACATAAATTGGCTGGACTTAAAGTCTTCCTACACCACAATCTTCATCTTTGCAAATTTGAATCAGAGAAGGACAATATTAGCGCATATGTGTCTGAACTATGCAATATTGGCTACAAAGATTATGCTCTACTTCAAACCATTAAAAATTTAGAATTCAACATCCCTTTCCACCACAAATGAAAAACTCTGGATTTCTTTTCCTTATCTACCCAGCATCACTAAAGTCCTCAAAGCTACACATCAAGTTGCACTTTGCACCTGATTACCCCTTCATCTTTTACTTACTCAATAACTTGAAGGACAAACTGCCAACAGAGCTTTACTTTCAAATAGTGTAAAAAATTAAGTACCAAGATCCGGGCAGTCATTCTGTCTACTATGGAGAATCTCGGGCCAACTTATCAAGATGTATTGCTTATCACATATCTTTACAATAAAGCTAAAACACACACTGACACTCATTCAATCTTCTTTGAACATTTATCCACAATCAGCTATACCTTTGAGCCCACCCATTTTAAAGTTGTCTGCACTGAGCGCAGTGATGCCAAATGCAAAATCAAACAAGCGTGGTACATTTCCTTATCAAACACTCCATCAAACAAACAGGAATCTACATCCCCTTTTCCAAGAAATGGTCTGTTAAGCCTACATAATCATGCAAATGTTATGTAAAGTAGCCTGCACCCAATATATATGTGCTCAAACTTCCATTACAATTACAGTTATGTTTATAACTTTACTAAATCGAAAGCATGCTAAGCACATCATGCTTAATTAATATTATTAAAGCTTTGCTTTATATGTTTTTGCATTTGTGTGTTTGTTATATCTGTTAGAGATAAAGCAAGTATATTTATAATTACAGTTTAAACTGATAAATAATTGTATTATACAGCAATGCAATATAATTGAATGTAAGAAATAAAAGTAATTTTAATATTAATATATATTGGGTTAAATTTAATATTTATTTTATTCAGATTTAACAATTTGGTTTTATTTTTATTCAGGATGTTAGTGAAGACTACGACGATGATGATGAAGTAGAAGCTCCTCATCCAAATCCAACTCCAACAAGCAATAATTCAAATGCTGTAAATCAAATGCCAACAAATAGGTAAGAGTATAAACTAAATAAGTGTTTATTATTAATATGATTTAGCTTATTGAAATAAGAATTCTGCATCAAATAAGTACTATGATGATTACACTTAAATTTTCTATTAAATGACTTTATTTTTGGCGTAATCATAGGTACATTAAGATTAACCCAGTATCTTTTTTCTCAAATCTTCTCACATTAACAGTTTTGCTGGATTAAGAGTATTAACAGTTTTGCTGGATTAAGAGTAATTCAACAATACATTCTTTATTTTTTTCCTCCTGTGACTTTAAGGCATCTGTATGTTTCTGGAAATTTTGGCAAACATTAAATGGGAAATAATATATATACAAGATTCATGTAGTTATTATTCTCATATTTATTTATTTTTTTGCAATGAAATCTATTTTTAAAAACTTAAAAGGGTCATAAAATTTTGTGCATTGATTGAGAGATAGTTCTGATTGAAATTACAATTACCATCTTTAAGTACACTAAATAACTGCAAATTTCATAGTCATATCTAAAGTAGATAATAATGGAGATGATTGAACCTAAAACAGGTTATATTATCCAATCACCTCTCCAAAATCAACAGTAGTATTTTGAAATAGTTTTTTTTTTCACTCAGCAATAATTTAATTCAAATAAAAAAATAATGCATTTTATTTGTTTCTCAGGGCACCATGCTAAATGAAATTAATTTCAAAAACCAGAATACCTCAATTTACAAAATATCCCAGCATTTTTGCTCAGTAGTTAAACAGTCTCTTTAATTAAAATATATTTTTCTCTTAATTCATAACTGCTAATATGATCAATTGGAAATGAAAGCTGACAACTTGAATTAAAACTAACAATTTATTTCACAATTAAATTAATTCACATATATACCGCACATGCACAAAAATAAAACTAATTATTTTAAAATGCATTCATACAACAAAGCATATAAAAAATAAATGGAAAACAATGACTATGCAACTAAAATATATAAATGAATATTACTAAAGAAATCAGATTGTATTGATTTAAGGCCCTTTTAATATAGTTTTTTTTTCTAAAGTTTTAAAAAGAATATTCTTACTATGGTATTTTATTTTTAAATACTTTCATTACTGATCAGAGTGTCATGAAAATCGTGATATTTTCTCTATCAATTGGTTTCTTTTTTAAATATTCCATTTTCAAGACACAATAAAGTCAATTGAGGCACACATTTTCCATAGGCATTTAAAATTAATCTTGGTTTAGGCATTGACGTTTGAGTTCCAGAAGCTCCAGAAGAAATCTATATAGTATATGGTGAATTAGTACACTTTTATATCTAGCAATGACTATTCTCTGGTTATATCAACAAATGATCTTTTGGTTCCATATTTCTGACAAGGATGATTTTTTCATCAGAAACTACAGTAAACCGTCAAAAAAAATTTTTTTTTATTAGCCTTAAAAGTTCACAAAAGTTAAAAAGTTTATACTGCCAAACTCTCTTATCAAAATTTTGTACATTTTTTTTTTTTTTAAATTAATTACAAATATACAATCTATCAGTATTTAAATGACAGAAATAACTTGAAGACTTCTTATCTTTTTGATTATCGTTTAAATTCATTTGTTATTATTAAATCTGATCAAATTAATTTTTTTTTTTCAACAAAAAATTGAAATGTAATTATTTCAATCATTTTTATTTTATTTGAAGCCATCTTACATGGATTTTATTTATTTATTAAAAGTCATTTTAATAAATGTTAGATTTTATCTTACTATGCCCACACATACATGCACATTCAAAACAATATTTTAAATCTAAAAGAACTTTAAATAATTTTTTAACAATTGAGTACATGCTTGCTCTGTTGGGTGACTATTGTAGTATGATATTGTATATTACCATTTCATTTATAAATTTTGATAAGTATCAAAATAGATATTTTCATAATACATTTATTACATTTCTTATTATTATTAAAATAATATATAAAAAATTGTAACTTTCATGATTAATGCCACTGATAAGAATAGTTGTATATTTTATTTTTTATATAGCACCCATACATTCTCAATGATATTTGAGAATATCATTTTCCCCTCTAACAAAGCACATAAAAAATTATTAAGTCATGTATATAATTATTTGTAAGAGCATGCTCAATTTATATAGAGAGAGACTTTTATAAATATATGAGTGTTTTGTTTACTTGCAAAGAACTCAATTTTTTTTAAAAAAATAATATAATGTAGTAATTTTATCTTTTACAACATAATTTGAAATAACAGCTTATCAGAGCTTTTATAAATTTTTAATGAATATAAGTATATATGTGCAATTTATATATACATACATATGTATGGACAATTATTCTACTAGTGCTGTTTAGTTTTTGAAGTTGATAATAATGCAGTAATTTTGTCTATTGATAAAATAATATTTCTAATATTTTTGATAACTTTTTATACTGTATTACAAAGATAAAAAAAAGTAAAATATTTACTATATTGACTTAGGATAAAATAGCTGATATTATTTCAAAGGACGTTTGAAGAAATTTTAAATGCCATATTATTTTATGCATAATTTGTATCATTTTCCCAACAATTTGAATTAAGACAAAAAAAACTTCAAATATTTATAGTAATTGGTTTAGGCAGGTTCCATAGTGAACTATTTTTAAAAGTTCACACTTTGGTACATTAGTATAGCAAATACAATAAGAACTTTTTTTTTTTTCCCGAAGAAATAAAAGTGATCAAAAAACAAGATAGAAACATTCATTGCAATTAAAGTTTTTTATTTACAGATATTAATTTAAATGTGTGCTTAATTGTTTTTTGATTTTATTTTAAAAAGTGTCGTTATATAATAATTTATTTGTTTTATTGTGTGTTTTTTTTTTTAATGTATATATTCAGAATTAAATAAAAAATGATACTTAAGTAAATTGTAATCATGGAAAAATAATAAATTCTTATACTTGTGAAAATTGAAATGGTCTCCTCACAAGATTATCAAGGAAAGAAAAAAATATAATTCAGAACCTTTCTTTCTGGATTTTTCCTCTATTTTGTGCTAGACTTTTAAAAATTTAAATAAATATATTATGTATATTATATTAAATTTATTGATACTTATATATAATCTGGTAAATCAAGGTTGGGTGCATTTTTTTTTAATTATACAGTTTCAGGGCTCCTAGAAATATTTATTTCATTTTGTTTTTTAATTTTATTTTAACAAATATGTGATAGTTGTTAAGTTTTTTAAAAAATTAATAATTCAATTATTAATTCCATTCAAAAGATTTATTTTAATTTTTTTTTAAAAATTTATGTTATAACATCTAAATGGCGTGCATATGCAAACAAAAAACACCCTGGAATGCACAACAGCACCTGGATTTATATTTAGCTGAATTTATGTCACATTGAGTACACAAAAACCAAGATTCATTTGTGGCGATTTTATACACCCTTAGAGGTTTTAATCCACTGACATAAAGAATTCTTAATTACCCTTTTTTTTTAAAAATAAATAATGAAGAAGAGATTTCATTTATCTATTTTTTTTTTTTATATTTGTTACATTTTTATATTAATAATTTTACTTAATAGGAAAAAAATATTAAGAAATAAAATGAAATATTATAAATAATTTTGGCACAAAATTGTCTTTCTTAAAAATAATATTGGAAATATTAAATACCATAGCTTCTTTTCATCCATTTTGTTTTAGACATTTGTTGTATGCCCCTGAAATTGTATAATTAAAAATAAACTTGCATGTAGCCTTGGTTTACTGGATTACACATAAGTACTAATTTATTTTATTAAAAGCAATATAAAACCGTTTAAATTAATTATTATTTTTATATTGTTATAAATTTTTTTGTTTAGTAGTAATTAAAATAAACAGTTTTCTTTAAATATCAAGAATATAAAATATAACCTTAATGCATTACTACAGTGGTGCGCAACCTTTTTACACTTGCAAATTCCCCATACTCAGAGTGAAATTTTATGCGACTCATTATATATTGTTATCATCCTATTATTAGCATATAAGGATAGTAATAATGAAAATTATTTTACCATATATATATATCTTTATATTATATTTCAATACATATGATTTGAAAAAACCTGTATACTAACAAATATGTATCATAATAATTGGTTCTTAGGAGATCGGTTGATTTATAGCAATTACAACTTTTTTAGCCTGTGTACATTTTAAGAACGTAGTACCATGTATTAATGTTAGGAGGATACTAGCATGAAGAACAAAACTCTTAAGAGTGAACAAGAAAAATGAGAGCAATATAAGCAAAGTGTCTTTATGGCATGCTATTTATACAAAGTAGATTGAATTAAAGAAGGTGGTGTTTAAACACAAAAGTCGTCAGACGCACAATAATTAGTTGAGAAGTTTTCATGTATTTTTTAATAGTGTTTAGGTTTTTGTTTTTTCATTTAAAAATTTATTATCTAATATGAGAATTCCTCAAAATTTTCATGACTCCCAACAATTTTTCTGCAACCTCTTGAGGGGTTGTGATCCACAAGTTGCACATTGCGTATTACTGTATTCAATATTCTTGCTTTTTTTTTTCATGTTAGAAGCATTGATATAGTAGCATTTAGATTATTACAATTTCCTGATGGGATTATCATAGTATCCAAGTAATAACATATTCATAATTTATTAAATAATTTTATATTACACCGTACTAATAAAAAAACAACAACAATAATTTAAATTTCTGATTAATTTTTCCTTCTTTACTTTCAGGTTTAAAATAAATATGTCAGTTTAATCAGTAATTTGTTACTTTTTTTTCACCCTTCACTTAGCACTTAGATTTAATCTTTTTGCAGATAACAATATGACTTTTTATAATGAGATATGTTTTAATACTATAATAGTGATATTAGTGATTAAGCCAGTGCACATGCGCTTTAAAGATAAATTATAAATGAATACTCTCACTTTTTTCATTTATAATTTATCTTTAAAGCACATGTGCATTGGCTTAATCACTAATATCACTATTACAATATGACTTTTTGAAAAACTTAGTGTTATTTTTTAATGAATCTGCCTTGTTTGATTATTTATTCCCCCCACTCAATAATTATATTTAATCTTTTTTAAGAATCGCTTACAGCAAATCTAGTAAAAAAAAAAAAATCTAGTAATTATATTTAATTTTTTTTTAAGAATGCTTACAGAAGTCTAGTAATTTTATTTAATCCAAAATCTTTATTAAAGTTATTTAAATTATGTATTTTCAAATAATATTCCACTACATTGTTATTATTATTACTATTTTATTTGCTTTGCATTTTTTAATAAATAAATATAAATATTATACCCCCCCCCTATTTTTTTAAGTTAAAAAATAGTGTTTGATTTTAAGAACATTAAATCTTTAATTGGTAGACATTTAAAGTGTATCTATAGCAGTAGCATGCAATGAAATTAAAGAAAAGGAAAGTGATTTTTTTTAAAATTACATTTTTAAATTAAATTACTATATATACTAGATAAGTTACTTATAAAATAATGTTTACAAATTATAGTATTAGCTATTCATCTGCATGCATCAATGTCTATAATATATTGCATTTACACATATTTGTTTGTTAAAAAACATCAAATCAATATCAATTAAATATTTTAAAATAAAATATGTGACATAATGACTTATTATGACATGAAAAAGTAAAAGTCAATAAATAAATAAAAACATTTTTATTTATTAATAAACATAAAAATTAAATTACAATACAAACATTTATTTAGATATTTTTTAACATATATATTGTATTGGTATATATTTTTGTTCTGTTCATACGCATATAAAAATGATATAGATTGTATTTTTGAATTAAGTTTTTATTAATTTGCCTTTATCAATTGCTAAATATGAGACAATTAGTGATCATACATAATTTATTCAAAGCATGGAACAAACTACTTTATAGGCTATTGAGAATTTCTTTGAACTTTCTATTATTGTTTGAATTTAATTTAAAAATTATTTATATATGTGGCAGAGAAAGATTATGTGCCAAATGCTAGAAAGCATTATAGGAGCACTTCATTGTAGAAAACATGAGTATGCTTTTTTAAAAATAGATTTACTACTATATACTAAATACTTGATTTTGTCATTTTTTATGAAATTTTTTTTTAGCAAACTTGCGAAATAACATAAATATGAAAATATTATAAAAAAAGATATAATTATAAGAGGAAACAATGATTTCTTTTAATATGGCTTTCTAAAACCACAAAATTAAAAGGCATTATAAGAATAGATAAGTTGGATACTAGAACTATTAACAGATCAAACAAAATTTTTTTTTTGTCAGAGTTAAAAAAAATAATAGATATATTTTAGTTACTGTGGCCCCTCATGTATAGGACCTTGTCCATTTAAATATGCAGAAAAGGAATGGGCATGATATGGGCTGAATCGTAATATTTGAATATAAGTATAATTTATATCAGGGGTGCTCAACCCTATGCCCGCGGGCACCATGTCGCTTGCAGACCATTTTACATGTGCCCGCTGCTATCCGAACACGATAAAAAATTATTTATCTTATACAAATAAATTTAATTTTTAAAATTTCTTATAAATTATTGTATTATATAGTAATCAAATTGTACGGCATACTATACTTTTACAGCGTAAAAATATAAACTTTAATTCTACGTTAAAATTTTATTTTTGAAATAAATATTTTTTTGTACATTATGTGTATTATTAACAATATCCAACTATAAATTTACATTGAAAAAAATAAATGATGCCCACCATCTGGTTGAAAAAAATAAATGATGCCCGCCACCTAGCTGGTATTATAGAATGTGCTCTTAAGTGCAAAAGGTTGGGGAGCCCTGATTTATATACTTGGAGTTTGGATGTAATTATAGGGAATCATTTATCTTTTTTACATGTATGTGATTATGTGTATCGTTTTTATGAGATATAGTGAATAGCTGAAGGGAACTTGAAAATCTGTGTTCAAATTCACATATAGTTATAAATATATATGGATTTATAAATGTTTAGAGAATTATTATTATATTTTTGTAAATCTTTGTGTCATTTTAAAATCTATATATATATATATTTGTAGAAAATAATTAGAAATATATTTTGAAAATGATCTTAGAATATGATTGAAACATTGAGTGGAATTTTAAAAATGTAGGGAAATTTATAGAATAAATAAGATTTGTAAAGAAAATGAGTATATTATTTATTAAATTAAATAATAATGCATATGAACTTTTTGATATCTATTTTACATTTAAAACTGATTATGTTTTTGCTCTTGTTTTTTTTTTTAAAAGTCTACTATCAATGAATAAAATGTTAATAATTGATTGTTAAAGAGATATTTAATCTGTATACCAATTTATTTAACCTTAAAATATTTATTTATACTGTTTTTGTTTTTTTTTATACTGTTTTTCATTTTGTTTATTTTCTTTTAACAGCTTTTCTCATCCAAATTTTTACAACTCTAACAATAATATTGATGAAGATGATTATGATGCTTGAAAATTGGCTGACAAAGTACTTTGATTTTTAAATAGTTAAAGAAGAAATGATCATCTATGATGGTCATTTGATCTGTGTACCTCATCTCATCTCACATCTAGTTGGACATTTTTTTGTTCTTATATAAGCTGATGGAAAAAAAAACTGGACTGAATTTTGATTTTAATTGTGGAAACAATATATATAGTATTACATCATACATGTATTAAGTTTTATGTATTCATCTGACAGGTATTTTGAAGATAAAATGTTTTTGCTTTTCCAAAATATTTGGTATTACAGTTTGTTTGATACACTGATGAGATTTTTTATGTTAAATAGTTTTATGATACAATCTTTTACTTCATTTGAAACCACTTTGAATTTCAGATATCTTCTGGATAGCCTTCTTTGTGGGAGATTTGAGCAATAACTACCATAGTATATTCATTTAATAAATAAAAGGGGAAAAGAAATGTTCTGATTTTTCAATCTGTCATTATTATTGACATCTGTACAAGATTAGTTTGTAAGGGGGAAGTTTTTAAAGATATGTGTACATCTTTCATCTTCAAAAAAAAAGTTTTATGTTTTACAAGTCTATTTTTAAAAAATTAAAACTTATAAAAATTTTCCCTTTTTATTTCTCAAATCATTATCATTTAACCACTGTACTCATCATTATTTAAAATATTGATTGTGAAACAAGAAACAAAGTTGATGTCATGGTTGTGTTATCAAGATTTTAGTCATGTGACAATAAATTTTTAATTGTTTTAAAAAAATCTGTTTTTTTTTTTTTTTAAATTATCTTTGTTTATCATGCTGTATCTAATACCTTAACGTTTTTTTTTGTTGTTGTTTTTGTTAAAAGAAGAAAAATCTTATACTGGAGCAAGTAAAAAAAATAAAAAGGAAATGTATTTTTTTTTTTTTTAATTTCTCAATACTCGTAATAGAAAGATTATTACAACCACAGAATTCATTGTGTATAAATATTTAAATACAATTGTTAAAATTTTATTTTGGTAAGAAAAAATAGCAATAAAAACAATATAGAATGGTTTTGTTTTGTTTTGTTTTTCTTCTTAAACTTATTGAAAACTGAATTATTGCTCTTATGAAATTAAAAATATAGTAGTGTATAACTTTGATTTGAAATTTAATTCACCTGTTAACTATCTGCAGCTAAATCCATTTTGTACAATTATAAAAACTTTCTATTAATATCATATTATTAGTCATCAACTTATATGTCCTTCATATATATCCTTGTTAAGATGAATATCAATTTCTTCCCTTTTCATTTTTTTTTCTTTTATATATATATTTTTAATATATGTTCCCCACATTATTCTTTAATCTTTTATGAATATGTTCAATTGGACTTCTCTTCCTTGTTAGAATTGTTTTAATCAGCAGAATATTCCTATTCTTATCTATTTATTTTATTAGCTTCTCAAAACCTATATCTGAAATGCTTACCATTTGTTTTTTGTTTTTTTTCGTATTTTCTGTTTATATAAAGTTATAGTGTTGAAGTTTGTTGTAAATTTTTTGTTTAATTCCAAATTTAATTACCTATAAAATAATCTTCTTATCAGATTTAAAGTAACAGGCCATGCATGCACCAGTGAATATATGTTCAATTTGGAAAACACAAAAATATTGGACAGAGAGGAAAAGGCATAAAGTTCACATGATAATAGCAAATAATGCCATAAGTCAATAGTGTAATAATCCATAATATTTGGAAACCTCTCATTAATCCTGCCATTGCTCTGCATGCTTTAATGTGGTGGTTGGATGCCAACTCTGAAGATCAAGGTTTGTGTATTTTGACACAGCCATGCCACTACTAGTGCTCAAACTTTTTATGAACTCTTGAGCAATAAATCATTAAATTATTTTTTGTTTTACTTTAATTTAAAAAAAAAAAAAATGGAAAAATTACAGGAAGACCTTGATAGATAAGTATATAAATTTTCTACTGATTGTTGTTCATAAATCTAAAAGTTTCTGGTTTTATTCCTATGCTAAAATGTGCTCTTCAACACAGCAACATCTGAAAAAGAGAGAATTATCACTTAAAATATTGTGTTCTATAACTAATATGTATAAGATTATTGATATTATTATCTTCAACTATTATCGATCTACTTCAGGATGAAGGTTTCTCCAAGTTTAATCCATTTTCTCTGATCCATAGCCTAAACTTTTCCACTTCATATCAGCAAACTTTCTAATTTTATTCATCCATCCTTAAATATGGCTTGTTTTTAGATGTTTTATAATTTTTGGGGAGCCAGTTTAAAACTTCAACTTTCCATTTATTATGATCTCGTCTAGAAATATGTCCAGCCCAGCATTTTTTCAGTCTCTTAATTCTTTCAATGTTGCCAGTGTTTTTCTCAGCCACATATAAAGTTTTCAATCTCTTTTGTTAATCCTAACATACATCTTTTCATTCTTTCTTGATTTGTCTGAAGACTCTCTTTTCAAATACATAGGCATATTTTCTTTTAATACTAAACTATTTCTACTAAAAGCATACCATCTATGTTTAATTCTATGATTAATTTTATCAATTATGTTTCCATCTATATTAATAATTTGATCAATGTATTTATTAACTTTATCTATTTTATAATTATCGATTTTTATTTTCTTCAGAGAAAAGTCAATGAATATTCATTACTATAGTCTTACTTTTTAAAATAAAATTTGAATTTTTCTGAAAATATTTAATAATCCAACTAGATGATGAAATAGTTTAATATATAACTACATGTCACTCTTTAATGAAATAATTCAATTTATTCATTGTTTTTGTAAGATCAATCAAAATTTTATCCATTCTTTCTAAATTCAAATTGCTCATCAGTAAAACATATTTAGAAGAAATTTTCTATTTAAAATTCTTGAATTTCCACCAATTTGATTCTTTCAAACTTATAATAGTGTGGTTTTTTTTTCTAGTATAATATTATTTATTATTACATATTCAAAAAAAGAAGCACATTTTATTATGATTTTAATTTTTTTGTATAATTAATTATCTCAAACTGAAAAGGCTAAAAAATTTTCAAGCTTTTTACAAATATTATTAAACACATAAAATATTACATTAGATTATGACAAAGGAATTTTTTGAATTTAAGTCAGATAAATAAAACATATTTTGATTACAATAGAATATAATAAAAATAAAATATAAACATCACATGAATACTACCTCTTATGCTTGCGTATAACTATTGTTAAAACAGGCAAAATTTACTATATGTATGCCACACACATAGCAAGCTAGAGTAATCAATGGATGCCAGAAGGCTTGTGCATAAAATCCCCATCTAGTGCCTACTCATCCAATATCCCCAGACAAGTTTCTGACTTGTGGCCTTCGTCAGTGAGGAGTCTTGGATCTGAGAGCACTGCACCTAGATCTAGTGGTGGCTATGATTATTGAAGAACCAAAGACACCATAATGTATGGGTACTGAACTGAGTTCAGATCCATATGACTATATAAGCTGATGGGCTTTGGATTGAAAACATTAAGGTGTTTTCAGTTTAAGACTCATAGTTTTGTAGTTAAATGGAGATAAAAGGTGGCTGCTGGAGGGTTGCATTAGATCCTAAGATCTAGGTGCAGTGCTCTCAGATTCAAGGCTCCTCACTGATGAAGGCCAGAAACTGGTCTGGGAATATTGGATGAGTAGGCACTAGATGGGGATTTTATGCACAAGCCTTCTGGCATCCATTGATTACTCTAGCTTGCTGTGTGTGGCATATGCATAGTGAGTTTTGCCTGTTTTAAAAAGAAAATATCTTGTTAAAAGATAAAAGGAAAGTTCTTATTGCAAAATGATTGTCCAACAAAAATCAGATGCAAAATAAAATGATTCTGCTAAATTATCATAATTGTTAATAACAATTATTTTTAAAAAAATGTCATTGTGTTTTTTGACTTCTGATCTGTGAAAAGAAAAACACTATATTATTCAATCTGTGGTCACAAATAAATATAATAGTTATTCATAGCTTTTCATGTAATGGTATTCAGTGATGTTATGTATTACCATATGTAAAAAAAAGTTAAAAGAAATAAGTTATCAATAATTTATAATTAATAATTTAAAAATTAAAATAAATAAAATATTTAGTATCTTTAAATTTGTATAATAAATAAATAATTGAATAATTTATTGCTTGGAATTCATAAGAAGTTTAAGCAATGAAAGTGACAACTGGTGCTGTGATCCATGTAACTTGAGTTCCAGAACCTACTATTCTTCCATTATACTAAACCATGTAGGGAAATTTATGGAATGACCATAGCTGATTAACAAATATTAAAAACAAGCCGAAGTATTTTAGATTAGTTTTTTTCTTGATTAAGTATGCCAAAATTTGAAGAGATCAGTTGATTGTACAAACATTATCATATTCTCTTGTTCAGGAGCTTATCTTTCTATTTGGATGTTTTTGTTTTCTAATTTACCCTTTCAATACCTTGCAGAGTTGATCATCAAGCAGTATAATCAAACATCAGATAGCCCCCCTCCCCCAAGTAATAGACTAAAATGTTTTCTGTAGCAATTATATCTTTTTAAGAAATCACTATCTCAGTTATGGGCAAGATTATGATAAATTTTTTCTTCTTTTTTTTATATTTAGTTTTTTTGTGATATGCTGCACTCCACTACAATTGAGATCTATAGATAATAATCAAATGATTTCTCCATATTGTAGTTAACTGTGTTCAACTAATAAATATTACATGATGAATATCTCCTGCTGCCTTATAGGGTAAAATATTGGTTCTTTAAAAACTAACTGCGACTGATGCAAACAGTCTTTTCAAAATATCTGCACCTTGTTATCTTTAAATCATTCCAATTTTTATTCTTTTACCTTACTATATTACTCGTTTAAATTAGTGCAACATTTAATCATTATAAACTCTCATGCTATTAGTCATCTCAGCAATGATTATGTGTAATTGTTTAACCATATTTTTATCTTAATTATACCCACAAGACTTCTGATTCCAATTTTTCATGTTGAGAAAGTATTCATGTGGATAGTTGTGATCTTGAAGACAAAATAATGAGATCCTTTACATCTGAATTTAAATAGGAGTTTGACTTTTGAAAAATGGGAAACCCTATTTAGAAGGATTTTTACCTATCATAAATAAGAAAAGATCTAGAAATACCTAAAAATAATCACTTGCAAAATTCTGCTGGGTTCTCATTGAAATGATATAAATAGTTGCAAAATTAATAATAATACTAAAGCAAGGACACAATGATAAAAGTTTTTTTTTTTTAATGTGGGTACACAATGTGTAAATTTTCTTGGATTTGAACTTTACAAGATTTAAAGAAGAATTGTACTTGTTGCTACTGAATTATCAACATTTCTAATTGATAGTGCTGATTTTAGTGTAAATAATTTACCAAAAAAAAAAAAAATTTAACAAATAGATGACCAAATTTTTTGAAATATTGAATGAAAGAAATCTGCATAAAGTTGATTTACAGTGAAATCTTACTTAGTATCTTCTATTTTTGAATTGCTAGATAAATTACAATGAAAGTTTAATAATATTAACTTATTTTGTGCAATGACACTTGTAGCCATACTATAAAAGCATGTCCAACATTAAATTCAGAGAAGGAAATTCTTTACTGGACAGCTTTAAATCATTACCATAGAAAAATCAAATTGTTCTTGGTAATGTTAATACAAATGTTGGTCCAAAGTTGTTGAAAATAATGATTTTATACTATAAACTCCAATGTCCTACTGTTATTGAATTTTTGCACAACACAAGGTGTGACTATCATTAAAATTTTATTTAAACAGAAAACAATAGTGTCTAATAGATTACAATTAGATATCAGAATGCAAAAGTAGCTCGTGTTGCATGAGAATTTACAAGTGTAGATTGTTGAATAAATCGTAAAATTTAATGTTATTTAAATACGATTACTATTTTATGTAGTAATTTAATGGCAATATTATTTATTATTGTATATTCAGAGAAAATATTGAAACAGTATGATTTCATCATCATACGTTTCACCTATTCTAGAAATCAGTAGTCTTCATTTCCCTAGTTCAAACCTTAAAGGTACACATATATATAACAATATACTTGGGAATTTAACATGTATAAAAACGTATGTTTACACGTATATGTGTGTAATTGTATATGCACACACGTCTGCTATAATTGTATATATTTTGTAATAATTCTATTTGCTAAAAATGGTATATTCACATCTGAATGATATTATCATTATATAACGTACACACCTTATAATTTTATAAATATTCATCTTATGATTTTAAATAATTGAATTGGTTTCAAGCTGGGAAAATTATATTAGATAAGAACAGAATTCTCTAAAGTATTTCAAACTGGCTTTAAAGTACCCAATTACTTAATCATGTAGAGCAACTAAAAACAAAGGTAGATGTCTCACGTCTAGGATAAAATGCTAGCAGCTTAAATCTCTTTCAGTAAAAGAAAAGGAGAAGCAATCCAATGTTTAAAAAAAAAGAACTTTACCAATCTCATGAGACACCGCCGGTACAAATCCAGATTTTAGGATTCTTAATAAAATAAAAGTTGGACAATTAAACCTGCACTGAAATCCAGATTGGAACTGGAATCTGAGAAAAATAAAAGGAACAATGAATAAACCTGAAATCAATCAACCGATTCGTTTGAAGCTGATGCAATTAAGACTTCTTAGGTTTTAATGTCTAAAAATAAAGATTGTGAATGAACTGTAAGAGGGGGGGGTTAAAGAAATATAAAAAGGCAGTTGAAAGGAAATCGTCATCCATTTTTGCTTTACTCGTGTTTCAACTTATATCCAGGCAGCAGGCCCAGTTTCTACCATGCAAATAAGTGGCTAGAAAAGCTAAGGCCATCTTCCCGATGGTCAAGAACCGTTTATGGAGCCCGGAGACCCAAACCACAGCCCTACTTAAAGAATAGCCCAACGATGAACCAGCTCAGATAAATCAGTCCATGCGTGTATTTCATACTTTCAAGCTGCAAGCCTCCAGATAAATAACCGGTAACCACTTCTCAATCAAACTAAATCTAAAAGCTATAGCCATCTATAAATCTTTCCTAAAGCTAGCTATATAATAAGTAATGTGCACAAACTCTTCCATTCAAATCTTATAAATTAATCACACTATGTTTAAAAGGTGTATTCTCTCTTAAAGTAATTAACTGTATTAGATAAACGTATCTCAACCTGTATAATTTTAAAATACTTTAAAAGTTAAATGTAAATCTTGCCTGATCGCAAATTCTTAAATCTCTTTTTTAAATTCAACTTATAAAAGCTTATTTGCCTTATTATTTTCTCTATTTGCGTCTATACTTTTGCATCTATATATATATTTTGTTAAAATGCATTTATTGATTTATGCTTTGCCTTTGGAGCAGAGACTATTAATTATTATAACTTAAAGAGACGTTTTGTTCTCAAGTAAAGTAATTATGCTGTTTGGCATATCTATAGATTGTCTCTGGTCCGAAACCTACTTTGATGTATTATTTGAACTGCTATGCGTAGCTTAATATCACATATGTTGCTTATTAAAAGGTTTGTTTGGTTAAATAAAAGAGAGTGATAATTTAAGGCATATTCAGTAGTTAGCCAAGTTTAAGCCCCAGATATGCTTTAGACCCCCTTAATGTAATTGCATATAATATGTAGTTAATTAATAAACTAGATCAATTTTAATAAAGTCCTCTTTAGCACAATTTCAGTGTTTATTTAATTAACTGGCGTAGGGTAGTTTGCAGAAGAAACTATAGATTTCGCGCTTTACTAGTTGTTATAATTAAGATTCCAAAAGCGTTGTGAATGAGTTTTTACGAAGCACTGAGGTGCATTCCGCCTTGCTATCATATAATTATTAAGATAAGATTAGGTTTTAAGGGCTATCTTATCATCCTTAGTTCGGACAGCCTTCTCTTGAATGGGATAATGATTTTAAGGGTCATTCCCATTTCCTCCTTTAAAAACTGGAACACCGGAATCCAGCATCTTATATCATGGCTGTTCGAGCATCCGAACTAAAAGTTCATGTATAGCAGGCGAGCGGTATCTGAGAACCGAGCAAACGTTGCTGAATCTCATGAGTAAAAGCGCATTCAAGACGCATCTGATGTAATTTGCATAGCGCCATAGCCTCAGAAGTTATGCTACAAAACGCCAGTTCATCTGCTGTATATTAATTGTTCAGCATTGATCTGAACCTAAGATCTAGTTTATCTAAGAATATCTACATAAAGAGCACATTGACTGCTCATCGCGTAATGATAAATTTAAGTACACATTGTATAAAGTTCCCACTCTCTTAGAGTTTAACCCTTAACATACTGAGTAGGAATGGCAAGACATAATTTAGACATCAGTATAGACGTAAAATAATTATTAACGTATAAACGATATAATAGAATAATGATCGTTAAGTACAATTGATTACAGAACGTGTAGTTCGTATTTTCACCATCCCACCTGCGAGTGGAATATTCAGTATATTTAATTGTTATTGTTTGTGTTTTGTCAATATTAAATAATTTTAAAATCTATTAACGTCTGCAGTATTATTCACTTTATTTATATTAAATCACCATCCATAATGATTTTATATGCATGAGATAATCAGCCATAGGTTGTGTGAGTGTGTTTGGTTAAGCTATAAAACATTTAGTTAAATATCCCCGAGTCTCTCGTTTTACCCTTTGCTATTGCCGGCGCGGAAATTGAGAGATTACGAGTGTAACCTCATATATGTCATTCATAAGGTAGTAAGTCAGGGAGTGTTGGTGAAGGAGCTGAGGTGCGGTCAGATTTGGTCTCAAACCCTCATCTAGATCAGCCTTGGTATAATTTACCAAAACTCTGGATTTTGTTGCGTGGATGTTCAAATATGACTGTTACATAGTATTTTTTTTTTCCGGGAATGTCGCGCCAACTGGGGCCTTCGAATATAAACCTACATACCTGAGAGGGGATGTTAACATAGATGTGTTTTCATATCATTCGTTATATATGTGTAGATTTTTTTTTCCGAATATGAACGCCAAACGTGGAGTTTCGTTAATTTTCTCCACGCCCTGAACTAAATGCGTGTTGAGGGAAGGGGGAGAAGGGAAAAGATAGATATATAAATTTTTTCACAGATATAGACGCACAAATCATAGATTTATGTTGAAAGTTCAATTTTATATTTTGTCGAATTGATTTATATGTATGATATACGTAAAATTTATATATATGTATAATATGCGTATTGGTAGTGAAAGTTTATTTGGTCTCAGAGAAGCGTTTGATTATTAATTTTTTTCGTATTTTTGATTGATTGTTATTTAAAGGCAGTGGCAATTAATTTCACATTTTATCAATTTTATATATATGCGAGTGAAAAAGTAAAATGTCGTTTAGATTATAGAATTCGTAAAAAGATTTCTAAACGCCAACGCAAATGTTAAAATCAGTAGTACTGCCGCAAGTAATTTCGCCTTTTGTCAAGTATATATATGCGTGTGAAAAATAAAGTTTTGTTTTAGATCATATGATTTGTAATATTTCTAAACATAAATGCTAAAATCGGCAGGTAGCAGGAAAGATTTTTTTTTAAAAAAAGATTATTTTATATGTGCGTATTGATAATAAACTTTTTTCTCAATTGTAATTAAAAGCAATAACTAAATAGGAAAGAGAAATTTTTACATTATTTTATATATGTAGTGATAATGGATTTTTCCAATTGTAATTAAAAGATGTAAATAAATAAGAAAGCAGTCTTTTTTTTTTGTTGAAATAATTTATATATATACGCGTGTCGAGAATAGTTTTAATAGTTAAATAGGAAGAATTTTTTTTGAAATATTTTATACATATATACGCGTGTTGATGGTAAATTTTTTTGTTTGTCACAAAAGGACATTCAATTGTGATTAAAGACAGTGACTGAGATTGATTTCGAATTTTATACGCAAGTAAAACGTTTTGAAATATTTTATATATATGTATGCGTGTCAATAGTAAATTTTTTTTTTGCCACAAAAGAGCGGTCAATTGTGATCGAAAGTAGTGACTAAAATTGTTCTAATTTTATCCACAGTTATATATATATGTGTGGGGGGAAAATGTAAATTTCTAGTCTATGTTATGTGTTGTATAACACACTTTCTCAAAGCAAATTCGCTAGAGTTGGAATGTAAACACACTGTGGCTGATAAAAAATTATTTTTGTAATGAGAAATAAATGAAAAATTTTAAATTTGGTTATATAAACAGCAATGCATATTGTGAGGTCCAATACCGTTTATATATAGATACGGGTATCTCATCCACTGGCAACTGGCGCCCGGGGCTCTTAAATAGCTGAGAGTTTCTCATATAAATTTGTTGTCAGGGTGAGAAAATTGAAAGGACTCACTGTTGGGAAGTTTGGTTGGTGATTCAATTGTACTAGAGTGAATAAACAAACGATCAGGCAAGATTGTTTTGTATATATGTGTGTACTTAAAAGGGGAATGAAGTTCAAAAAAAAAACAATCATAGTTAAAAAGAAATAGTGATGGCAGCTCTGCAGTGTTGGAAAGAAAACACAGTGGAAGAACAATTATATTATTATTAGTTAAATTTTTTTTTTTGGTTGTTGTTTTAATCTCATATGTTAGAAGGGCTTGGTTTGGTTCTAAGTAGTTACTAGTGGTAGGGCAGAATCCATAGACGATCTTTTCATTGGGGAAGATGGCAATGCGCTGTTGAGAATAAATTGAAGTACATTTAGCAAAAATCAGAATGGATAACAGTACAGAAGAGAGAGTAATGGTAGAGAAGAGTGAGGCAAGAGAGGAAAGGCTTGAAGAGGGGGTGGAGAGTAAAGGAAAGAGGTTGAGATCAGGAAGAGAAATAGTGGAAATAAATAGTGCAGAAGAGGAGATAGTAGGGAAAAGTAGGGAGGCAGAAAACAGGGAACAATCTAATGGGGAACCAGAGCAGGTTTTGGAGGAGACAACACAGGAAGAAAAGAGAATGATAGCTGCTCTATTTAGCAGGATAGAACAAAGAGACAGGGAAGAGAAAAAATAGACAGGGAAAGAGACAAGGAAAGAGAAAGAAGAGACAGGGAAAGAGACAAGGAGAGAAAAAAGGGAGAAAGAGAGAGATGATAGGTTATATGCCATATGGAGGGAGATAGAAGAAAGGGACCAAAAGATTAAGAAGGAAAAGGAAGCCAGGGACAAGGTAGCCAAGCAGGAACAGGAGAGACTATCAAAAGCTAGAGAAGAGAGTAGAGTTACTGAGAAAGACAAAGAAGCTGTAATATGGTATCCAGAAGAGGTTGAACTAAGAGAAACTAAGGGTGAAATGGTGGAAGAAGTTGTAGAGATAGGTAGAGAAACTGAGAACAAGGAGAGTAACCATGAGGATGTAGATACAGAGGAAGTAGAAAAGACAGAATCTCCTTTTGAAATAAGATCGAAAGAGCAAAGAAGTGAGTCAGGGGTTGTAGAAGAAATGTTGCAAGGTAGTATGCAAAAAGAGATGTGGGGGATGAGTGAAAAAAATAGTTTAGTGGAGGAACATGTTAAAACAGAAAGGAAGCCAGAGGATACCATTGAGATAAAGCAAGTTGAAGAAACTTTAGAAGTTTCAACCAAAGATATTTCAGGGGAATTACAGGTTGAAAATCCTATTACTGATGAAGCAAAAATCGAGATTATTAAAGAGGAAGAAATTGAAATTAGGAAGAGTGATATGGAAATTGCCAATCCACCTTCAGGAAAGCTGCTAATTGTGGAATATATCTCTAAAACTGCAAAAGGAGAGGTAGTACATACAGAAGTCGAGACAGACATAGTATTAAACACCGAAAAAGAATGTAAAATGGATGTGAAGGTAATAGAAGACTCCAAAATAGTTGTAGGGATTGAGGGGTTTAACTTTGATATAAAAACTGAGGAAGAGTTAAGACTTGATGAAGAAACTGTAGAAGAGTTTAAAAGGGATACAAAGACTGCTGAGGAGTCGCAAGCTGATTTAATAAAATCTAAAATTGATGTAAATTTTATAACAGAGTCCAACATCAGTGGTGAGATCATGGAAAAGTATAAAATCGATGCTGTGAATATTGATAATTGTAATATCAATATGGAGATATCAGAAGATTCAAAAATCTATTCAGAGACTGAAATTGATATCGAAAACATGGAAGGGATGAAACCTGATGAAATCATGCAGGGATCTTTTGAACAACAAAAGATAGTTCAGAATATTGAGGGCTCTATAGATGTGGAAGGAAATGATGAAGAATACAAAGTAAATCCTCTTTCGACCTCATCGAATCATGTTATTGTTATTGAAGAAATTAAGCCAAAATCTTACCCAGAAGTACTAAAACTAAAGGCAATTGAGGTTACCGAAACTTGCATAAATAGGAATGTTTTAGAAGACAGACCTTTCTCAGAAATTTCCAAAATGAATGTTTGATCGAGGGGCAGAAGATAGTGGAGCTAAGTCTGAGATCAAGGCCTGGGGGGATGGAGTGATTTTTGATGGTGAGAGTAGCCCAGATAGGGTGGAAAAGGAAGAGGAGAAAAGAAGATACTTACGTCTTTAGTAGGAGAAAATCATATGGTTCAAATATGAGAAAGCGGATAAGGTTTCGAGAGATTTAAGATGATGTTCCAAAGAATAAGGTTACGAAGCTGACAAGGTCTCTAATGCTTAGAGCCAAAGGTGAAATAGACCGTAAAACAAAACCCCCAGATGCATCAGGAATAGTTAGTATCTAAGGATCTAGTTCACCTTTTACCAGTAGGAATATATATATATGTATGACATAAGCATATTGGTAGAGGTAGTTTTTTTTAATATTGTTTTTTTTATTATTATTATTTCACCAATATAAAATAGATCATAGATGTGGTAGCGGGTATTTAGTAGATATAGAGGAATGATTTTATATATATATATATAGGTAAGAGTAAGGCATAGGTATATTTTATTCCTATGAACAATTAGGTATTAGATGTAGTGAGAAATGGATTAGATTTTATAGTGAAAGGATTCATTTGTTTGTCATGTGTTTTTTTTTTGTGTTTGTTTTTTGTACTGAGTAGACCAAAGTTAGGATGGGAGGTGCTGATACAATGTGAGAAATAAATTTCATAAATCTTATACACAGAAAATGACTTATGATTGCTCATTTAAATAATAAGTAAATTCATTATTTTTTATTGTTTTTTTTGTTTCCGGACTTCACTGATATGAAACAGTATGATTTCATCATCATACGTTTCACCTATTCTAGAAATCAGTAGTCTTCATTTCCCTAGTTCAAACCCTAAAGGTACACATATATATAACAATATACTTGGGAATTTAACATGTATAAAAACGTATGTTTACACGTATATGTGTGTAATTGTATATGCACACACGTCTGCTATAATTGTATATATTTTGTAATAATTCTATTTGCTAAAAATGGTATATTCACATCTGAATGATATTATCATTATATAACGTACACACCTTATAATTTTATAAATATTCATCTTATGATTTTAAATAATTGAATTGGTTTCAAGCTGGGAAAATTATATTAGATAAGAACAGAATTCTCTAAAGTATTTCAAACTGGCTTTAAAGTACCCAATTACTTAATCATGTAGAGCAACTAAAAACAAAGGTAGATGTCTCACGTCTAGGATAAAACGCTAGCAGCTTAAATCTCTTTCAGTAAAAGAAAAGGAGAAGCAATCCAATGTTTAAAAAAAGAACTTTACCAATCTCATGAGACACCGCCGGTACAAATCCAGATTTTAGGATTCTTAATAAAATAAAAGTTGGACAATTAAACCTGCACTGAAATCCAGATTGGAACTGGAATCTGAGAAAAATAAAAGGAACAATGAATAAACCTGAAATCAATCAACCGATTCGTTTGAAGCTGATGCAATTAAGACTTCTTAGGTTTTAAAGTCTAAAAATAAAGATTGTGAATGAACTGTAAGAGGGGGGGGTTAAAGAAATATAAAAAGGCCAGTTGAAAGGAAATCGTCATCCATTTTTGCTTTACTCGTGTTTCAACTTATATCCAGGCAGCAGGCCCAGTTTCTACCATGCAAATAAGTGGCTAGAAAAGCTAAGGCCATCTTCCCGATGGTCAAGAACCGTTTATGGAGCCCGGAGTCCCAAACCACAGCCCTACTTAAAGAATAGCCCAACGATGAACCAGCTCAGATAAATCAGTCCATGCGTGTATTTCATACTTTCAAGCTGCAAGCCTCCAGATAAATAACCGGTAACCACTTCTCAATCAAACTAAATCTAAAAGCTATAGCCATCTATAAATCTTTCCTAAAGCTAGCTATATAATAAGTAATGTGCACAAACTCTTCCATTCAAATCTTATAAATTAATCACACTATGTTTAAAAGGTGTATTCTCTCTTAAAGTAATTAACTGTATTAGATAAACGTATCTCAACCTGTATAATTTTAAAATGCTTTAAAAGTTAAATGTAAATCTTGCCTGATCGCAAATTCTTAAATCTTTTTTCTAAATTCAACTTATAAAAGCTTATTTGCCTTATTATTTTCTCTATTTGCGTCTATACTTTTGCATCTATATATATATTTTGTTAAAATGCATTTATTGATTTATGCTTTGCCTTTGGAGCAGAGACTATTAATTATTATAACTTAAAGAGACGTTTTGTTCTCAAGTAAAGTAATTATGCTGTTTGGCATATCTATAGATTGTCTCTGGTCCGAAACCTACTTTGATATATTATTTGAACGGCTATGCGTAGCTTAATATCACATATGTTGCTTATTAAAAGGTTTGTTTGGTTAAATAAAAGAGAGTGATAATTTAAGGCATATTCAGTAGTTAGCCAAGTTTAAGCCCCAGATATGCTTTAGGCCCCCTTAATGTAATTGCATATAATATGTAGTTAATTAATAAACTAGATCAATTTTAATAAAGTCCTCTTTAGCACAATTTCAGTGTTTATTTAATTAACTGGCGTAGGGTAGTTTGCAGAAGAAACTATAGATTTCGCGCTTTACTAGTTGTTATAATTAAGATTCCAAAAGCGTTGTGAATGAGTTTTCACGAAGCACTGAGGTGCATTCCGCCTTGCTATCATATAATTATTAAGATAAGATTAGGTTTTAAGGGCTATCTTATCATCCTTAGTTCGGACAGCCTTCTCTTGAATGGGATAATGATTTTAAGGGTCATTCCCATTTCCTCCTTTAAAAACTGGAACACCGGAATCCAGCATCTTATATCGTGGCTGTTCGAGCATCCGAACTAAAAGTTCATGTATAGCAGGCGAGCGGTATCTGAGAACCGAGCAAACGTTGCTGAATCTCATGAGTAAAAGCACATTCAAGACGCATCTGATGAAATTTGCATAGCGCCATAACCTCAGAAGTTATGCTACAAAATGCCAGTTCATCTGTTGTATATTAATTGTTCAGCGTTGATCTGAACCTAAGATCTAGTTTATCTAAGAATATCTACATAAAGAGCACATTGACTGCTCATCGCGTAATGATAAATTTAAGTACACATTGTATCAAGTTCCCACTCTCTTAGAGTTTAACCCTTAACATACTGAGTAGGAATGGCAGACATAATTTAGACATCAGTATAGACGTAAAATAATTATTAACGTATAAATGATATAATAGAATAATGATCGTTAAGTACAATTGATTACAGAACGTGTAGTTCGTATTTTCACCATCCCACCTGCGAGTGGAATATACAGTATATTTAATTGTGATTGTTTGTGTTTTGTCAATATTAAATAATTTTAAAAACATATTAACGTCTGCAATATTATTCACTTTATTTATATTAAATCACCATCCATAATGATTTTATATGCATGAGATAATCAGCCATAGGTTGTGTGAGTGTGTTTGGTTAAGCTATAAAACATTTAGTTAAATATCCCCGAGTCTCTCGTTTTACCCTTTGCTATTGCCGGCGCGGAAATTGAGAGATTACGAGTGTAACCTCATATATGTCATTCATAAGGTAGTAAGTCAGGGAGTATTGGTGAAGGAGCTGAGGTGCGGTCAGATTTGGTCTCAAACCCTCATCTAGATCAGCCTTGGTATAATTTACCAAAACTCTGGATTTTGTTGCGTGGATGTTCAAATATGACTGTTACAATATTAAATACAACCTTAATGAATTTTCTATGCTGAGCTCCCTTGATAAAATGCAATAAAATTGTATTAGTATTTTCAACATTTTTTCCGAATATATGGTATTAATTTTAATATTTTCCGGCTATTAAACACTAAAATTTCTATTTTGCATTTTCAAACTTCATGATATTTATACATGAAATTCTAAAGTGTAATGCGAATAAATAAAAGCTTTTAAATTCACTAACAAGAAAAGATCTGATTAATTCTCTAATAATGGACATATTATTAGTGATAGATTAATTAAAAGGAAAAATAACATTGTACGCTTGACAGAATAATAAACTGAATATTGAGATTTTTAAGGAATATAGGCAGAAGTTCAATGACTGAGAAGAAAGATTTTAAAAAATACAGAGTAGATATAATCACTTGCTGTTTCAAATTATTCTAAATCTTTTTGTGACATATAAGTCAAATAATATTTTAAGTGGTAGAAGAAAAATTTTGATCACTTTTTATATAATGATGGAAAATTTAAATGATTGCTTAAATAATATATTTCTATCTATTTTTTAGATTTGATCAAAGATATTTAACTTAATGAAATTAGAATAACTCTTATATAATCTTAAAAAATGGAAATCCTGCTGAAATATCTTGAGAAAAATTTAAAAATATGGTAGTGACATATTAGCTTCAAAACAACTAGAATTTTTAAGAATATGTAGACTCATGAAATTATGGCACTTGATCTTAAGGATTGCCTTATTCTGTTTATAAAAAATAGCACAAATATGTTGCAATAATGTCATGGAATATATTGTTTCTTTGAAAGATTATAATGATAATATTTTAATTATAGTTACTATAATTTAATTAAATAGTTAAATGTTTTTAGAAAAATTCAAACTTTATACCTTTTCACAAAGCATTACAAGAGAAAGAGAAAACATATGTGTAAAATAATAAATTGTACATATACCAATGAAAATAAGTTTGATTAGGAAAATATATGAATATTGGACAGAGAAGAAAAATAAAATTGCTCACATTACTATGTCAAATAATTGCATAAATTAACCTAATTTGATCATTCAGGTTTGGAAATCTCTCGCTAATCTTGCCCTTAAAAAAAAAAAATTCAAAATGATCCTTAGGTAATTTTATAAAATTTCTATTAATTATCGCCATTAGTGAAATAGCCTAGTTGTTTAAGTGTCTTAAATGTGGCATTCATGAATTTGAAGATTAATTCCATGCAATCACTATCATTGGTTATGCCAACAACATTTGAAGAGAGGTAAAATTGTATTTAGAAAATTATGAATAAAGTTTGACTTTTTCTGAAAATATTTAATTCAATTAAATGTTGGAAATAGTGCAATATGCCTTGACTGCACTAAAAGTAGTTTCAAGAAAATTATTGAATAGGTTTTTCCAAGTGTAGATGAGTTATTATTAGAGACTCAACATGATTTTAGAGAATCAAAAAGCACTTTAGGCATATTATTTTTTGCCATGCTAATGCAAGAAAATGGTGATATGAAAAAGATGCAATTTATATATGTTATTGTCAATTTAGTCAATGCATGTGATTCAAAAATTATTGTGGCAATGTTTGAAGTTTATTCATATTATATAGCTTCTGTATAATGTAAAAAGAAAAAGTTATTGTCACTCTTAGAAATCTAGTATTTGAAATGAAAATAGTATTAAACTAAGATGTATATTTAATTTTGTCTTTATTTTTTTAAAAATAGTATTTCAAAGAGATAAAGGCAACTTCATGAAACAAGCATCAAAAAATAATACAAGTTTGAGGATTGGAGTTTGTACTTCACAAGGCAAGAATTCTTTGTTTTCCAGATGATTGTTTTATCTTATAACTCAAAATATGACTTGCAAAGTGTTTTTATTGCTATGAATGCAATCTATGTAAAACTCTTTAAGTAATATTTACTAAGGCTGTAACCTCAAGAATGTGTGCATAAAAATGCGATAGTAGGGACCTCTACAGGTCTTAACCACAAGCTTACATTTTGGAAGAGGGGAACCCCTTATTTACTTCAACCTACTTTCTATATAAATAGGTGAAGCTGAAGCGGTTAGATCTGAGAGAGTGGAGCTATTCAATACTTCACTGATTAAGTCACATTTCTTATTACACATTAATACTAGTGAAATCTTTCGATTTACGAGTCAATGGAAAGATCTTATAATTAGAAATCTATTACGATAATTTAAAGCTGTAATTATAAATAAATTTATAAGTAAAACTCTTTAATAAGTTAATGATAGAACACAGTCATGGATAATTATCAGCTTGAGAATGTGAATCAGTTTAAATATTTGTTAACTCTTTTTTAAATAGAAAAATAGACTTTAATATTGAAAAACAGTATAGATTTCAGTGTGATGTTGCATTAATAAATTTAATGATGGGATATTTCATCCTAGTGCATTATAGTTGCCTTAACTGAATCAGATGTATATATGACTGTATTTTATCCTTCTTTATTGAAGCCTAAACTCCCCATCTGTATAATATAATGGCAATGGAAAATATAATCATTGCAAAATTCACTTTTAATTCTTTATCTTAGTTTTTATCCTTTTTAAATTAGGATACTCATTTATTAGGGCCTGCTAATAATGAGGAGAAGGATTTATAGAAAAATCTTTCAGTATTTTTTTAAGTTCTTGTATCAGTCATTTCCTCTAGGTTCATTTACTAAAAAGTATTTTTTAAAGAATGTAGATGTCCTTCATCCATCTGACATTGCCCCACAAATTATAGAAAATAATTTCCCTCTCTAAACTTTTTTTATTTTGTATTAAATTCTTGCCTCCATCTTTCTACGAATCTTTCATCATAAAACCATCATTATATTTACATTTTTCCACTTCTTATGAACCAAATCAATTTGGAATTTTAAAAAAATAATTTTTACTAGAATTTTGCAAAAATTTAATATATTTAGTAGCCCATCTTTTATTTCAAAGATTTAGTAATAGTCTATTTAATCTTTAAAACTATAACCAAAAATCAATTTACTTCCACAAACATCAAAATCTAACATTATTAATGATATAGCTAATTCTATTGTCAAGTACATATAATTTAAACTTTATCTCTCTCTTCTAGTAATATATAAAATTGAATACTTACTTATTCTACAGATGTTATTTCCACCCATTTTTTTTTTTTTTACAATAAGAGAATCATGTCAACATTTAATCTTTGGCTTTTAGAGGCAAAATATGTGACTTTTTAAAAGTAGAAACCCCTTTTTTTTTAAGTTTTTTTTTTTTACTAATAAAATTATGTATAAATTTGTTTGTTAAAATTTGTTTTTTGGCAGTATCTTTTATTGCATAATTATTAATAGATCATTATTTGTATTTTGTTCTTAAGTATATTAATTGACAATATACACAGAAATCTAGTATTAGAGTCATTATTTTCCATTATAGTTTCTTAAAAACATTTGTGCTTTAATTTTATGTTTGAAAATTTGTTTTTATTTAATAAAAGCTAACTAATAGGTCAAATTCTTGCCTTTTCGGACATGCATTTAATCATATCTGCTTTCACTACCTATAGTTTCAGACATATATTCTATTTTTAAATTATTCCTAATTTTATAAATGTGTACAATGAGACTCACATATTCATGCTTATATATTACACATGTAATTTACATTTTATTTTAATTAAGAAACTTTTAATATTAATAGTAAAAAAATAGTAATAATAAAATAAATTGTAATAGAAAGAAATATAGTAATGGTAATATTAAAATGGAAGTAATATTAGTAGTAATAAATTCTTGAAGATGAGTTGAAAATAATAGTACGTTATAAGTAATGCAATGTTATTAATGGTATTTTGCCAGCATTTAATTTATTTGGGCATTTCAAAATATAGAATTACATCATTAATTTTCCTCTTATTTGAACCATTACAATGCAAAAGTAATAATAGTAATAATGCTACTAATAGTGTTAAGAATAATAATAGAGGTGAAAATAATTTCAGTATTGATAAAATAGTAATAGTGGTTAATATAAATTAAATAACAGAAATGGTATCAATAAGGGAAAATCACTAATAATACTAATTGTAATATAACAATATCAATTACTATAATGGTATTTATAATAAAAATAGTATTGATAATATTTGTTAGAGTAATAATTGTACTAGTTGTGATAATAAAAAGTATACACTTTTAATAAAATTAATTAAAGTAGTATAATAACTAATCGAAGTAGTAGTATTGTAGAGAAGAAAAACTGACAGTTAAATTCAATTTATTGAAAAAAATAACACCAATAATAAATTGCAAAAGCTCCAATCAAGAATATGAAATACAAAAATAAAATGGATAGTTTAAAGTAGTTAAAGACAAAATCATCAAAAAAAAAATTAAGCTACTATTGATATTTATAGTTAATATATCATAAACACTCATTGATTATAAACTAAATATTATAATTATAATCCATCATCATTGACAACCATTATCAATTCAGTGCAGGATGGTCTTTCCAAGTTCAATCCTATCTCTAGACTCTCTTCTCCACATCACCTCCACACACTTTCTTATTTCATCCATCCATCTCACATGTGGTCTCTTTTCTTATAATTATAGAGATAATTAATTGTAATTCCAAGAGTGTACAGCATTTGTACATGTTGAAAGAGCTCTCAATTGGATATTAAAAAGCTAAGTGAAGAAAATGATTGTTTACCTAAAGTAAGTTTATACATTTCTGCAAATATAATTAATTACTCATTGTTCACTAATTATTTCAGACTATTACATATTTGCATAAGATTTAAATGTATTACATATAATAACTATATTAATATATTTTTTACTGATTTTTTAAAAATATTCCAATTTCCTTGGTTCAATAACTCTCTACTATTATGAATTCTGCTATAAATTTTCAGTATAAAACAATTATTAATGGTGTTCTAGACTTCAGACTATAATGCAGGATAGGTAAAAATAATTTACTATTCCGAATGAATTTATGTATTTTGTAATATTAATGTACATTTTATTGAAATTAATAGATCTTCAATAGTTTCAAAAATATATCTCAGATTTTTGGGGTCATTTTATTATTTATTTAATAATTTTCAAAAATTATGTTGTTTATATACACAATATATTTCAATATTTATTCTGGTATTGTATATAAATTATTTATATCAGTTACAGTAAATGTATATCTTCATACATCTCTAAAGTTTTAAATATCTTTGTATTATCAAGCCAAATATGAATGCTGAGTGTATATATTTTGTCACTGATATAAATAGAAAAGGTATTAAAATGCCCTCTTATGTTTTTATTATACTATATCTATTTATTTGTTATATGAGAGATTCTGATGAGTCCATACATATGTAAACAATATTGAACATAAAATAAAGACATATACAAATTTTTTAAATTAGCAATAATGCTTATTAAATAATAAATTCTTAACCAGTAGCTGAATTTGTATTTGGATTATAAAAACAAATTTTTGTATTTCTGAAGCTTGTTACTGATATTCTGAGGGCAGACCAAGATGTAAAAGTAATAGAAATAAATAAAAAGGGAGGGAATTTGTTTTTCATAGATACTAAAGGTAGCCAATAGATGCCATTGCTAATCTAGATATTTTAGTAAACCTTATGTTAATTAGATATTATTAATGAATATATTATAAATAATATTAATCTATTACTTTTTATAAATCTCCACATATACACTCTAATGCAAATTTTTTTATCATTCTTTTAATTTTCTAACAGTTTTGACTGCCCTGGAGTCTTCACCAGGGTTTTTGTATAACTTCTTTCTTTTTATATTTAAAAAGAAAGAGGAAAGTTATACAAAAACTCTGATGAAGACAGCAGGACAGTGGAAACTGTTAGAAAATTAAAGGAATTTTAAAAAAATTTGCATTCGAGTGTATATGTGGAGATTTATAAAAAGTAATATATATATATGAAGGAACGCAAAAAAGTAAAGGAGAAGATATAAGAATAATATTAATCTATGTATTCATTTTAATATTGTAATACTTTTGTATTATTGTGCAATTCAACTTTGCAAATAAATATTTTAATATAGAAAATTATATTCATAAAAATTTAATCTCCATAAATAGTAGTGGGGGAAAAATCAGAAATTTCCTAATGAAATTTAATAATAATAAAATTCTGCTAATTAACATACAAACTATTTTTTAGTATTAGAAGTTATTTTTTTAATCTTTATAATAATACAATACTTGACTCTATTAATATAACAAAATAAATAATATTTTCGTAATTTGCTTATAAGAAATTTTATTATTTATAGTCAAAAGATTAGTTATATTCAATATACAGTATATATATATATAAATTTAATAATTAATTAAAGTTCTTATTTTTTTTGTTTCAAAATTGGCCTATTAATTCCAATGAATAAATTGTTAAACATTTATATTAAATTCTTTTTTACAAGCACAAACAGGCATATAAACATCATTTTCAAACAATTGATTTATTGTAGAATTAAAGTCTTTCCAACTTTAATGCAGTTTCATCAATTCTTAACCTCTCCTCTACAACACACCAAAAAATTTATTTATTTCATCTTTTCATTTCACATATAGTCTTTTACACTTTGTTGCAATCTAGTTTAAGATTTTAACTGTCCATCTATTATCTCTTTTAGAAACTATGTCCAGCTGTCTTATTTCAGTTTCTTAATTCTTTCAATAATCTGTGATATGTTTATTCTCTCATTCGTATATTTTTATCTTTTTTTGTTACTCCTAAAATATATCTCTCCATACTTCTTTAAAAGGTTTGAATTATTTTTCTCTAAAGTATGGAAGTCTCAAATCACTATGTAAGAATTGGTAAAACAAATCTATTAAAAACTTAGACTCTGAAGCCTTTGAGTCTAATATTGAAGCAATATTTTAGATAAATTTAACTACTTTTGTAAAAAAATATTTACTTTTTTAAAATATGTAACACATTTTTCTTTTATATTACTTTGTAATCGATAATCTTCAATATAAAACATATTATGTAAACAAACAAATATCAGTTATACTAATAATTTACATTAGTCATTCATTAGACTAGAGATTATCCACTAATGAATATTTCTGTAGTTCAATTTTCATTACAGCACTCTCTCACAAGATAAGGACTATTTTCAATCTGCTTTTAACACCTTGTGGAGAGATGTAATCGTAAACATATGACCAGAGACATGTGAAAAAAAATGTACGATTCCAAAGATGCATATTTCATGCTAAACAAGTAGTCATCAGTTGGATCAAATCACAATCTCTCACACATATCTTTATCATTGTTCAATACTTAAAGATAGCCAATTTATTTGACAAGTATCAAACTTACGGACCTCACAACTTTGACACAAACTGCTTGGAAATATATTAGTATAATTTTTATTAGTCATTCATTAGACTAGAGATTATACACTAATTAATATTTCTGTAGTATAATTTTAGTGCCCCACTCTTACACAAGGTAGAAATTCATTTCTTTATATACTAAACAATGATAAAGATGTTAGAGAGATTGTGATCTGGGCTAACTGATGAGTGCTAATTCAGCATATTTACATCTTGAGGATTATATATCTTTTTCACAACTTTGGTCATATTTATGATTGAACCCCTTTGCAAGATGTTAAAGGCAGACAGAAAACAGTCCCTACCTTGCATGAATGGTATAATGAAAATGGCACTACAGAAATATTAATTATCAGTTATCTTTATATCATTAATTTATTTTAATATGTACAATTATTAATATAGCCCATCAACATAAAATCTAAATGTTAAATTTATGATACAGAATTCTATGAATAATTCTTCAAATTATTAGATTAAGATCTATCTTAGCCAAAAGTGGGTAGAATGACAACCTTGGCCCTAACATGGGTTTTGAAAGTTCCATCACCAGATTTTCAATGAAATGGAAGGCTGAAGAGTTGTGGGTTGAAATAGTTTGAAGCCTGTTCATTAAAGTATGAAGATTGCCTAACTTAATATAAAGCTGAGCACTGATTGTATGTGTGTGGAGATAGTAATCTGAATCAACTGATGATTGCTGGTTTATCATGAAATACGTATATCTTTTCAACATGTGTGTGATCAGCAATATGAGATGGCATGGAGTTGTGGGTCGTGTGCAAGTCTGAGTTCGAATCCCTTATATTTAACATTTACTCTTTAAATATTCATACTTTTCTTCTTAAAATCAACTTTTACTTTCATAACCTCAAGCACGAGTGTGGCGCAACTGTTACCAAAGCTATTAATATAAAATAGATAATTAAAAATAATAAACTAGCTGAGCGCTTTCAAAGGATCTTGCCTTCATAATCATAGCTTGCTAATACATTTAATGATATGCAAATATGCTAATTCCATTTCTTCGATAAAGCATAGCACGTGTCCTTCCTATTTATGGCATCATTGCCTCGTGCGATGAATAAGGCCTCTTTGATTTTTCTTTTGAAGTCATGTCTTTCTCTACACATGATTGTGGGATTGTCTGGAATGCACTCATGATGACTTGTGCTGAAAGAAAACTGAATAGGTAGAAGGATCGTTGCGAGCTCTATTGTATGAATATTTATATTGTGCTAATCATGTGGACAAAGATGCTCTGCTTTCCCCATAATATGTGCCTTTACACATATTGTTGGAATATGCATATTATATACTGTGGGGGGGGGTCTGTAAAAGTGGAGTTTGGTCTTTAGTGTTATTAAATTGTTAGAATTTGGAGGGGTTCAAAAACATATACAGAATAAACAGCTTAACACTTCCATCACACAGGATAAACCCAGATTATTGCTTCCATATATATCCAATTTACACAAGAAATTGCACTCCATCCTCAACAGATATCAGCTGTTAAATAAGATATAATTTTTTTTTAATATTAAATGCTTTAGACTGTGCACTAAAAAGGAGTAAATGTTTATACAAACACAATTAGAGTTTTAAGATTTAACTTGAAATAAAAGCATGGGGGAGGTTATTATAAAAAATGGAGATTGATTCCCCCCATATTTTTATTTCAGGTTAAATCTTAAAACTCCAATTGTGGTCAAAGAAACAATTATTTTATTTCTTTTTAGTGCCAATCAATAAAAGCATTTAATATAAAATATTTTATCATCTCTATTATTTTGAACTTTTTACTATTAGCACAGTAAATGAAAATGTAAAACTATATCATACTTTAAATTGACTGGACATAGTTGATATATATTACTAGATATTTCTGCTACAATTTAAAATGTGTACCCCTTATGTATATACTGTAAATGAACTCCACTTAATGCATATTTTACTTTAATAAATCATTATCAAACATATAATATATGTAAGTCATTAGATATTTCTGCAGTAAGTTAATATATATACTCTTAATGTTATATGAATTATTTTATACTCTTAATGTATATATTATATTTATTATGTGTGCATAATTATATATGTATAATAAATCAGTAACTAAATTGTTTATTTAAATTGATAATTTATTTTAAAACAATTGTTTTTTAAAAAAGTGCTAGAGAAAAAAATTGCTGCTTTTTTTAAACTTTTCATGATGGTTTTAAATAATGCAATTTTTCTATTTATTTAAAAAAAAAAAAACCAAAACAATTGTTTTAAAATAAAAACACTTTTAAATAGAAAACTTAGATACCCATTTATTATACATATATAATTATGTACACATACTAAATATAACATAGTAACAGTTTAAAATGGTTTTACAAATGTTATTACTTTTGAAAGAAAAATAAATTTAAACTGCCTTGTCTGACTATTATTTAAAACAAATGAAAATTCTAAGAATATTTTTCTTGTCCTCTGTTCCATATCTATCAAACTAGTTGACATATTGAAAAGTATTTCAAATGGATTAGAATATTATAACATAGTTATATATCAATTTTAAAGAAATTCTATTGAATTTAAATATTGATTTTATAACTTCATTTTAATTTGAAAAAGATTAAAAGTTAACAAATTTCCCAAAATCAATAAAAGTATTTAAGAAACAAATACTTTTAAAATTACATTTGGAAAATTAAAAATATTTTAAATTAAGTTTTGACTGAAAACATCTATAACTTACTCATAAATGTGTAAAATTTCCATGAGGATAGAATGACGATTGTCATGATCAATAATTACTAAAGAGAAAACCCCAATTAATAAAAATGATGTGTATTGTTAATAGGTATCAAACAACAATATAGGAACAGTTTTATAATTCAATAAATTTATTCAAAAATTTCATTGCCAGATTTTTTCCAAATTTATTATTTTACTATTGGAAACAACAAACCCTTCCCAGTTCCTTTCAAAATATAAAGTAGTAAATAAGCTTGAAACATTTAGTCTGTTTAAATTTGTAAGCAAAAATGTTTTAAAATTTTTAATTACAAAATAAAAATTGAAAGTAAAAACATTTAAAAGGTTAATATTAATAGTTTTGGTATAAATTTAACATATATTATTCATTTGGAAATTTTTTTTATAAACATTTTAAAATTATGTTTAAGATAAAATTTTACATTTCTAAATAGTGAACATCTTTTTGAGATTAAAACTAATAAACAAATTCTATACATCATTACATAATAAAAATTTTATATTGTACTGAAGGTTGAGATGGTATTTTCTGCCATCTCATATATATTTTATTAAAAGTGCATACGTATTATGTTATTTTAAAATAACAATTTTTAAATATTTTTTTTAGTAGTTTTTTTTTTTTATTTATCTTGAAGAAATCGGAATTTCTTCATTTTAATTATCATAAATCAAGATAAAAATAAGATATTGAGATTTCTTTTTTATTAAAAGTTTTTTTTTTAAATTGTAATTCTTGGAAGGACAGAGGTAGGGGAGAAAAAAGCATAGATTTTTAGTAATTAGCTCTATTGTTGAAATTTCAGATATTAAAAGTATTTTGTAATCTATTATGCTAATTGAACCAGAACTTTTTCAAATAATTAAAAAATGGAAATGATCAAAAAAGGACAAAAATTAAGTGTTGAAATATAGCTAAAAATAAATCAAAGTGTAAATCCTGTTGTCAACAAAACGTATAAATTGCAGAATTTTCTTTTGTTTAAGTCAGTCAAGACCATTTTTCTAAAAAAGTGTTATAAATCTAAAACTGTTGCTAGAAACTATTGTTAACCAGTGCCAAGAAAATGCTCTCCGTCTAGAAAACATTTAAAAAACTTCCCCCTCAAAAATGTCTCCCTGCCACCTGAGCGATCGTCAACCATGGATAAGCGGGAGTTTAACCAAGCTAGCTGAGGAAATCAAGAAAAGCCAATGGACAACACACAGGATTCATGCCAGCACACAAGAACTTTGATCACCCGGAAAAAGTTGAATCACTGATCATCAGGGTAACTATGAACTGTTATTCCAATTTGCATAATAGAAATATAGACTCTATTAATTGTGTTAAATGTTTCAACAGTAGAATGCAAGATTATAAATGGGGATTTTATTATGCTATTTTAACTTAATTAAAATGGGGGAGGGGGTTATGCTGATAGATTATTTAAATGTTTTTTCTTTACGCACTGTTATAATTCAATGTATGAATCAGATTAGACTTCTCTGAAAAATGTTAACTGCTTGATCTTTAAAAGCAAATGGGGGAATGGCTCAGTTAAATGTTCCGATGATAAGCAAACACCGGAAGGTACTTACGGATAATTCAATGACGTATTTGACTTACCGATTTCCCTTCTGGTAGACATCGACATTTTTTGCATGACAACATTGTCATGGCAACAAAGTGACTAGCGTGATTAATTTATCGGAGAGTCAATTTTTTTTTTTCACTCGCGAGATTTAAAATTCGAAGAGGTTTGGGAAATTTTTTGATTTTTCTGTCTATTGCGGCATCACAGTTACTTTTTTGAGCTGTTAATTCGAGTAGTGTTTTATTTATCTGTTTATTTTAAATTTACAAAAATTTTTTGTTAATATTTCTACAATTCTGAAACTTACATTGAATTACGTTTAATGTGTAAATAATTTATTCTGATAAAGTGTTTTTTATTTATCTGTTTATTTTAAATTTTTTTAATATTTCTACAATTCTGAAACTTACATTGAATTACATTTAATGTGTAAATAATTTTCAATAATTTTTTAAAACAAATTTGGAATATACAGTACGTTTTTAAAATTACCAAATGCATGTGATAACACGGTTTCTCCAAGGACGCCATTAATGCCAGATTCACATTAATTCAGGTAAAGTGTTTTATTTGTTTATTTTAAATTTACAAAAACTTTTTAATATTTCTACAATTCTCAAATTTACAATGAATTACGTTTAAATAATTTTTTAAAACAATTTTGCAATATGCAGTACGTTTTTAAAATGACCAAATGCATGTAAAATTGCGGCATTTTCTCGACGCCATTAATACCAGATTTGCATTAAATTGCGTCTTTTTTATTTAGTTGTTTCTTTAAAATTTACAAAAATTTTTTGTTAATATTTCTACAATTCTCAAACTTACATTGAATTACGTTTTAATTTAATTTCTGAATTATATCATACAGAAAATTATTTTTCGTAAATTCATCGGCAATTTTTAATTTAATTTCTGAATTATATCATACAGAAAATTATTTTTCGTAAATTCATCGGCAATTATAAAAATTACAGCTATGAGAGTAATACAAGGTATAGGTGTACGCCGAGCCTTCGGCTCGTCAGAAACACCGGAGGCCCCCCCGCCAACTCCAGCGCTACTCGCTGTTTTTTATAATTGAGCATAATATAGGGTGGTTTTATAAATTATAATATAGTTTTTTCTAAATTATTTTGACGCATGCATGTACATTTTTTTATTTTTTTTTAGTATTTGCCTGACCTGTGCCAGTTTTTTTAATTTTTGAATAGTTTTTATCACGTGACCTGGAATAATTAAACCAATGACATATTACCCCGAAGGCATATCAGTCTAATCTTGCGATGTTTAACGTACAGTGTTCACGTGATCTGCGGACACATTTTAGCGATTACATGTGTCCGCAGATCACTTGGAGACGTTATCTTAAAAATCGCAACATCAGACTGATACGCCTTCAGGGTAATACGTCATCGGTTGAATTATCCGTAACTACCCACCGGAACCTTATGTTGGAACCTGGTGTACGTAAAATGGATGCCTGATGGCTGTAAGCAAACGGACAATTACGCTGTCCTTTAAGATTAGAATTCAATTATTTAACATAGTAGGGAGAGGGTTTGAGTGTTGTGCTATGTCTCACTCTTATAGTAAGCCATCCTAGAGTTTCACCCTATTTGGACAGGGTTTCCATAGTCAATTTAGGCTGCTGTTGTTCGTAGGGTTCATGATGGCACATGTTCCCTTGGGAAATGATAAAGCATTAATAATGAATCATACTTAAAATGAAGAATGATTGGAATTAAATTTGTATTTGTCTTTTATCAAAAGATTTGGGTTAGTTTAGAATGCTATAAAAAGGGAGGTGATTAAATATTTAAAATGAAAGTGAATATAATAAAAATTATAAAGCTATATTTGAGTATCTTTGTTTTAATTTATTTTAATAATTAAATATCCATTTGATATAATTAGTATCAGCTTAAGATTTCATCTGAAAAAGTTATTTAGATGACCATTGTATGTAAATAAATTATGTTACGATCGTCGAATATATTTTGCGATCTGGTACTAGGCTATATTCCTAGTGGCGCCTGCTCTCGTACTGGTCATCGTATTTTTTATAACTTATAAATTTCGTGGACCGAGTGTCAGTTTGTAATGGCACAAGATATATATTAGGCTTGGTAATTAAGCAGATACAGAGTTCCAATAATTCATTTAAAAAAATATTACAAAGCTAGATTAAGATTGTACATTATATTTTTGGTAATCAGTTTTCTAGTCTAAGAAATTATGAGGAGTCTGCAGTCTGGTAAAATCATTACTACTTTTATTTATAGATGTTGCAGAGTATTTGTATTAATGCATTATATTATAGCAAGCTCTAGTGGAATTTTAAAGATCTCTTAATTGTTTTGTTTTTAATTAGTTTATTTATTGTTATGGGTGCTTGTACAATATATATGATTTAATAGAATAATAAATCATCATATGAAGTTGTATGAGCAGGTAGTAGCATTATTAAACCTAGAGTCTTTGAAGATCTTGAGATAATATAATAATCCTTAGACAATTAAATGAACTGATATTTGGGGGAAAAAAATTGAATAATTAATTCCATTTCAAATTTAATTGAATGTAAATACTACATTGCAAAAGAATTTTATACAATTATAATTTAAAATACTGATTGAAACCAACCCATGATGTCTATAAAATAATTTCACTATTCAGTACAAGATTGAACTACAATACAAATATTGAGCATGAAATATGCAATGTACCATATACATGTTTTATTAAAAATCTGATATGAATATTATTGTATTTAAAAGTAACTGAGAATTTCTATGAAGTTACATTATTTTTTTTTAAAAAACAAAAATTGATTATCACAACTCTTTTTTTTGTAATATGTATATTAAAAAGCATTTTATTTTTTTTTATTGTTAAAAAAATACTATTGTATCTTATTTATTATGCACATATTAAAATGCCATTCTACCGAATAAAATTTTCACTGTATTTCTTCCTGATTCTCTACTTTAGCCTCTTCTATTCCTCCATCTTTTGAAATATTTAATTTTAAAAGCTTATATGCTGCTATTTTTCATTTCAAACCCTATTCTTAATTTATTATCTAATACAAAACTCATTTTCCATCTAACCTGCTCTGGATGTATTGATCATGATTTTTTACTTTAAAATGATTGCATAAAAATATCAAAAATCTTTTTAAAACTTTTGAAATTCAAAAAATAATTATCTATTCTTTGGAAGCATGCAACTTTATTTTCTATTTTAAAATCTTGTAGACACTGCAAACAAATGTAATAAATGGTGCACCCACATCATATTAAAAAAAAACACTACTACTTAATTTTATTTATAATATTTACAAAAATATATTTAAAAAATACAATATATATTTAACTTATTTTTTATTTCTATTTTTTTTGAAAAAAGGTTTTTTAAAAGATTTTCTTTTCATTCGTTTACGACTTTTCCAGTCAACTCCTCTTATCCACTGATCTCGCTCCATTTCCCATTTTAATTGTTTTTTTGCTAAAAATAATAAGAAAAAATATTACTGATATAAGTAAGTCTTTTTCAAAAGATTAGAAATATTAATAACACTATTTAAAAATAACTTTTTACACTGAAAATTTATAATTTTTATGTAAAGGTTTAAAGAATTAAAATATAAAAACCATCTCTTTTTATAGTATATTTAATTCAAAACTGATCTTACGACAGAGTATTGAATGAAATAATAAGTACTTTTAGCATTTTTTAAAAACTTTAATTAATGGAATGAAAACTCACTGGCATCATATCTAACTATATATCAGATTTTTTAAATTTTAATTATTATTATAATAAAAAAATATGATCACGCACCAAATTTCACTTTAATACATTTATCTGTTTTTTCCTGTTTTTTTTTATATATATATCCAGTAATTTTTTTCTTTTCATATAAAGTAATACTCAATACATATGTTTTATTGCAATGTAGAATCACAGATTAAAACTTGCTCAAATGTCACATAATCCAGAGCCATTCAATTTAAATAGTAAAGATAGTAATATAATTTTATTGCAACATCGTTATGTTCATTAATTTGACAAAATAATAAAATGCATTAGTTATATATAAGATAACTTCTAAAGGATTAATATTAATATTCAAAGTGATTTTTTTGATTCATTCAACAAAGTTTTGTAAAATTTTCATTTTTATACAATAAACAAAATTTATTTATTTATTTATATATAGTGACATGATGCTCCAAACATAAAAGTGACAGATAGCATTTAACCATACTAAGAGTTTTTTTATTCTACTGGAATCAATCAGTGAACACTGACTCTCCACTATTACTATTCACATAAATGATCATGGCAAAATTTATATTTTATATATATACATAAAACAATACATCTAACAAATAATAAATAAAATAAAACTTACAAGACTTATCCTTATTTGAAAAGGCATCAGCACCAGAAGTATCATAATTATCTTCATCTATAATATTAGAAAACTGTAAGAGATAAAATTATATTTAAATGCTTAAACTTCTGTGAAAGAAATTTACCACAAATAAAAAAACCTTTGTAAATTTACCTTTTCAGCAGCAGCAAACAAATCATTTAATCTAAAATTTGACATAAAAAAATAAATATATATTTATAAAATTTCTGATATAAAGAATTTTGTATGCACTCACACATAGTAACTATTGAAAATGTGCATTACACTTGGAATGAAAACATTAAGTAAACAAATGAAATGTATAAATGAGAATTTGGAAATTGAAAGTTCTTTAAATCTAGACAAACTATAGAAAAAAAATCTAGAAAATTAAACATGATTTTCTTTTTGCTTATGAAAATCCAAAATAAAGAAATCATTTGATTTGATATTGCTTTATGAATACAGTCATATCTTAAACATCTTTTTTTTTTTTTTAAATGTAATATTACATGTAACTAAGAGGTATATTTAAAATATTGAATTTGTTTTACACATTTTTTTTAATAATAAAATTTAAAAAAGAAAATCCTTTTATTTCTATATCTTATGATACAAAAAAAGCCATATTTGCAAACAAATACGGCTATTTCAACTCCAGAACAAAACAAAGTAAAAAAAAAAGAACCAAAGATAAGAAAGCAAGAAAAGAAAAACAAAATATTAGAGAGAAATTTTGAGATAAGTATATAAACTATGAAACACAAATATATCCATGTATATCATATGTTGCTCCTTCAGCCTTAATATCTTGCAATACAATCTTTTAACTTTTATTACTAAGATTACTTTTTGAAATACATTAACAACCTTCCTAGTAGAAACTCTTCAATATATTCTGTTATCTGCTACATCCTTCCAATGAAAGTTACTGCTATTACACATCTTAAGAAAGCATTTGAAATAATCTTTATAATATAATTAATCTTTTTCCATGAAAATCACAATCAAATTCTCTATAAAATACTTTTTTCAGAAAGTCAGCTACCAATCATCTATTTTACATGACCAATTCAATGAAGAAGGATCATTATGTTAATAGATTCCATAGCAGAACATACAGCAAGCAGAAGAGCATACCAATTGATCTTATGATTTTCCTATTGTGACTTTTAGAATCATATGGAGTTTCCGCAAATGATATTTTTCTAATACCTTTGTGTTAAATTGGTCTTATTTCCATATAAAAATTGGGAACAATAACATTCTACATACAGCTAATTTAATTGCAGTAGTTATGTACTATGATGGAATACTTTTCTTAAAGTGCCAGTATATTGTAATTGTCTTAAATTTCAGTATCTTAAGTCCAGCCTTTTATTTTAAAAGCTATTAAAATTGATTTACAATTTCAAACTGCTAACCAATTAAAAAATAAAAAAAAAAGTTCCTGAAGACTTTTATAAAAGAACTTAAGTTTCTTAACATTAATCTCTAAAGTTTTTATAGGTTGCAATTAAAATATTGAAAACATTCTATAGATTATTTTTTGAATGCAAAGAATAAAGCAATCATCAGCATATTATAAATTAAAAAGCTAAAAAGATGACGTTTTTACTTTTGATCAGTTTTAAATTATAAACTCCATTATTAGCCAGTATCACATCTTGATGCTTAGTTTATGAAGCTGCCTATAAACAATTACAAAAACCACTACCATAAAAATGTTAAATAAATTTCGAATTAGAATACTTCCTTGTTAGAATTTTAAATTTAAATGTTTCAGGTTTAGTATCAATAGTAATAATGTTTTTTTTTTTATTCCATTATGTAGAACTTATATATTATGAATAAACTTTTGTAGACAATCAATAAATCACTCTTTTGTTCCTAAAGCTTTCTTTTGTATTTGAGGGCAACAAAAACCATGATTGTAATGATTTCTAATTCATTAAAAGTTAGATTCTAGCAACTGGTTTAACAAAATTCTTAAAGTACCTATGTTATAGAGAATGACAATAATATTACATGATAATTATTGCAGAGTTTTAGATCCTCTTTATTTTTATAAACTGGAACAACAAATGTATCCTTAATCAAGCGATATAATTTCAAGGATTCATATCCACCCCCACCCCCCAAAAAAATCAAATAGTTTTGTCTACATTTTAATAATAAAAATCAAATAGTTTTAAAGTTAGTATTTTGTTATTTGCAAAAAGATGGTTGCTCTCTATTTAAAAAAAATATTATTATATGAAAACTGAAGTTTAAAAAATTTGTAAATTATCATTTAACTTAAAAATCATACCAACCTTCTCTCAAAATGAACATGTATTTCAGGTGTAATCATATTTGTTAGGTAAATGAGAGGATTCAGATAACTAATAGCTATGTGAAAACTATAGACTAAAGTTATAATAAGTATAATAAATACAATTATTTATTTTTAAAGTATGAATTAATTCACAATCAATTGTATGGATATATGTTTAAATTACTAATGTGTTATTAAACATATATCACACAAAGCTTATTTGTAGTCCTACATGAAAGCCACACACAAGCGACCTACACAAGTCAGAAAATAACAATTATCAAATAATATAATTTTAAATCTACTGGATCAATAAATGAAAAAAAAAAATATCGAGACATTTTAATGAATTTCATATCCAATTAGCCGAGATGTTTTTTCTGATCAAGAAGTAAGAAAGTCAGTAGAATAAATTCATTACAAGATCTGTAGAAAAAGTATTACAGGTTAATCACTGTGGTTAATTGCAAAAGTGTTCAATAAATGTCCAATTCCTCAATTAAAAAAGCTGTTCATATATATTGATTAAAAATGGTGAAGATTACTATCATGATGAAAGCTATAAAGACCCAACGAAGTTCCAACACTATCTGAAAGTTAGGAAATTTACTGTCTACACACCAGAATGAATGAATTTATAATTTTTTTTTTTTTCCCCAATATCTTTTTTTGCACTGACTATATAAATCGTAATAATACTGAATTATTTCCACATACAATTAAACCAATAAAATTTCTTTATTGAATTCCTTAATTAACTTTTTGTTTTGATTGTTCATCAGTCTTCCTCGAGAGAAGAATATATGCAAATAATGTATATTGTCTATACTTAATTTAATATACATTATATCATATATAAAAGTATAATACTTCTATTTAATTTAATATTAATTTTATTATTTATATTATGTTTAATTCTAAATTTAAGATAAATAGAAAATCATCTTTATTTCAAATAAGACTACACATGATTCATATTTGACAATAAAGACAAATATCTATCTTACCTATCTATATTAGATTTGGAATTAAACATAATTTAAATTAAGTTTTTAACATAATTCAAAGATAATATAAATAACTATTTTAAGGTCTCATATTTTATATTTCCCATATATTTATAATATTTTTTTGAAGTTATCATTCCAAAGTTAATAAATTTAAAAAATATAAATATAGCAGTAATAAACGAGACTTTAAAAATAGTTTAAATTTAGAATTAAACATAACTTAAAAATAATAAAATTAGTATAAAAAATATATCTGAAGTTCATAAATGTAATATATTTTGATACACATGATATAATATATATTAAAATATATATATACAAATTTACATTATAATATTATAATTTTGTTGGTATTTATGTATGTTTTGTGTACTTACAGTTCTGAAGAAAATTGTTGAAATCAAAACTATCAAATAATTAAGGAATTTGATAAAAGAAATTGCACTGTATTATATGCATATGGACATTTTTTAATATTATTACTTTTTATATTAGAAATAATGGATTATTAGCAACTTGGTAGTAACATAAGCATTATATTTCATTAAATTATTTATCATTAGCTGGTGTATTTAATAATTAAAATATTAATACAAAATTTGATTAGAAAAAAGTTGTTCAAGATAGAAAATTATATACAGTTTAACACTTTAGTTTTAATTCAATTCATATATCTTTTCCCTTATTACTATAGCAATTTAACTTTATTTTTTTTTATACTCTAAAAATGTTTATTGTTGCATATGTGCTTTCCAGTAAAGATAATATTATGATCAGTATAATTAATAAATCCTACCAATATAATAATCAGTATAAAATGTCATTAGTTTTTAAAGTCTTCACCATTTTTTAATTATCATTTTTACTACTAATAAAACTAGAAAGATCAATAAAAGTGCTTAAGCGATGCCACCCCCTTATTACAGATAGATCTCAATAAGCACATAAATTCTATAAAGTGAGCATTTACATCATAAAAGATATAATGTACATAATCAAAATTATAATTACTAAAAAAATATTTAAATTTTTCAAGCATCCTGAGATTTATTTACTCAAGTTAAATATTATAGTTGAATTATTATAATAATCAAATGGTTAATAATTCAAAGTCATATAACATTCGAGCATCAAGGCTGTCAGGTTGAGCTTTCATCCAGAAGAAATCCTTAGCTCAAAAATCTGTCATTTCACCACTGCACTAAAATACGCAGGATCTTTCAATTATTAAACTACATAAAATTCTCATGTTACAATAACTTTGAATGAACAAATTTTCAGCACAAAGGTTACTATATTTGAAATGTTTTATCAAGTATGTATTATTTAAAACTCCAGTAAAATTTAAAATAAATGTAAATAAAAAAAAAACTTTTTTAATTCTTATTGATTAAATAATGTTTTTATTTTTAAATAATTGCATCCTCACCAATCTAATTTTATACATTTTAATAAATGACTTTATTTAGAGGTGTTTATTAGTACTACAATTTTTCATATGCATTTTAAATTTTCAAAATATTGTTTTGTACCAGAAATTGTTGCAGTGAAATAATAATGTTCTAACATTAAAAAGACTAGTATATGTATGTATCCAAGATATATTTGGCCATTTTTTTAGTTTCAACAAGAATCGGCACAAAAAGGTTGCATTGCACTTTAATGAACTGTTGAATGAATCACAGTCACAGTTACCATTTTTACATATAAACTAGCATTAAAAATTAATAAAAACACTTAATAATAATAGATTATTATACCTTTTTTTTTACAGTGCAATTTAGTTTCTGTTATTTAAAAAATTGTTTTTTTAAAATTAAAATAAAAAAATGTATTCTAATATCCCTTCTTTTACCATCCATTAGTTTCATATTTAAAATATTTAGAATGGGCATAAGAGAAATTTAAAAAAAAAAGACATGAAAATATTCAATGAATTTTGAAATTTTTCAATTACAAAAAATTTGCTTTCAATTAATTATACACATACATTAACGTCAATCTACAGTTTATTTGAAGTTACATTTTTGTTACCATGGAAACAAAGTTCATCACACAAAGAACTTTTTATAAATAAAAAGAAAATACATTATTTTTTAAAAGCAAAAAAGCCTATTAAATAAATTATTAAAATTATTTAGCAAATTCACAAAGTTGAGAAAAAGGAACATATAGCCAAGCACTCCAAAGTCATAACTTTTCAAGATATTTTAAAAAAAATTTGTGAATCTATTTTGAAACAGAAATAATATTTTATCTTTTTTTCTTTCACAACCATAATTATAGTTCAGGCTCATGATAAAAAGCAGTTTGCAGGAGGAAAAAAGTGTAGTAGGAATCTGTATCCAACTCAATTTCTACCAAGTGATCAATTAGATATTAATTCAGAAAATTTTATCTCAAAAAAGAAAAAAATCATGTTCAAATTTCTCCAAATATACCAGTTTTCAATTACGAATATTATTTTAGAAACAATGTAATATGGAAACTCAAAAATATCCAACCTTAACCATAAATTAACATTAAACACTACATATCTAAAACTGAAGCAATTAAATTTTTAAAAATAAAATAAGAATTATACCCATTTATGTGTCTTAAAATCGCTAAGCATAAACACGCTAAAATAATGCAATGCAAAAAAAATAAAACATTCTGCTTTGCACCATCTTGATACATAAAATAACACACACACACATTTATAATATACCCTGATTTTTTCTTATTTTTCGAAGTTTCTTCAAAATCTCCACCATTGTATTCAAATTCCTCCTCTTTCAGTGATTGTTTTTTTTTACTTTTAGATTGCTTTGATATTTTAGAAGAATCTATCATAAAAAAATAAAATAGGATATTTAAGAGCAGCTGCTATATGTATATATCAAATAATTAATAAAAGCAATAATATACCTACCAACAAACTCATCATCACTATATATAAAATCTTCCTCATCTAATATCTGTTTTTGTTTATGTGCATTTTTGGATAGCTTAGGTTTAGATGTTTTATGAAATTCTATAACAAAAAAAAATATTTTTTTTTAAATTGATCAAAATAAACATGTCTTCATATGCACACATTTATGTAAACATCCCAATCTTATAAGTACAAAAAAGATTATCATAATAGGTTCTGCCTTTTTATTATATATATTCTTAGAATCAATCTTGATTTGCATATTGCTTATATGAACCTCTAAATTTTAAATTTCCCATTTACTCTTGGGTATACTTATACCAATTTGTCTATTTCTACTTTCGGGTTCTTTATTTTTTTATACAATCCACCCAACTCATCTCATGAAATCTAATCTTTTTCTTTTTCTTCAACTTCTCTAACTTGTTCATAACTCCAATATTTCACATATCTATTCTTAATATGCATATATATTTAATTTTAATCATTATATAGATAGACAATGGTAACTGGATTGCTATACTCAATCTTGGGAATCCATACTTTCTTAAATTTGTGTTCAATGTAGCAAAATTAATCAATAAGACAAACACACAGCCTTGAGTCTATGTATCAACATAATGAGTTCAATTCTTGCATATTATCTGAGAAAGAGAAGAAATAGGATCTCAGTGTCATTGGAAGTTGTGCATAAAAATGATAATTTTAAACTAATAGTAATGGTTAATTCAAACACCTGGACTTCTTTTTTCTTTTCACCTGTTTGTCAATAATATTGTATTTGATTATGTTAAAATTTCAAAATGAATTTTATTTCGTAGGTACAATGACTATATTGTTCACAGTTTTTTCAATCTCTGCTGCAAGTGATGGTTACACTTTCATCGGGTAAGAACTATCTGCTTAAAAAACTTTAAATCTGCAGAGGGATGTACTGATAATTTATTGAAGTGGAGACAATTTCTGAATTAGTTCTTCTTAAAATTATAAGGATAAATAATATTAATATTTTAAATATAAGTATATTTTATATATCTGGAGTCTAGACTTAATAGAGGGGATTTGAACACAGACTTTCAAGCTCCCTTTAGCCATCCACTCTATCTCATATAACCAATACACATGACTACGAATGTGAAAAAGGTAAATGATCTCCAATAACATATTCCATGCTTAACCAGCACTCATCAGTTGGTCCAGATCATAGTGGAATTGACTGCACATCAGCAGGATGACTCTGTAAACAATCTCATTTATCACAAAGCATTCTGGAAGATAGGAGTGATTATAAGAAAGATCTTTATATATTATAACGTTATTTTTCTTATTGCATTGCTAAATCCACATAATATTAATATAATCTATATTCTTTATTAATATTTACAATGCTTTTTTACAATCCACTATTGACAGTTTCGATTGCCCAAGCAATCTTCTTCAGAACCAAGTTATTCTTTTAACAGTTTCGATTTCTCCAGCTGTGCTCTGAGGAAGATTGCTGGGGCAATTGAAACTGTCAATAGTGGATTGTAAAAAAGCAATGTAAATAGTAATAAAAAATATAGATGATCCTTATATATCCTGCAAACCATTTTAGGTAATAGATTAAAAGGATTTGTCACATTTGAACAACTTGATCAGTTTTGGCTAATTTAACTTTTAAATACTACTTCTTCACGGTGGAAGGTATGAATTATTTTCACATCTATAAAAAGCTAAAAATTTTTTAATTATTTCATTGAATAACTACAATATAATGAATAGGTAACATTAGTCACACTATCATTTCTTTCAATGAGAGCAATGAAGTATCTTGCTAGATATTAAGATTATTGGTATATTTTGCTGGTTAGCTTATCAATTAGAAATGTAATTAGTAACATTACCAAACATTTATTTAAAAAATAAAGACATAAGTATGATTATCCAAATCATTAAAGTTGTGATATTTATATATTTAAAAACAGATAGAAATTACAAAAATAGCTTATTTAGATTAATAATAAAGTTAGAAACTTGATCATAATTTTCTTTTTCCCAAATTTTACTTTAGTCAAAATGAACTTTTACAATAAGAATAGTTATTTTTCTGTATCCTGATATAATTAAGTTCAAAATTTTTTAGTGGTTTTGAAAAAATAACTTTTTTAGTTAAGATGCTACAACTGCTGTCTTTACAACTGTTGAAGAAATTATTTTGATACAAATTTTTAATACATAAATAATAACAATTATCCATAATTCAATTTTGAAAGACAACTAGTATTCATTAAATAGGTTACAATATTCTTAAAAACACGTAAAGCAGTAATTTCAACATATTTTCTTTATCACTAATAAAGATATTTTGTAGTTATTCTTTCCAATGATTTTCAGGGGTGGCTAATATAGTGCTACTGTTCATAAATAAGATTTCTTGAGCTTTTTTTCTTGAAAAGTCTGGGTGGCCCAACAAATAGCAAAAATTACTGATGGGACTCTAAAGCAAAGTTCTATCTAAATGGCCAAACTAAGATTTCATTTTCATCTCTAAAATTTTCTCACCCATAAGCTACCTAATCAATAATATCATTAAAGATGGTGGTAAGGTGTGAAAATAATGTTAGGATCTGCAAAAAATCCAGTTCATCAAAACGTTCCCAAAGGTTGTAAAATCCTCGTACAATTCCTAAAAAAAATTAATGGAAAAAATGGAAATGATCATTAATAAGTTAAAAATAATAAATAAGTTGCACTATAATTATTAAAATTTAACAATGCTTTTTATATTTAAAAATTATTCTAGACATATGTATTTTAATTCTTAATAACTTGATCTTATAAAGAATTAATCTTTGATAGTGAAACTCTATCAGAAACAAGTTCAAAAAAATGTTTTAGGTTTTGCAGAAATAATGTTTTAAAAAATTGAAGACATTATTTTTAATAACTTCTCAGTATTATCCTGTTTAATTTTATCAAGTTATAAATTGAATTTTTATAAAAATATGTACATTTCCTACAAGCCTAATTCAGAAGATAAAAATTTGCAACTGAAACATATTTTTAAATCATGCATGCAAATAAAGTTCAAAACTTTGATGAGCAGTGATTTCATATAATTTTCTTTCATAAGTCAAAAGTAGATAAAAAAAAAAATCTACTTCAGTTTCAAAAAAATAGTTATGAAGAATAAAAGACATTGGTTTTATACTAATGTTTAAATAATATATGCTGGCATTTAAATAAACTTTTTATAAATATTTAATGATATGAAATATGGAGAAAAAGGATAAAATTGTTATAAAAAACTCAACATTACTATGCACTGTCAATTAAATAATATTTGTCTTTATTCAGAGTATTTATTTTTATTAAAATCAAAAGAAAAAAATTAAAAAAGAAACTGTCCTGCTTGCGACTACCAAATATTAAATTTTTGTTACCAATATCATGGAAAGGTAAATTAATGAGACTTCACAACTGCATTTGCAATCAGAATAAAATTTATTGATACTTAATATAAATTAAAATTGTTTTTAAATTGAATTTGTGAATTTAAATCATAAAATGTTTGGATTTATATAAATTAAATGTATGAGTCAGTTAAGTACAGTATAATATTTACCTGTAAGTAATTATGAAAAGAATAAGCACAAAATTAAACAATTTAATGGAATAAGTTAGACAACATAAAAGTATTGGTTTTAATCAATTTTCATTTTTCCAGTTCAAACCTTTAACTATTCCAAGTATTAAAGTAATTTATAACACTAAAATTGCAGATCAGATAATTATAGATAAATAACAGGAAAAAAAGAATAATTCAATAGTTTTTATCAAGGTCTCCAATATGATAATTAATTGCTATGGCAGGTAAAATTTGTAAATATTATAATTTATTTGTTTTTTTAAAATTATAATATTTCTCAAGGAAATGGATAAATAAATTGAACTGGGTTGCTCCAAATAAAGTCATATTAACTAGGTTAATAATAACTTGTTAATACTACAGAACAGATCAGTCCTTCAAGCAGATGGGAGAATATCATTAATAGCATAACCATCAATGATACCCACGCCAGATCAAGCTATACATAGCATAACACAATCATATTTGCTGACCATAGCAGATCTTGCCTGCTGGAACACCTGCTATCCAAAGCATTTATTTGTTTTGAGGATTAAACTCAGTCGCCAGCCAACCATATGTTATATAGTCGGCATGCTTCGGACGACAGGCACACAATCCAGCATTTGACATATCCCAGACTAGCTCATACTCTTATTCAGGGTCCAGCACATTTACTTAACACATACAAATAACTATACTCTTAAATAAAATTAGTGACGCAGTGGCAGAAAAAGAGAGAATAGACCAAAATAATAACTAAGGAAACCTTAATATTTATTCAAGCACACACATGTACTTAACATAATAAATTTTTATATAAAAAAATATAAATGATAACTTTAGGTTATAGTTATAATAGTCCTTCAGTAAAGTTCATTTAATTCAAAATCAAGTGACTATTTAGTTATTTCAAGTATCTTTACTAAGGTCTTCATTTGTGTGTATTTTCCAACTGGTTGGCCTTTTGGTTCCATTGATAGTTTTAGGGCTTGTCTTCATTTCTTTGGCTTAACAATGGGAGAGAATATTTGACAGTGTCTCCTTTAGGGCTTAGACATTTGTTCAGGATGTTGACTCCAGGCAAGTACAGTTGATTTTAGCAGAGAACATTGGGGCCTGAAGTTGTTGAACACTCCTACTATGACTGTTCTGTGGTTCCTGCATTGATGTTGATCTTAGCAATAATCGACTGGCTTATTATTGTGTTTATAGTTTCCGAATATCTGGATCTCTGGTTGTTTGAATTTTCAATGAAAAACTCTGAATCTGAATTCTGTCCAACTGAATCAATAACAGAATGAAAACTAGATTAGTTCAATCACAAAATAAAGGCCGAAACTGACTTACAGATTAAAGACTAGACTGATTCAAGAGCAGATTGATTTAACAGATTGCAGATCCGACTGAATAACAATAGACCAGAGCAACTTTATATACTTTTTCTCTCCCATTGTTTTAATTCCTTGTCATTATTTTAAATTTTGATTAAAACTTAAAGTTTGTTTTTTCTTAATTAATTGTACATTTTGTTAATCTAATTGATACACTTTAACTCCTCTAACCTGTCAGGCAGTTTTTTTTAATTTTCATTAGTTTTTTTCTATTTTTAAATTGAATGAAATGTTCGACTAAATACAAAAACTCCCTCAGACCTCTCTAATTCCCATCTGGTTATAAACAACCCTAATAATAAATTCATTTATCTCTCTGGACGCTTTTTTCTCTTTCCTTTTTAATTACATTATATTTTTAACTATTATTAATTATAATGAAGCAGTCAGATCTGAGTTCGATCCTAGCTTCATGACATCTGTCCATAAGCCCACTTCAAACACATAATACTAACCTTAAATTTCCGTTGCAATGGGGCTTTATACGTTCAATCCACGCTAATTTCCATAAAGAATAGCTTATTTCATAAATGTGTATTCAAATAACTAGTTTCAGATTTAAATTGATTAATTTTATTAATAAATTCATGATAGAATTATTCATGAATTTATATGTATTATAACTGCGTGGATTGTGCGTATATATTTGTAAATATTTAAACATATATAATTGTTTGAAAGTTTCATTGCGTCGGGAATGTTTGATTTTATTTTTAAATAATTTGTTAAAGTTTTATTGATTAAAAGCTACATTCTTTCGATAAACTTTCAGATTTTCCCATTCCAAAAACAACAGTTAAAGTTTTATTCATTAGAAAAAAGATAAGGATTTCCTAATTAAAATCATTTTCTGATTTTAAGAATTCATTTTCTAATTAGAAAATGAATTCAAGTTAATGAGTTTGAAAGCCTTATCGAAGGAATGTATCTAAAAACATTGATAATGAAAGAAGCGCTAGCCTGAAGACATCAGAGGGCAGATATATAGCTCTGAAAAGTTTGGAAGAGGAGAAGCCATCTTTGTTGTAGAGAAGTGCAATAAACTCTGTGCGTATTAAATTGTATTTCGATCATAGTGAAGGGCTAAATGTCAGGAATCTGGCTATCGGTTCCTGAAGTCCCCAGAAAATCGTCAATGGAGCTGCTGAATCTTTTCCGGACCAATCATGCTGCTAAAATAATGAAAATCAATAAAATGCTGTCCAAGTAATCAACTAAATGCATGCCTACGTTTTCCTCACCCAGACGTGTAACTTGAAGGAGCCCAGCACGGAAGATTGGATAATATATATATATATCTAAAATGAACCTTAAACCTTCTGGCCAGTTCCGAACTTTATCTTACACTTCCTTTTAGAGCTCTTTTATTCTTTAATGTATAATCTTTATAAAACCTTCTATTTATGCTATGTAAATTTATATCGTAATTATCTCAATCTCTAGTCTTTAAACTTTTTCTTTTCTTACTTGGCGGTTCATTTACTATATTATATATATATATTTATCGTGTGATTTATTAATGTCATTTATTTTTAATTATATGCCAATAATCTTTCGACTCGACGATCTCCTTCGTTTCCTTTGCCTTATACAAGTAATATAAGATTAATTCTGATAGTTAATTTTCGCCCATTAGAACTAGATTTATACAGTTCTATCAATCATAGAGTCGAAAGAAATTATTAAATGATTGTTATTTTTATCATTAGCTAATAATAAATTATTAGTCCGTTTCTAAGCTATGCCACCGCTATTTTCTCGTTTCACTAATATTTATTCATATATAATCTTAAAGTGTTTTTTGCAAAGGGCCGATAAAGGAATCAAATAAATATATTTTAATTCAACTTTGTTATTTTCTATTAAGATTCAGGAAGGGCACGATGTTTGGGGCATAATTAATATGATTTACAACACTTTAAAATAGTTTTCTACTTAAAAGCTCGTTTGACTTTAATTCATTTGATCAAGTCATCACGTAGAGCATTCTATATGGGTTTTATTAATTAAAAGATGATTACCAGGTCATCATTTTTCCGAACGTTGCTGACCAAGCCATATCCTGCTTCACCGGCTTGTCCTCGGTGATATTACTGTTGTTAAATTACATAGGAAGAAAATATTTCCTCACTTGCTCGTTTTATATTTGGAACACCAAAGGTTCGAGGCTACGACCCAACCTGGTTTTCCGTGTTCTATAGATCCTTCATATAGGGCATCAAAGACTTGTCAAATACAAGCCGCCCTGCTATTTTCTCAAATCACATACAAGCCATTATTTTTCATATATATTCTTATAGCTCATAAGTTGTCAGTACCGTTTATTTCTCAGTTCCAGTAAAGCTCGCTCTGATGCTCGTAATTCGTGATTTCAATTAAAGTCGAACAAATTCTCAAATATATTTAATTAAATAAATTTTTCCAATAAAGATTAAAGTTATGCCCTAAAATACATATCTTGCTCTTCATGAATGGATTTGCGAATGTGAAATAAATATCACATTCTTTCGTATAAAATTAGAGTAATAATTTCCTTTATTGATGAATACCCTTTATCTGCCTTTTATTTCTTGTGGGAGGGCATAGACATAAACTTTCAAACATTGCGTAATACTCATTGGCATATAATAAGGACCGCCACTCGTATTATAATTATAAACTTTGTTTAAGGACTAGAATTAATTAATATAATCATTATTTTATTCAAACAGAAAACAAATTATTATTATTAAATATTTTCTAAACACACTTGGTTTCTTAGTTCTTAATTCTTTTATCATTATTTTAGTGTTAATGCTCGCTGTCTGTGTTGGTAACCCGAACATATACATATGATTCGACTTAAAATTATTTTTAGTCAGTTTATTATCAGATATTAGTGTCAGTTCAGGGGTCTCTGATCCTCACCAACCGTTGAGCTAGTTTCTTGGCGCATAGCACTGTGCCATCGATTTCTACTATCTGACCTGTTGAGTTGGTTTGAATTCAGTTTTGGTTCAGCTGAGTTTGAATCCGACTTGCAATGTAGGTGGTGGGTTTTTCGACTGGTACAATATACATAATATTATAATTTGCTTGCCTTGGTCCATTTCTCGTCTCACACTGCTCACCGATTTTAACTTTAATTATTACACAATTTAGCATTTAATTTAATTTGTACTTTCAAACTTTTTTTTTTTAATTACAATTTTACCTTTTTTCAACTTTGATTATGCTGGGTCAATTATGGCACTTTGGCATTCATGTTGGACGGCATTTGAACTGGGTTCCCCTAATAATTATAACTACTTTTAGAATCTATAACTTTATTTAAAGTTTTAACATTTACTTTAATACTATGGGAATGGATCGCCCGTTCAACCAGAGGGAAAAATACCATTGATAGCATAACCATCAACGATATTTATGGCCAGATCAAGCTATACAAAGCATAACATGACCATATTTGCTGACCATGGCACACCTCGACTGCTGGAACCCCTGCCATCCAAAACATTTTATTTGTTTTGAGTATCAAACTTGGGTATTAGCCAACCATGTTATATAGTCGGCATGCTTCGGATGACAGGTACACAATCCAGTGCTTGACATATCCCAGACTAGCTCATACTCTTAACCAGAATCTGGCACATTTACTTAACACATAAAAATAACTATATTCTTAAATTAATAGTTACACAATGACAAGAGAGAGAAAATAGACAAAAATAATAACTAATCAAACATTCATATTTATTTAAGCACACATATACACTTAGCATCATTGACTGCACTCAGCTATGAATATGAAGTCTAAGAACTTCAAAAGCGCTTAGTGTATATAAACTTATAAACAAAATTAAACTTCACTAACAAGTGTGATGGCACAGAATTATTAGTATTAACATAACATAATAAATTTTTATATAATAAAATATAAATGATAATTTTAGGCTATAGTTATAATAGTATTTCGTTAAAGTTCATTTAATTTAAAAATCAAGTGTCTATTTACTTATTTAGAGTATCTTTATCTAGGTTTTCATTTGTATTTTCCAACCGTTTGGCCTTTTGGTTTCATCGATAGTTCCAGGGCTTGTCTTCATTTCTTTGGCTCAACAATGGGGGGGGGGGGAGAGTATGCAGCAGTGTCTCATTTAGGGCTTAGGCATTTGTTCCGGGCATTGGCTCCAGGCAAATAGTTGATTTTTTAGTAGCGGACATGGGAGCCTGAAGTTGTCGAAGACTCCTATGACTGTTCTGCGGCTTCTGCATTGATGTTGATTGCAGCTGTAATTGACTGGCTTACTACTGCGTTTATAGTTTCTGAATATTTGGATTCTCAATGAAAAACTCTTGAGTCTGCATTCTGTCCAAACTGAATGAAGACTGGACTAGTTCAATCACAAAATGAAAGCCAAAACTGATTTACAGACTGAAGAAAATACTGATTTACAGGCTCAAGAGTGGAATGATCTAAGAGATTGCAGACCTGACTGAATGAATAACAATAGGCCATAGCAATTTTATATACTTTTTCTCTCCAATTGTTTTAATTTCTTATCATCATTTTAAATTTTGATCGAAACTTAAGTCTATTTTTTCTTAATTAATTTTACATTACATGTTATCTAATCTTTTTTTAGATTAATCTATTATCTCATCGAGTTTATATAGTTTGTAGTTACTTCAATTTGATTATCAACCAGTAATCTTGCAAACTTAATTGCATTCCAAAGCTTTTCTTAATTAATTTTTATTGTTTTCACATTTGCTTATTTTATGTATTTTTTAATTTCTAACAAGGAAAGTTTCTTTAAAAAAGAGTTATAAATCTTTCCCTATCCCATTCTCCTAGCAAAGCTTTATTCTCTTTTCAAAGAAATATAACGCAATCTTTTTTTTAATATTTTAAAAACATTTTAAAACCACTCCTTAATTAATTATAACTTTTTGACTATTATTGTTTATTTGATTTTTCTCGTTTTTAATAAATCTGATCATATATTTTGAATTATAAAACATGTAACGCCTATATATATGTGAGTTTTACAATACATATCTCACTAGCATTACAATATCAACATGATCAGCTAGGGTCTTATTCTTTATTTCTTCTAATAAAGACATCCAGCTAAACCTCTTAACGCCTAAGAAAGAAAATATCACTGCCGGTTAAATTATGAATGTGTAAAATAATTGATCTGATTACAGAAGTCATAAAACTAGCAGTTAAAAAGAACTAATGTACAAAACTGGTAGAAGAATCAACTTGAAAAGTATATACATTTGAAAAGTCTGATATAATCTTATGATGTGCATGAATTACATATATAAACTCTAGGTGAGAATTCAAATTTTATACAATCTAAAAATTCTTATTTTAAAGCACTACAATTAATAAATAATTTAGTTTTGAATAGTTTTTGTGTAATTTAAGATTTATAATTATTTACTACTTTAAAATCTAATATTTATCATATTCTTAAATGTTGCTGTAAAATACACATGAAATTAAACTTTGAATCAATGGATAGTGAAATATATATATGTATAAGAATTATATTAAAATATATTTTTCTGTTGATTTATTTTAATATTGAACAAACATCTGGAATAGCTACACTTTGATTTCTGTTACGAAATTATGGCCTAGCAAACACATATCATATTTAGCTATTCTTGTAATTGGCGAAGCAGAGCTATGTATGTATGTAGGTTTTCAGTTACTAATAATCCATATTTGTTATACTGTATTATTAATTTCAAATTGTTATATATTAAAATTTTACTAAGCTTAAGTTCTGCATCAGATATATTTTATAAAATATATTCTGTACTTGGTCATATATTTTTTATATATACATGGTTGTATGATTATGAATGGCATAGAAATATTAGCAAGCAATAATGGCAACCTATGTAAGAAACTGTGGTAGTTTTCCCTTACAGCAATTAAAGCTGTATTTAAAAGAAATAAATACATATATTTGATACTCCTAATCATAGAGTATCTGAATTATGTCCCATAAAAGTGTGGCGATCAAAGTTTCATATTATTAATATTTGTTAGCTGTATATCCAATGTTCCCAACAAATGTTCTATCACAGGGCTATCCAACCTTAAGTAATTTAAGGGTCACATCAATAATAAAAAATAGTTTGAATGCTTAAAGCATGTGCCTTGGATCAAAACAGTGCATGGCAGTTTCTTTAATATATCTTACATTTAAAGAATACATGGCTAAACAATGATGTAAAACTATCAAATAATATCAACATTATCAATGAGTGATAGAATTAAAAGTGATAGAATCAAACATTAATAAGAATTCAATTCAAAATATTTTATTTTTACACTTGGAAAAAATCAAATGTAAATAGGCTACACAAACTCTCACTGTGGCTGCATGTGAGCAATGTTTTGGAAAGCTCTGTTCTATCACATAAATTGTTTGCTTAACATGCCATATATATGTATATAGATGGCTAGTCTCAATATATTAGTAAATTGTGTCACAGAGGCAAACTCTCCATATAGGAGTGCCAACCAATGCAAGCCAGAATAATCAATGGATGCAAGATAGGAAATGGTGATCGTGCGATGTTTAGTGGTTAAATTGCTATCAAATGAAAATTTACTTTTTCAGGATTTAACACACACATACATATATAGAGAGGTTTCAATATGGATACTTGTGATACCTATATTATTATGATATAGTGCCTCATCTTATCAAGAACTGCTTGTAATCTACACAGGATGAATTTATGTGATATTTGAACAATATTAAAATTAATAATAAGCTATTTATAATGAAGAAAAATGTCAAATGCTCAGAAAAAGGCCATTGTAAAAATGTTGATTTCCTATTTGTTATTGAAAAAACACAATTATATTTAAATAAGTGGAAAACATACAATCATCCTCATATTCCTCACACCAATATTTGACATTAAAAGGCTGGTTAAATAGAAATAATCCAATAGGCTGCAATTATAATCAGCAAAAAAGGTAATTGAGAAAAGTGAAAATATGATTTGCGCTACCATATAATGTGTTTCAAATTAATCTTATGCTCGTGATACCACCGATTCCACGTTTATCTTTCATATCAAAAACAAATGGCTTTAAAGTGGCAGCTTGATTGTAAAAGTTCTGCTTGTGAAACTAGTGAAGGATTCTTTTAGTAGACACTAGAATGCACAAATATGTTTGTCATTTCCTTTGAGTATGCACTAATTTCTGTCCACAATTATTTCCAGCATGTTCTAATTCTAATCAGCATCTTAAATGATTGTAATTATTATCCATAAGATTGTTAAATCAAGAAATTTTTAAGTAGTTCATATTGATACTCAAATTAACAAACAGGACACAGGAATATGATCCTGTTTCATACATATATGTAAAATTATATTCCCTCAGTCTTATAAATAAAGGTGACATTTTTTATCACATATATCTTCTATCTATAAAAACAAAACAAAAAAAGGGAAAATGGTTATATTGATATATATTTTCATATTTTGTTACATGATATAACAAATACAGTTAATATGGCAGGTGCACTTATTATTTTGTCCATATCTGGCATATATAAGACATATTTTGCGGGTTCATCCGTGTTAAAAAATTTTAAATATTGATATACCGATGTTTCGACTTAAGTCGAAACGTCGGTATATCAATATTTAAAATTTTTTAACACAGAAGAACCCGCAAAATATGTCTTTCATATATGCAACCTGTGAAAATCTTCCTATCAGTATATATATAAAATATGAAACGTAAAATAGAAATTTAAATTAAATAGTCATAAATTGGTTAGGTCAACAATAATAAAGTTAAAAACTTAGGTCAGCATTAGTAAAATTAAAATAAATCCATACACTCTACTTCAATATTAATGAATTAAACATGCCGAGTAGCACTTACCAACATTATTATCTACAGTCATTTCTTCTTCACTAAAATTATCTTTATCAGCCTTTAAAAAACAAACAAACAAAAAAACAGTAATCCAAAATGTCTTAATAATCAGATTATCTTATAAGAAATCTAGATAAATAAAAATTATATATACATAGTGTAACGATATATAAATATGTCGTTACATTTATTTAAAATAAAAACTTAAAAGTTCGCAAATAAAAGGAAAAAACTAAATGCTAAAATTAAAACATTGTTAAACGTGTATACATTCGCACAGATGTTAAACTTTAAAAATATTTTTTTTTTCATAAACAAAAAAAAAAAAGTATTTGAATGTATTTTTTTTAATAAAAAAATACCAGATTGAAATATAAAAATATTTTAATAAAAAAATAACGTAAGTTAAAGTAAAAACAGGTATTAATTAATTCCTGTAATCTGTAAATGGAAATGATTGTTTATTAATTATCTAAAAGCTGTGTAATTAAAAAGTCAGATGAAAAGTTAGATAAGAGAAGAAAGAAATTTTAGCTTGACCAATGGAAGCACTAAGCCTTGGCTCGGACCCTAACGAAAGTGATAGACTAGTGACGTTTTGTTCATTGAATCCATGTGGATAATATAAAAAGGGAAATACAGTTTTTTCGGACAGTTCCAGCGTTGTGTGTTTGAGAGATGTGGTATGACGCACATACCACACTCTCTAAAAAAAAAAAAAAATGAAAAGACTGTGATACCTTGAACCAGCTATTGCCATCTCCAGAACATTACCTTCCAACGGAGGCGTCGCGGGAATTGAAAGCAGAGGCCATAAGCTATATGAAATGAACAATTGTTAAAATCAATTAAGAACGTTCGTCAAGTTTACAAATTGATAAACAAGCCAACTGAAATGTTAAAACGGACTCTTATCTGACTTTTGTAAGTTTTTAAATCAAATTAATAATGTTTAATTTTATATATTTTCCGATTGATAAACATCATTTCCATTTTTTTTTTTTTCTTATTGTAAAGATTATTTAAATGTATGAAATTTAAGTTGTTTATAGACGCTTGCATAGATTCGTTTGCGGTTAATTATATTTTGGTTTCATATTTGATCAAAATATATAGACATTCGATAAATAATGATACCTTACGGTGAGTATCTAAAATGTATTTATTCGGATGTCTTTTAAGTTATTGGTGACAACGCAAGTATCTTATGGTGAATACTATTGGGTTACTTATAAGTTTCCCTCTGCGATTGTCGGTATCCATAATTTTGTATTTTGATCGTTTATGTTTATTTTGAAATGTTTTTGACCGTGGAATCTATGTAATCGATCTATACCCAACATTTTTAAACAAATCTGTGCGAACGTATTTAAATGTTAAAATTAAGTCGGGCGTGAGTGGCTATATAGTTTATAAAGTTATATTAAGGGAGGGTAATCTTAGGTTATTCATTTCGTAGTTGAATTGGTTCAATGGATTGGATATATTTGTATAATTAATAGATGTAGTATGAGGTCCGCTACGGGCAGGATTATAGATATACGCCACGCACCCTCTGTTTGCCTATGGATGGGTTTGTAAGTCGGCAGAAGACCGCAGTCCATTCCTATGGAGTTTTTTGTTTATTGATCTACTTGCCAACAGATGTCACATTCCTTTTGGTGGAGAGTCAATCTCTTCTCTATTTCTACTTATTGTTCAGATGTACATTCCTGACAATATAGTATTTTGTGTTGTCGTATCATGCTACATTGAATACATGAATGTATCAGATGGATTGGCGCCAGTTGATTGCGAAATTTGTTGCCTAAGGTTAAATCAGGGAAGAATATTTTCTTTTCAAATGCAGATCTATGTAGTCTATTCATACTTGACTATCTAAATAATAATTAAACTCATTGAAACTTAGTTAAATATAAAATTAAAAGTTAATATAAAAATCTAAAATGTTAAACTTATTCCTCAAAATTTAAATATTATTTTATATGTGCGTAAATAAATATTTTTATATGTTAATTTCTGGCAGTGGCTTTTATTCTTTTATATTTAAGATGTAAAATTTATAGATTTTTATCTCGGCGTCTTCGCTGAGCTAGTGACTTGGGCTAACGGTCGGAATATTTAAAGAAAGTGGAATCTTAACAGCGCGTATCTGCCTACTCTATAAATTTTTCTAGGTTTAAATGCCTAGATGGCGCCCTGGTAGTTGCAGATATCGTTTTGCGGTTAGATTCGATCTTCACTTTCATTCCGATTGGTACAATAGTAAGTTCTCTGATTAAGTTTCATATAAAATAACAAGCTTTTTATACTATTTTTGTAAAAAAAAAAAAAAGATATTTACTATATGGGAAAAAATAACTGTTTATTTTTGTTAAAAAATTGACATTTGTAACCTCATCAATGTTTTTGAAAAAAAGAGCTAACTAGAAAAAAACTATATATATTAAGATACATACTCCAAGATTTGAAAAATTCCATAATTTGTTACTATTTTATGCTTTTCATTGAAGCTAAACTATGGAAAAACAAAAGAAAATTATGATGAATAGATTAATGAAGTCAAGATTAGTTGAAATTAGTTACTGTATTTTTTTTTTTAAAAAAGACAAAAAATTAAGCAGAATACAATGACGATTAGTGATGAATACTTTTGAGATTGATCATTACATAAGGCCAATTATTAAGGAAATCAATTATATCAAATTTGACTGAAAAGTTATTCCAAATGTCTTCATAAATCTTGATTTCTTTGACATCTGATACTTTGGCAGAATTATTTGATTTTTAGGCATTTATAATTTGATATCAAAAATTAAATTTTATATCAGTTATAAATAATATGTCAATTTTTAAATAAACAAGTGCTCTATTTGGGATAAAAACAATGCAAACTAGACCAACTTATGCAGATTTAATTTATCTCTACCCTCAATCAACCCGTTTCATTTATTGTACCAAATAAATCAAAAAGATAACATATTAGATTGGAGTTTCATTAAAGTGTTAAATTCTTGTATAATGATAATAAGGCATTAATCATTTAATTTACTAAAACTTCAGAGTTTGTAAAACTGCTTTTATACTTCTAAACTTTAAAATCTTGAAAGCTATTCTTCTTTTAAGGAATGTTCATCTTGGTTTATAATTTTGTCTCTAGGAATTAAAGATTTAGCATGAAATAAAAAACATATGCTATTAAGTAATCAAAAATAAGATCCATAATTGTTAACAATAGTTTTCAACTTGATTTAAATTGTCATGTATTAGGCGAGATTTCACATGACACATTAAGGATGGGCAGTTGTCTCATCAATGCATACATATTTAACCATTATCTTTACAAACCTTGCTTCCAAAGAAAAAGTTCAAGTTGTATGAATGATTATGGCTATAATAAATAGATGTTTCCTTGTATATTCAACACAATCATTTGTTATTTATTAGGTTTTACAGTTCAAAAATCCAGTAAATTGAACTTTACTGATTTGCAATACATATTTGTTTAAAACATAACAACAAAAGTCTTGCACTAATTTCCATTAATACTATTACCATAGTATGTAGTTATTAACTTCTTTACTATTAGTACATATTTCTTTTCACCTGTGCTGCTACTAATCACTTTATTTTGTACCAATTTTTTTTTTTAGCATTCCTAAGACTCATAGAAAGTCTTTTAAAGCATAATCTTTAATTGACTTAAGCAAACCTTTAATATTGTGATTTCTTAGCATTCACGTTACTCTTTAAAATCAGAATTTATTTTAAGAGCATTATCATTCTTTAATTCATAATTTGTCCCTAAGAAGAAGCTAAAAAAATTCACAGTTAAGATATAGCATCTTTCAAAATAATTTTTATCCTTTTATTAATGTTACTTATTAATAAGTTTCATATAATACTAAATTGTCCACCCACTTTATCATTGTTACACAATGCTTTATTTATCATCTTTTCTTACAGTTTATAGTTTCAATTGCCCCAGCAATTCTTCTTCAGAACGTTATATCTCCTAACTTCAACTGTTACAATCAAATTTAATAGGTTTCACCAAAAAGTTGGTTTTATTAAAATACTTCTTTGATAATAAAATTTAATAAATTTATTTTAAATAATAGTCCTCCATAACATCTATGAAAACTATACTATTAGCATAATCAAGGACCAGATTATCTATTCTATTTACTAAATTAAATTTTATGTATAATAGTGACATCTACTTTTGTTTGTAATCCTGTATACACAAAATGACAATGCAATCTACTTTCTGATAATGGCAGTTATATGACAGTACCAAGGTATATGCTATAGAAAAGAGAAATAATCCAAACTTTAGTATTAATGATTTTATTTCTAGCTGGAAAAATATAAAATTTATAAATATTTTTTAAAGCATTGTGTTGGAGATTATAAAAGAAAGGAAAAGACCCAGAATGATTTACTAGAATGAGAGCAAGCCATATTTGACGATTATATATTTAAAATTGTAAATTATGCATACTATTTATCTAAATGTATGTATGCAACAAAGTTTTTAGCCTGAGAAAAACTGAGATAACAAGGACGGAATTTACTGTAGACAAATGAACCATTTGATCACTTTTGGTAGTAAATCATTTACACAGAAATAATCTTTTTTACTAGAAAATAAGTTACTATAAATATCTTTTATAAAATGATTTTCTTATATTAATTAAATTTAAATTTGCGTATGAGTTAAATCATATTACATTAAAAAAACAGTAAATACTATTTCTCTGAGTTTAAATACATAAAAATTAATTTATACAGAAATAATCTGTTTATTAATAAAGCTGTACTTTTTTATTTTAAATGGATTAATACTAAAACTATTATTAACTACATAATTCTAGGTATCTAATAATGGGCATACTTCAAACATAGTTTCAAAGTGTTTCTCCATTTCTATTCCATCATCATCAAAATCATCATCGCTTTCATCAGAACCTACTTTCTTCTTCTTCTTTTTATTTTCCTTTTCAAATGCACTAAAAAACAATATTAAGTAGAGAATCATAAGTTTATTTTTAAAGAAACAATTAAATAAATAAACAATTCTAAAGTGAATATATGCACCCAAATTGTATATATGAGGTTCTTGTGGTATAATTAGAGATTTGCCTGCTAGGTTTACATCAATTACATATAGTATTTTTCTTTCAGTTAGACAGCTAAAAGTCAATTCATCTGCTATCCAATTACTGATGGGTAAATGGGCATCTAGCTAGTTATTTTTAGGTAGAGAACAAAAAAAATAAAAATAAAAAAAGCACAAATCATTATCATCTAGAATTTGACTAGCCTATTTAATCTGCTTTCTACACTATTTCTTTATGGACTCTATTTAAAGAATTTTATGTTTTTTTTTATTAATTTATTGTACACATGCACAAATAAATGCATATACATATCTAACATACATACATACATATTAAAGCTGTTTTTATTAAATGAAAAAGTTAAACAAAAAATAAATACTGTATATATAAAAGAAAGCATTTAAATATAAAATACATAATCTAAAAATTAAGTCACGAAAACCAAAGACTTTTTTAATTAAAATTCAAGAAATATTATATGTATTAGTAAATTGAATAAAACAATAGATAGCACTATTCATTCAGCCATGCATGTTTAGGCCCATTAAAAAACAATAAAATATAGATAAGATCAAAAAGCTAAATGACCCCCCCCCCCAACAATAATTGATAACTAATGTACTAAGCAGTCACAATTCAGTATTATTTATTAAGAGAATGTGTTCATTAAACATTTTCCAGATCAACTGATTGATCATGAACTGATTCATTTTTGCTAAAGACAGTGGATAAATTATTAAAAAAAAAAATCAAACTCACTTGTTTTTCGCATTTAATAATGCTTAAGAAGTGAAAATCTATAATCATGCAGTTTTTCTTAATTATTTTTAACTGCAGCTCTGATTTATAGCTGAAATAAACATCTTTCACAGGGAATTAAGAACTATCAATTCCTGAAGAAAAATGGCCTAATTAAGATTTGTCTTCTGATACCAAGTCTTAGAATAAAAATTTCTAAGATTTACATGAAATTGACCATAATTAATGAAATAAAGACATATTAATTGATTATTTAATAATGTTTAACTGAAAAGCATAAGCTTTTGTTCCCAAAGCAACAATTGTGTTAATGTCAGATTCTAAATTAAATTCTTTCCTTTCCAAATCATTTCAAGATATTCCTCTTTTCAACTATCACACTTATAATTGGCAGCAGAAAAGTCATTTCCTGATCTATTCAAGTAATTACATGTTTTATATTAACAGTCAACTTTATGACAAGTAGCTATTCTATAGCTAAAACTTTGTATCAACTTTTCTGATAAATCTAATATAAAAAAGTTATTCACTTGAATTCTTCACGTTAATCCAATGTTAAATCTTAGAAAAATTTGATAATCCAAAGAATGAAGCAAAGTTCTATACTAAAACATTGATAATTCTTTTCTTTTCAAAAAAGCACATTAAGTTTATAATATCAATAGTCCTAATCAAACTATGAACTTTAATTATATTATTCTAATTTCAATTGACTAACATTAAAAGTTGTGACAAATGTTTCTATCAGATTTTATAGTTTAAACATTTTTTTTTTTTTTTTGAAAAATACTAATTACAGTATATCTAAAATAAGTCTTACATTATTAATAATACTCAAATATTAATTCATTGAGACTGTCCATTTGCAGCAAATTAAAATACCCTGAATATATTATAAAAGTTGTAAATTCATATTAGATGAGGTAAAATTGAGATTTTTATCTACATAAACTTTTATGGCTTTATGTTCAGCTGAAATGATATTCCATAATCTCATTTCTATTTTATTGAAAAAAAAATAATACTACATCAAAGCATTTCTGAAAATTTTTAAAAATAATTTTTGATATTTTAAAATAAATAATAAAAACTAATGAAAATCTTTAATTTCAAAATTGATATTTCAAATTATTTAAAAAATTTCTTTATGATAATGTGGGAGATCATGTGATGTTCAAGCATCAGTTTTAACTTTTGAGCCACCATTCTATATCTGTACTAAAATATATAGGGCAGTAATAAAGGTTAAGAGAGTGAGAAAAGATTACGGCAAAACAATGCTGTTTGTAAGAATAATATAGAAATATAAATAATATGCATAAAAAATGTGGAATAAAATAACTAATTTTATGAGAAATAAAAAGTTTATGAAGTTAGGTTGTATTAGTTAAGAAGATATATGTATTTAATAAGTAGTGACTTGTATGGTAAAAAAAACAAACAACCATTTTATATTGACAAAATAAAAAAGGCAGTGAAATAAAATCTTAGAAAAGGTTATACATAGTATAACATAAATTCAAGTATGCAGATAAATGTTGAGAATTCACAAAGTTCTAAGAAGTCTATAGATTAAAAACAAATATGAAAATCAATTATAATAACATTTATAATTTAGATGAATTGCAAAATGTTTTGGATTTATTAAAAAAAGACTTAATGCAGTGAGAATTTTATTAATTTCATATCTATGATTTGTATAAAATTTTGAAAAGTAGTATATTTAATAAATTAGATGTAAAATTATATAAAAGCAATCTGCCTTTAGAAGTTTAGACAGACAAAACTGAAGTGATAAACATGTGGTTGATAATAAAAAATAATAGTTATTTGAAAATATTTAATATAACCAGGTATTTAAAAAATAAAAGGTGTAGAAATATAACTAAGAGAGTTTGTATATGATTAAACAATTCACTTACAAAAAGTTAGATGTAGATAGAAGTGTAAGACACAGATTTTACTTATCTGTGATTATATCTAATATTTATTTTGCTTAAATACTAAATAAATATCTTGGAATGAGTATCATTATATAAAATTTGCAATAAACTAGGGATAAAAATAACTGAGTAAAATCAAAAAATTAAATTGGATGGACAGGGTAATGGTAGGATTGTATATTATAAAATTTAGCCTACATAGACTTTTAATAAAGATGGAATTTTATTATATGGACCACTTAGAAAGAATTTGCTAAATGTTTGATAATATTCAGTAAAGTCAACACTTAAATTAGGAACAGCAATTTTACTCAATGGATCTAGATGGAAGTATTTCCATCTACACCTTATTACTTTTTGATTATTGGCATTCTTCAGTTAAGATCACTGAATTTTCACTTCCATATCCTGCATCTACCTTTACTTCCACCACATTTCAAGCTAATTTACTTGTATAAATATAGAGATTTGACTCTAGCTAAGAAACTATAGAATTTAATGACTTCAGTTACAGAATTGTAGGCATCAGGGACCATTAATATGGATGATATATGACAAAGCGTGACTAACTTTCTGTAATTATTTTCAGCATTTATTCATTTTATACTACCAGTCTTTAAGTTCATAAACTTAGATTTGCATAGTATGAAAGAAGTAAAAATGGTTGCAAAACATGTGGCCACAAATTCAGTGATCCTCTTTCTAAAGAAGACCAATAGGTAGATAGTAGTATAAGTTAGGGTTATAGCACAACCATCTAATGTCCTTTAAATATTTTGGAGAAGAATAAATAGTTAATTAGTACCTAATGCAAATGCAGAAAGTAAACAGAAAGAGTTTTGTGTTATTTTGCTTTGATATATGCTATCCTTGTTAAAGATTCAAAAGTACTTAAAATTCGGAAAATAAAAAATTAAGTGCGATTTTGTTTTGATATATGCCAATTTTGTAAAAGATTCAAAAGTAGTTACAATTAGATTAAAAATGAGGATGAAAGATTATTGTTGTTGGCCTAAAGTTAGATTTATATTACTATACAGCAAATTAGTTAATGTTTTTTGAATCTCAGGTTATATAGTATATATAAAAAAGTAATCCTGGCTGCTGGATGTTGTGATTGTAAATTCAATGTTCCTCACTGAAGAAATCCAATAGCCAAAAATTAGTATGGGATGTGAATATAGCACTATCATCTAGTATATATTGCTTAGTAAAACTTACAATGAATGATAAAGAAAAATAGAGTGAATTAAAAAAAAGAAAAAATCTAAATAAATTGCAGATAAGATTAAATATATAAAATTATTTATTAATCAATAAAAAAAATTTATTAAAAAAATTAAAAAACAAAACAAAACAAAATCCAGCCATTGATTATAAGAACAGTTATGAGAGTTTGAAAAAATTTTTTAAACCAAAGTAGATAGCAAATATCATTAATTATATCACATTTTATTATTATAACTGAAAAATAATCAAAAGATAATAGTAGTACACTGGTGAAAATGACAAGATTTATATATATGACCTGTGGGCTTAAGTCATGAAAAGAAACTGATCAGATTGTTGGCCAATGGAAACAGATTAGTGGAAGAGATCAACAAGATCAAGATAGGAAAAAGGACTAATTAAGATTAAATAGTCATGTTAGAAGGATGAATAAGAATAAAATATCAGGGATGATAACTGATTGTTGGCCAATGGGAAGAGATTATTGGAAGAGATCAGCAAGAATATCAAGATTGAAGAAAAGGACAAATTAAGATTAAATAGTCATGTTTGAAAAATGAATAAGAATAAAATACCAGGGATAATATCTGATTGGTAGTCATGGAGGAAAAGAAGAGGAAGACCAAGAAAACAATACATAAAGACCTAATAATCAGCATGGAAAGGAATGATCTGTCATGAACAGATGTTATAGATAGAAAGATATGAAGGAGAAAAAAACAGGAGATTTTTGACTGAGAATACTCTTAGCAGTGAGTAAATCCTAAAGATATACAACAAATATAAAATGTCTATGCATTCTTATTTTCTAGGGAATTGTTTTTTCAGAGCATAGATATTTTTAAATATAAACAGTAAAACATTTCATGTTATAATTAATAAAATAATTAGAAACAATTCTTAGTATAGGGAAAAAATAATTACTTTAAAAAATCAAGATCTTTATCTTTCTCTGTAAAAAATTCCATTTGATCTAAAATAAAAAATAAAATTATTAATATATAATTATAATAAATTTTAAAAATCGATATCAAACCTCATTAAAAATATTTATTTGAATACATACATACATACAACATCATAAATATATACATACACATCAGCAATGTACATTATAATCTAGAGTATACATGAGCACAGACTTTCACACGATTCACCACACTATCTCATAACACTGATACACTTGAACACATATATGTTGAAAAAATAAATAATCACCAATATACGTATTTCATGCTAAACCAGCAATCATCAGTTGGTCCAGATTACCATCTCTACACATATATGCTATAAGTGCTCAGATATATATTAAGATAGCCAATCTTTATACTTTAATGGACAGGCTCCAATCTACTCCACACTCCCAACTCTTCAACCGTCCATCCAATTGAAAGCCCGATGATGGAATACTCAAAGGCCACCCTGAGATTCTTGTCACACTCATGTTGTTCTAAGGTCGATCTGACCCCTCATGTACAGGACATAATCCATTTTTAATACATATACAAGAGATGGGCAGACACCTCTACTATGCAATAACTAAAACACAGGCTTACCATATACCTGTGTCTATATATGTAATATATAGAGTATATATGTGCACAGACTTTCACATGACCCACCACACTCCACACTATCTCATAACACTGATACACTTGAACACATATATGTTGAAAAAATAAATAATCACCAATATACTGCACAGTAGAGATGTCTGCCCATCCCTTGTATATGTATTAAAAATGGATTATGTCCTGTACATGAGGGGTCAGATCAACCTTAGGTCAACATGGGTGTGACAAGAATCTCGGCCTCAGGGTGGCCTTTGAGCATTCCATCATCAGACTTTCAATTGGATGGACGGTTGAAAAGTTGGAGTGTGGACTAGATTGAAGCCTGTCCATTAAATTATAAAGATTGGCTATCTTAATATATATCTGAGCACTTATAACATATATGTGTAGAGATGGTAATCTGAACCAACTGATGATTACTGGTTTAGCATGAAATATGTATATTGGTGATTATTTATCTTTTCAACATATATATGTGTTCAAGTGTATCAGTGTTATGAGATAGTGTGGAGTGTGGTGGGTCGTGTGAAAGTCTGTGCTCATATATACTCTATATATTACATATATAGACACAGGTATAAGGTAAGCCTGTGTTTCAGTTATTATAATTTATAGTAACTTTTCGGTTCAACTGTGTAAAATATTAAAATATATTCAATTTTTTTTTTTTTATAACAGCTTTCTATATCTTTGCAATAACCACATAATTATATCTTTATCTAGTTGAAGGCAAATGCTATTTTTCTAAAATGTTGATAGTTATATACCTTTTAATATTTTTTATACAGTTGAATTTGAAGGTTGCTATGAATCAAAAAATAACTTTTATGTGGGAAATCTTTATTTCAATATATATATATATATGAAAGATGTAATGAAATAAGAATAAGTAATTTAAAAAAAAAAACAACCAGTCAACTTGGAAGACAAGGCCTTTTCAACAATCATTCATAAGATCAATGAAAGAGAAGATATTATTCATCAAGCTTGACAAATGATAGATGATAAAGGTTTAAGTGTTTTTCCATAATTGTTTTTATATATTCACATTCAAGCTGTACGACTATGAAGTTGATAAATATTTGTAATATACTGAAAAAGGAAGATTCAGAAAGCAAGTTTCACTAATAAATTTCGGTACTACTATGATAGCCGGTACAGGCCGGCTGATAGCGTTGTTGGTAGAACAAAACATATAAATATATCTGTACTGGGCCTAATTAGTTTCTTTTTTATGCTTGATGGCATTGTTTTGTTTTTTGACAATAAATTCACACTTTTAAAATTCAAAAATGCACATTGCTTTTATTTTAAGCATTTTAAATTCCAAAATAGACATTAATAAGTAAACAAACTTTTTTGTGTTTTTTTTAAAAAAATAACTTTAAAATGAACAACTTTTGCAGTGTGATTTAATAATGAGATTAGTTTTTAAATAAAAACATGTTTCTGTTAAAAAAGGAAAAGAATGAGATATTCTTAAGTCTGGTTTATCCCATAAAAAAAATTCACCTTAAAAACAAAAAAGGAGCTTGCTTTCTCAACTTTTATCTTCCAATAATGAATATAAGTTAATATACACACGTGCATATAGGTGAATACCAACATGATTTTTCCTAATAGTACTATATGAGTATATGCTTTAGTGAAACAAATATATTTTAAATATAGTCAACTAAATCATCCCATTAAATCAAACAAGATAATTTTAAAATTCCTTTTAATTCAAAGCAAACAACTCAAAAAGTTTTCCAAATATAATTATTTTTTCATATTAAAATATGAATCAGTGACTCAACATTTGTAATATGATAAAAACTAATCAATATAAATGTTTCATTTTATATTTTTCCAAAAGATGATTTTTTTACTCTTGATATTTTTAAATCGTAAGTTATTACATGATCTATAATCATATTTAATGTTAACAAAAAATTAATAATTCACACACAATTTTTGTTTCCTTTGAATAAATATACAGTATCATAAGAATGTGTTCATTAATTTTATTAAAATGGCTTCATAAAGTTAAGATTTTATAAAAACACCATATTCACATGTGGAGGAAAAAAAGTATATAATCTTTAATAAAAAGAAAATGGATCAACAGATTGTTAAAATCTGTTATACAAGTTGACCATTATTTATCCATAGTAGATAAATCCATATGAAATTAAAATCATTGTCATTTCATACTAAGATTAAAATTAGAATAATGGGTAGTCATCCTTTAGCCATGCGCACCACTTAGATGGCGTTATTTATGTGTAAAATCACATAAAAATGCCATTTAAGTGGTCTCAGGACATATGTTACATCTAATACATTCTGTACGTTGTATTAGACATTGCACATAAATATTATGCCTTGCTTTGTGCTTCATGAGTAACTTTATGTGAATTCTCACACATAAACTTTTTCTCCCGTCATGTGAGGGTGTGTATATCTCAACTGTTTTAAATTTTTTACTGTGAAATGTTTTTTTTTTTTTTTGGTAAATGGAAATCATGCAATTTTCTAAAATGAAATTGTCATAAAGTTCAATTTGTCCTGGAGACAAATTTGAAGGTGACAAAAGTAGTCCGAATGTAGGAACAAACCAAATTCTGAGAAGGTCATGTGTCAAGTAACGTCATGTCGAGACGAACAAAATGGCACATTTTAGCAAACAAATCATCTGCTTGAAAGATTTGCCATCAACAGAACTGGAAGCTGTAGCATTTCTGCAAGTGAAAAATGTTCTAATAAATGAGAAGACCTGCATTTGTGGATTGTCGAACAGAATTTATAATACAAATACAACAAGTCAGTTCAGATGTTCATCACGTTCGTGCGATCAAAGGGGTTCTGTGAAGAATGGGAATTGGTTTGATGGCTAAAGCTTTCCGTGTTATCTATTACTAGAGCCGCAAACAGTTGACAGTAGAAGGCATCCTCTCAGAGCGTGATTTATCCAAGAATGTCATCCTGTATTGGAACAAACTGCATGAGTTGTGCTATGAGAGCCTGGAAGCCAGACCTTGCTGTCAGATAGGTGGGCCCGGTTTGATTGTCAAGGTCGACAAGACTATGGAGAGTCGTCATAAAAATCACCAGGGCCATGTCCTTCAACAGCAGTGGATTTTTGGGGATCTATGTCATGATAACGGGGAATGTTTTTTAACAGCTGTTCTTTCCCAATCGGCATCCACTTATGCAGGCTCTGAAAGACTATGTGAAGCCAGAGTCAATTATCTACTCTGATTGTTGGTGGGGTTACAAGACTGTAGATATGCAGGCTTTCAACACCTGGCAGTTAATCACCATTACAACTTTGTGGACCTGATTACAGGCGTTCACATGCAAAGCTTCTTTGGAGCCTGTTGAAATGGTGAAACCACAAACAATGCGGAATTACCAGGAAATTGCTGGACAACTATCTGGCATCGTCTGCGTAAGGAGGAAGATATTTTTCTGCCCATCCTCTCAGAGATGTCTGTGAGACCCAATCCACAGCAGCAGCTTCTTTAAAAACTTGTAAAAATGGTTTTTTTTTTTTTTTGCTTTTTTTTTTTTGTTGTTGTTCATATTTCACTTGAAATTTGTTTCGTATTTTGATTAATAAAAAAAAAAACACTTTTCATTGCTGTTTTTGTGTTTAGATGTGTGTGTGTTTGTGTTATGAAAACCATTATTTTTTTTTTAACAGCTAAAGGATTCATACCAAATAATGATTTAAAAAGATAAACTAATCTTAAGACAAAAAACAGTTGATTTCGTGTTTTGATTAATAAAAAAGCAAAACAATTTTCAAAAAGCAAAACAGTTGTTATTGTTCTTTTTCTGTTTATATGTGTGTGCATGTCTGAATTAAAAAACAAAAAAGGTTGACGATGTTTATATATATATATAAAAAGTTGAACCAAAAATTAACTGTAACAACATCAAAAAAAAAAAAAAGACCAAAAACAATTAAACTACCTTATCAAATTAAAGCAGGCCCTGTAATGTTATATTGTGTCTGTATTATAAAAAAATTAAAAAAAAGTTGACAATGTTTATAAAAAAAAAAAGACCAAAAACAATTAAACTACCTAATCAAATTAAAGCCGGCCATTTAAAGTTTCATTTTATGTGTGTGTCTGTATTATAAAAAAAGTAAAAAAATGTTGACAATGTAAGAAAAGTTGACCAAAAACTAACCGTAACAACATCAAAAAAAAGAAAAAAGAGACAAAAACAAACTAACTATAACAACATCAAATAAAAAAAAGAAGACCAAAAACAATTAAACTACCTAGTCAAATTAAAGCGGGCTCTGTAAAGTTACATTTTATGTGTGTGTCTATATTATAAAAAAAGGTTGATAATGTTTATAAAAAAAAAAAGTTGACCAAAAAATAACCGTAACAACATCACAAAAAAAGATTAAAAAAAAAAAAATTAAACACGTAATCAAATTAAAGCCGGGCCCGGTAATGTTACATTTTATGTGGTATTGCAAAGAAACACATCAAGTGGCGCACACATCTAAAGGATTAATACCAAATAATGATATAATTTTCATCATAAATCAATTTACATAATGCAAAAATAAAATGTTTTATGTTGCCAGAAACTTAAAATATTAAAGAAAGCAACAAGGTTAAGAAATATAATCATTAATTATTAAAAAAATTATTATTTTTATGCTTGTTCATAAATTCTAATCGTTGTTTTAAAATTGAATATTTTACAGTAATTTCTTTATACTTCATATAAAATTCATTAAAAATACACACACATATCTATGGCACTATCATGTAGAGATCAGAGAAGATGGACTGAACTTAGAAAGACTTTCATCCTGCAGTGGACCAATACACTGGTTGAAAATGATGATGATAATATAAAAAATATAGTAACATCTTATAATAAATAAATAGTAGATTGTACAATAAGTTTTGTTCACAAATATAGTGAATTCTCAATCATTCGGATAGGCACATATTATTTTTTAATATCCAGTGTCTCTTTTCACTGCGCCTGGACATTGTATTAGAATTGTTTTTCTTGGCATCTACTACTAACAAATCATGATTCCAATGTACTAATTTTTGCTAAATTTGAACAAATATTTTTATTGATTAAAAAATAATCTTTCTTTATTAATTGTTATAATTCAAAGATGAATAATTATTTCTTTTCTTTTAACTTTAAAAAAAATTTGCAACTTTTTATGAAAAATCTTGACATTCTCAGAGATAATTGACTAGCAAAATTTATCATTATCAAACAAATATCAATTTTTTTTTATAATAAATTAATAATTAGGCAAGATTATTTTAAAAAAAATTTAATATAATGTTTCTGTCAATTTTAGACTTTATACATTATAAATTTCTAATGTATTTGTTAATCAAGTTACACGTGCATTTATTCATTCTAGATATTAGAAAGCTTCTCAGAACTTAACTACATTTCCAGATTAACTCTCCTAATATTTTTATTTCGATCTGAATTGCCGGCGGAATCAGTTTTTTATTTATTTAAGAGGGCGACAGGGGTGATTGCAGTTTATGGATAATAAAAGAATAGCTAAAATAGTATTTAATTGGGTTATGAGTAAAGGGCAGGCAACCAGATGGATGAGAAAGGTAATACGGTAAGCAAAAGATTTTATATCTGTATATTTGTACAAAAGATGGGATCATTGTGTTAGGAGGATTGTTGAGTGTTATAGTGGTAAAGAATTGAATAAAAGAATAAATTTATTAATAAAAAATAGGGAGTTAGAGAGATGGAAAACTCGTATGGAGAGTAAAAAGAGTTTAAATATATATAGAAATAAACAGAATATTAGGTATGAGTTAATTTATGATAATAGCAAGGAAAGTAGTTTATTGTTTAAGGCTCGAACAGGATCTTTAGCAACAAGAGAATATACATGTAAATGGAAAAATATGCGTGATTTAGTCTGTAAATTATGTAAGGAAAGAAAAAATATATATTAGGCATTTGTTAATTGAATGTAAATGCTTGAAACAGAAAGGGCACATATAATGAAGTTATGGAAAAATAAAAATGAAAAAAGTGATTATACAGAAAGTAGATTATTGGTTTTTATGCTGGGTTTGGAAAAAGATAAGGGGGATTTAGATATAAAAGCTGTAGAGTTGACAAAGATTATGTTGTGGAAATGGGATGGAGCAGAATATGGGAAAACTTAGACTGGGGAATGTAAATTAAGTAGCTAACAAGTTTTTCTTGGTATAATTGCTGAGAGATTATTGACTTCGTTTAAGAAGAAGCTACAGTACATCACATCACATCGATATTCATCACATCTATTGTCAATTCGAAACAAATAGTAAAAATAAGATCGGAATTATGTTTTCTTGTCACTTAATTATATGAAATTCCCTCAAGCTTTAGACAAGCATATTAGCATAGGTAATTTATATATTTCTTAAAAACAAATTTTTAATAGTAAATCTAATAAACTAAAATTAAGAACGTAAAATAAAAACGTTATTTTAATGACAAATATTTTATTAACACAAATTAAAATATTTAGACGATAATTAATAAAAATAGAAGGAACATACACTTACTCAAATATCAATATAAAAATCATTAATGGTCCACAATGTTGTTATTGATATATACTTAATTTAATAATCAATCTGTTTCAATTTTATTTAGATTGATTATTATACTAATCAATTAACTCATACTGTGCATATTACAATCTTCTTCAGCTTTTCTCCAATAAGCCATAACTGAAATAGTTCCTTGAATAATAAAACAACAAATATCTCTATCAGTATTATAAACTTATAGTTAGTTTAGTTGCAAACATATTGAATTAGTCATGAGTTATGGTATGAATAATATCTTACTGGTAAGTTCCTTAGTGCTACGTGGATCGTCGATTATACCACGAATGGTTTTTGTTCAAAGAGCTTGTTGGTATTGAAGCAATGGATCTGAAGCCCGATCCATGCTTCACATCTTCCTATAAACTTAATTAGTATTGTAGATCTAAATTAAGTTTATAGTTCAATATCAGCAGGGTTTTGCATTAGAGTTAAAAATAGTTATGCTTATTAAATGTGTATTACAGTTAAATATTTTATTTTAAATAAATTTCATTCTATTGATAAAAATTGCTTAACCTATTAGTCAAACATATATATACATCTAGCGTATATATATGAGTTAATGCAAAATTCTGCTGAGATAAAATGCTTATTCTATTGTAAAATAATAATATATTGTTGTTCAAATTTTATTAAAATATTTAGTATGGTTTGATTTTGAGATAAGCCCACCAACATTTCTGAAAGAATGTATATTTTAATTAGTGAGCCGTTCAAGTCTAATTAAAGATGGCATTTTCTTTCTTGCTTTTTAATTAATAGAATTCCAACTTTAAAGTAAGAAAGTTAGAGTAAAAAAATTGAAGTTATTTTTAGAACGTGTTGTTTTGAAACAAAGCAGCAAGGGGGGGGCTTATCAAGATCTCAGATCATACAAACAATGGAAGGTAGCTGGCAGAGAAAGTATAAATAGTAGGGAGAACAAAAGAGATGATTATTCAGACTTTTCTTTTTGAAGGAGTCATTTGATTCTGATTTTGCTTGTGAAGGCGATTTATTAAGATTTTTCTTGCTGTTTTATTTCCAAGCTTTCTGGAAAGTGCATTCAGATTTCTCTTGGGAGAAATCCGTCAGATTTTGCTTCACATTTAGCTTGTGCTTCAAAAAAAGTTATACAGCTGTCATTTTCAAACAATGGAGAAGTTGGAACCTGCTCCAGTTAAAACCAACCGTATTTTGAGGAAAATGGATATGCTTGGCTAGGCAAATCATAGCTTTGCCTATCGCCGAGGTTCCTAAATACCATCCAAAAATGCCTTAACATCCATTCAATAACCATATGAACTCTATGCCGTGTCTGGAGAACTTTTCATGGAAGCCATACTTCATATTTTCATTGTCCGGACAAACACCTATCGTCGGTCGGATCAAGCCACGGACGCCGTAGGGAACATCACGGAAAAAGGACGGTATCGTATCTACTATATTAAACTATCTCGTATGCTACTTTTGATTCATATTGTTTTATTGTTGTATTGAAATATATGTCTTTGCTATGTAAACATTTTATGAATTAACCTTAAATATATTTTGGGATCATCTAGCTATATGTAACCTTTTTACCTTCGCTATTCTTCCTTACTAACCATTGTAAATATTTAGGATTTCGTTGCGGTTAAATTTAATAGTTAACTTTTTGTCATTTGAAATCTCTTTCCAATTTTATTTATGTTGTTAATTAAATCCAAGTCAGTTTCTTTTGTGTGCCAACTTGATCTCTTTGATAACACCTCTTTTTGTCCGCCATTTGCTTATCACGTATATTTGATTTAGCTATATACGTTCTAAGTCCATTTTAAACACGGTTTTTAGCGCAAAGCCATAAGAAATGCTTTGCGAAAGGTTTTTATTATCTATCGTACTTTATCGAGAAGATCGAGTTGGAATTTTTTTAATAAAATTGGGAAGAAAAGAATTTGACCGCAAACCTATTAACTTGTTTTCTTTTTATTGTCTAATTAGTTTGTTGCAGTAATTTAGGGGAATAGCGGAGGCCCATTAAAGCCTTATTCATATTCTAAAGCCATTAATTAAACATTATTTAATTATCAAAAACTTGAGTTTCTTAGTTATATTAAATGCTTTATTTTTACTTTTCAATGATCCAGGCACGCAAAACGCAAACACCAACACATCTTTTTATGTACTTTACACATTTAGCTTTTAGCTCTTTAGGATTTCCCGTCCATGTCTCTACCGCTGTTGCTAAGCTTTGTGGCCGGTTGAAAAATAATTTATGCATGGCTCAGATGGTGTTGTTTGTTTGTGATCAGGCCTCGAGAACAGGCGAATGGGCAGAGGTCATATGTATTCTTGATTTATATCTCGCGTATGGTTGGCCTTGAGGTACTTTCGCCTAGTATTCGAACTGGGTTAAATCTACACACATCATCTGACTGTCACAGTATGTTAACTTTGATTTCTTCTGTCGACATTTTCATGTTCCTGATCTGTTTTAAGGCTAGACTCTAAAGCTTTTTGGTGTTACCTCTTTATGGCGAAAGAAGGTGTTTGCAAATGCTCCATTTTCCATTCCCGTATGACAACTTGGTTCAGCAAATGAGTAGTCCTCGATAGAGGTGATTTCTCTATCCAAGACCCACGGAAAATGCCAGTCAAAAGAACAAAACAGGACCCTGCTCGAAGTTATTTCTTCGTTTTATAACCTTGATCAGTTTTGAGATTTCTCTACACATATATTTTTTTTTATCTTTTGTTTTATTATCAGAAGGCAAGTTTTGTACATTCTTTTTTTTGTTTTAACTATTAAGTTCTCTTTTTTTTATAATAAATTCCTTAGGAGCCATATTTAATTATCGGTAAAACTGATTGTAATCACTTATGTTTGGAATATCTTTTTTTTTATTTATCTGGATCAATAATCTGTATGCATTTCTATTCCCTCCAATTTTAATGTTAATTAAAAGATAATATCCAACACAAATAATTTTCATTGTATGTACCCCCCCAAAAAAAGTAAATAGTATTTATTGAACTATTTCTAATTTTTTTTTAGCTTTTAAATATTAAACCACTGAGCACTTGAACCATACGTATAAATATATGGTTTAATATATATATATATATTGTTAAAAAAAGATTGCCTTGACAAATCTGAAATTGTTGACTGTTACTGATATTGTCTAAGTGATTAGTCACAAACCCAATTAGCCTTAAACACTATTACACTTATAATTTAAGTAATACTTTGGGTGCAATTTGAAATTTATAATTATAGTTTGTAATGTTATAATTGGCTATTTATTAGTCTAGATTCAGAATAGGTTATATTTATCTGTTTAAAGTAGTTCATTTAAGCTCCTTTTTATCAATAATTTCAATCTCTGTGGTCAAGTTGCAATCTTTAGTGTCTATATAAGTATATTAGATCATTAATAAAGGTGGGATTCCCCCTCTATTGTTAAAAGGAGGTTGTCTTGATAACAAGAATGTTTTGAATTATAATATCTAAATTGTATTTAAACTAATAATTAAGTTGTATTTTGTATAGAAGTTCAACTAATAATCTCTAAACTGCAAATATCTATAACTTTTAATATACTTATGTTCTATTATTTTTACATATCTATTGTTTTTCCTCAGATTCCTTAAAAAATGATGGACTGAGAGTTCATCATGTAAAAATGTTTTTTATAAATTAATAATCTGAAAATGTAAACATATTTATTATTATTTGATACATACATATATATGTAAAACAATAAATATAATGGTAATTAACTATTATATGCGGCCTTTCAACTCACAGCATAAAAGTTAAGATTAGAGAATAGTGAAGATATGTTAAGACTATGAGGATAAAATAAATAAATTAAAAAAACTTGTAAGATGATATTAAAAAAAGTGTAATTATGATTATTTAAAAAGAAAAGTAAGGAATAGAAAATGTTTACAGAAGATAGATTGATTTGCTATGTGAGACTTTGTCTTTTTGGTAGATAACTCGCGATGATGAAAAAGATTATGCAGAACACTAGTTCCGAAAAATCCTTTCCACTGAAAAATAATGAAGATATTACTCATCAGGCTTCTCAAATGCTGGAAGGTGAGGAATTGAGCATTTTCCACTCTTGTTTTACATATCAATGTTGAATGATTAGCTAGAATGAGCATGAGCCAACAAGGGGGGGATCCCAATCTTGACTGTTGAAAACTGAAACAATTTTCAAGTTCTATTTATTACAAATTCAAGCCTCAGGCTACGGAGATAAGCGGATGTCATCACTATGTCATGAGGCCCTTCAATGATTACTTATAATAAACTGTATATATTAAGACTTATAATATAAACAATTATATAATATTCTATGTTAAACTTTTTTTTTATTATCTATATTACTCAAAAAAAAATTGCTCTTTTAAGAATATATATATCATAACTATAAATACATTACCTAAATATGCATCAAATTCATCATCAGATATGCTTTCTTGGTCAGAGGCATAATCGGATTCCTTCTTTAATTTCTTAGTTCCATGTACTTTTTTGAAATATCTTTAGATATATATAAATGCCAAATTTTAAATAAATTTTGAGATTAATAAAATAACATTTATAAATTAGTTAAAACTGACTTACTTGTATAAAAAAAGTTCATGTGGTAAAACATTACTTTCCTTCTTTTCTGCCAACTGCTTACCATAGGTATTAAAACTTTTATTTTTGAAAATGACTTTTTTTTCATGAAATGAAGTGAATTTTTTTTCTGAAAATAAATGAATATTTGATTACTTATTTACCTATCTAAATGTGTGTGTATATATATATATATGCATCTGCAAAGAGATAAATATAGTATTAGCATCATAACATCAAATATATATAGACTTCAAAATATAATTCATAATTTTTATGTATTTATAATACTTTAATAATTGTTAAAAGACCTTAGAAATAAACATAATTCTTAGATAAAATTTCATACAAAAAAGGTATTTGAAACTTACATTACCACAATAAAATAAATCCTTATTAACTGCATCTAAATGTAACAAACTGTTTTGTTTATTTTTTAATATATAACAAGCTATTTAGTTTTTCCTGATTTAAAATCTTTTTATTGTCTTTCAAGAAATTCTTAGTTGCCTAATAACTCTTAAGTGAAATATCAGTCGAGTTTTCTTGAAGGCAGAATGAGTGTGTATGAATGGGGGGAAAGGATTTTTTTTTTTTTTTTAAATAGATATTTACAATCATGAAAATCATAGCCCTTATTCCTAGGAGGCTGTAAAGCCACCAGCCAAGGCAGCAGTGGTGGCTGAAGGCTGCCATTTGATTATGACTTTAGGTATTTGAAACTGCAAAACACTTTTAAGTGAAGAAAAATTACAAGAATTGGAAAAACTGTCTTATATTAAAAAGAAGAGACAATTGATTTAAAAAGTGGATATCTAATATATTACAAAGGCACAATTATTGAAGTACAAGTAGAGTAAGATTCATTATAAATAAAAAGTGGAAGAACAACATTGAGGAGATTGATATGTATTGGACAGAGTGGCAAAATTAGTTATTCAATTTAATAGTGGATACCAAATGTAGATAATTCAGGTTTATGCCCCAACAAATTCTCATAATGATGAAGTAAGAGGATTTTTATATAGATATACAAAAGGCTCATGATCAGACCAAACAATCTTTTTAAAATTGTTATGGAAAACATTAATACTTGAATTGGTAAACGATTGAAAGATGAATGTGCTTTAGGTCAATTTGGTTATAGTAATAGAAATGAAAGAGGACATAGACTTGTAAAATTTATAGAAAAAGAAAAACTTTATATTATGAATTCTTTTTTTGAGAAAAATGTTAAATAAATATGGCCATGCAAGCATCCAATGAAGGCACAGCAGAATTGAATTATATTTTGACTAACAAAAAATACATATTCAAGATTGTAATGTTCTTAATAAATTCAACACAGAAAATGATCATTGATTAGTGAAATGTAAGAAACATGTTAATGCAAAACTAGAAAGAAAAAAATTATTAAAAAAAAAAAAATCACAGTTGATATTCCTAACCTTCAGAAACATTCTAATAAATTTAAATTAGAACTTGCAAATCGTTTTCAAATATTAACTGATTTTAAACATGATTCAGACTTTAATGAAATCAATAGGAAAATAATGATACATTTTTAAAAACTGCAACAAAGATTGCTGGTAGAAAAAAGCATTAAGTGACCAGTAAAATTTCTACTCAGATTAGACAATTTATGAAGAAAAGAAGGAATATGAAAATATATAAAAATGATGCATTAGGAAAGATTGAATATCTCAAATTTTATAAAATGGTGTGAAAAAGAGTTGATAATGATATAAGAAGAGTTTAATAATGAACTAGCAAGGAAAACTATAGAAGAGAATAAAAGTCTCTAGAATACGAAACAACATTTTGGTATTGATAGGAAACTTATTATTGCAATAAGAAAAAAACGATGGAACTATTGCTAAAAACGGAAATGATATCATGAAATGTGTAGAAGAGTTCTATCAAAAATTATGTAGTAATAAAAAAAGGAAAAGTACTTCTTACAATTATTATATCTTCTGAATTGCCTAGGATTTTAAATGAAGAAGTGAGACATGCAATTAAATTTATGAAGGGAAAAGTGTCCAAGTCTCAGATCTATAAGTAAGAATTGGTAAAACACATTTAATAAAAACCTTCGTTTTCAAATACATAGGCATATTTCCTTTAAATATTAAGTTATTTCTACTAAAAGCATTACAAATGTTTAATTCTATGATTAATTTCATCTCCATTGTATTTCCATCTATAGTAATAATCTGACCAAGATATTTGTAATGTTAACTTCTAATTCATCATAATCAATCTTTATTTTCATCTTTTGAGAAAATCCAATGAAAATTATTTTAAACTTTTTAACATTTACCTTTAGCCCTACTTTCTTCATTTCATCTGATAACTCTTGCAACATTTCCTGAAGGTCTAAAGCATTATTTGCAAAAACAACTACATCATCTGCAAAATCTAAATGACTTAAATAATCTTCATTCACTTTTACTCCATTAGATTCCCATTTTAATCCACAAAATACTTCTTGCAACACTGCTGTAAAAAGTTTCGGAGATATAGAGTTACCCTGTCTTACACCCATCTCAATGTTAACCTGCCTAGTATCATTATGTAATCTAATTGTTGTTGTTGCATTTTTATAAATATTTTTCAGAATACAACAATATCTTGGGTCTATATCTTGATTCAAAGTTTTAATCACTAAAGAAATACTTATAGAATCAAATGCTTTTTCATAATCTACAAATCCAAAGCATAATGACAACTCAGATTCATTGATCCTTTCTATAACTTCTCTCAACATGATCTACTGTACTAAAACCACTTTTAAATCCAGCTTGTCTTTTGGTTGATTGAAATCAAATGTTCTGTGTAGATGAATTGTATTTTCTTAGTAAAAATTTTGTATAAAACCGATAAGTCTGTAATTTCTAATATAACTTTTTTATCACCTTTTTTCAGTATTAATACTGCATTCTTCTAACTATCTCGTACATCTTTATCATTTAGACATTTGTAATTGTCAACATTTTTTCTATTTCTTCACCTGCTTCCTTTAATATATTGATTATAATTCCATCATTACCTGAAACTTTTCCCTTCTTCATAAATTTAATTGCATGTCTCACTTTTTCATTTAAAATTCTGGCAATTCAGGAGATATAATATATGTAGGAGGTAATTGTTCTTTATTACTATATAATTCTTGATAGAACTTTTCTACCCATTTCATGATGCCATCTTTGTTTTTAATAATAATCTTTTTTTCTTATCATAGATACAAGTTTCTTACCAGTACCAAAATGCTATAGCTTTTCTTGTTAGTTCACAATTATACTTTCTTATATCATTATCAATTTTTTTTTGCATCATTTTACAAAATTCAAGATATTCAATTCTTCTTAATGCATCATTTTTATATTCTTCTTTTCTTCATAAATTCTCTAGTTCCAGTAAAAATTTTATTGATCAGTTGCTGCTTTTTTTTTTTATCAGCTATATTTGTGGCTGCATTTAAAAGTGTATCAGTTATTTTCCTATTAATTTCATTCAAATCTGAATCCTGTTCAAAATCTACTAATAAAACGACTTGCAAGTCCTAACTTAAATTCATTAGAATGTTTCTGAAGACTATGAATATCAACAGTAAATACTGTTTTTCTTAATTTTTGTCTCTCTAGTTTTGCATCAATATGTGTCTTACATCTTACTAATTGATATCATATATTTGAAATATTCATCAATTAATTAACATTAATTTCATACACAATATTGTTTCAAAGGTATCACATTTTTTTAATTATTCGTCAATTTCATTAATGGAACACAAAATGAAAGATTATATAATTCTCCTCATATATTTTTAATAAATTTAGCTAGAGTACTTGAAATATTATGAAATGGATATCCATTTTTTATTATTAATTTTTTTTTTTTTTTTAAATTGTTGTATTTTTAAATTGATATAAATTATAAAAAAATTGTTTATTGTTATACCCAATTTCAAAAAACTCTCTGCAAATGTTTCAATATTTTGTGATTTATAACTTTTATAATAACACAACTTATCAAAATAAAAAAGATCTAAGATTTGCCAATTTCTGCACAATTGGTACTTTTGGGTTATAGTATTGTAATGGTCGGGTCGAATGACGTGACAAGAGAAGGTTGCATCTGACTACTGTCAGATCTTGGGTCTTCACGTAGAATGCTAGAGATGACACGATGAAGTACATGACCATGATTACATCTATCTTCAATAGACTAGCTTAAGACTTATCTATCAAATCTACATGTAATTTAAATCAGTTCATCTAACATCTCACCACTCTTTTTTGGAACCGTTGCCTCAGATACTCGAACTCAGAAAGAATTCGCATTCGACTCTCTTAACAGGGATGTACCTATGCAAACTGTTAATCAATAAATAAACTAGCTCATCCTATTTATTAGTAAGGAATAACCTTTATTTAACATTTTTCTCTCACGCTCATCAAACCATAATGTGTGTGCATGTGTAAAATATTGGTTATAGGATTGAATGTAAATGCTGGATCAACAAAACTAGAGAGACCTTGTCAATTAAATAAAAAGTTCATAATATTTATTCAAAAAACAAAATATATTTTAAAAAAAAAATAGAATAAATTATCAATCAATGTAAAAAAAGTAAATTAAAAAAAAAATATTTACAAGTGTAAATAGATTATTTGGATATCTCTCTCTGTACTTATAACTTTTATGTCTATGATGAGTATCTATCATTTTGTTAATTAAACAATTTAAAATTATTTACCCTAATTTCCCATGATAGACAATCATAATATAAACATTTATATATCCAAAAGTGATGAAAAATTTATTAGATAAAAGTGAGATTGCTAACTAAACTAGAAATTTAAGTGTAACTCCAGATGCAGTATCCAGTACTAAGTGTGTGAAGTTGGTTGATTTAAAATAATTACCTTGCATATTTATATATCATGGAAGAAATATAATACATAAACAATACATGATATGATAGCAAAGCAAGAAAATAGTAAAGAATATTAATTAAAAAGTGTTAATCATTTATTCATTATAAAGATCTTAGGAATACTATTAGTAAAACATATAATACATACTATAAGTAGTCATGTCATGTTGTGGCATTGGTTATTTTAGTGACTTTAAAAGAGAAAAACTCTTACCGTTTAAATATTCAGTTTGAGCACTCAATTGCATAGTCATAAATGAAAATCAAGTATTTTGGCATAAAAATTACCTAAATTTTATTAAAAAAAAAAAAATCAGACTTTTTAATCTCCAACCCCCCCCCCCTACTCTCTTGACCCTTTCTTATGTTGGACTGTTCCAAATTGTTGAATTAAACCATTAGTACTCCCGAAATATAAGACTGAGATAATAAAAAAAAATAAAAAAAAATTATAAGACATATCTATACAAAAGAAAAAAAAAATATTATTTACAATTGTTCATGAATCGATATGATCAGGCACAATTCTTCCTCAGAGTCCTTCTTACATAAACAGTTCTTACAATTTATGCATTTTTTTATTATATATGTTGAGAACTCCTTATTGATTTTGAATAGCACATTCTGAACATATTTATATTGGCAGTGGGTGATTTTGTTTCATTCCCCACGTAGATTTCCATCATGCGTGGACCCAGCTTATCAGGCACTTAAATGTAGACAGATAAATATTAACTTCATATGGCCATAGTAAATAAATGCTCCACCTAAAGACAATCGTTCTAGCCAAAACATATCATATTTTGCAATATATACACTGATTTATATATATATGCGGTTCGCATTTAATAAAAAATATATATGTATAATACACAGCTACTTACTATCTGCGATATTGGCTATATAAACTTTTAACTGAATAAACCGTTCCAAATTCTTTTTTTAGTTTCTTTAAAAAAAAATCATAATATTTTTTTTTAAATTTATAAGTTATTTTACATTTATCTGATTATTTAGCTGATATCAGAATCTTCTATTTGCTTCTTTAATCTTTTTTTAAAAAGGCAAATAAATAGAAAAAAAAAAAACATTTATTGAGACGCTGGTTTTACAAAATGTCCATTTTGTAGAAAATGTTATTAAAATAACTGCTTCAATAAAACTGTCTTTTCATGTCACATGCACAATGATAAAGAAGAATGATTTTTAATTGTTTTCTTTTTTATACCCGGCATCATTTCAATTGTTTAGATGCAGCGTGCCTATTGTTGCAATATAAAAATATTTTTATTATCGATTCATTTTAAAAAATAAAATAATATATTAATTATTATTATTACCTCCTTCTTATATTCAATTACTTAATACAATACTTAATTTTTTTTATTGCTATAACTGTTTTTTTTTACCATTTAAGTCATTGTCTATATTTATTATAATCAACACAATACAATTGTCAACATATATATAAATTTATACAAACTTTATCAATGTTTATTTTTATTTTTTTAAACACTATAATTTTATTACTAATATATATGTATGATTTTATGTAAAATGATCTACCATTCCCACTATTTAATATACAATTAGTATACTGTCATAACTATTTATACATTTATATTTTATTAAGAGTGTTCCAGCAAAACTTAGTATTTATTTTATATTTACATTCTAATTAAGAATATCCAATATTTCAGGTGGCTAAGGTTTGTTGTGGGTGCGATCTTAAGCTACCCTCAGTATGTATATATATCCTTTTTCTTATAATGATTTAATTAAAAATTTATAATTTAATAAATTTAGCAGATTTTGATTTCTGAAAGTCAAAACATTTTTGAAGATGTTTTCTAATTTAATAAATTAGTAATAATCATTAACGTATTTATTTGAAGTGGTTGGTGTCAAAGTTATGGGTGCAGAAAGCTTGATATTTGTAAAACAAAGTATAATTAATATATATTAAACCTTGCTGATTTAAAATTCATGATTGCCAGTGTTATAAACTGTTTCAGCATTCATATAAGAGCATGAATGAAAGCAATTTCCTTTTCATTCATTGTACCATAACTTTTTGACACTAGAGAAATTTACATTAAACATATTATAAAACATTTAAATTTTTTCTCTCTCTGACCATATTCCATATATACACACCCACCCATCCAGATTATTAAAAAAATAAGAACTTACCAGAATTCTTAGGATTTCGACGTATAAATCTTTCTAAAAAGTTAGAACTTGTAAAATCTTCTATTGGATCTCCAGTATAAACAATACGTTCACCCTAAATGAAGTCATATAATTATCAATATTCACAAATTTGAATATTCTTAATAATTAAACAAAAAGTTTCCATATGAATACAAAAAAAAAAAACAAAATTAATTTGGAAAAAAAAAAAAACCCACCAAAATTTAATCATTTGATTACCACTATTATATCGTTAATATAAATATTATTAATAAAAAGTAATTTATTTTAAATATTAGCAATATATTATAAAATTTTATTCCAACTATATATTTATATTAAAGGACAAATAAATATAACATTTTAATATCCATTTATATTAGTATATTAAAAAAATATATACAGATTAAATTAGTGCTGTCAAACCAATGCCATTTGTTTGAGGTTTAGATTTAATTATATAATCTCTCACAGAATCCATTCATTTTATTGTAGTTATTCTTTTTTTTCTTCTTATCAATCATAGTATTCTTAAAATTCTTCATCAATCTCAAATCCAAAAAATTTAATACTTTTTCTAACTTGTTTGTTGTTGATACCCATTAAGAATCACAAACATAGAATAATTTGATTTTATTATTAAAATTTACAACAACATAATTAAGACAGAAATAATATCAAGTAAACAATTTCCAAAATGAGCAAGTATTTTAATTTCTAAATTCGGTAAAAAAAATCATGTCAAAATAAATAATTTTGAAAATCATATTTGATTTTCAAATAAGGCAATCTATTTTAAACATTTATTTAAAAAAATAAAGTCCGTATATATATATATGTATGAGTAAACCCCAAAAAATCATGTTTATGAATTGTTGTTACAAGATAAGAAAAACTATTTCCTAATTCATTTTTAAAAATAATATCGTTTACCTAAAACTGAAAATGAAAGTAGAAAACAATTAAGATAATTTAAAGATAAGCTTGGAAATAAATTCTGATAATATCAAAATAATGTTTAACAGTTTCATTTATTTTTGAAACTATAATGAAAAATTTATAATTACATTTAGTTAAATCAGCTGGTATTTGTTAATGCAAATAAATCAGAAATGAATAATGGATTTAAATGTATTTGAATAAAATTGAAAGGTTTGGTATTATATTAAAAAAAACAAAAAATTCCCATCTTTAATGTTTAATTAAATAAAAAAGTTTATAATGAATACAAAAGTGAAAATAGACTGCATGTAATAAAAAAAAAAAAAAAGGTTTTGAATAAAGTGTTTTAAGAATAAAAAACAAAGCATAGAAAAAAAAAAATAACAAAAGTGAAATATAAATAGATTTATATAAATGGTATATACATTTTTTTTTGAAGATGATTTACATCTATTATAACAAGGTATGAGCATATTCAATGAATTAAGACAATTCTCAACTGGATAACATTACAAGCTGAAAATAAAATTAGATGTCATAATGAAAGATATTTGTAAAGAACTCATCATTTGTAATGCATAGACGAATGTGTTTACATTCAAATATCATTGGAAATTTACCTAATTAATATTATCTAAATGATCCAGCATGTGATAAAACTGAGAAAGCAAATGTAAACAGATTCATTTCACTTTTGCAAGATAAATCTGATAAAAGAGAGTAGTGTATTGATATAAACAATGCTTGGATCATCATTAACATGTTTGAATATACTTAGATATAGTATTTCTTACAAATTTGATATTTAGTTATTAATTCACAATGACTTTAAAATGAACAGAAATTAATTTTATTTTGTAAAGTTTAATGATTAGCCATATGGAATGAGAATGCATTTTCAATTGAGTACAATTGGAAGTTTGCTGTTACCATTTTTATAAAAACTAAAAAGATGTTTCTGGTATTTTGTCAAGTTCTTTTATAACCAAATAATTTTGTAAAATTCTTTGTTAAAAATATTTGTTCTGTTTACAAACTCTATAGGCAGTTATTTCCAAATTTTTAAAATAGACTCCAATAAACATTAATCAATTATTAATTGACCAAAATAGGTTTTTTTTTTTTTTTCTGCAATGCCGTTAATAAAAAAACCCGCAGATATATTCAACCTTTACTTTAATTGCACTAAATACATATTTTCTGGCACATCAACATTGCTATGATGAAAACAATCATATTCATTCAATAGTATTCTGTCCCATAGACAGGTTCAGAGTAGTTACATCATCAATGCATCTATTTTTCTACTCCATTCTCTTCATTGCCCAACTCTTCAATTTCACATAACTCTTCCCAACTCTTACATGATCCAATAATGTCAATCTTTTCCATCCTTTCTTTTTGCTTCTACTCACCATTTCCTCCAAAACATCTTCATTAAACTATACCTTCTTTTTAATATCTATCCGAACCAGTTTCTCTTTCTAATTTCCTCAATCAGTTTGGGTTCTTGAATTGGGTTTGATCACAACTATGTAAATCAGAAGCAGTTAAATTTCATTTCTAGGGCAGGTAAATACTAAAACAATTGGTAATCCTAAATCTGTTGAATATACTTCAGTACTATTTAGGAAGATTGAATCCAGCTACTTTAATGTTGAATATGGGGGAAAAAATTATTTGGAACTTTATAAAAATCCTATTTTTTTTATACACTGTAATTAATAGGTTTGTGAAAATGATTCTTGATTTAGCATTCAGAAAAGGAATCTTGATTGGAAACTGTGAATTAATTGGTAAAATTATATTTTATCTTCATGATGTCATCTACTTAACAGCTTTTTATGTATTTTTAGTGATGCTATTTGTTTTCGGAAATCTGATGGAAAAACACGCAAAAGGACAAAAAACTCGCAATGCATTAAGTTGAATATATCAATAATATTTCTCAAGATTAATATATAATTGCATATCCAGAGGTTCACTGTGCTCATGTTTTCTTCAAGTAAAGTGCCAGAATTCAGGTACAAAATATGCAAGTTGCTAAGGAAATTGTTCTTATGAGTATTTGCAGCAGAGCTTCAAATAGTCAAATTTCCAAGGGGGTTGATCCTAAAAATTATATCGGATCTAATTTTCTATAAACGAGGAAAATAAATTAGACTATAGTCAAAAGTTATTACTAAATAATATAGAATATGTAGCTATTCAGTCTTTTGTTGGTTATAATTTAGACAGTAAATGCATAAAGTGAAAGAAGATGGTGCAAAAGTATACCCAGAACAGATGAAGAGCAAAGTTAGATCTTGCAGCAGAAAATTGAGGAAAATATCAAGAATCAGAAGACTAAGAGAGGAAATAGAGAAATTGGAGACAGGATTTGAAAATATGGGTAAAGACATCGAAGAAAGTATATAACAACAAGAGATTAATTAAACATTTTGTTTTTGAGGGATTAAGAATAAGATCCCTATCACTGAAAAAAAAAATCTAAACTTTTCATATTCTAAGTGTAAATGATCTCAGCACAATTGAAAATATTCAAGAATATGCCTGCAGCTAACCGTTCAGGCAAACATATACGAAATTTATGAAATTAACATAGTGTAGAATAGTAGTTTTTGCATTCATCATCATTGTAAATTTTCATCAGAAGATGAATGAAGAAGTGTTAATTTTTTTGAGTCATCAACTGTATATATTCACATATATAGACACCTAGATTAAGCACGGTATGTACATATATAAATCTGATCTCTCAAATTATTATTCTACTGTCTTTTTCATAATTGCATTATTCTATTTTTTTTTTTTTTTTTGCAATTATTTTTATTGGTGTCTTAATTAATGTATATAATTTAAAATTAAATTGTATTATAAGCATGTATATTTATATTAAAAATGTTTATATTGTAACGAGCACAGACGTTCGTTACATTGTTTTTTTATATATAATTATTAAACAAGTTAAAATAAAAAGTTCGCATTTAAAAACTTTCTTTAAAAATTAAAAATTGAAATTAAAATATCGTCTTAGACTCTTATATATTAAGTCGCACAGATAATAAAAATTATTAAAATAAAATTTCGGCATTTAAATGTAAAAACAGATATGTAACGAGCACAGACGTTCGTTACATTGTTTTTTTATATATAATTATTAAACAAGTTAAAATAAAAAGTTCGCATTTAAAAACTTTCTTTAAAAATTAAAAATTGAAATTAAAATATCGTCTTAGACTCTTATATATTAAGTCGCACAGATAATAAAAATTATTAAAATAAAATTTTTATTAAAGAAAAAGGTATTTTTAAAACTAAATTTTAAAAAGATTTGGAGATAAAATTATATCTCTAAATCTGTCTTTAAATATATTTTTGATTTGGAAAACAGGGTAATTAATTAGAAATGGAAATGATTGTTAATTAGTTAAATGTAAACCAGCCTTGAGCATTTAAATGAAATAACTTCAGTCAGATAGAAAGAAAACAATAGAAACGGATTAGCCAATGAAAGAAATCCATTTGGGAAATCGGACCTCAGCGAAAGGATCATTACATCCATGACGCAATGTTAATTCAATCCTTTGACAAAAATATAAAAAGGACAAGTTTTGGAAAGCATAGGTTAGTGACTGGAAATTGATTGATTATTGACGATGTAACAGCTAGGTGTTAGCGCTGGGGGGATTGAAAAAGACGCACAGCTTCAATCCCTTCAGTTCTGCTAAGAAAGAGAAAAAAAAAAATGGGCCATCGTTTATACAATGAGGACCAACTACACGAAAAACAAAATCTCCAAAGGATAAATAAATAAATCAACCGGATACTAATCTTCGGACGACGTGGGAATTCACGTTTAAACGGCCAGGAATATAATAGGATGAACTATTTCAATAACCGTAAGAACTTTAAAATTTATGAGCAGTAAATTAAAAACTTTTCATATTTAAAATGATTTTAATATTATTCTATCTGACCAACAATATTTATTAATTGGTTATAATTTTATTGAATGTATTTAATTTGTAAAATCATTTCCATTTATTTATTTATTTATTTAATTTTGTTCTTTAAGTTGTTATGATTTCTGTTTTCCGTTAAATAAATTATAAAAAAATGTTAAACTTGAGTCGGGCGTGAATGGCTGTATCGATTTGTAAAGATAATTAAGGGAGGGTAATCTTGGGTTGTTCATTTCGTGGTTGAATTGGTTCAATGGATTGGATATATTTATGTAATTATTAGGTGTAGCATGAGATCCGCTACGGGCAGGATTATAAAATACGCCACACACCCTCTGTTTGCCTATGGATGGGTTTGTAAGTCGGCAGAAGACCGCAGCCCATTCCTATGGAGTTTTTAGTTTATTGATCTACTTGCCCACAGATGTCACATTCCTGTGGGTGGAGAGTCAATGTCGTTTTTCTTTCTTCATATTGTACAGATGTACATTCCTGACAATATAATTGTGTTGTCGTATCATGCTACATTGAATACATGAATGTATCAGATGGATTGGCGCCGGTTGATTGCGAAATGTGTTGCCTAGGGTTAAATAGGGATAGAATATTTTATTTTCGAATGCAAATCTATATAGTATATTCAGGCTCGATCCTATAAAACTATTAAATTTAAGTTGTTTATAGACGCTTGCATAGATTGGCTATCGGTTAAATATGTTTGCGTTTTCATATTTGATCAAAATATATAGACATTCGACAAATACTGATACCTTACGGTGAGTATCTAAAAGGTATTTATTCGGATGTCTTTTAAGTTATTGGTGACGATGCAGGTATCTTACGATGAATACTAGAGGGTTTCTTATATTTCCCTCTGCAATTGTCAGTAATCAATAACTTTGTATTTTGATCGTTTATGTTTACTTTGAAATGTTTTTGACCGTTGAAATCTATGTAACCGATCTATAGCAACATATTAAACAGGTTAATATAATCCCATCTGTGCGAACTTGATTAAAAATGTAAATTTATAATATAATAGTAATGCAATGTAAATTAAAGTAAAATCAAAGTAAAAAAAAAAAAAATAATGTTAAATGTTAAATTAAATGTAAATCACTAAAGTAATTTTAAACCTTATATATATGTGCATAAATAAATGTTTGTATGTGAATTACTGGCAGTGGCTTACTTTATTCTTTTATATCCTAGTAAATGATATTATTAAATCTCTGCTATTCCACTGAGCTAGTGACATGGGCTAACGACCGGAATCAAAATTTAAGAAAAAAAAAAAATATATATTTTTTTTTGACTCACGTATCTGCCTACTTTATAAATTTTTCTAGGTTCAAATGCCTAGGTTCAAATGCCTAGATGGCGCCTCGTAGTGCAGTTTACGTTAAGTCGCTTTTTCCGGATCGTTACAATATATATATATGTTATTGTGCATGTATTTCAATATCCATGCAATGGGCATACAATTAAATGACATAGATATCATGACCATACAGCATACACATTTACATTTATACATATGTAATCTTATATATATTAAATCTATCATACCTTAAGAATTTTTTGAGCGAACAGTGCAACTGATGGATGATAATGGTTAGTTAACTAAAAAATAAAGAAATAAATTTAAACACAAATAAATAAATCCATGTAAAAATAAGTTTTAAAAAAATCTGCTTTAAAAATGGATATAAAAACATTGGAATACATCTAATAATGACTATTGTAAGTATTTCACATACAGATTAATCGAATGATCAATATCTTTATTCTTTCTTAAAATGTTTTTACCGTTTGTCTGAGCATGAGATTTTTTAAAATTACCATTGTAATGATTGACCAAACAGAATAAATGTTAGTAATCTCTGGTTTAGCAAACAAAGGAGACTAATCAGCCATTGTATACAAAGTTATCTCAATTTTTTATTAGCATATCTTGGAATAAATTTGTGTCTCAAAATTTTATTGAACATTAAACATTTTTGCATACTTATAATGAAGTAACCTATAAGAATATAAATTATCATCTATATTTTTACAAGTGTCAGTAATGTTGTTGAAATATGAGAATAATAAATTGTGGATAAAATAAAAGCATGCATATGGTAACTAAAAAAAAAAAAGTACACTTAATCTTTAATTAATTATCTTCCTGCAATTATTGTTAACTTTTTACTTGAGTATAAGTATTATTTTTACGAGATGTTACTTCTTTATGATATATACACTTTACAGCTTCTTCATTCATTCATCAAAATTCTTTAATTATCATTTGTATAATTGATTTGGGCCTCTTTTTTTTTTTTTTTTTACATATTAGATGATCTCAGGAATTTTTCTATAATACATAGTAAAAATCAAAAAAATGGAATTTGCTTATCTCAATAAGATATCGATATAAAATAAACTTAAAACAAGAATATAAGTGACCATTTGAATTAGCAAACATTTATAAGTTATGAGCAGTATGCAAAACAGAATATTCATCATGGATAATACTGTGTTTATTTTCACACTCAATTCCGACTATCTATATATACTCGCCCATGTGACTAACATATCAGATCTACAGAGCATGAGGTGAAAAAAAAAAAAAATCAGAAGCGCTAAGAAAACAACAAAATTTTAATAACAATTTTAACAAAAAAAAATCTATGTTCCACATTTTATAAAACATAAAAAATTAATTTAATATTTCTTTAATATTATGTGTTTAACTATTTCAAATCTTCAGTAACGAAAAAATAAAAAAATGTTGAAAGTAAATGTGACTAAATAAAAATATTCATCATCACTAATACACCCTTAAAAGAATTACTTATCAAACAGGAATAACAATAATGCACATCATCTTAAGACTTGTATCACAATCACTCCTCATGGAGATTTACTTTTCACATATGTTGTGTATTTATCTATTGAAATATGATATATTTATAAACTTGAACAAAACTCTTGAATGAATTTCTTTTAATTAATATTATCATTACTCTTTTTAAATTTTTATATGCGATATTATATTTTCATTTGCCATGCTTGACTAAATTTTAATAGTATAAGAGGATGCTCATCTCTATAATATGAAAAATAAACAACAAATTTCACAAACCTGCAACTATTTTTTATATCAAACATATCTGAATTCTGCTTTTTAAAACTTATTTTTAAACATTTTAATTTTATAGAAGAATTTCCTTTTACTTATACAGTGATTATTATGTATCATAATTATATCATATAAATCTGGTAAGTTACCTTTCAGAATCTTGAGTAATATCTAAAATAATAATATTGTACATATTTCATTTTCCACATGAGAGGAATATGTAATTACTATCATAAACATTAAACTTCTGCCCCTGAACTAATATTTAAAAATAATTTTCGTAACATGAATATTTATTTCGTTCTTGGACTAATATTGATGTTATAATATCCCCTTACAATATTTCAAGAGTATGGTCCCAACCTATTAAAAACAAGTTATGATATTAATTATATTACAAATACATTATGACATCGTTCTGTTGGTTTTTTAGTTTTTTTATTTTTGTTATGTTAAGTCTACTGACTACAATGAGAGCAATTGATACTCGATCAAATTCCTGAATTTAATATAAGAGTTGTTTTAATCAAGACAAAAATAGATAATTTTTTTTTTTAAACTATTAACACATATAAAAATAATGCTCAGAAATGAATTAATAATGTTCATTTTATAATTTGATTGTATTATAAAAGAACAAATTATCTCCAAAAGCTAGGCTGAAGGAACCCCCCCCCCCCAAAAAAAAAAAAGATTGCACACCTTCTAATATATAGCAGAAAATAGTAATTCTCATGAATATTAAGCAATACAGAAGGATGTGGAGGTAAAAGACTCACTAAACATTGCAGGTGGAATACTGCCAGTCATATGCCTATTAATGATTCAACCCTATAAGCTAATAACATCAGTAATGTCTTCATCCTCACTAGGAGGAGATAGTAATCACCAGGATCATGGAAAAAACAGCAGTGAACATAGGAATATTATCCATCCACTGGAAAGTCATCAACCAATTATCTAGAGGATGACCAAGCAACATCAAATGGATCACCTACTTCCAAGATCCAGAAATTGTCCTAATATAGAAGGAACCAGCCATCTTATCATCTATGTACCACATACTGAAGAATAGTTAACTACATAGATTTATCAATTTAATACATTCAAATTACATCTGTATCATGTAGAACCCATTTTTCTTTGTTGTACAACTCTATTATTTTTTGAAAGAATTGGTGATCCAGCCATATAATCATCAATCATAATTATGTAATTATTAATATGCACTTTTTTCGCATTAAATAGTGAGGCTATAATTATACTATAATGTGCAATAGGTCTGCTGAGCGATTTCGAGATTTAATGTTCGAATCTCATACTCATAGCTTTGTGAATGAAGAATGTTGTAGGAAATTATATGCAAATGAGTTTGAATTTTTTAATTAGTTAGTTCATTGTTTGGAGAGAGCAAAGCATGCCTCTCTTCATTCACAAAGCTATGAGTATGAGATTCGAACATTAAATCTCGAAAGCGCTAAGCAGACCTATTACACATTATAGTATAATTATAGGTTCGCTATTTAATGCGAAAAAAGTTGCATATTTATAATTACAATTTTTACTAGTGAAGAGAAAAACAATTTATTACATAATTATGTAAGTGGGGTCTATATGTCAATCACTATAATTTTTGAGTAATAAAATATAGATGCTGATCCCTAGACCACTAAAGGACTGGTGTTGAGGTGAGATTTTATATACAAAACATTAAATGCTCACACTAGTACAGGACAAATTTATGTTTATTGTTAATGTTAAATTAACTTAATTATTATTATTATTTGTTATTCTGTATGACTGACTAAACATCTTGTATGAATGGCTATTGCTATCATAATCACTGGTAGTGTCAGAAGTGGGACTTCATATCAGGAAGACACTGCTATAAATTAAGGTTGCCAAATTAAAACCAGGGAACAGAAGGGTTGGTCAACAGGATGATTGTATCAAATTAATCATGAATTATATTATTAAATTAAACACAAAAACTTAAAATTGAAGTTATAAATAAATATAATAAAAATAAGCTAAACGTTTTCGAGGATCATGACTCATAATCATAGCTTTCTTAAAAATACATAATAAAATATATACAAAGATATTTAAATTAGCACGTGTTATGTGGACCATTTCTTCGATATATCAAAGCAGTGTCTAATTTAAATATCTTTGTATATATTTTATTATGTATTTTTAAGAAAGCTATGATTATGAGGCATGGATCCTCGAAAACGTTTAGCTTATTTTTATTATATTTATTTATAACTTCTCTTTTTTAACTTCATTTTTAAGTTTTTGTGTTTATTTATATATAACGGGAAGTAATCTATTTTATTATTAAATTAAGTAAATGTTTAGAGCAGATAGTGAATGATCATCCTACATGGAGTCAAAGGTTAGGGAATAATCATAATATTATGAGAATCAAATGAAGGATGATTGGATCTACCCAAATATCAAATTGATTTAGTATAAAAGATTGTAAATCACCCATAATGAAATAAAAATGGTTAATGATCTATTTTACTTAATTAGAATTTGTGTATGTTTATCATTCATTCAATTTTGCACTGCTCATGCCACATCATTTATCTATCTTTCCATTGAAGATCACTGACTTTAGATAAATGGTACTTATTATTTATTAAGCTAGAGATAATTTTTAGCCCAGACATAGGTTTTAAAGTTTAATAAAAATCAACATATCTCTCCTTATAAAATACAAACCATGGATTTTTTTCCTAAAAAAATATCATAGATATATTTTAAAACTATTATTTTTACTTCTCACCTTTCAAACAAATAAATAAAATATTATGCAAATGTAGAGAAAGGAAAATGTTGTTTAATAATATTTTAAGTTTGTAATTAATATTTAGCAAAATAAATATCTAGGCTAAAAATAAGATAATAATCTCTAAACTAATAAAAGATTGTTAAAAATCATTAATATATTTATCTAAAAATATTGATGAACATTGACTGCTTGTAATAACTATAGCACTAGTAAATTGAATACTTCGATTATAGGATAAGGTTTGTGACCGGAGCCAAATGAAGAGTGCTGGTTTAGTTAAACATATATTTTAAAGAGATCAAATGTTTTTCTGATATCTTTAACTCATTTATTTAAAGTGTACTATGAAAAAGTAATATTTTTAAAATAAAGTTTTGCTTTATTTATATATATATATATGTTTAATGTTAATTTATTATTGAGTATAAAAGCAAATCATAGAAAATATGAACTTTTAACAAAAAGTTTAATAATCATCAGGCTATTTAGAAAACATAGAATACATTAATGGAAATAACTGTCAAAGATGGAATAATAAAACCAAAATGGTAATGGTAAAAATATTTACTGAGAATGAAATGAATAAAAAAAGTTTCTTGTGAAAACTGAATGCAGAAATGATAAACAAGTTAGAAAAATATTTGGTCAAATCTGATTAAAGAAAATAAAATAAAAAAAATATTCTAGAAAAAAGCTGCCTTCTCTTAACATTTTCTTTCATCAAAAAGTTTACATACTTCCTTTTTTAATTCAATTGTTACTAATTTTCTTCTTTTCTGAGCCAATGTAATATCTGGTAAAATGATAAAACACACAGAAAAGATAATTTTTAAATAATATTTAGCTTTATTATGGCTAGCATGCTTTCAATATATTTTTACTATATCATATTCATGGCATATAGTAGTACCATTATACACCATGAATATAATAATAGTAAAAATATATTGAAAGCATGCTAGGCAGTAATAAACCTAAATATTTAAAAAACTATCTTTTCAGTGTGTATTTTCATTTTACCAGATACTGTCTTTTTATATTTATTACTATAAAAAATGTCAAGAAATGCTACTAAAGATACTTACAATTTACTACTGGATTAAGGCTAAGCTTTCATCAGACTATTTAAAAAGATAGTCTTACCATATACAAACAAAATTTAATTAAGACAAACTTCATGATAATTTTTAAAAAACTCTAATATTTATTTATAAATCATACATTGTTTAAATTCATGAATTACACATTTTCACTGATCATTAAAGCTCTTATTAAAAAATTATTATAACAGACATTTATTTATTCAGATAAGATCTGTATTCATGCTACTAAATACTAAAGAAATAATAAAAAAATTGAATATAAAGTAAATAATTTATTATTTATTAATTAAATATCAGATTTATTTATAATACTTACATAATGTAATTCCCAAAATATACAATATTCTCCTCCACAATACAAAGGATTTCTGAGAAGAGGATTGTAAAAAGGACTACGATCAGTTAATTTATCTGTAAGTAATTATTTAAAAAATAAAAAAATAATTCAAGATCAATTAAAACAATAACATGAAAAAGAAATATATTTAAAATGCAAATTAATAATTAAGATAAAGATAGTGTAACTAAAGATATTAGATATTATAAATTTCTCTAGTGAAAAAAAAACTGTTGTTATATGTACATTCATAAAATTATGCATATATATATTGTACCGGTCAGAATTGTATGTCCATCCAACAAGACCTAGAATCCGAACAAAAGTACCTCAAATCCAGTCATGCCTGAAATACACAGGTGAGGAGCAATTATGAATACTAACCTATTTTCCCACTCCCCAGATCTATAACATTATGAACAACATTCCCGGTAATGCAGATGAATTATTGAATTCCTGGCCGGAGACACAGTGGGGAAACATGAGAACTCTAAAAGATTGATGACATAATGGCATGAATGATGTAATGGTATGAAATAAATAAATGGTCATAAGGACTACTAGCATAATTATGGCTACAAAAAGGCTAAATAACAAGTACTAAATTTATCATTGCTTTGAAACCTGGGTTTAAACCCTGTCCAGCAATGCTGGAAATTCTGATAAGTAAATTGGGGGATCTGAAGAGGAGAACATAATGATTCAAACGAAAAGGATAAGTAATAAAAAAAAAATGCAATTTAATAATATGGTTACATATATACATAAATTATGTTTGCAGGTTGAGCATATATCTACAATCAAAATGTTTAACATCACAGTTTTGTGTCACAGGCTAAGCTTAAGGTTATAATACATTCTGTTTTGAGCTAACATATATATATAGATTGGAATGTGCAGTAACTCTGGTGTGGTTAATATGCCAATGTTTGTTTATAAACCCTTCACACTATAACCGTATTAACGCTATTTGTACAAATATATATAGAAGTAGTTGATGACTGACTTAAATACATTGATATAAAATCCCTCAGTTACATTTTGTTATTATTGCTTTTCTGCCTATACAGTTGTGAAAGCTATCACTGCGATTTATCGCATTTACATTGATGACTATGAATACTATAATGACATCCATTTTACAAAAGAAGTGAGTTAATTTCCAGTGAGCAAATTTGATCTCCTAGTTACAATGTTTATTCAAGACAATTATTATGAATTATTCATGAATGTGGGATTCATTTATAAATAGAAAATGAGGCTCGAAAATGCGAGCGAGTCTTTAAGATATTGCCATTTTCACATACACAGATAGAGCACAGGTTTAGACTGATTACAGCAATATACAAAGATATCACAGAGGCATACTTTTAAACTTAAAGAAATGGCGGTACTGGCATGGAGTTAGCTAGGAGTTTGATACTCTTCTTATGTCCAAGATAGTGATTCTACATTGCAGAGATAACATGAAACAAAACCTCTATTCATTTCAGAGTGTTTTTTTTTAAAATAAGGAGAAGTTAGGATGTTGCGAAGGCCCGGTCGTTCCGGGATCATCCTGACACAGAGTGCACCATACACTAACTGAAGATTCCAGGGTAGCGCAAATACCAGTTCATGGAAATGAGACATATATAAAATAGGTTCGGACTTCCGAATATTCCATCTGAGAAGCACCCAAACTTTTGGAAGACTAACCTATGCCAATAACGTGAAGGAAAAAGAGGACGCCACTAACGACATTAATATAATTACAGCCTGTAATAATTTGATATTTAGTGCAATGATATGACTTAGTTCCTAAATCTGCGTTAAGTTGGGGTTATATATATATTAAATAATAAATAACATAAAACAATTCTGATTTTAAATATCCCCCCTCATAATATCTGACAAACAACAAATCTCACATTCATTTATTAGGTCGGGAGTATATTTGATCAAGAACGCTCTATGAGGGCATAACCTTAACTAATTATAAAACTATTTGGGTGGCATTCATGCAATTATTGAAATAACAACAATAATAAAAAACAAATCATTTTATAGTGATAGACAATATTAAATTCACTCTCTTGAGTTAGTTGGTAGATTCATTGTGGCCAGCGTATGCATTTATAATAAATAAAAATGACTTGGACACTACCAATCCCGACAAAAAAAAAGGATTTTACTTTATGGAGACTAATGGACGGACTCGCAAGGTTGAGTTCAATGGGCATATTAATTCAAGTTAGAAATAAAATATAAAACATGAAATACTGACAATAATTAATAATTTTACCGTGCCAAAGTGTGAGAATAAAATAAAGCATAAAGAAAGATACAGAATTGTTTTAATTAGTTTATAAAAAGTCGTTAACATAGGTTAGATTATATGACAGGTCAATGGTTTCATATCATTCCCGATTAGATCAGAACCCACACATAAACATATATATATAAGTTAAGGTAAGGTATAAATTTGAATATTAAGTTTATAATAATTTAACGAGTCCCAAAGTATTTGATGGTGGCAGTTATTGATTACCTTTTGATACTTTGGAGATCCGACGAATTGATGGGTCCATGCTTAGGCAGTAGTCTCTGGAATCCATGAGCATTAATCATTCTATCTGGTGGCAGGGTTCATTATTTCTATAATTTGGGGCAGTTCATTGGTTGGTAGTAACTGAATGGCATTTTGGCGAGGAAACGATTCTGGAAAGATCGGAAAAGGGTGGTTTTATTCAAATTCTGGGTGGTTTGGAGTAAGTTAGCTACTCGTTTTTTTAAAAAAACCTGTTTTTTTTTCTATATTAATTTTGACCCTATTTATATTCTGCTAAATTATTCCAGCTTTTACGAATTTTACCTGAGGCAATGTCCGTAGAGGCTTATCTCATGTAATTGAATTAAACAAAACTATGCCTTTGTCCTTCTTTAAAGAGAAGATGCAAGTAGTCGATAAGGTTTGATATTAAAATCTATTTCTAATTTTCGACATAGATCTGACTAAATAACTGGAACAAATAAAGTTTCCATTAGTGATTTTAAATCTAAAATTAAATAATTTTAATTGAAGAAAGCAATTATTATCAAATTTGAATAATGGATTGTTTCGCCTAATTGTACTATATTTTCTAAGTGTTTTCTTGAATGTTCTCAACATGTTGCATCATCTTTCCCGCCTTTTATATATAAAATAAAATGAAATATATTATACAAAATATTTAAAAGTGATATTAATATATAATAGTATACATCCGCGCCCATTGTATATATATATTAACTTACATACATGATTTCTGTTTTAAAAATATTAAACAAGAATTAATTCGATTAACTTAGCATTTGTAAGTATACTTTGATATCTATATAGCTGATATACATATAATAATCAAGAAAATGGGGTGGGATGAGAGGTTTGCACCTGGCTGGGTGGTTGGTTAATATGTTGGATCATGAAACTCAATGTGAATCACAGATTGATCACTTCACACACACACACATTAAAATATGGCCACTCTTAAAAAAAAAACACTAAAGATAAATTTTGAGATGATGCAAATCAATATGTCTACAAATATTATATAACTATCTTTTAAGGCTATTTATCTGATACTTTATGATGTTATTTTTTAGCTTCTTCTGTACAAAATCTTTTGTTCTGTTAGTTCTCCGTTGTACTCTATCCTCAGCCATATCCTCATAATGAAACAATCTATAGCATTTCTTTAAGATGTATCTAAGACAGTCTTTATAATGTGAAAAAAGTATGCCACTTATCAATACACCCTAAGTTAAAAACATACTGAATGGTTTTACAAACTTGCCATTATATTTTTAGGATCTTACAATTCATCGCTAAAGAAAATTATTTTATAGCCTTATTTATAACTAATTTAGTACATTATACTTAAATGAGCCTTTCTATTTAAAAAGCTATCAATATAATTAGATTGATTCACATTCTTAGACTGATAATTATCCAAGCTAAATATTGCTGAAGATTTTTCTTCCTTCAATGGCTGATAAAGGATTTGATTTTTTTCTTTGAATACTGATTACTGAATTAAAATCTTTACATGTTGCATTAAAAACGTTAGCACAATATTAACCATAATGTAAATCTAGAAATCAATATTATAAAGTTCTTGCTTTTACTCAGTTGAAATTAAAAATTGCACCATAAAAATCTATTCTGCATTTGATGCCTATTTCATTAAACCAGCTGTAAACTATTTTGAAGAGCACTGTCACAAAGACAACAGTAATTTTTATTTAAAATCCCGAAGATATTTTACTGTCAGAAATATCAATTTCAAAACATTAAAAGTGGAATTTACAAATGCTAAAATATTAAAAATTTTGGGAGTTGAAAAATATTCAAATACATTAATATAGTTTTGATTAAATTATTTTTGGTTTCATATAACTTTGGATTTTCCTCAATGTAGTAAAAATTTGCTTTATAGCTTTTATTTAAACATGTTTAGTTATATATGAAATTTAAAAATTAAACGTAGAAAAGAAAATATAAAATGAAAAAAAAAAAAGATGATTTCCAGATTTCTAAAAAAGGGATTATTTTCTGTAACTGTTTAAAAATAACCACAACTTTCAAGCATTTAAAAAGTGTAGTAATATATTATAATTGTTTACATATATTTACTATGCTGTTTTGGTTAAAATATTATTGGTAAAATAGATGTCATTCCAAAATGATTTAAATTATAGTTCTAATTTAATATTATAATGTTAATGGCATTTCTAGAAAAAGTTTAAATATACATATAAATACATACAAATTAAAAACTATATAATAATCTATAAAAAACGATCATTAGTTATACATGAAAATTATGGAAAAGTTTTTGAATTAAAATTTTATATCAGAATCATCAGTCCGAAATTTTAATGTAAAATCATGAACTAAAAAAACAATTTTTTCTCCATCCTTTCTGAAAATAGTTATAAAAATGTCTATAAAATGAGAATGACCAATTAATATTTGACACTTTGAATAAATTTGGTAAAAAAAAATTAAACAAAGGTTTATAATTTTTTTTCATTAACTGTTTAGAATATTGGTTGCTTAATTCTAAGTTTAATTTTAATAGACAATCTTCAAAAAATATTTTTCTATTCGAATAAATAAATAATTCCACTTTTATGTATGTTGTTTTGATGACAAAAAAAAAAAAAAAAATGGAGAGTTAGAGCTGATACAATTTTAATCAAACTATTTTTTTTTAAACATAAAACTGAGGTTTCATGTTAAGTGGGGAAGCAGGAATTAGGTTCAAAAATCAGAAAGTTAATGCATAAAGTAGATAAGTTTCCATTATAAAATTATATGTAGTTTTTCTACAATATGATGAAGTGGAGCAGAATGGTTGAATGCACTCATGATATTGAATTAATGACATTTTAACAAACAAAACAATAAACTTTTATTACACAAATCAAAATTCTTAAAAAATAATGCAATTTTTTTTTTTTTTTAATTAATAGAAAGCTAACTCAACATACAGCAAAAAGATTTCTATTTTGTTTTAAATGAAGTAATTCTCAAAAAACAATATTAACACATAATTAGATTATTATATTTGTGTTTCAGTTATTACATTGTAGAGATGTCTGCCCATCCTTGCATATGTATTAAATGGATTATGTCCTGTATATGTGGGGTTCAGATGGACCTTAGGTCAACATGGGTGTGACAAGAATCTCGGCCTCAGAGTGGCCTTCGAGCATTCCATCATCAGATTTTCAATTGGATGGTCGGTTGAAGAGTTGGAGTGTGTAGTAGATTGGAGCCTGTCCATTAAAGTATGAAGATTGTCTATCTTAATATACATCTGAGCACTTAATAGTATATATGTGTGGGAGATGATAATCTGGACCAACTGATGATTGCTGGTTTAGCATGAAATACATATATTGGTGATTATTTATCTTTCAGCATATATGTGCTTGAGTGTATCAGTGTTATTAGATAGAGTGGAGAGTGGTGGGTCATCTGAAAGTCTGTGCTCATATACCCTATATTACATATATAGACACGGGTATATAACAAGCCTGTATTTCAGTTATTATATTTGTTTTTCTAAATTTAAGCTTAATTTTTAATTTTACAAAAATATAAAACAAAAAATTTTAATTACAACACAAAAATCTCATCAAATAATAATTTTTTTTTTTTTTCAAAGTCAATTTGACATTTCTGAAAGCATAAAGCGGTAAAATTTATATTAAAAAAGAGAGAGAGAGATTGGGAATTTTTTTTATAATAAAAAGATAAGTAATCCTTATAATACAAGATGGTTTTGCTCAAATAAATATGATAAAGCTTTAAAAAAATCTCACCGTTTGAGCTTTTGAACATAGCAAAAAAATTCCTGCTACAGTAAAACTTGTTTAATACGAGATTTAAAAAAACAAAAATTAAAAAATTTTCATCTACGTCAGTTTTACATTTTATTTTGGATAACACTTCTTATTAATTTTCTTTTTATTGTATTTATCTCATAAATATTCATTTTTTAAAACTTGTATTTTATGGATAAAAGTTAAAATAAGATTTTATTATAGTAAATCAAAAATTAATTTGATTAGACACTTTAAAATTTTTATTCAATATTTAAAATATTAAAACAAAAAATTTGAAAATGTTAAATGCATTTTAACAAGCTTCCATGCCATAAATGTCAAAAAATGTTTTCTCTTCAAAATTAAAAGTTAAAGAAAAAAAATGACAATAATAAGCTAAAATTAAATAGATAAAAGTTTTTGAAATGTACTCCACCACCCCTTTATATTTCATAAGATTTTACAATATTATTTATACATACTGACCATAAATTAAATATTAACTATATTTTACCAAAAATATTTTTTCTATGAAACCATGAAGAATTATTTTTCTGTTCAGAGTCATCATCAATAGTATTGGTATCATCAATATCCGAAGTATCTGAATTTGGAAGTTTTGCATCAACAAATTGTTCATCATCAGAATCCTTAAAAAATAAATAAATTATAATCAAATTTTTTAAAATTACATTATTGGTTGAGTAATATAGTTAAGTAAGAGTTTCAAGAGTTATGATTAACCACACCAACAAAATTTAATAAAGAATATAAAATCGTGAGAATAGATTACTCAAAAATTTATTTAGTTTATAATTTAATAAAGAGAAAAAATGCCACTTATAAAAGTTTAGGAAATGTATAAAAGTTCCTTAAACAAACAATGAAATAATAACAAATACAATGAATATGTTGAAAAAATTTAAACAAAGTCAATATTTAGAAAATATTTTCAATTAAGCAATAAGCAAATTAATAATCTAAAATTTTATTTTAATTTATTATAGTAAAATTTAAACATGTGATTAAAATATTATTATAAAGAGATGATCAATCCCATTAAACACAACTATGTAAAAAAATAAGTGGATCCTACAATAGAAATAATGGATAATATTGTAAAAAATTTCTGCCACATTTAGTAACTTTCCTATTATTGATAAAATTTGTTAAATGCTAGAATATACCATCTATCTCTATTATGAGTAGACAGAATTTTTTTTTTGACCAAGAAAGTTCTTAAAATAATTGGTTATTATCTTATGAAAGATCTTGTATGTCATGAAGAAATTATGTGAATGAAAAATTTTATAGTCTGCATCAGAAAGAAAATTTGAAATACACGTGAATTTAACTGATCAATCTAACCAATAAAATACTTCATATGATAAATTAGATAATAATTATACTTCTAATCTTAGTTTATTAAAAGTCTAACTCTAGTATGATCTAAAATCATACACTTACATGATTCATATGTAACCGATAATCATAAGCATCACATCATACCAAAATTAGCCTAATGGCAACAATGATATTAAGATATTTGTCACCATAAATTAATTTGTTTTTAGCAAGCATATACATGGAAGAAACACTGTTTAAAATACAATGCAAACATTAGTTACAGCACTGCAAACTACACTGATGCATGCATTCAAGTTTAATCTCATAAAATGTAACGTTTTATTAATTAAAAATTTAAATCTAGTTATTAAAAATATTTTGGCTGGTATAAAATTCTTCACTGTGTTATGAAACAATATTCAACTCTACTATTCTGTATGTACTTTTTTTTTGTCATCAGAATTATTCAGAGAGAGGTTAATCAAAAATGATGCTGGATTACATTCTTATATTTAAAAATCTAATATTGTCCCTTATATTTCAAGGGCTCAGTCTTTCCACTTAATATTGCACATTAGAGGAAAATATCAGAGATATTAAGGCTTTATTATTATATAATATATTATATGACTTAATATCTGCTATGTCAATACATGTACATTTTATTAAAGCGTGAATAAATGTGTGTACAGATATAAAAATTGATATTATTAGAATACGCCAGAAAAGAAATAAGCAAATCAGTAACTGCAAAAAGCAACAAACAAATTTGCATATTAATAAAAGTCTTAGTTTATGCAAATTAGCAAAGTTGATTAAAAAAGTCTGCAGAAGAAGAAAAAAAAACCAATGAAAAAACAGTGAACTGAGTTTATGTTTTGCACTGTGGTCAGTTCTGATACTCTGAAAGTTAGTAAAGAAGAGCTCAAGTCAAGAATCTAATTCAACTATCTCAGATGTACAGTTAATGAGACATTTATATATATTAAATCTCTACGGAAATATAAACTGTTAATTCATCTAAGAGATCACATTCTCAACCAGTAAATAAGTTGAATTATTTATTTTTTACTAACAGTATTACCACTATTCAGAGTAAAATAAACTTTAAATTTCTTATCAAATGTTTGTAATTTCTTTAATAATTAAAATTATCCAACTGCTAATTGACTGGTTGGCCCTGGATATATTAATATTAAATAATCTGAAAAGTTGATATCATAAGTATTCTTTCACATCGTGAGCACTATAATTGTAACTGAACTAATTAATAGAAATGTCAAGAAGAAAAAAAAAATGAAATAAAGATTCACATAAAATTTCAATAAGAATATATGGGACAGATAATCTGTCCATGTTTTTCACATTTACAATTGTTTATACAGAGATCTTATTTTCTTGGATAAAAAATATTTCATTAAAAAGAAATGAAGAGAGAAAAAAAGTATCTTTAATAACTTTATATATATATTGCTACAGAATATAAGAAAATTAAAAGCTTTTGCATTTATTCAAAAGATTTATTATAATTATTCTGAAAAATAAAAGTCCTCCCAATTGTGGCTGATAATAATGCAATTGTTTTATAAGAATAAATTTAATTTGGGTTTCAAGGGCATATAAATTCCCAGTTCTTTGAATACTTTTAACAACAACTTTTAAACATTAAGTTTTAGTTTATAAATATTTTAAAATTTATTTCATTACTTGTGTTAAGAAGAGGTTGAGAACAGACTAAATACTACATCCATTAATTTACTTTAAATATTATTTTATTTACAAATTTAGAACAGAAGGAGTATATCTAATGTATTTTATAGAGTTTAGGTTCACAGAGTTCATGTAATTAATATATATATCCTTGTTCGTAAATTAAAATACCATTCCTAGAAGTTGCAATGTTTAGATAAAATGCTTTGAATGGAATCATTTTAACAAATAATAGGCATAGAATAAGTGGAGGAAAAAATAAATGAAGCAAAAAGTATTGGTGAGTAATTTTTTTATTTAAATTTATAAGTTTTATAAAAATAAAATTTTTTCGTATATTTAAGTTTTCTTTCTGAAAATAAATTGAAAAACAATACAAAGAAAATCACAACAATTGTCTAATATCAAAGGTAGCCTGGCTCTATCTATCCTCTCTTTTAACAGAATTGATTCTAGTATTTCAATCATAGAATTAAATCATAAATTTCAATGAATTCTTACAATTTTTAAATATTCACAATTTCAGGTATATTTTTATAAAGTTATTATTTGTAAATTTATTTTAAATGAAGATTGCATTAACATCCCTTTCCAAAATTTTTCAAATCATGTCCAACTTTGAATGACTTAAAGAAGAAACATTTTAATACTAAATAGCAAACTACTTTTTTCAGTTAAATTTATTCTTAATTAAAATATGATGCATATTTCATGAAATATTTAAAATAATGTATTTTAAAAAGATTTGCTTTAATATTTCAAAGTAATAAAGAATAATTTTTATAAATTAAAAAAAACAACAGCCCAGTAATAATAAAATTATCTTTATTTTTGTATAAAAAGTCTTTTTAAGTGAAAACTTTATAAATAATTAAACTGTAGTCTAATAGTTATATTAACATTCTGAAACATTCTTTAGTGATTCTTCTTTTAAATAATTGTTTTTCTCATGACAAATCTATTTTTAAAATAACTTCTGAATATTACATTATAATAAAATAGTTTCCATATCAAATAGAATCAAGAATAGTTATGGAAGTAATAGAATGATTAAAATTTCTTTAAAGATAAATTTATTTGAAAAGTTATGATAATAAATAAGAAATGTTTAGATGTACTTTTAATAAAATTGAAAAGGTAAATTTAAACTATTTGACAAAGTGTCAATGATTACCAACATGTTTGGCTATAATTCACAGGCTGAGACACTATGTATAAAATAAAATAGTCAATCTATGATTATGAACATTTTAATTAAAGAATTCTTTTAGTGGGATACATTTGTATTCACAAAGATGATTAGAATTATTTTCATTTAGATAATAAAAACTATAGCAAAACTTGATTTTCAGCTCAATGAGATTTGAAAGGAATCTCATGCTCATTAGTTAGATCTGCAAATATTTAGCATGAAAAGGGCAAGGTCTGGTAAATAAAATATTTAGATTGGTGATAGCAGTTTTTTTTTTTAATCCAAGTATTTGGATATCTGATTGGGTATAGTTACATTTAAATGCTTTAGATTTTTCAGAAATTGGAGATACTCTCAAATAAGTTAATCAGAATATATAAGCAAAATTTGTTTCAATATTGATTTACCAGATAAAATAAATAATCTATACTTTAGAACAGTTTTTTTTTATATTCAAACATTAGTTGGAAAATTGATATAATAATAATATTTTTTTTTTTGCTGTTGCTAAAAATATATTTTTTTTACTTCTAATATATGAAGGTTGCTAAGGAGTCAACATTATCATATAAAGAAATTATCAATCTCTTAAACTGACATGGAATTATTCTGTTTACTTTCAAATCATCATTAGTGACAATTAGCCCATTATTTAAATTCTTCCTAGTCATCCTGTGATATAATAATACAAAAGATTATTATTATCTATCAATAACTGCATTGATAAGATGATGAAGAAAATAATATTCTTTTATAAAAGAGACAATATTAAATAATGTTTTGTGCCATTAATAGAAAGCTTTTATTTTTGGTGGATGGTGATGATACTCTAATACCATTAAAATTATGGCCCAAAGTTATAGGAAATAATATTAGTTCTAGAAATTAAAATGGTCTGTTGGTATTGAATTGTGCACGGAACACAGGCTGACCATCAGCAATAATTTCTTAAAGCAAAAAAAAAAAAACCAAACAAAACATTTATAAACATGATTGCATTCATGTTCTCACAATAACAGTTCAGAATATAAAATAAGTCAATATTATTGAACATTTATAGGTACAGAAATTTGGAAAAAAATATACATTATTGTTCTCCTATGTTACAAAAAAAAATAGTCACTTTAAAACAAATCTTATATCAAATATACTACTAGAAAATATAATGCTCATTATTTAGAAGCAATGTCTACAATGCAATGTCTACTTGTGCTAAATTTCAACAAACTGTTAAACACTAAAATTACCAATATGGATTTTCACACTAGTTATATAATTGTAGCATAGAGTTCTCTTAAGAAATATTGTGGATATAAGTTGATCTTGGATTCCCTAAAAAAAATTCCGACTGCTTCTCTGACAATTTTTCTATTATTTGTGACATGATTAAAAAAAACATTTTGCATTTTCTATGTGAATAGAATAATTTAAATATAAAAAGCATAAGTTCAGTAGTTAAAAAGAAAGTTTAAAAATGACTGGAGAATTAAAGTAGTCATTTGTTGATAGAAGTCACTTTAGATCTTTTTTTTTTTTTGGACATAATGAAATAACAAATGGATCTGAAAAATAATACAAATTCTATTAAATCTATGAATGACATTCTTTTATATAAATAACTGCTTCATAAGTGTCTCCTGCTATATAACTTAATATAACATTTTTATTTCCGCCGCCACCGCCCCCGCCACCACCACCACCACAACAACAACAACAACTATTAATAATAATAATAATAATAATAAAATAATGCATGAAGCAATGCAAATAATAAAAATAACCACACACCTTCATTAATACAGCATCAAAACTGAAATTCATATTTTTGTATTTTCATACATACACCAGCAATCAAATCATAAAATAAATAAATATAGATCGGTAATATCCAGATTCAAAATCAAATTATATTGTCAATTAACTATTACCAGTCCTGCTTATGGTTTGATAATAATTTTTTCATTTATTTATCTAAGTAATATATCAAATTTAAGCGTAAACAGATAATATTATAATAACGTGAAAGCTAAACACCTTCAAACAGATACGCTTTAAACATGCTTACGTGACAGCCAATCAAATGGAATAATGACATCACATGGGACTCTCAATTCTAAAACACAAGCCAGAACTATTAGAAAAAGATGGGACCCATCTTAATCTATGCCTAAATTTTATTTAAATAAGCCAGACTCAAGCATTATGAACTAAGAGTGTGAAGCTTAAATACTTTCACATTTAATCCACTAAATATTATATGTATAAATTAACACTCTTAGTTCAAAATGCTTGAGTCTGGCTTATTTAAATAAAATTGAGGCATAGATTAAGATGGGTCCCATCTTTTTCTAATAGTTCTGACTTGTGTTTTAGAATTGAGAGTCCCATGTGATGTCATTATTTCATTTGATTGGCTGTCACGTAAGCATGTTTAAAGCGTATCTGTTTGAAGGTGTTTAGCTTTCACGTTATTATCTAAGTAATGCATATTTTATTTATTGGTGTAAATTTTAAATAGCATGCACAAGACTTAATAATACAATCAAATAACATAACAAATGCATAGTTAAACTAAGCTTTATGAGAATGAATAATATTATTGTAAATTTTTTTATCCTAGGTAATTGAACTTAATACATAATATTATCTGCATGCACCACTAAACATACATTAACTTCAAAAATGTAATTTCTGGAAAAATACTGAATAACACTTTCACAACAATATATAATCAGTTATTGTTTCTATAATAATAGTGGCATAACTTCTCTCATTATCAGTAGTTATTTGTCAAAGAGATTTCAATCTATTTTTTCAAGCATTTCTGTATCATGTGTTATTATTCAAATACCATGGATAAACTACTTCTTTAACAAAATTTATATATATTTTCATCATCTCTATTGCCAGTGTTTTCTAACATCTCATTTATTTACATGTAAAAACATGACCAATCCAATTACTACTTTTATTTTCAATTTCCCCTAAACTTATTCTCAAAAGTTTTCAATCACTTTCACTCTCTTTTCTTACGATTTACTTTGTAAAATATACAAATGGTTTAACTAATCTACTCCCTTGTATATCTAAATTTATTATTACTACTAATTTGTTATAATTTTATATCCGCTAACACTATAATTATCTTATGTATATAGCAATGCACATTCCATTTTTGCTTATATAAACTGTGTCTGTATATATGTACTTACCAATTTATCTCATATTAGTCCATATACGACTTTATCTTTAATATGTATTTGAAATATATGAAAATGGAGTACTAACATAAATATATATTTTAAAATAAGTTTTTCTTTTTATTAAACTCATTTAAGAAAATGTGAAAATCAATGTCAATAAAACTTCAAAACACAGCATTAATTTTTAACCATGTTCATATGATTATAATAATAAAAGAATATTATTTTGTATTTTTGAGCACATATACCAAAAATATCTTTTTCATATATAAAATTTCAACAGAAAATGTTATTTCTTATTAAAAAATGAACAAAAACTCCAGAAAATTATTATATTTATAAAACTAATAAAGAATAGCTCTCTTCACCCTTCTCTAGAGTCATCTATTGTAAGCCTGAGTAATCAGTGGCTACTGGGGCTTCCAATAAATGATTTTAAAGGAGAATGAAAAGAATTGCTCTTGAAAACATATGAGTAAGCTAATAAATAAATGTGTTTATTGTGAATAGTTAATGAAGTCAAATAACTTATGAATTCAATGTTTTTGCAACAAACTTTATTGCCTATTTTTTAAAATCAAATAAAAAACAGAAAAAAAAAAAAAAGAAAATCGGTAATAATCTGTTTTTGGCAATTGTCTTTATATTATGAACATACAATCTAATATATTATTGAATAGTGAAGGTTTAACTATATTCCAATATATAAAACTTTCTTACAGCCATTACAATATAGCAATTCTCTTTATAACTAATCAACAATCATCTTTTGTCATCAATGAACAATCTCATAAATTCTCTGCTTCCATGTATTTTCACTAGTTCTGATCATTATCCCCCCAATCATAAATTTACACCAGAAGACAACGGAGATAAGTTTGCATTTTATAGTCCAAAATTTAATAAAATCTTCTTCCTCTATTTTTTTACAATGAGCATTAATTTCTGTAAAATAGAAGCGTTTGAATTGAAATAAAAAAAATTCTAACAGTATTAATATATATATATAAACTGCAAACTTAAATCTTCTAAAAATATAATTTAATTTTATAGATTAAAAAAATTTTTGATATAAATTTACTTCCAGGAAGTTTTTCTTGATTAGTTAAAAACAGATTTATAAAATATTGTTCCAACTATAAATATAAAGTTGCCATTATAATTTTGAAGTTGCAGTTTTCATTTTAACTTGGCTTTGGTTAAAAAAAAAGTCACACAATTATCTACAAAACTGTGGGGATATGTACACAAATAATAAAATAATATAACAACATTGTATCTTAAAAAAAAAAACCATTAAAATAATAAAATATAGAAAAAGGAATATCAGTTTTATAGCATTATTCAACAGCAGTTTAGATAAAAAGATATTTTAATGTGCTATACAAAGTTTTGATTTAAAAAAAAAAATTACCAAAAATGTAAAACTTTTTTTGCTGAATTTACTTCAATTATCAACTTCTGCTCATACGTTTGAGTGAATTTTTTCTTTTTTGTGAATGCATTTATAATAATTTAAAAAGTTTTTATAATCATTTATGCTTGCCTTTCATATATATATATATTAACATTAAAAAAAAAAAAAATCTATTCTAAGCTTTGGAGAAAATTTAAGTTTTATCCTTTTGCTTTAATAAGTTACTCATTTAAAAAAAAAACTAAATATCTTTTTTTTTTTTGACAAAGTAATATTTTGAACATACAACATTATCTACCGCAAAAATGAATTTTGACTGCATGATTCCTAGATTTGTCTCAGCTCTTATTCAAATTAATCAATTATATCATAATTATATTTCATCATAAATAAAGATTAAATAGTCAAATATAATGTAGAAAATTACTTGTTGATGCTGTACAATCTCCATAACTGAAGGTTTGAAATGAATTATTTGCGATATTACAATAAGAATTCCACAAATAAATGGAGGCTGATTATAACTGCACAACAAAAATAATCTCTTTACAAAAGCCTATAAAAAAAAAAAAAAGTATAAATTATATTTTACTTACAAAATCATTATAACTGATGTAAATAGTATTTATACATGACTATTACATTACTAATACACTTTAATCTTCACAGATAATTAAACAATATAATTTTTTAAATAATTAAATGATAATGTCATATTATTCATTACTATTTAATTTAATTTTCAAAAGTCATATAGCTAATATTTTATCTTATTTAGATTTAAAAATTGCAATTGTTGCATATTACTGAATTTATGAAAATAGAAAAATATAAAAACATATATAATTTTTAAAATACAGTAATTAAACACTAAGTATATATTAAGAGTTTATAGGCTATAATAAAATCGGCATTCAAATACAATAGAAAGAAAAATATTTTAAAAAATTTACTAGCAATAAAATTGAAAGTTCTATATGTTATTTTTTTTATATTATCTCTATTAATAGAGATACACTTGTATCAACATTCTGGATTTTTTTATTTTATTCCAGTTTCAAAGCATAAATTTAGTAACTTACGTACATAATTTTGAACACTTTTAAACTCTTCAGAAATCTCTTGCCTTGTCAAAAGTCCTAAAAGCTAAAAATGAAGTCACATGTTTGAGACATTAATTACCTCACTCCCGTTTTAGTGAGTTTCCACAATTAAAGTATGTCACAGAGACAAAACTCTCCATACAGTAGCACCCCTGAATGCAAGCCGGAGCAATCAATGGATGCAGGAAGGCTTGTGCATAAAATCTGTATCTAGTACCTATTCATCCAATAGTCTCAGACTAATTTCTAGCTTGTGGCTTTCATCAGTAATTAGCCTTGGATCTGAGAGCATTGATGAAAGCCATAAGCTATAAGCTAGTCTGATGCTATTGGATGAGTAGGCACTAGATACAAATTTTATGCACAACCCTTCCAGCATTCATTGATTATTCTGGCTTGCACTGAGTGGTGCTACTGTATGGAGAGTTTTGTCTTTGTGTACACAGCTTGTGTAAGCATAAAGAATGGTGATCATGCGATGAATTAAAGTATCAATATAAGGACGAGGAGTTGACAAGTAGAAATATTAACTGCTCTTTCTATTTAAAAAAATATTTTTTTTAATTAGGAAAGACAATTATTGTATATAGAACAGTTATAGATCAGTAAATGTCCATGAGAGTAACTTTTAAATTCCCAATGTAATTAATAACCATGCTCTTCTCCCAATTATTAAATTTTGTTTGAGTAGAAAATAAAAAAATCTAGTAAAAATATATATATATATAAAGATTCCTTGCATTATCCATAATGTTTAAATTATTTCTTTCCTTATTCTGTGCCAACTGTTGCTGTCTAATGTCCTTATCATTGGTCAGGTGAGATTAGATTTTAATTTATTCATTATATAAAGATAAAATAATTATCTCATCAGATTGTGGTTGTTTTAAAAACTTCTCAAAATAAAAAACTTCTTAAAATAGTTATTATTATTTTTATTTATTCCTCCTTCAAAGTTGATACTTGAGTGATTTGTCAAGAAAAAGAAAATCATCATTATTAGTTTCTCTCAAGACTTGCTTCAATTCCTGAATGACATTCTGCCAACTCATTAAATTTTGAATATATAGGAATAATTTATGATTGCTTTCTTCTATATATTTTGAAATGATTTTTTTTTTTTTTTTGCGGTTGACATAAATTGTGATTGGCTACTTCCAGCTCATCCCATAATGGTGATGCCCAATGCAAATCAAAAATAATAAAGCTTTAAAATAAAATAAACAGAAAAAAAAAAAAATCATCACAAAGAGAAATCAATAATGATAAAAAGAGATACAAATACATTTTTATGAAGAATTATTTGAGAAAAAAAAACTGTCTTCTATATAAATTTCAACACAGAAGATTAGGTATAATTAATAAATAAAAAACAACAACATATCTATATATAGCAACCGGGGTTGCTATACCATGCTCATTAGTTAAGATCCCATGGGAGCAGCATTCAATATTAGTTGAACTACAACTGTTTTCTTCTGTAGTGTTGGACTCTTATTGACATATGCTACTGAGAAGTTTATTTTTGTTCCAGGATTACTCTTTAGATGAGAAGATGCAAGTGAAATAAGTTATAACATTGGCCCTAAATCTTTACTTTTTTTTAATAGCAAAATTAGATAGAGACAATTCAGTTTATATCTTCTAGTATTATAATTAATGTTCATTATGTATCACATGTGAATAGAAGCCTATCTTCAACAATAATCATAATCAAAACATGCCAAAAATTATATGAAAAGTTGTACAGAATTTTAAAAATAAAAGTTTTAAAATTCTCATGATTTAGTAGATTAATATAATAAGTACAATTGACAAAATCAGTCCTACTATATCCAAACTAGACCAATTTTTAACACTACTTAAAAAAAGATATAATACACTCTTACACAACTGATTTGCAATCTTTGATCATACTGTAAAGCAGGATGCTTTTTAAAATTATGACATATTTCTTGCACTGATACAATGTTATTAACTCATTTTAAAAAATAATAATCAGTTTTTATAATTCATTTTTATATTGATAATTTTTATCTATATAGCAGTTTGTCTGTAAAAAAAGTGTGGAAGGTCTTCCATTGATCTTTTGTAGAAGAAGACACTTCATTCTCTTTCATCTGCTTTTTATTTGCCAGACTAGACATTGGGCTCAATTTTGACCTTATTGATGAGAACTTAGGATTCAAAATTGGAAACAATAAATTATGTATCCAGCATATATACCTTTAACTCTTTTAATTATTATTAAGCTATTAGCCTGGAATTTAAAAAAATTCTAAAATATGAAAATGGTAATTAAACTTCACTATCATCTGATAACCATTGATTCATTTTTAAAATAAAAAGAAAAAAAAGTATTGCTCTTGATTTCTGTAGCACTTAAATTTATTGAAACATGAAACAAATTTCTTGAATTTTTCAATCAAATAAATCTCAGCATTAACAATTATATAAGTAATATGGAGAGAGGGAGACATTCTCCAGCTTTTTGGGGAAATTGATATAAAAAATAAACAATGTAAATAAGGTCACACAGTATCCTAAAATGATAATATAAACACATTAACTACTGGAAAATATTATATATATATATAATATTTTCCACAGCTAAATTGAAATAAGTGCACAAAAAGGTTTAAACTTAATTTTCCAAGAATTTGCTATCCTATTATTGTAATTGTATATTATTGGAATCCATTAATGAGATCTTTACTTTTAGGTCATTGCAAAAAAACTGCTCTATCATATAACATGAATAAAAATCTAAATTCTGATTACTCTTATATCTACTTTAGCAATAGATCTGTTTACAAATCACTGCAAACCATCATTCCCATACTAATAATTCAAAAACAAAATGTATTAAATATATTCAAACATTACTTTTGTCCACCCAATATTCTTCTTTTTTTAACATTAGTTCTTTTCTCCTCACTATTTACAATATTTATGTTTTTGTTGTTCATTTAAATGCTCTAGTTTTGATTACTGCTAATTCTTAGAAGAATGTTTATAAGCATTTTAATTATCCAAAAGTAAAATTAAAAAACAAAAACAAAACCAATCTATCCATTTGTCTTCAAGATTATATATATATAATTAATTAAAATTGACTTAATTACTCTTCCAAATAATAAATAATATCATGTTTATTTAACTTTTAAAAAGAACTTATTAGACATTTATCGTTTTAATACTTTTGAAACAAAATGAACTCTATTTCTAAATGTATAGATTAATTTTCAGTTACTACTTAATTTGAGCTCATACCTTTTTTCAATTTATTTACAAATTTGTTAATCAGATATAAATCTGATTTATGACACATAAAACAAACTATTAACACACAGACACACATAAAAATTAACGGGTATATCTAATATTTATTATTAAATTACCTTAACTCTTCTCACAATGCTATCTCTTTTCAGAGATTTGAAAATAAGATTAAGAAACAATGTTTGATGAGAATTGCTGACCCCTTCAAAATCCAATAGTTTACGATATAATGATACATAAAAGCGATCCAAAATAGTATCACTAAAATATATATATATTGGTTTGATAAACATACATAACATATGATTCTGAAAAATATATTTTTACACTGGTATAAGTTAGTTAATAATTTATTTGCATAGTACATTTTATTTTGCTATATCTATTTTAATGATGTAAAAAATTCATTAAAGTTTATGATTTAATTGCAAATATCAAGACATTAGAATAAAATATGATAAAAGAATAATAGCAAGCAAGGTTTACATAGAATTGACAATTAAGCTCAATAAAAAACAGTAAAAGGTACATGATCGTCGCTACTTCTAGATCCACTATTATTTGAATGAAGTTACAAATTTACAAAAAAATCCTTTGAACTGTTGTATTATTTAACTGCCGCACTTATATAAGACAAATATTCTTTTACAAAAAAATATAACTATCTTTTAGACCTTTGTAAGACACATCTGAAATTCTATCAGATAAAGCAAATATGATTCTCAATTTCATACAAAATTTTGGATTTTGCTATTTTTTATGACTTGGCTAGATATTTTCAAAATATAATCCTATAAAAATTATATGATCTGGAAAATTAAAAAATGCAGATATGGAAACTATAAATAATCAGTTTTCTGGCTCTAAAAGTAAATAATTTTTAATGAGTCTTGTCATTTTAATGTCTTATAAAGAACTAAACTAGTTATAATCATTATCAAAATTGCATTTATTAATATAAACACTTGCTTTTTTATGACACTAATATTTTCTAAATGGGTATTTAGTTTGTAATTGTCATTAAAAAAATATGAATGATTATTTATACCAAAGGAAAAGAAAAAATGAATTTATTGTAAGTAAAGAAAAAACATATCTAAAATCTAACATATATATATATGTTGTAACTCTCACATCTGAGTTTAGGCATTGCTTTAATGCAAATATTTTTCGTTATTATTTATAACAAAATAGCAAAAGTCATATATAATGATAAAATGTCTTATTACTTTATTATTCTAAAAATAATATTATGATTTTAAATAAAAGAAATATTGCTATAGAAACCAGTGGCAAATGGGGAAAAATAAAAACCTTGCTATGGAAACCAAAAGAAGAGTTCTAAAGTCGTCATCTTTCCAAGAAACCATAGGAAGAATTGTAACAGACTTGGTCGATGTGCCTTGCACACTAGATAGAAGCCGATAAAATTTTGTATAGATTTTAAAGTTTATATTATGCATTTTCTAGAGTAAAGAACCCTCCAGGATGCTTGCCCTGATCTTTCCAGGATTGTAACTGACTATAGAGTTGTAAATAAAAAAATGCCTTAAAAATTAACTCTGATTGTCATCTATTCATTACCTATTGAATGCTGAAGAAATATTTGACAGTTACTTGCTATTTAAGAAAAACTAGTTATCTAAAGTGATTAACCCATAGAAATGTACTTCTATAAAGTAATCTGTGAATCTGTTCATTTTAAATGCTCAGAAGAAAATTGCAATGAAAAATCTCATAAGAAAATGCCTTGGAATGAACCAAAAGAAATTAAAATATTATATTACCAGCAGACATTAAAATTTAATGGTTAATGGTCATGTTCCCACATTTATGGATAAAAAACGTATATGTAAGCTCACAAAGACATTGACTTTCTATAGCTATTATCCAACATATTGTAAGTTACAATTATAAATATGTAAATACAATTTTTTATTATCATTCTTTGATTAAAGTTATTCCAGTTGTTAATAATTTATTGTTTGCCATTTTTCACCTGAACCAAGTTGATTATTTAACAACGATTTAAAATCTGTTTTGGCCATGAATATGAGGGCAAAATCTCGAAAGTGCTAGGCCTGCATTAATTTACTTTGACTGTTTTTATTATCACTCATAGCTTCTTTACCCAGCATGTTACAGCGCTTGTATATATTATTTGGTTAATGTAATAAATTATTAAGTGGAGGGGGAGGGGTTAGGAAATATAATTGAATATATATGGAAACTTGTTTTTATGCATACTCAATTTAATCGTTGCTCGTGACTAGTACCAACTTGTCAATTAAAAATAAATTGTACTCGGTCACTCCACCATATACACGATCCATTAGTTGTCTTTAAATTCCCTAGATGAAAATTTAGTTTGGCAAATATTGTATTATTTTATTTGTTAACTGGATTAAAAGGGTGATTATCATTACAATATATTCTTTAAAACAAGTATAAATAAATATACCCATAGCAAAATTGTTAGCCTTTATGCAGCCTTGGGTAAAGCCAAAGGTTATCCCAAAGGAATAATAAAGGAGAATCATTTCTAAACAGCTTGCAATAGCTGGATGGTGAGTTGTTGAATGAGAATAACTAGATAACTATTTATTGGTTAGTATTGGAAAATTAGTTAAATTAGCTAGGGTCAGGCTATCTGGGGATGACCCCCCCCCCCCCAAGTTTGATTAGAACCTGAAAAAACGTCCAAATACCCAGATGGAATTAAACCCAAATTGTAAATATAGTAGGCAGATGTATTATTTCTGCACTTAAGAGATCTTACACAAAACATACACTATATTTATATGTAGAAAAATAAATATAGTTTAAAATAAGAGTCATAGATCACATGACCCTATCTCTTAAGCTTACAAGTTATAAACAATGAGGATTGCCAATTCCTCAACAAGCTAAGTGCTGGCTCTGGCTAAGCATTTATCACAAAGCTTGTTGAGAATTGGCAATCCTCATTGTTAAGAGATAGGGTCATGTAATCTATGACTTATTTTGACTATTTATAGTCTCTGCCTTAAGTCTTATGAAATGTTACATTGCTAAGACTACTAATATATGGTATAGCTGAAGATCTATCAGCCGCATATAGCTATTTGAGTTGGATAGCTGGGTTTGAAGACATGTAGATATCTGAAAATTTCAGATTTTACACTCAATAGATAAGTTTTAGATAAGTGCTTGGCTTTGGGTTGGTATTTTTAGATCTAGTGTCTGAACCTACCCTGGCACTTCTCTGAGGAGTGCCAAAGCACATTGGTCAGGGGTTGGGGGGGGGGGTTTCCTGACAGACATATTTTAAGTGCTGGCTCTGGCGCAGCATTTATCACAGAGCTTGTTGAGGAATTGGCAATCCTCATTGTTTATATAGTTTCTTTGATAATCTGCTGATATTTATATGAGTGGAAATTCATTTTAATATTAAAACTTCACTTTATTAGATATTATTTTATTAATTGAAAGAAAAGCAAATAAATAACACTCTAAATTATGTCATTTCATATGGTCAATTTTTCAATTTTAAAATAAAGTTCTTTATTCTTTAATATTATGTCTTAAGACTTTTATTTGCAAACCCTACTTTGCTTCATTTCATTCAGATCACTCTTACAATCTAATCACTCTCTACTTGATCTCAATATTCTTTTAAGGTGCAAATATTGAGATTCTGTTAATTGGAAAAAGTTTATATTTTTAAGACAGTATATATATATTTATTCATATTTGAAAAAAAAAAAGAAATTTTCAATCAGAACTATTATAATTTGTTTCCACTTCTTATCCCATTATGTATATTGATATATATATATATAAAATACCATTAATCCTTAAATGAACACTTTACAATGTAATGTATAATATAAAATTTATTCTTTCTTGCTTATAGTTTCAATTGCACGGAAGTCATCATCAGAGCTATAACATTTAAATATATATAACCATACAATTAATGCTTATTTCTATATACATACTAATATATAAAAAGCATTATAAACAATACCATCTTATATCATGGATTTTAAAATAACAATATAATTTTTTATTAGTTCCCATAAGTATATTCTTATATTTTTTAATTAATATTACTCTTTTATCTTATTTTTAATTATTTCTTTACACAAAATGTTTTACATTTTTAATACATACTTTTCCATATTTTTATTATTTTAAACTTTTTAATAATTTAATTTATTTCTATCATTTTAACTATTTCACTATAGTTTTAAACATGCATTTAATTAATAATAATGACAACATGATATAATTATATAATTCTATTTTTTCAGAATTTTAAATTCTCCTTAATTAACTTTACCTCTTTTAAATTCTTAACAATTTCTATACAACTCTAACTTAAACAATTTTAAACTTTTTTTACATTATCACCCTCACTCTCTCTAGGAGCGACTTTTAAAACTGTATATTTTAATTTTTAACCTATACATATTTATTTTATTAATAAAGAGTATCTCTAAAATTGTCTTTAAATCCAAATCTTTATTCAAAGATGGCCTAATATTTATAATTAATATATCTGTAAAATGTCCAATTAAAGAGTATATGTGCTATATTCAGGAGGTAAGACTTATGTTTACCAGCTGTATATGTATTTGCAATAATTTAATAAAACAACAATATTAACTAAAGTAAAAAAAACAAAACAAGTTTATTCGCTTGCTAATAATGAAAATATAAAAAAATAAAATAAGTGAAATCACTTTAGCTTCTTTGAACAATTCCAATGATTGGCCATATGATAAACTGTTCATAATAGAAATATATACAAGTTCAGTTATCTGTGTATATCCATTTTTTTCGGTTTTGATACATAAATATTCTAATCTTAATTCAACTCAGTCTTTAATCATTTTACTAACTTCTACAACAATTTGCACAAATACTGCTCTTTTCTGCTTGCAAGGTTGCACAATTGATGCTCACATAATTGTATAAAACACTGTTCTACCCTGGTGGAATGCATTCAATTATATTTATACAGTTCAGACTATATAGTAAGGCTCATTTACATAAAAATGACCTTAGTCAATATCAAATCTGGATTTTAAGCTTTATGTTAACTTTCTAGAGTATATTTGCACTTTATACTGATAATAATTTTAATATACTGTCTGTACGCAAAATACAAGATTTTAATTAATCTTTATTTACATTAAATATATAAATATATATAGATGCTCAGAGTCCACTATGTTATTTTATATATAACAATCAGAAATATGTTATAAGATAAATTGAAACATAGAATAATTATAAAATCTTTATACTCTAGTGAACAATAGCTAAATACCTATTTACTGACCAAATATTAGGTGGGTAACTATGTAGTCTATGTATAGAAATATATAAAAGTCATAACATTGTTTGAAACTTGAAAAAAAAATCCAGGTTATTAATTAGGCACTGTAGGTGAATATGCATTTTCTTCTATATCAAATTTAATGAAACTATTGAGAAAAAGAGCAGATTGAGATAAAGAAAAATCTATCAAATCACAAGTGATTCCAAAAAATTACAGAAGGGAAAAAAAGAATATTTTATAGTGGTTTCAAATTTTGCATTATGGCAAATCTGCAATGGTTGAAATAAATATATGTACATACATTCTTTGTTATTATTATCATCAGCACATAACTAACTCTATTATTTGACATTTTCAAAATATGCTCCAGGCATGAGATTTAATTATTAATCACAGAAAATACTCGGCCTTATTAAATGCTTTTATATTAACTTCTCCTGTTTGTGTATGTTTCTATCTATATTTATACATTTTTGAATTTTTATCAATGAAAAAAAATCCATTACTGTTTAGAATCCGAGCTCATATCCTTACACTTCCCAAGCAAATTCCTTAACAACCAAGTCAATGAAAATATTATATTTGCAGAATAAAATTTTGTTAATATTGATTTAACTCAATTAATTAAAAAGCCAATACATAAATATTTTTATATAGTAGACAATCACATGGTATTTAAATTTAGAATTCGTTTGTTAGACGGTGTATTTTTATTTTCATGTCTTATTATTAAATTATAATTTTTGTCAGATTGTTATGTAGTTTTAACTTTTTTTTTAAAATAATGAATTTTAGTAAATAGCTGACTGAAAAGTAGAAAAATAGCAAAGTAATCAACTTCTCAGTTAATTTGCCATTCTTAGAAAATATCAGAAATCTTAAGAAACTAGACTTGTTATATTGGAAATTGTAGGAATATTGTCATTTCATAAAAGAGCATTTGAGGCCTTTTTGATTTTTATGATTTATTTGAGCCTCAAATGCTTTTATTAAATGACAATATTTACTGCAATTTCCAATTGTTATAATACCTAGGTTCTTAAGATTTCTATTTTCCAAGAATGGCAAATTAACCGAGAAGCTGATTATTTTGTTATTTTTCTACTTTTTAGTTGGCTACTTACATAAAAGCATTATTTTAAACAAAAGGAATTTACACTCTAAGCACATGCACTGTAATGTTTATTATAATAGCTCAACAATGTCTTGTTGATCTATTATAACAAACATTACAGTATTTGTGCTTAGGGTGCAAATCCCTTCTGTTTAAATTACATATGATCTCTGCACTAGTAAATAAAACTGAATATTATATAAAAGCATTATTTAAAAAAATTTTTTTTTACATATTTTTTTTATTACTTTATCACTAGTGATAAATGTTTTAATTTACTTAAGGCATTATTAATATTTTAATTTGCGAAAAGCAGATAGTTGAAAATTGAAATAAATTGAGAAATCTGCGCTTCACAAATTAAAATATTATTTACATACTTTACTGCTTATGTATTCTAAAAACTGCTACGTAATAAATCATAGGATTTCGCATTGTATGTTTATGATTTAGACTCAGTGAGTTGTTTGTGAAGATGTTTAAAGCTTCAAACTTTCAAATCTAAATACTTACAACGGGCTTAGATATATAGAAAGAAAAGTTGAGATAAGGGTGGCTGCCCTTTTCTCGTAAAATCTTTATTGTGTGTTTAGGTTTGATTGTCGTTTAGATGGCTATCATGACATTCTGATTGGCTGTCGTATATGTATTTTGAGCGCAGTGAGGTTCAGCAGTATCTCAATTTATTTTAAGGCATTATTGCGAATTATTAAACAATTGATTATTCTGACCTAAAATGAAATGGAACTAAGATCATTTAGTAGAAATTAAATGTTTCATAAATCAATTGCACAATATAATCCAAAATTCTATACAATTTTTTTTTCTCACATACACGAAATAAAAAAACAATGAAAGTATTTTTTTTTTTCTTATTAGTTTACACAATTTAATTCAAATTTTAATATATAATTTATGTAACAATTATAACACATATATCTATTAACTGAAAGGAGACCCTTTGATTCCTCTTGGAGGCCTTAAAGGAACCGAGCAGGGCAAATTCCTAATGTCCACTCCATACGTTCTTGTCGTTGCAGCTGTTATTGCTATGTGATTATTCATATAGTATACGAACATGGATGGGCTGCTCACCAACATGCATTAGCCAGCGTGGTGAGTTTATTGGCTTTTTACCTCTGAGTTTAAGATCAAGAAACACCATGGTCTTTCTTCTCAGTGCCTGATAAGGCAGAATGAATGTTTGTGTAAATGATAAATATTTTTCCAGTACATATATACAATTATGACAGACAAAAATAAAGCATGGCCCTTATTCCCAGAAGGCTGTAAAGTCACCAACCAAGGCAGCGGTTGGTGGCCGAAGGCGGAGGGTGCTAAGAATCCCCTGATTGCGGACCCAGGCTGCCATTTGATGACGACTTTTTATTTAGGTACTTACAACTGCAGATCACTTTCAAGTGAAGGAAGATTGCAAGAATTAGAAGAAGAACTATCTTATATTAAATGGGACATTATTGGACTTTGTGAAGTTAGAAGAAAAGGAGAAGAAACAATTGATTTAAAAAGTGGACATATACTCTATTATAAAGGCACACATATTGGAAATACAAGTGGAGTCGGATTCATTATAAATAAAAAGTGGAAGAACAATATTGTGGAGATTGATGGTGTATCGGACAGAGTGGCAAGATTAGTTATACAACTTAATAGCAGATACCAAATGCAGATAATTCAGGTTTATGCCCCAACAAGTTCTCATAGTGATGAAGTAGTAGAAGATTTTTATATGGATGTACAAAAGGCTTTTGATCAGAGTAAACAACATTTTAAAATTGTTATGGGAGACTTTAATGCTAGAATTGGTAGACAAATGAAAGATGAAATTGCTGTAGGTAATTTTGGTTATGGTAATAGAAATGAGAGAGGACATAGACTTGTGGAGTTTGCTGAAAAAGAAAAACTTTATATTATGAATTCATTTTTTGAGAAAAATGTTAAAAGGAAATGGACATGGAAGCATCCAAATGGAGGTACAGCAGAATTGGATTATATTTTGACTAACAGAAAATACATATTTCAAGATTGTAATGTTCTTAATAAATTTAACACAGGAAGTGATCATCGATTAGTAAGGTGTAAGTTACGTGTTAATGTAAAACTAGAAAGACAAAAATTATTAAGAAAAACAATATTTACAGTTGATATTCCTAAACTTCAGAAACAATCTAATGAATTTAAATTAGAACTTACAAATAGGTTTCAAGTGTTAGGAGATTTTGAACATGATACAGATTTGAATGAAATTAATATGAAAATAACTGATACACTTTTAAAAACTGCAACAAAGATAGCTGGTAGAAAAAAGCAGCAATTGACTAATAAAATTTCTACTGAGACTAGAGAATTTATGAAGAAAAGAAGGAATATGAAGATATACAAAAATGATGTATTAAAAAGAATTGAATATCTCGAATTTTGTAAAATGGTACGGAAAAGAGTTGAAAATGATATAAGAAAGTATAACTGTGAAATAGCAAGGAAAGCTGTAGAAGAAAATAAAAGTCTCAAAAATGTTAAACAACATTTTGGTATTGGTAGGAAATTTATATCTGCAATAAGAAAAAAAGATGGAATTATTACTAAAAAGAGAGATGACATCATGAAATTGGTAGAAGATTTTTATCAAGAATTATATAGTAATAAAGAACAAGTACCTCCTATATCTATTACATCTTCCGAATTGCCCAGAATTTTAAATGAAGAAGTGAGACATGCAATTAAGTGTATGAAGAAAGGAAAGGCTCAAGGAAATGATGGAATTATAATTGATATATTAAAAGAAGCAGGTGAAGAAATAGAAACAATTTTAGAAAAGTTATATACCAAATGTCTAAATGATAAAGATGTACCGGAAGATTGGAAGAATGCAGTAATAATATTAATATTTAAAAAAGGTGATAAAGAAGATATTAGAAATTACAGACCTATCAGCCTTTTATCAGTTTTATATAAAATTTTTACCAAGATAATTACAACTCGTCTACAGAGAACTTTGGATTTCCACCAACCAAGAGAACAAGCTGGATTTAAAAGTGGTTTTAGTACAATAGATCATATTCAGGTATTGAGAGAAGTCATAGAAAGGACAAATGAATATGAGTTGTCATTATGTTTTGGATTTGTAGATTATAAAAAGGCATTCGATTCTATACACATTTCTTCAGTGATTAAAGCATTGGATCATCAAGGTATAGATCCAGGATATTGTCATATTTTAAAGAATATTTATAAAAATGCAACAGCAACAATTAGATTACATAATGATACTGGAAAAATCAACATTGAGAAAGGTGTAAGACAAGGTGACTCCATATCGCCAAAACTCTTTACAGCAGTGCTGCAAGAAGTATTTTGTGGATTAAAATGGGAAACTAAAGGAGTGAAAGTAAATGGAGAGTATTTAAGTCATTTAGATTTCGCAGATGATGTAGTTGTTTTTGAAAATAATGCTTCAGAGCTGCAGGAAATGTTGCAGGAGTTAGCAGATGAAAGTAGAAAAGTAGGACTAAAGATAAATGTTAAAAAGACTAAAGTAATGTTTAATCGATTTGCTCAAAATATGAAAATAAAGATTGATTATGAAGAATTAGAAGAAGTTAACAGTTACAAATACCTTGGTCAGATTATTAATACAGATGGAAACATAATGGAGGAAATTAATCATAGAATTAAACTTGGTTGGAGTGCTTTTGGTAGAAATAACTTGATACTAAAAGGAAATATGCCTATGTGTTTGAAAAGGATGGTTTTTAACAAATGTGTTTTACCAGTTCTTACTTATGGATCTGAGACTTGGACACTTAATAGAAGAGCAATACAGAGACTTCAGACCACTCAAAGGAGTATGGAGAGATGTATGTTGGGAGTAACAAGAAGAGATCGAAAACGCAATGTATGGGTAAGACAACAAACAGGTGTTACTGACCTTATTGAAAAAATTAAAAGATTGAAATGGAGTTGGGCTGGACATATTGCTAGAAGAGATGATAATAGATGGACAATTGAAATTTTAAACTGGATTCCAAGAGATTGTAAAAGACCCAGAAAGAGACCACATGTGAGATGGATGGATGAAATAAGAAAATGTGCAGGGGTGTTGTGGAGAAGAGAAGCTAAAGATCGGAGAAGATGGATTAAATTTGGAGAGACCTTCATCCTGCAGTGGATTGATAATGGTTGATGATGATGATGATTTCATACATCAAGTAGGAACTTTATCTATTATCTTACATATCATTTATCGTTAAAATAAAAAAACAGAAATAGAAAAATTTAACTTACTCAATTTCCACCAAGTGGTATAATAACATAAGTGTCTGAATGCTTACAACAAAAGGTGTAGTTTGTACAAGCTTAAATAAGGTAGATGCCTCTTGAATAATTTCTTTAGACTTTTCTGTAAATATTCAATTAGATAATGCAAATTCTAATACATATTTTGAAAACACTTCTTTAAAGATAAGGGAAAATTCATTACCTTTGGCATAGTAAAAAGCTCGATTCACACCTATTAAAAGAGCACTCAACATTTTGAAATCCACTTCCTTTTTTTTAGTTAGAACCTATCAATTTATATAATAAAGACAAATATATTAATACACACACACACACATTTCTTTGAATGTAAAAAAAAAAAAGCTAAAACATACTTTAAAAAATGACAAATACAATGTTATTAGTTTAGCAGCCAAATCATCATCATTCTCCATAAATACTAAACTATTTAGAAAACAGACAGCATAATACCTGAAAATAAAAGTAAATTAAATTATAATCCAAAAAATAAGATAAAACAAACATATATTGTACTGTTTTAATAAGATATATAAAGGACATACTGAGAACGAGCACTGACATTGGGTCTATATAAAAAACGTTCAACTTCTGATACAACCACAGTTTTCATATTGGGATGATTAGCAACTGCAAAAAGAAATATTTATTTACTAAAATACACAAAGTATATAAACACACTATTTTAATCTATTAATCAAAATTTAAAAAAAAAATCATTGTATATATATAATAAAACAAATCTATTGGAGATGGCAATCATATCATTTGTTTAATTGTATATTATTATATCTGATATTATATATATAAAAACCAACATTATCCAAATTCACAACTCAACCAGACTAGCCAAGAAAAAAAATAAATTTGGGGTAATTTTGATTATTTATTGATTAGTTTAGCTTTATGCTTTTAATCATTATATGTAAAAACATACATAATAACCATGAAATTATATCACTCCAATTCAGACATTTATTGTTTTTGAAGTTCATTAAAAAACTTAGATTAAAATTTACAAATAACTAATACACTAAATGGCATTTTTTTAAATTCAAATATAAGAAATTAAACAAAGGTTTATAAATCTTAAAATATTTGCTGCTTTTGTTTTTTATTAACAAGTATTTATTTTTTATTACTTTGTTTGATAATAGTGTTCATAAATAATTTTTAATTAAATTAGTGATATTAAATTTTCCTGAATTCATAGCTAGTGTCAGATCAGGCACATCTGAAGTTCCGTAAGTAGGTATAATCTTTTTTATCTCTTAATTTTACCTCTTATACTGAAATCAATAATGAGTTTCATCTTAACTTCTGTAGCAATTTTACAAAAAACGGTCTGTAAACATTTTTTTAATCAACATTGTCTATCAATTATTTTGCTTTTTTTTAATTTGTTTATTTCACCTTACTACAAAGTATATTGGATACCAGAGTTATAACATAATGAAAATTGACCACAATTGTATCAATATTAAATTTCCAAACATATGAAAAAAGAATGACAAACTACTAAATCAAGTTAATTGCATTTATAATTATGATGACTATTTTTCTCTATGCTGACTAGTCTCTTTTTCTTTCATTATTATCTCTCTACTGATACATTTTGCTAAAGATTTACATAGACTCATAATATGATCAAAATAAGACAATTTCAACCCAGTCATTTGTTCTTAAACCAAAAGTTCAAATATTTTCAAATTTTTTTTACCAGTACTATAGTTCAAAAACAACAATATCTTTTCTATTATTCTCCTAAGTGTTCAAATTCACTGAAAGTCAGATGAAAAAAACTATAGTTTATTTTAAAAGTATAATGTTTTTACATGTAATATTCTTTGAAGACTTTTCATTCCAACTTTCTACAGCATCAACTTGCAATGAATCGTTTATAAAGAGACAATAACAATAATCATGTCAATAGCTGAATCTAACATCATAATCTTTGCCTTCATATTTAACCATAAATCTATTTTTTCACTATTTTTATTTTAATTTTTTTTTAACAAGAGGTTTTTACATCTCTATTTTCAATTAAAATTATGATATTAAGGTTGATGATTTTATATTTATTTTTATTCACTTTAGTTTCCCTCATTATATATCCAGAATACAAATTAAACAGATTCCTGTGTACTAATTTCATCAATGTGAAATAGATTTGTTTTATCATATCCAATTTAAATGGTAGCTTCTAGTTCCAAATTAAGATTACTTATTTGCAAAAAAACATTCATTAATTTAGCATAATGAATTGAATCAAATATTATATAATGACCAATAAAGCATTGTCACATATTTCCTAGTCATTTCAATTATTAAGTGAATATTGTAAATGATATCTATTGTTTTTTATATTTCCTAAAACAAACTTTATTTCAGTATAAGACTATAATTTGTGGTGAATGATTTTCAGCATGATCTGATTTAAATTAGGTAAAAGATTTGGTATAAAACAGTTTGTGCATTGTCAACATTTTTTTCTTTGCTAAAGAAATAAAAATTCATTTAGACCACTGAGTTCTGTTCTTGATTAATTGGCTCAATTTGATCAGCATATTTATTTATTCTTCATCATTTTTTTTTTGTGTGCATGTAATGCTCACAAATCCTGAGATCTCACCATTGCCAATAATCTTAAGGTTATTTTTACTCCATCTTCCATTATTGATGACATCTCTATATAGCAAATCTCATCAAAAGCATTGACCTAGTTAATGTGCTTATGGTATAGTTTTAATATATATTTTTTAATATTTTGTTTGGACATTGATGCTTCAATCTCATTGTTGGTATTATTTAGCAAACACACTTGAGGCTAAAAACTTTTATTTTATCTTAAGAGGCTTCAAAAGACCTCTGTTTTTTTTTCATTTTAAATATCTTTGAAAATCCTATTATAATATAGCTTCTCATTCTTTCTGGTTATTTGGAATTTTTCTATTTAATCCTCTCAAAATATCTTAAAATTGTAACCTCTTTATTAAAATTCATTTTTAATTATTTTTTTTTGCAGTTTATCTGATCACCAGCAGTTACATATAAAATCTCAAGCAGATTTCTGATATTATTCCTAGAAGCAGTAATTTATGGTTATTTTTCAATTTTATCCAAAAGCTTTCATATGAGTAATTCATAATTTGAAGTTTTCAATTGCTGGATATCAAGCACTCAATTCATTTAATTCCTCTGGATTTCATCAGTAAATCCAACAGCAAAGATGTAATATCAATAAAATAAATATTAAATTAAAAAAACCTAATTGTTATTTAAAACCATGTTGCTCAACAATATATTTTTCTTTCCTACTTCAGAATTCCAGTCACCAGTCATTAGAAGTATATCCAGTTTGTAAGATTTGCTATTTTAAGACTGAGCTGATAATAAAACTTTTCAATTTTTCTTCATTTGCTTGAATTGCTAATGCATAAGTTTGTTCTATCATAATGTTAAATGGCATAGAAAAAATCAAGCAGACAGTAATTATCATTTTTAAAATTATGTTCAATGACAGTTCTTGCAATATTTTTCCTGAAAATAAAATCTAATTATATCTTCATATTATGCATGTCAAATAGATAGCATGTTCTATTGAATTATAATAATAAAAAGCTGCTAATAAACGTACTATAATTTTTAAGTTTAGGAAGATGTCTTAAATGTAGAAAATAGTGGTTTGATTTCTTGACTATTAAGATAAAACAGCTTGGTAAAGTATTTTCTGAAACAAAGATGACTACTGCTTTTAATGGCAGAATCATTTGGTTGCTGGATATAAAGTTCGAACCATAATCATTCTTACATAAATGAATAGTTTTCATTAATTGATTCAAATGTTTTTGTTTCTTATTGCACTGACTTTAATTAATATTCATTTTAGATTACTTAATCTCTTAAAACCATTTTATTTTATTTTGACTGGTTTGAATATTGCTGACTTCTTAGTTGTATTATATTTGCTGTAAATGTTAACGCTGGCTCCCCCATGGCTTTTTTTAAAAAAGGTTTTTCATGGAACCAAACTGAAGGAGAATAAGTGACTTGTCATTACATTAGATGTATATTTTTTGATTTTCTTATTTCCATTTATTTGCTCTACTGAATATTTTTATTACATCTTCTGAAAATATTTTAAAAAAATAACTTAAAAAATCTCTAAGTAAATTTCAGTATTATTATATTAATCAGAAACTCTTTTTTAACAGGCTAAATGTCTTGTAAGCAGCTATATTACAATGAGAAAATAAAAGGTGATTTGTATCATGTAAAAGCTAAGCAAATAAAGGTGACAATAAAGGTGTGTTTATTAAATAACTTACTTAGTTGTGAAAGAAAATAAGCTGCTCTTGATGCAATTTTGTTGACAGGCTCTCCCAATTTATTAATTAACATGTTAAGTAATACCTTGAAAGAAACATATACATATATGTTCACACACACTTTTATATTATACTTAAAAATAAAATAATATGACAAAACAAAATCCTATCAGTCATTAGATTAATAAAAAAAAAATTACTTATTATGTGTAAGTTATATATGACAAAAAAAAAAAAAATCAGAAATTCTAAACATTTGTCAATTTGATTTTAAATTAACCAAACAATACAGTATAAATGACTAAGTATTTCTATTATAATCTTTTGGAAATTAGAAAAAGGATTAATAATCTTCAGGATATTTTTTTTCTTTCTAACCAATAACCAAAACCTTTTTATCTTTTAAACAATAATCAGAAGTTCTAATGGATGTATTAAATTAATAAATGGATAAAGTTTCACCATACAAAGCTTAATTTAAATGCAATTAATCAAAGCATGCATCAAATATTCATAAAAAAACTACAAGTAAGCATAACTTGTATATGAGAAGTTGTATGTAAGAAAAACTGCATCATTAAAATATATTCACTGCTCCATTACTTTTTTTACAAATAAACATATACATAAATAAATAAAAGCCATTAATTTCTTTTTTATAGAGATCACTCTCAAATAAAAAGTAGACTACTGTTATCAACATATATAAATAAAAAAAATAGTAGAAATTCTTGAAACATTTTCCAGTCACATGACCTTCAACTTATACCCATTGTCAAATTCTTTGGTTCACTCCTAGCCTTCAATCATTTATAACCACCCCCTTCTTTACAATCATTTATTTACCTCTTCTTTCACTCCTGAATCTTCTTCTAAAATAATTTTCATAATTCCTTTTCTAAACACAAGACTGATTCAATTCTTTTTAATGTTTCAAAATATGATTTATTTTTTACTTTGTTTTACTTGCACTTCTATATTTCTAATCATAATCAATGATGATATAAATATGCCGGAGAGATAGCTTTTCATAATCTATAAAATTTAAAACCTCTTAATTTGCCGCTCTTCTGTTTGAGCAAAATTCAGTTTCTCTTCTAATCTTTATAAAAAAAAAAGCTTGTACACAATGAAAAGTAAATAAATAAAACAATTTTTAGAATCTTCTCTATCAGTTTTTTTGTACAGTAATCATACAAGTGCATTACTCCAGCTATTGGGAATGTTATCTTGCTTTTGAACATTTTGTTTAAACCAATTAAGTTGTTATCGTTCTTTGGTAATTTACAAAAAAAAATACCATTTTAACAAAAATGTTTAAATAATTAATAAAAAATTAAAAATAAAAGAGTGTATGCCAAGCAAGTTTCAATTTTTCCAAAATTATTCTCAATAATTTTAAAAGTTTTTAAAGGTTTGCTTATACGAGGATGTTAAATAGTCATTATCTATAGTATTTTTGATGTATAAAGATGCTGTCATTAAAGATAAGTCCATATAAAGAAATCTGTGCAAAATCCACTTTATCATCATTGGAGTGGAGATGAATGAGTAGATATTATAAAACAATGATAGTATATTTCTAGCCTGAATATGTAATTATTATTATTTTTTGTAAATTCGTAAGTTTGTATTATTAATTTGTTTAAAATCATTCATCACTGATGAAGACGAAATAGTTTTTTTTTTCTTAGTTACCAGTGCCTATTTAGTTGAAATGGTTTTGCATATTTTTGTCAATAATACTCTTATATATATATATAAATTTATTATTATTTTACAAGTGACTACAATCTGTCTAAATCATGCAATGCTGAGCCATTTTAACTATGCATGTGGAATTCAAAGGTTTATTTTATTACACAATTTTTACATAGTTTTTACAATGTTGCATCACAACGAGCTAATAACCAATATTTGTGTTAGGGTGGATGTATATTTTTAGGAATTATATTCTGCAATGTCATTTTCAGGGGAAAAACTAAAGAAATTACATGAGTCCTACATTTTTTTCTCTTTCTCGATATTAAAAAAAGTGTTTTTTTTTTGATAAGATAGGCTAGCTTTGAAGTGATTTTCTTGGTTAAATTTTTACATTACATTTTTTAAGACAAAAAAAAACAACAATATTCTTTTATGTTTTAAAAATAACAATTTTACAAAACTATTTACTATAGTATGAGAATTTTTCACTTTGAGATGAATTTAATACATAAAAGCATCTGTCATGAATGAAAAAATACAATATTTGGTTCATGATAGATCAATTGTAACTTCAATCCATAATAAAAGATTTTTTTTACAAAAGAATCCCTACTGCCATTCAGCATTCTTACAGGTTTATCATCATCTTTATGACCTCCAATTGTTTAAAGCCTCTAATAAAGAGATGAACTTTTTCAAATTAATTAAGAAATTAAATCTATTGTTTGTCTCTATAAATATGAAAATTCCTAAAGAATTTGTGTATGCTTAATGAATTTTAAAATAAGATAAATATATATGCATAATGTTTTATGTAATATGTAATTAGAAATAAAAAAAATTCTTATATTTATTGTAATTTTTTTTTAAAAATTTAGTAGAAATAAATCTTTCAATTTATATTCTTATATTAAATAGATCTCCATAATTAAATCCATTTTTTTTTCATATTTATTCATTTAAAAAATTAATTTGCATAAAAGATCAATCTAAAAATCATAATTTAGAGGCTTAACAGTGTTTTTGTAAAGCAATGATTTATAATCAAATATTTGAGAACCACATTTAACCATTTTGATGAAAGAATTAAAAATAAATTTTAATAAAAACGTTACCTGAAAACATTATAATTATTGAGAAAATAATCGTTTAACTTGGGTCAGTTGGTATCAGAAAAAATAAATAAAAGAATTAAAATGACTTGGAGAGCTAAAACTTTCTTTTTGAGTATAAGAACATGCAAGTTGTACCTACTTTGTCTTATGCTCGTGAAAAAGGGATTTTGAATTTTAAAATAAAACAAAAATCAAAAATATTATAAAGGAATATGAAAAAACTTAGGTTGGGAATACCCAGCAATAAATAAAAAATAAATGAAGAGATTTGTACTCATGTAGAATCGAATTAAAAAATTTAAAGGGAAATGGTCAGGAAATCTAGCAAGAAATGATCATGATGAATTAGAACAATTCTTGATTGAACACTTAGATATCAAGCATTCTACTTTGAGGTGGGAAGAAAAAATAAGTATGTTTTTTGAATTATTATGAGGAAAAAAAAGCTTGAATGACAAATCTTTGTGAAAAAATATTGGAGAGGGTTTGCTTTGCATTGAACTGACCATAGCTGAAAATAATGATCAGAAAAAAATCTGAGATGATACATTCTTGTAAATTCTATCTTTACTTAAAGAATTTTCATTTAACAAATCTTCTAAACAAATTATGAGATGGATAGCACTTTTACTTTACACATCTTATTTCTGTAAGAGAATTATTTAATCTTCATATTATTTGATTCGTAAAAAAATTTCTTGAGTTACTTCACCTTCAATTATATTTTTTCAATCAAAATTTCCAATAAAGGAATTCAATTTATTCTAACAAATAATTTTTCATATCAATTATCCCTTTGTCTTTCTTTCTACTTATTGCTCAATTGCAATTTTGGCTCTCTCCAATTTTTAAATTCATAATTTTTTGGCAATATTTGAAATAAATTATTTTAAAATCCCAAGATGTTTTTATATTAAATCAAACCTATGTTTTATTTGTATTTCTCTAGATTTCTATATTCCCTTTCTAATTACTTTTGCTAAAATTTTATTCATTTTATGCTGCAATTCATTCTTAAGCTTCAATTTCAACAGTACAATTTTCTATTTTCTTCTATCATTTTAGTGATCATATTGTAACTGAAATTAATAATTTTTTTTTTTTGCTTCACCTTCTATTCAAATTATCTGTTAACAATTAGAATTCTATTATCTACACACATACTTTCTTACTAACAAAATTAGCTCTTTTCAGTTTTTCAGTGATTATTTCTTTCTGGCTCAGTATTTTTTATTTTCTTAAAGTTAGTTTTCAATTTTACCATTATTAAAATGTAATCAGAATCTACATAAGATAAAGAATGTTTACACAGACTTTCATATTACTTTGAATACTGTTTAAGTTTTGCCAAAAGTGTCAAAAAGCCTATGGAATGATGAAAATTACAGATCATACAGACTTAAATAATTTTTGCAAGTCTGAGAATTAATTAATTATAGCTATGATTATTAGACATGTTAACACTCAATATATGTATATATTTTTAATTGTAGTTAAGCATTATATTCAGCTAATAAAAATATGTATATCTTGTTTTTGCCTGATTGATTCATTACTTATATATTAATCTTTTGACCAAGAGTTATTTACGTAACAACCTAGATAGGTTGAACTGATAATCAAATTATATATCACTATCATGGAGAGATTTTGGTAGAAATAATGTAATATTTAAAGGAAACATGCTTATGTGTTTGAAAAAAAAGATTTATAATAAATCTGTTTTATCAGTTCTTACTTATGGAGCCGAGACTGGGTCACTTCAAAGATAAGAAATACAGAACCTTCAGATCACTCAATGAAATACAGAGAAATGCATATTAGGAGTAACGAGATGAAATAGAAAATGAAATACATGATTGAGAAAATGAACAGGTGTTAAATTAAGAGTCTGAAATGAACTTGGGTTGGACATATTACTAGAAAAAATGATAATTAATGGATAGTTGAAATCTTAAACTAGATAAAAGATTATAAAAGATCTAGAATGTGAGATAGATAGATGAGATAAGAAAGTGTGCTGGGCTGATGTAGAGAAGAGAGGCTAAAGATCAGAGAAGATGGATTGAACTCAGAGATTTTCATCCTGCAGTGGATCGATAACAGTTGGAAATGATGATGAACATGGTAAATGAATCTGTTTAACAAAATCATATATTTTAAGTATCTATTCTTACAATGTTATCTAATTTTTCTAAAGACTGTGAAATCATGTCAGGATCTGAATCCTAGTATGAAAAAAATATACATATTTAAATTTATCTATCGCTTGCAGATTGAAAGAAAAAAAAATCAAACAAAAGAAATCTTTATATATCACAGAAAATATTATTTTATAATAAAAATAAATAAATAAGCAAATATTTACATATGATTTAAAATACCTGTTCTTGCTCTGGTTTAGCTGTTAAAAGAGCATACATGGAAACTGAAAAAAATAAAAAAAAATTTTTAATTTTATAATTTCTACACTAAAAGATTGGAATTACATTACAAAGATAAAACCAAATTTGCTTATTTAAAAAATGGCAACAAAATTTTTAAATACGCTTTTGCAGTTATCAAATTAAATAACTGCCAACTAGGTAATAAAACTTAATTGTTAAAATAATTTCTTTTTACAAATTTTGTTTGTAATGGAAATACATAAAAATTAGTTTAAAATTTCATACAAAAGTTTTTATATTTGGATTTATTCTAATTCTTAAAAAAAAAACAAAAAAACAAATCACTTAAAAAATTTATTTATAACTTAAATAAAAATATCAATGCACAAAAGTTTAATGCTAATCATCCTATATAAATAAAACCAATGTAAGAGAAATATTCAATATGCAAATAATAAAATAATTTTTAGATATACCTGGTAAGCTTTTGATAAATAAATACTATATTGATATAGACTTAAATTTTATTAGAAATTGTGATTATAAATAGAAATTATAATAGGTCCCCCACTAATCTTTATTAGTATTCTGATTTATGATGTGACACTTTATGGTAATTTACTTTTTCTTTTTTATCATTCCTTTTCTCACAAACAATATTCAATTTACAAGCATGAAATGGAAACAGGTCATGTCTTTTATTTATGCAACATCATTACTATTTATGTGGGAAAATACAACAACAAAAAAGATGTGCCTCTATCAAAATTTCTATTTATATTCACAATTTCAGAGTAATTGTTGCAGCCATAACAGAAAATGGTACTTCAGTACTGAAATAATGCTAATATTACCTAGTGACTAATTGCTACAAATAAAATTTGCATTTCATTGTTTGATATTATAAATATATATACTGAAGCAATGGATTTGAAATCCAATCCATGCTTCACACCTTCCTATAAGCTTGATTAATATTGTAAACCTAAATTAAGTTTATAGGCCAATATCAGCAGGGTTTTGCATTACAGCTAAAATTAATTACGTTTATTAAATTTGTATTTGCTTGTAAATATTTTCTTTTAAATAAATTCCATTGTAACATTAAATTGCTGTTAAAAATATTACTTGTGAAAACCGTTTAGTCAAACATATATATACGTCAAGCATATATATATGAGAATGCAAAATTCTGCTGAAATAAAACGCTTATTGTATTAAAAGAAATAAGAATGTATTTTACTTTTAAATCTTGTTCAAATATTTAGTATGATTTGATTTTGAGATAAGCCCACCAACATTTTCTAAAAGAATGTATATTTTTAATTAGTTAAGCCCATTCAAGTCAAATTAAAGATGGCTTTCTCTTTCTCTTTTTTTTAATTAATAAAATCCCAAAGTTTAAAGAAAGAAATTTAGAGTAAAAAAGTAAAAGTTATTTTGGAGGGTGTTACTTTGAAACAAAGGAGCATGGGGAGGCTTATCAAGATCTCAGATCATACAAACAATAGAAGGTAGCTAAGAAAAAAAGTTATAAAAGGGAGAGAACAAAAGAGGAGAGGCATTCAGATTTTGCTATTGAAAGGTTTATATCAGATTTTGCTATTGCAAGAGTGATATCAGATTTGCTATTGCAAGGTTGATTCAAGATTTTGCTATTGCAAGGCCTTCAGATTTTGCTATTGCAAGTTTCATTCAGATCTGCTATTGCAAGGTGCATTCAGATTTCTCTTAGGAGAACTCTGTCAGATTTTGTTTGTGATTTTATTCCAAAAAGTCTACAATTATCGTCTACAAATCATGAAGAAGTTTGAACCTGCTCAAGCTAAAAATCATATAAGTATGATGGATTCTAATATGCTCGGCTAGGCAAATAAATAGCTTTGCCTATCGCCGGGGTTCCTCAATACCAGAAAAATGCCGTAGTATTTGCTCAATCGTCATCTGAACTCTGTGCCGTGTCTGGAGGACTTTTTGGGAAACCATGCTACCGATTTCCACTTTCCTTGTCCGGTCGAACACATCTCATCAGACGGATCAAGCTACGCCCGTCGATGGAATATGACCAAGGAATAAGGACGGTAATCATATCTCTCCTCATGAACTATTCATTATGCTACCCTTTTTGTCCATACTTTTTTATAATTGCTTTCTTGAATATTTATGAAATGTTTGCTTAATGATATTTATAATGTAACTGTTTTTATTAGACTAGTTAGATATATGTATATGTGATCATCTATCTAGATATTTAACCCCCTTTTTCTTCGCTATTCTTCATTACTCCCCATGTGTAAATATTTTAATTTTATTGCGGTTAAGTTTATTAGTTAATTGTTCATATAAAAATCCCTTACCAGTTTTATTCATACTTGTAAAATTTAGTACGAGTAAGTTTTCTTTTTTTTTGTTTGCCAATTTGATCTCCTCGATAACGCTTCTTTTGTCCGCCATTAGCTTCTTACGTATGTCAGATTTAGCGATATACACTTTAAATGATTTTAAACTCTATTTTAGTGCAAAGCAATTAGAAACTGCTTTGCGAAAGATTTTTATTATTACACTTTATCGAGCAGATTCGAGTTGACAATGTTTAATAAAACTGGGAAGGAAAGATTTAGACCGCAAGCATATTAATCGGGTTTTCATTGTCTCATAAGTTATTCATAAATTTCGGGGAATAGCGGAGGCCATTAAATTATTAATAATATTTCAAATGTCATTGATTAAAGATATTTATTTAACTAAAAAAAAAGCTTGAGTTTGCTAGTTATCTTTCAATGCTTTGTTTTACTTTTAAATGGTCCAGGCACGCAGAACACATATTTCTAAGTATTTTTTTAATTTAACTATTTAAGCTCCGCAGGTGGTTCTGTCCATGTCTCCCGCTGATGCTAAGCTCGTGGCTCGGGAAGAAAATATCTATGCGTGTCTCAGATAGTGTTGTTCGGTTGATGATAGCTTCGAGACTAGACGAATAGGGCAGAGGTCATCGTATTCTTGGTTTAATATCTCGCATATGGGTGGCCTCGAGGTACTTTTGCCTAGTATTCGAACTGGGTTAAATCAACATACATCATCTGACCGTCACAGTAGATTTTTTTTTCCCGCATTCTGGCGTCCATCGTGTGGCTATTCGAAATTTTCCACACCCTGTAGGCAGCGTTTATGTTTTAAATAATAGTATATATGTAGAATTTTTTTTGTCCTCGGATTTGTACGCATATATATAGTGATTGTTTTAGATAACACGAATAATTGTTAGTTCTACGTGAAATTTTTGCTTCAAGTTGTCGCAGTGGGACGAATGTCATTTTTTAAAAAAAAAAAAAAAATTTTTTTTAGTACCCTGAGAAATTTGTTTTGGTCTAATATATTTATATAAAAAAAAAATATATATAATTTTTTCTGAGTCTTGTTTCCTAATGTGAGCAAACGTCATTTTTTAAAAATTAATTAAAAAGTTAAAGGTGTCATAAAGTAAAATTTTTTTTTCCGAGTTGTGTATATATATGAAATGAATGTTTTACATTTAGAAAAGTTAACACTCCGTTAGTTTTTTTATATATGGTTTTTTTATATATAAGTATAGATATCAGAGTTATAGCAAGATTTTTTTTTCCGAATGAGTAGTTTTGTCGATGGCCAGTTGCCATATTGTTGTTTATCGTATAAAGTATATACCTTCGATGAGGCGGAAGTGTCAAATATATACCCACCCGCCCTCCCTTAAAATAGCTTTCGTACTTTACGTTACTTTAGTAATGCTTAAATCTGAGAAGTTTTAATATAATAATGTTTTTTTTTTCGAAATATAACATTTTAGTTAAAGGTACAAATAGATAATAGAATTATGTTTCCGTTGTACAAATTTTTGTAAAGATTAAAATTGATAACATTCTTTCGTTAATAGAAATTTTTTGTAAGATTAAAAAAGTTTGATAAGTTCAAACTATAGTGTTTCACTTTCTCTGCGTTAGTTTCCTTAATTAAATCAATAATTTTAATCATGCAGAATTTTTTTTTTCTTCACTTTTAAATATTTTGAAATTACGTTCCGTGCAAACAATAGATATAAAATAAGTTTGTTTCAATAATAACAAACTTAATTGTCAACTTTATGAAAAGTAAATGCGTATGTTCGTAATAAATATATATATTAAAGATATATTTTGGTATAACATATATGTCAGCCACCCTTTAATTAAGATTTTTTTTTCCATTTCGGATTATGCTATTGAATCATGTATTGAGTAACCGTTAGGTGAAGACCCTTTGAATAACCGTTAGGTGAAGCCCTTGTTTTTTAGTAACCATGTTTGGTGAAGACCCTTAGAGTAACCGTTTAGGTGAAGACCCCTTACATTGTAGAGTTCTCGATTGCTGTGTAGCCTGAAATAATAGGTCTATTTCCGCAATCATTGTTTCCCTGTCATAGTTGCGACCAGCGTTTACTAGCCTGAAATAATAGGAGTATGCGGTTGGCAATTTGACATCTTTCTAATAAATTCATGTACATGATAATAAAAGAAATATTTGTATAGGTATATCTGTTTGTATATTTATATGTAGTCATATATATGCTTATTTAATGATGTACATATTCATATATATGGATGCATATGGTATACACTTCGTTATAGTTCGGTAAAACCCGTTTTTATATAAATGTTTTTTTAAACAGTTTTGATTTCAATGCGTGATTCTGTAAAATTGCGTGATAATTGTTAATCTATTTCGGGTGTGACCAAAATGGTAGTTGGTTTCGATCCCAGGTTCATAATTCGGAGTGGCGGTTATCATGGGATTTTACTTTCATTTTAATTGTTTTTTGTGTATTAATATTTTGTTTTGATAATCGTACTTTAGGCTGGTAAAATTTTTTTTTCTGTCTTGACCAAAGTGGTAGCGTGGTTTCGAACCCAGGTCAGACATGTTACCTTACTTAGTTGTTATACGTCTTAGACTTACTTAATATTGTCATTTAAAATACCATTTACTTATTCATGCAGAGATTTTTTTTTGAAAGTGAAGTGAAAATCAAAATAAATTGTAATCGCATTAAATTTTATAAACCTTATCAATGTGTGCTTGGATCATTATCCATTAATATGTATATTTGATATGGCCATTGTCTTGTCGACTGGCGCCCTTTTCAAATAAATTTGTCGGCAAGTGCAATCTCTCATATCGGATATCAAATAAACCAAACTATAGTAGATGATCAAATAACAATGTATGCATAGTGAGCCAAAATAATTTTTAAACATGACTTACGTATATTTTGCTCACATATATTTTTATATATATACTTGTATTAATGTAAATGCATTTTTTAGTTGTTTCAGGTGTCAGAGAAAGCCAGGTCAAGCTGTAAGTGTGTTATTTTAATTATATTGGGACAAAATAGCAGTGATATTTTAATGAAATATAACAATAAATAAAGTGAGGAGACTAATATGTAGTATAAATATTAAAGACAGACACGGCAGGATTTTATATATATTTTCATGTACAAACAGATACATATAGGCATAGGGTTAAGATAGGACCTCGTAAGGTAGGCAAAGTTAAATTTCTGAAAACATACAAATAAAACAGATAGTTGGAACTTAGAATAGTGACTCATTTTAGAAAGAAATAATTTTTTTTGTGTTAATAACTAGTATAAAAATATACTTATCCAGATTGTTTAAAGACAAACACATTTTACAAACAAAGTGAATGTTATATAACGAAATAGCCAATATTAGGCAAAAATGGACCAACCGAAGAAAGTTGCAGATTATGACAGCGATGAGGAGGTAATGCTCAACCTTCCAAATACAGCAACATCGACTCATAGTGACCAAGAAAACAATATGAAAGATCTCATCACAGAAATGAGACAAGAAAACAAAATGATGATGAACATGTTAAAACAATTCATGAATATGACATCACAAAGACTGGACCGTTTGGAGGAAAACATGGCGCTCCACCAACATACTATTGTAACAAAAGTATTGCCAGACGAGGATACTCACTTTAAATGGCAACCCCAACAGAAGCAAGATGATACACAACTTAAATCATTGATAGATAATGAATTAGGAAAGGATATGCATGCCTTGGACGTGTCAGTCAAGCATCAAATACAGGAGGGAGAAGAAAATGGACAGATGAAGGTGGATAAAGAGGAAATGAACATTCATCAACAGATGAATCCAATCCAGGCGCAACAAGGCAACCAAATCCTTACGCCAATAATAATTAATCCGGTAACATCTCCGGTGGCAAAATTCGTACATATACAATGTTTTAGAGGGGAACCAGGGGGAAACCCTAGACACCACCTAGACAGTCTCAAAATGTTTTTTCAATTTCAGAATATGACAGAACAAGAAAAAGTGGCGATCTCCAGTCATCATTTAAAAGAGTCTGCCAGAGACTGGTGGAACACTCTGTCTATACAACCACAAACATTTATGGAATATGAGAATGCAATGTTGTCAATGTATTGGAGTGCAGAGCGGCAGGAAGGTTTGATGTATTCCATAATGCATGAAAGATACCCAGCTAACCATCAAGAGACGTATGCTCAGTTTTTTGTTAGGCAGGTAAATCGAATTAAAGCCCTAAGTGCATTCAATTATCCAGAAATGCAGATAGTAAGGATGATTAGGCACAACATGCCACCCTGGATAAGGAAAATATTAATAGGCACTCAAATGCAAGATATTCAAGGCACGATTCGGATACTAACTGACATTGACTATGGAAACTTAGAAGAAAATCAAAATGATAGGGTCATGAACCCGTCCAAAAGTACAAGGCAGTATATACCACCGGATCTTGGGAAATATAGACATTAAAATAGATACATAACTTGTTAGATTAAAACAACACGGACTCGTTTTAAGATATAGCAGATTGAATTATGGATAAACTGTTAGTTATTTAGTAAAAGAAAGAAAAAAACTGTTAGTCAGTAACAAGTTAAATTTTTACACCAAATAAAGAGTAGGCTTGAACTCACCTGGCACAAATTCTTACCTCTGACCTGAAGCAACAGCATTTTTTTTTAACATTTTTTTTTTTGCTCACTAACTATTGGGAAATGAAGCAATGGATTTGAAATCCAATCCATGCTTCACACCTTCCTATAAGCTTGATTAATATTGTAAACCTAAATTAAGTTTATAGGCCAATATCAGCAGGGTTTTGCATTACAGCTAAAATTAATTACGTTTATTAAATTTGTATTTGCTTGTAAATATTTTCTTTTAAATAAATTCCATTGTAACATTAAATTGCTGTTAAAAATATTACTTGTGAAAACCGTTTAGTCAAACATATATATACGTCAAGCATATATATATGAGAATGCAAAATTCTGCTGAAATAAAACGCTTATTGTATTAAAAGAAATAAGAATGTATTTTACTTTTAAATCTTGTTCAAATATTTAGTATGATTTGATTTTGAGATAAGCCCACCAACATTTTCTAAAAGAATGTATATTTTTAATTAGTTAAGCCCATTCAAGTCAAATTAAAGATGGCTTTCTCTTTCTTTTTTTTAATTAATAAAATCCCAAAGTTTAAAGAAAGAAATTTAGAGTAAAAAAGTAAAAGTTATTTTGGAGGGTGTTACTTTGAAACAAAGGAGCATGGGGAGGCTTATCAAGATCTCAGATCATACAAACAATAGAAGGTAGCTAAGAAAAAAAGTTATAAAAGGGAGAGAACAAAAGAGGAGAGGCATTCAGATTTTGCTATTGAAAGGTTTATATCAGATTTTGCTATTGCAAGAATGATATCAGATTTTGCTATTGCAAGGTTGATTCAAGATTTTGCTATTGCAAGGCATTCAGATTTTGCTATTGCAAGTTTCATTCAGATCTGCTATTGCAAGGTGCATTCAGATTTCTCTTAGGAGAACTCTGTCAGATTTTGTTTGTGATTTTATTCCAAAAAGTCTACAATTATCGTCTACAAATCATGAAGAAGTTTGAACCTGCTCAAGCTAAAAATCATATAAGTATGATGGATTCTAATATGCTCGGCTAGGCAAATAAATAGCTTTGCCTATCGCCGGGGTTCCTCAATACCAGAAAAATGCCGTAGTATTTGCTCAATCGTCATCTGAACTCTGTGCCGTGTCTGGAGGACTTTTTGTGAAACCATGCTACCGATTTCCACTTTCCTGGTCCGGTCGAACACATCTCATCAGACGGATCAAGCTACGCCCGTCGATGGAATATGACCAAGGAATAAGGACGGTAATCATATCTCTCCTCATGAACTATTCATTATGCTACCCTTTTTGTCCATACTTTTTTATAATTGCTTTCTTGAATATTTATGAAATGTTTGCTTAATGATATTTATAATGTAACTGTTTTTATTAGACTAGTTAGATATATGTATATGTGATCATCTATCTAGATATTTAACCCCTTTTTTTCTTCGCTATTCTTCATTACTCCCCATGTGTAAATATTTTAATTTTATTGCGGTTAAGTTTATTAGTTAATTGTTCATATAAAAATCCCTTACCAGTTTTATTCATACTTGTAAAATTTAGTACGAGTAAGTTTTCTTTTTTTTGTTTGCCAATTTGATCTCCTCGATAACGCTTCTTTTGTCCGCCATTAGCTTCTTACGTATGTCAGATTTAGCGATATACACTTTAAATGATTTTAAACTCTATTTTAGTGCAAAGCAATTAGAAACTGCTTTGCGAAAGATTTTTATTATTACACTTTATCGAGCAGATTCAAGTTGACAATGTTTAATAAAACTGGGAAGGAAAGATTTAGACCGCAAGCATATTAATCGGGTTTTCATTGTCTAATAAGTTATTCATAAATTTCGGGGAATAGCGAAGGCCATTAAATTATTAATAATATTTCAAATGTTATTGATTAAAGATATTTATTTAACTAAAAAAAGCTTGAGTTTGCTAGTTATCTTTCAATGCTTTGTTTTACTTTTAAATGGTCCAGGCACGCAGAACACATATTTCTAAGTATTTTTTAAATTTAACTATTTAAGCTCCGCAGGTGGTTCTGTCCATGTCTCCCGCTGATGCTAAGCTCGTGGCTCGGGAAGAAAATATCTATGCGTGTCTCAGATAGTGTTGTTCGGTTGATGATAGCTTCGAGACTAGACGAATAGGGCAGAGGTCATAGTATTCTTGGTTTAATATCTCACATATGGGTGGCCTTGAGGTACTTTTGCCTAGTATTCGAACTGGGTTAAATCAACATACATCATCTGACCGTCACAATACATAATACAAATATGCAGATTGCTACACTGGAAATAATATATAAATTAACTACTCAAAGTTTAAACAAAGCAGCCAATCATTATCTTTGACATCATGTTAAAATAACCTTGAAACAATTGTTGTGGAAGAGCCAATTGACTGGTTATTTTAGAATTATATCAAAGATCAAAAGTATATATTATTGGCAATTTAAGTGACTGGTTTGTTTAAACTTTAAGTAATCAATATATATATATTGTAATGTGATAAAAATAATGACACTGGGAAATGATTAATATAATCTGAATAAAAACTAGCTCAATCATTGGTCACCATTTGGTAATGGAATATTGATTATAATATGGGATGAGAATATAAAAACTTTATTATGTTTCAGAATTGATACATCATTCATAATAATATAAATCTAATTGAAATGCAGAGTGCCATTTTACAACAGCCCAAAGTTGATATAGCATTTTGTAACAATCACAACCTGTATATGACCATCATCGGGTAGGTATTTTGTAAAAATAATAATGGATCTTCTTCCCCACTATCTCTCTACCTTGGTTTGATCAGCATTTGTCACAAAATAAAAGAAATGGTCCTATCGGTTTTTAGACAACTACTTATTACTGACACAATATGGAAATAAAAGCTAATGAAGAAATGCTCTTATGATTTAAATATTATTTATTAACAGAACAAAACATGCATCAATAAATAGTAACTCTGTTATAACTTGCATATAATTATCTAGCTCAGTCATCGGTCACACAAGGCAATAACAATATTTCCAATACATAATTATTTAGATTGTCTACTACACTAAAGTAAAGTACTGATGACAATCTTTAATAAAACCTAATTTATTCAGATAGTATTTAAAACAAAAGAAAGCAAACAAGATCATCATCTCAGATATCACCAAATCTATTCATCCTCTCAAAATAAACCATGATAAGCAATGAAATCATATCATTCTTCTAAACAATGATATATGCCTAAGATATCTATTTGATTTATACAAAATCCAAATTCAAATCAATAAATAACTACATTCTGATATACTTTATTAATCAAATACTAATCTACTACTGTGCATAGTAAGATAAATTTATGTTAACATATAATGATATCTCTATTTAAATAAACTAGTTCCCAAATAATTATAACATTTTGAGAAAGTTTTATAAATCTACAATATTTATAATGTTTAAATAAAATAAACCTTTATTCAGTTTTATATCTAATTTAATAAAATGTTAAAAATAATATTAATATTTTATCCATACTTTACATTATATCGAGATGCAATTATTGCTTAAGTTATGTATTAAAATGAAACATTCTCCAAGAACTCATTATTAATAAATCTATTTGATAATCTTACATTTTATAATATCCAATCACATCATTACATCAAATATAACATAGGTTTCTATTGGATATTTACCAAATTACAATCACTGATATTATTCATCTACTTAAATCTCAAGTCAATCGATTATAAAAATGAATTTTATAATAATTAAACTATAGAAAACGATTATTGATAATTGTCCAAACCAAAGATAGATATTAAGATGTACTGATACCCACTTCAAAGAAGTTTAAAGATAATTAAGACAAATCATTATGATTAATGACAGAACAAAATCTATTAAGATTCTTTTGTAACTGTACAAGATAAGCTCTTTAATAATTAACCATGCATGAACTAATGAAATTATTTCTACTAACAATATTGATTTAGATAAGCAAACAAATATTTCAATGTAATGACAAATATAAAATTTATATCTAATTGGACTTAATAATAACTATCACATAAAAAGAAAAAAAACTGTGTGTGTATAATCATATCTCACTTACTGATAACGGTTTGATCTCAGATCAAGATTTAAGAATCAAAAATTACCTTGCACACTCAAAAGAAAAATAATTTGATAGATTCACCAAATTTTTAATCAACTCTAAATTTATTGGTTTATAATTAAAAATTAATAATGATAGTAATAAAAAAAAATATAAAAGAGCAAAACAAATGATGTATGCAAAAAACTACAATGGTAACCAGTTAAGAAAAACTACAAATGCGATTTCTCTAGGATATATCTAATTAATATGAAAATCTATCATTCTATAAAAATCAATAATAAACAATAAATAAATATATGTATGAAACTCAAAAATGTGCTGTATGACAATAATACTATATATATAAACTGAAGGAGAGATTCCAAATATCCAGACTTTAAATAGGATATACAATGAAAAAAAAAAGTGATCAAATAAAAATAATTTCTATTTATTCACTAAGATAATTTCTAATAAACCCAATAAATTTATAATTATAACAATCTTTTGTATTTAAACACTTCTCTATATGAATATCCCAAAGTTAAATCTTAAATGTAAAAAAAAATTTAAACACTTGAAAACATATCATCAGATAAGAGTTTAAATAATAACAAAAATGAATCTCTGACCTTTTATTGCATGAATCATATAATAACCCACATATATTATTTAATGCTATATTTTAAAATAAAATATGAACAAAATATACACTTTTTTCTTTTTCTTAAAACGAAAATTATATACATATAGATATCATACCACAAATGAAAAAATCTTATTCCTCCTTTTTAACCAATGGTCCATCATGGTCCTGTTTCCCCCTATTTCTGATTCCAATGTGTAGGAACAATTTTCCTTAAGTAGAGGAGACAAAGCATGAATAATAACAATCAAGGATTCAAATTCGATTACTTTTGTTTTTTTTTTTTAAATCCCGGTATTTTCCTTTCAATTTTACAAATTTATCCAATTTTGTAAAATAACAGGTACTTGGGCGATGCAAAATTGCACATCACTGGCTTTAATTTTTTTTTTCATTGGTAATAATATATAAAGAGAATTCTTTCATTGATAAAATTTAGTTACATCCAAATGAGTAACAAATGCTAACATTTTTCCTTTTTTTCAAATTAATAAAGTGAAATTTCCATTGTTTAATATCACATAGAAGTTGAATTAATAGATCTTGTGAAATTCATTAATCAAAATATAATATCTATATACACATCATGGGGTTTGTATTTATCACAAATACATTTGATGAAATCCTAGATTGTGACAATGGAATATTTATAGATTATTTGCAATACAACGCTTTTTGATGGAGGGAGGGTTATTATATTTTGCCATTTCCCCTGGAATTTCATCAAGGAACTGCCACAATTGAATGGGCAGATAGTTAAATTTTTTTATTCTTCTACAGTTTTAAAAACTAATCACTTTTAAAAATAAATTTGATAAATTTTTGAAGATGAACACAAATGCATCCATTCTACGCAACAATAAAATTATAAGAACTCGAGTTATAATGTTTCAGTTCTATTTATAACATACCCTTGCTGATGTCAATGTTGTTAAGGTTACTGTTCAATATAACTCAATGATCATTCATTTACATTAAAAAATTGTTTAATAAAATTTGTCTCCAATGCAATGAAGACTTTAAATATTGGATACAGTAAAAATAAAAGAAAATTTTTTCATTTTATAATTTCAATATTAATTTTCACTTTTAACCAAAAATAAAGAATTTATATTAGATTTTCAATACCTTTTAATGAATATATATATATTACATATATTTTTAATAATATAATCCAATAAACTAATTAATAAACAAACATATATGAAACATTTAATTTTGTAATAAGTAAGTTGTTGGAGAATGTAATAATAGAAATTAAAATATGTAATAATACTGATTTTATTCAAGTGATCTTTTTATGATTCACTTAATTATTTTCCCATATTTATTTATTTATTTATATATTTCCCTAAAATTGATCACAACCAATTTATAATTTGATGCTAATATTAATAGTAAATAATATTATTTTAAAATATTAGGTTGCCATGGTTATCTAGTTCCATAGATCAAGTGAAATGAAATTAAACAAGATCAATACTTTATTTTATTTTTATTATATACTATGACATACAGTACTAATCTGGGCAGATTCAATATATATATACACACACATCTAAATTTATTTGTATTTTAAATTAAATGAACATTGGGCTCTTGAAAATTTGAAATTATATTCAAATTTAAGATTATTTGTAATAATTTAAAGATAATGAATGTTTCAATTATTAAATTTTTTTATTTGAAATAAGATAATTTTTAAAACACTTCAAAATAGCAAATTCTTATACAATTTTATTTTATAATGAGCTCAGTTAATTAAACAGATAACTTGAACATATATCATCATAATATATCTAAATTTTTTTAATAAAAGAATTCAGTTGCATGTAAAAAAAATGGAATTCTGAACTCATTAGATATCATCTCAAATCAATTCAGATACACTTAAGTCTCTAATCACTAGACCAACTTTTAATTAGAAAAGACTTTAAAATATTTGAAAAGTCAAAATTTAATAAATGTTTGAACTGGAGTATATTCTAGAAACAAATTATTGCAACTTTATTCATATATTTCTAAAATAATCTTCAAAATTAAAACAAAACTTTTTAATAACTTAATTTTTCTTATATGCTTTTACTTAACTTATTTTGCTTTTCATTTTTTGTCTGCCTAGAAAATCTAGTAATTCGATTTTCATCCACTTTCCAATTTCTAATCTTGTTGATATTTTGCATATATGTATTTCCGATGACAATATATTTTTTTAGAGCTTGCAAACAATTTTAGTAAAAAATTAACGAAAATTTACATTTTTAATCTTATATGGGATTCAGCACTCTTTATGATACTGCAATCTAATTACATTAAATTGCATTTAAACTTTCTTTCCTAATTTCTCTAACTATATAAAACTAAAAAGTAAAAAATAACATAAATTTATTCATATAAATGCAATAAAAAAAGTTTTTTTTTTCAGCTTTCACAGTTTTCTTGGTGATATGTAAGCAAAATAAAAACATGTAAATTTATTTAAATGATTCTTTGTCTCACACATTATTTTTTAGGGCATTTATGTGGATAATTTATGTATATATTTATTAATTTATATCTTATCAAATGCACAATGAATTTCATTTTATTTTGTAATTTTTTTTAATAATGTTTTTTTTTTTTTAAATCTAATTTTAAATTTTAGAGAATTAATTGATTATTTTAAAAAATAATCAAATAGCCTAAAACATTTTTTATTTAATAAAAAAAATCCAAGTTTAATTTAAACTCAGGCCAAACATTAATGGAATAATTAATTTACATATAAATATAAAGATGGTTTAAAATGCTGTAAGTTGGCTATAGTGAAGATTTTATTTTTATTTTATATAGGCATATTGAATCTTTTAGTATTTATTCTAGAATATTTTGATTAAATATATAAACATATATACACTTCAGAAATATCTACTAACATATGTACATAAATCTAATAATATATATATATATAATAAACTATTTACAACAGAAACTATATTACTATTTAGTAGAATAAAACATACTTTTAAAAATTAGTTATATTTAAATAATTTAGTTGTGATAGTTTTTTTAATTTACAGCCAGATAAATATAGTTTAAGACAGTACAAACAATAATGAAGTTACATAGCAATGAATTTATAACAGTTTCATTTAAAAATGATTGTATGCTTTAACAATCTAATCAGAGATCATCCATATCCAAAAATGGGAAAGATTATATAAATATGGCCTGTCTTGCAAAAACTAGCTAAATTGATTTGCCCATCAGACTGCTCATTTGAAAAGCAAAGATAATTCCAATACCAATAATGGTAATAGTGGACTACAGGAAGTAGTAGGGTTGATAAAAATAAATCTTTTCAATTTTTCTAAATACAATTACATAGAATGTATGAACTGTTAAGATTTAAAATTTATATAGTTACTCCTAATAAAACTCATTCTCTAGAGGAGGAAGTTTAATTGGAAGAGTAGATCATTAAGTAAAAGACTGCATGATGTTCTATAGTTGGAATTTCTAGATTATTTTATCAGTAAAAGAATGATATTAAAAACTGATTTTCATATTGGAACCTTTGTTTATTTTAATAATGTTTTGCCCCAAAAGTTAGATTCAAAAAATTCAATATTAGTTGACTAATAAAAATATTTTGATTAGATTAATAAAATAATTATAAAAGAACATGGATGCATCCATACTCAAAATTTAAGATTAGTTTAAGGATTATATTATAGTTAGGAATCATAATGTAAAAAAAAAAAGGTCAGTATTATTCCAGTATTTGCAGACTTAAATTGTTAGCTATTAATATATTTTAAGGTTAACATTATAGTGCACTTAAAAATTAGGTCTTATCCCAAACATTTTTATAAAAATTTGATGTTCATTCTTAGTAATGATTGCTGCTCATGCTAAGTTTCAACAAATATTAAATGCTAAAACTGCTATTTGGATTTGAAACTGATCATATTACTGACGCATGGAATTCTTTAAAAAAAGTAAATCTGATCATGAATTAAATGAAAAAAAAAAAGATGGTTTATTTTCAGGTAATGATTATATTGTTAAGACTGAGATTTTTTAAAAAAGCATTTTCTTCTTGTTTTAAAATAAAATTAGAATGAAGCTTTATAAACAATGTAAAAATTTAAAGATAAAAGTTTAACAAATTACACTGTAAAAAAAAATACAATCATTTGCAGATCATAATCATTCTAGACCTTTTTTGAAATGCTAAAATTAATATATAAAAATAATAAAAAAGAAGATAATAATCCAATTATATCAATGGATGACACTCTTTTATATGATATTGATGATCTCTTTGAATTACTGATATAAGGATTCAGACGACTACATTTAATAATATATACTTTCTATTGATTCACTTAAATTCAGTTAGAGACATTCAGTTAAAGAGACTTAAACAGTTCTTTGTAATGTTAAAAGTAGAAAGAATTCTTTATGAATTTCTTGAAAAAGTTTTAAAATATGATGTTGATGTTTGCTTTAAAAATGTTTATTGGGATTACGTGAATCCATGAAGATATGCCATCTGAACTTAAAAAAGATGCAATGTTTGTTGTACTGAAAAATATGTATGAGGATAGATAACAGAAGTTTTAAAAATTATCAGAATTAATTTTGTTGTAGAAAAGGTTAAAAAGCAATTTGGCAAAATGTTAAAGCAGTATACATAAAAACCTAAAGTTAAAATGGCAACACTCATTTAAGAGTACTACAACTGAGATAAATATATATTCTAGCAGTATAAAATATATGATTGGGTAACCTAATTGATGATGCCATTTTAAATATAGCAACATTGGGAATGAATGAAGGGTTAGTATTTTATTATTATCTGAATCATCCTTTATTCTAATTTGTGTAATGATATTTTACTCTGTGAATTAATGAAGATCCCCTGATTTCTCTACATTATATTTCAATCTATAAAACACAGTATGAATTTAAGAACAATATTATTTTTTTCATAGATATTGCCTTATTTCTTTAATCTTGATTGCTACGTTGATATATAGTGACCAGTAAACATATGACTCAAATAAACCCACATCTACTTGCTATATTTCAGAATCCAGACCATGTTAAGCATAAGCACTAATCATCAAGATATTAAAGATAACTGACAGACAATGAAGAAATACCAAGCTTTTATACAACTAAATAAAAATTTAATGATAGGCATAATAATATTAATACTGAATATTTGATTAATAATTTTAGTTTATAGTTATTAGAAAAATTATCTAGCAAACTCATGATAGAGTTAATATTTTAAAAATTAGTTATTACACAAATTAATAAAAAGGAATAAAACAAATTCTTCTTAAAGATTAAAGTCTAACATTATTATGATTCCAAATATGCCAGACCTCAGGAAAGCATATAGTTTGATTTATAACTCTAAAAACTACAATAATAAATACTTTTCTCCCATTATTATAAATATTAATAGATAAATTTTGATTGCTAAAATAGATTAATTAGTTTTAAATTAATTCAAACATTTAACTTAACATCTATGAAATAAATCAATTCTTTTAAATATAAATATAGGATGAAATTCTACTATTTTCAATGAGCAGTCTTTGACTTCTTATAGTTTTTTAATATTAAAGAAAGATTCTTGGCTTTTTTGTAGATTTTTTTTTTCTTTATTCAGAAAATAAAATTGGACATAAAAATTACTTTGCCAATTAATGTTCTTGTAGATTTCTATTAGCTTCCTTTAAAAAATAAAAGTTAAATATGAAAGTTGCTATTTCATTTTATGTGGATGTTTCTCCTGTAATTTAAATATAGATACTGATACAGTTTGAAAGTCAAGGGGCAATTTGAAAGAAAGCATCTGAACAATAAACTCAGCAAGTAAATCCTCTTGATGAACCTATTAGAATGTAGGTTCTTAAAAGAACTGATCATTTTTGAGATAGAGGTGAATAGTAAATATTCAGAGATTTTTGCTGGGGAAACATTTTCCAGATTCTTCTCTGACAATCTATATTTTCTTCTTATACAACCTCGTAAAAAATATTTTTTTTTAATAAACAAAACTATATATTTTGCTTTACTCATTTTGCTCTGTTTTTCAATTATAACCAACATATTTATTTTTAATAACATGTTAATTACTTGCTATTGTTTGAAACTAAATTTAGAAAGAAGGAAAAACAAGAACATATTTTTCCAAATTTATAATTACAGTAATTAAAGTTCTGCTTTTTAATTATATCTAATAAATTAACAAACAAAATACATTCCTATAATATATGTTATACACACACATCAAACAACTTTTAAATACTTTTATCATTTTATATTTTAAACTTTCACTTTATATTGGTTAATTGTGAAGGAATGATAATCATTATTGATGATTATTGTACATCAATATATATATATATATTTAATCATTGCAAATAAATATAATTATTTAAAAACATTAATAATAATTATTCTGCACAACTTCATATACAAGATGTTAGAATAAATTATGTTTAGAATAAGCAAACAATAGTACACTATTACCAACAATAATCAAAGATTATCACTATTTGGCCTCCATACTCTAATGTCTAGTTTTCTTGGTTTTAGGCAGGAAATATTTTTTCTAATTATTTATAAATATATGTAATATAAAAATTTTTTATTCATCATTTGATATTTTTTGTTAAAGTACTCTTAATTTAGTTTAATATTTATTATAGTAATTTTTTTTCCAGATAAATTTATAAATGTAGTTGATTATTATTTTTTAAAAAAAATCTGTTTGTGTTAGTTTATATAGTCATGTTCTAATAAACAAGAATAACATTATATTTTATTTAACTTTACAAAAATATAATTAAATTAACAATAATATTATTTAAAATGTAATGTAAATAAAAAATATAAAAGTAGAAGAAAATGAATTTCAAGTGAATCTACTTATATATCATTAAGAAAACTAATATTATCAGATTTTTAAAAAAACTTAATAGTACTTTAACAAAAAACATCAAAATAGCAAGCAATGAAGTTTATGAGAAAAATTATTAATAACTTTTTATTAATATGCAAAATTATAAAAACAATATATATATATATATGTATAAAAGTTTTCAAAAACAATAAACGAGAAGAGGGGGGGGAGGAGTATTCAAGGATTTATCAGTAAAGTCATTAAAAAAAAATAAAATTATCAAGTTTTTCATGCAATGAATAAAAATTGACAAGTATACTACAGGGATTTTCATTCAGGACTTTATTAAATACAAATGTATGTTCAGTGTAAACAATTGTTATTATTATTTTTTAGGATATGCAACTAATACAAATGTGGTTTTGTGTAAATGGATATTTATTTGAAAGTTTTATTTACATAATAAATTTTTATAAAATATTTATTACATGGATATAAAATATTCTAATATGTAATGGTTGAAAAAAAAGTAAAAATATGTTTATTATATAGTGTAATGGGCACAGACGACGTTACTGGGGCCGATGTTTAATAAACCACGTATACCCTGAACAAATTTTTTCAAAATGAAATATTTTTATCTGTTTACATAAAGTTGTATACTTTAAATCTTATAAAAGCACTGCCAGAAAGAAATTGCACATATATTAAAAATCACCAAAGAGTATAAATAATTTTAAATTGTATTTTGTTAAAAAGAAAGTCAAAAGGTTGCAATTAACATGTTTTTTTTTGTTAATATATATTATGCTTTAACGTGTATAGGCGCGCACAGCCACGTAAGTTTATGATCGTAAATGTGGTACCTTACGATGAGTACTGTTTGGGAATTTACTTCAGTGTAATCCTATGTAAGCATTTCAATCAGTCATAAATAAGTTGGTGATATTTATAATTGTGCTGCAAATATACATGTATAAACCCATTATTTCTTAAAACGTAATCACCTCAATGCAACCTTCTTAAATAAATAATTTAAATAACTTGCTTGTCATGCCGTGTGTAAAAATAAAATGTATAAAAAAATAGAACTCTTGGGGGGAGGAGGTGTAAACGTAGATTGGTTCTTCGGAAAACGATAGTAAACATTTTTTTTTTTGTATATAGTCTTTTTGTAAAATTACTAACCGGATGTTTTTGTAAATGTCTTCGTTAATCGTGTACCGTAATTACTAACCCTAAGTAAAATATATATATTTTTTTTTGTTCATTTTTTTTTTAAAGCAAGTTTACTGATATGTAATGGGCACAGACGACGTTACATTGTTTTTTTATTATTAAACATGAAAAAAATAAAAGTTCGCAAATAAAAACTTCTTTTTTAAGAATTAAAAATTGAAAATTAAAAAATCATCTTAAACTCGTATATATATATAATCGCACAGATGAAAAAAAATTATTAAAATAAAACTTTATTAAAAATAGAAAAAGTATTTTAAAAGCAAAAAGTTAAAAAGATTTAATTGAAGATAAAAATATATCTTCAAGAATGTAGATAAATTAATTAATCTTTTGTAAAATGGAAATGATTATTTTAATTAGTAAGCTAGCCCTTGGGCATTTCAAATGTATAAGCAACGGTCAGATAGGAGAGGAAAAACAATAGGAACAGAATGGCCAATGAAAGAAATCCATCAGGGAAATCGGACCTCAATGGAAGGATCATCATCATCGATGATGTAATGTCAATTGAATCCTTAAAATTAATATAAAAGAAAAAGTTTGGAAATTATTAGTTAGTTATTACGAGAAGACTGAGATGTGTTAAGTCGGAGGTGAAGGGATTGAAAGAAGCACTTTCAATTCCTTCAGTTGTTATAAAAAAAAAGAAAATGAAACATCGTTTTCCTAGATTAAGGACCATAGGACATCGAGGGAATTAACGCTGGCTCCAAATGACAAGCAACTGCAAGAAATTAGAAACTACGGACTTATTAAAACCGTAAGAACTTTATAAAATCTAATGAACAATATTAATTTGAAAACATTAAGAACTTTAAAATATAAACTTTCCCAGTAAAAATAGAAATAGAATCCTATCTGACCAAACTAAATTCCTTATTAATTCTTTTTATTGATGTATTTCTTTTTTTTTTAATCATTTCCATTTATTCATTTATTTTTTTTTTGTTCTTTCAAGTTTTTTTTATTATGATTTCTGTTTTCCGTTAAATTAAATTATATAAATGTTAAACTTAAGTCGGGCATGAATGGCTATATGGATTTGTAAAGTTATATTAGGGGAGGGTAATTTTGGGTTATTTGTTTCGTAGTTAAATTATGTCAATGGATTGGATATATTGGTGTAATTAGTAGATGTAGTACGAGATTCACTATGGGCAGAATCGCTTTTTTGGTCTATGGAATGCGATTCGTAAGTCGGCAAAATGACCGCAGTCCTTTCCTATGGAGTTTTTTTTTTATATTGCTCTTCTTGTCAGATAGATGTAGTACTCCTATCTGACGAGACGCAATTTCTTCTCTTAACCTTTTGTGCTGCCGTATTTCGTATTACATTGAATGCATCGATATATCAGATGAATTGACATTGGTTTGACTGTGAACTTTTGGCCTAAGATTAAATAAGGATAGAATATTTTCTTTCAAATGCAAATCTATGTAGTCTATTCATACTCAACACTCTAAATAAAAATGCATTAAATTTAAGTTGGGTATGGACGTTGCATGGATTCATTATCGGTTAATTATGTTTTTGGTTTTCATATTTGATCAAAATATATAGACATTCGGTAAATAATGATACCTTACGGTGAGTATCTAAAATGTATTTATTCGGATGTCTTTTAAGTTATTGGTGTCAATGCGGTATCTTATGATGAATACCATTGGGTTTCTTGTATTCCCTATGCAATTGATGGTATCAATGACTTTATATTTTGATCGTTTGTTTATTTTGAAATGTTTTTAACCGTGTAATCTATGTAACCGATCTATACTTAACATTTTAAAACAAACTTTTATAAACCCATCTGTGCAAACTTATAAAAATTAAAATGTAAATTAAAATCAAAGTTAAAAATGTAAGTTAAATTTTAAAATGTAAACTGATACTAAAACAATTTTAAATATTATATATGTGCATAAATAAATGTTTGTGTGTATAATTACTGGCAGTGGCTTATTTTATTCTTTTTTATATATTCTTAGATAAGAATTTATTATAAAATGTAAATCTCTGCTATTCCACTGAGCTAGTGACAATGGGCTAACGACCGGAATCAAAATATATTAAATTAAAAAAAAATTTTTTTTTTTTGACTTACGTATCTGCCTACTTTATAAATTTTCTAAGTTCAAATGCCTAGTGGTACCCTGTAGTGTAGATTACGTTAGTCTCACTTTCTCCGGATCGTTATAATAGTAAGACCATTCCTAACTCACGAGACTATTAAAAACTTGTCAAAGATAAAATTATAATATTTTTTATATTAATATTTTGTTTTCTCCCTAAATAATAAATAGATATCACTGATTCTAATCTTTATAGAGAGAGATAAATAAATAGTTAAAATTATCAATTTACATCTTTCCATTGAAGGCAATTGCACAAAAATCATCACTATTTCATATCAGTCTCTTCAAATCAAAACAATGTAAGTCTACAACCTACTACAGTAGCATTTTCATAACTAAAAAAAAAGCACACACCAGAAAATCAATCAATGATTGTTTTTTTTCCTTCTTATTTACAGCCCCCTCCCCTCAAAAAAAACAAACAAACAGATGCTAGCCAAGTTATATGAGAAAAGTTAAGAACTAAACAGACTACGGATTATCTATCTGGAGAAAAATCATGAAGTGGCTTCAGACCTAAATCTAAAATAGTCATTGTAATGATGATAGGCAAATGTATTAATCATTACATCTTGATGCCCTTTAAATTAACAATAATAATTCCTTTTTAAGATTATTTAGCAAATTTTTATTTCAAATATTCTTAAAATTGTTTTATCATTGTTTTTGTATATTTTTTATTCTTATATTTCTAATGCCTATCAATCTTCTTTAGGGCACAAAGGACAAGATATTATATTGCATTTTATAAGATATAATTTTGTAATAAAATTCTTTAAATAGATTTATGAGTTTTGAAATTATATAATATATATATATATTGTAACCTAGTGTTATTGACACTTAGTTTATTTAGCATCGTTTCCATAGGAAAACAATGCTATCCTTTTCTAGAAAATAAAAAAATAAAATAGTAATAATATTCAGTGATTAATAAAGTATGCTATTTACTCACTTTAACGTATTTTAAGCAAATAACTAAAAAATTTAATAATTTGATGTCATTTTGAAAAAGAGCATGAATAATTTAATTAAAAATATTAACCATAAGAGCAATTTAATATAGCATAAAAGCATATATTATAAACAGTAATTGATTTTAGATGGGTAGAGGGGGGGGGAATAAACGAGTGTCTTATCATAACACACAATAGCTTCTGGTAATTTTTAAATTATTTGGATGGTAATGTATACAGAAATATACACCACAAATAAATATTGTTAATTAAGTATATTTATTATTTTACATTATTTGTCAAATTACTCTGTAATCCATTTAAATCATACAGAAAAATATATGACTGTAATAAGTTTTTTTTTTTTTTCCTTTTCTTTTGTTTATGTATAATTAAATGATTTTTTCTCTGTAAGAGGTCGCTAAAACAAGACCGCCAAAAATTGGAGAAAGTTTAGTCTGACATTAGTTTTACAAGAAGGAAGCAGTACTGAAATTCGGTAACAAATTTTTATATTTTTTTTATTGCTGAAATAAATATAAGTTCAATAAATGTTTGATAATATCATGTGTGGCTAATACTATTTGATAAGATATTCTGTTGTCTGTGACCATCTACCTATTTTAAAGCTTTTTATACTCAAAAATATACTATCGTATGCTAAAGTTCAAAATGACCGTATTGACTACAGCAATCACGGAAAATATCATTATGTTGAAAATAAGTAATATAAATCATTTCCAGGAAATAAACAATTATTTGTTAACTTTACCTTATTTAATAATCTTTTCATGGTATAAAAGAAAATTTATAATTTAAAAGACATATTATAAAAACCAAGGAAAGTTAACTATAAAATTTCGCGCTCTTTCTAACAGACATTGTCTGCGTTTGAAAATAATGTAAGCTCCCCAACGTTAAAATATGTTTTATTCAATGAAAATTATCTAAAAATAATATTAATGATCAAGGATATTTATGTATGCACCTGTATATTTTAAAAAAAAAAAAATAAAAATTTTCTCAAGGCAAATATACAAAATTCTGTATGTGTGCATTTTACGGAGAATTCCTTATTAAATACAAATTATAATTCCTAAAGTAGGAATAAAAACTATAAACATTAGTGATTTAATTATAACCATAATATAATATGTTATATTATACACCAACTGAAGTCATTAAAACTTTATATCTACGTAAGTCAGCTGCAGTCCTTATAATAATAATATTTTGGAAAAGTCGCGCATTAGTTTTATTCTTAAGCCAGCTAGCTACATAAAAATGATACGTATCGCCAATATTAAAAAGAAAAGAATTGTATATGTGATCGTCAATCGTCAAATATTCGTCATGTTAAATTATGTATTGTTTTTCTTGGATCCCAAAATTATATAAGTTAATTCAAGTAAGAGTTAACACCCAACGCTGCTATGTTTTCTTTGCTTGATTTATTAAATGCACCAGAATGGAGGCAACTTTTATAGAAATGAAATAATAAATTGTGGTTCTTATTTTAAACTTTGCTTCGTGAACTACAAAAGGATCAAATTCTTCATCTAGATAAATTGCCCAACGGAAAAACATTTTTCTAGAGAGATAATAAACACTTGTTAAGTAATGATTTTTTTTTTTAATTTGTAAAATTATGTATATTTTTTTTTATCAACAGGTTAAAGACTGTATAGTCAAGTAGTATTTAAATGACCTTGTAATCATAAAGGTATGTTTTCCTTTATTTATTCTAGGTTAAATTTATATTTGACATGGAAAATATTTTTTTTACAAAATGTGTTTACTTATGATATGCAATTATGGGTATAAATTTATATGTTAAATGCGTAAAAGTAGAAAATTTCAGATACTTAATAGATAAAATATCTAGTTAAAATTATCAGAAGTAATTAAAGAGAAGTGTTATACAGAATATTACTTATTTAAAGTTTGAAACAAATTTATACTATGTTAATTGCGGAACTTATTCCCAATTATTATTTATTAACGCATTCACTTAATTTAGTTCAAAATACTATATTACCAATTACTTGTTGAATGTTTCTTTGGCAAAGGTGAAAATTATTATGTTTATTTTTGTGTTATCCATTGATTTCAGACATTGATTTAAGTATACCCCAGAATATAAATTTTGTGTAATTAGTGTATTTGCTTGTCTTGCCCCGAATAGCATCAGTATATGATTAATATTCGCATTAGTAACAATTGTAATGTATCTATTTTGAGGGAGGGAAAATAACCTCCCCAAAAGCTTTATTTTCCATGAGGGAATAAATAAATCTAGAATTCGGGTATGGTTATAACCCCAAATGATCGCTTCCCAGAGTTAGGACGATCAGCAATTTATACCGTATTTAGTGTATTATGTTCGTTAAAATCCCATGAGAGGATTATAATTGGTGTGTGTTCCTATTATGCCCAGGTAAGAGGCAAGGACCCACCAAACTATTTTAATGGAGTAGTTAACTCTACATATCTACGGTATTATTCCATATTCCTCATGAGAAAGTAGAGATAATTCCACCACGGAAGGTGTAGAATATTGTGTTTTATTTAGAAAGTTATGGCAAGATAACGGGTATACTGGAGGTTAATTCCTTACGATACATTTAGTATAAATAGCGTGCTAGTATATATGATCAATGTCTGGACTGTGCGACGGAATAGTGCTGGTAATCCACACGTAAGTCAATGGAGAGAATAAGTTTAAAATTGTGTGATTTAAAAATTTTTTATTTGCCAAGGGAGGGTTCAAATACTAGGTTTAATTCGAGTTAATTATTAAGTAGCACTCACAATATAACTTAGACTGAGAAAAACAGTGTGTATAACAACTTCAGTTGTTATTAAGGTAAACATTAAAATAATAAGTGTAACTTCTGATAAATAACCCATAAATTATAATAAGTTATCTAAATAAAAACTATCATTTAATTAAAGATATGATTATAATAATCGTTTGTACGCATTGCCTAGAATCAGATTATTTTTATTTTAAAACAAATAGTTAGTTAATAAAGTTAAGCAGCCGTTCATATAAGATACACTAAACTGATAAGTTAATGTATCGATAATAATATTTATTTTGTTATATTTAATCTGAATAAATGTAAAAAGAAGATGAAGAAGTAGTTCGAATCCAAGTCTAAAAGCATAGACAAATTACTATTAGTTATATTTTGTTTTATCCATATGGGATCGACTAAATTGTATATGTTTGTTTATTATGTTAATCCTAAAGGATAGTTTTGTTAAACTGTGATAATAAATTAAAATGTTGTTAAAATTTAATAATAAATTATTGTCTTGTTACAAGCTGTTTTGAGTCATTTTTCTTGTGTGCTAAATAAAAGTGTATCTGCATAATACTTGCAATACTTTCTTGAGTCCAAAATTATTTATGAAATCTCAAATTTAATACACCAGATAGACAATTGTAGGCAGATCAGAATATTTCGTTATATTTTTAATTTAATAAGAATTATTTGTGGAATTGAAACTTCAGACCAGAACATTTTATTTTATGTGTGTGTAAAATTACTTTATTCCCAAACTAGTAAGTTTTGGTTGCACATTGTTCCATACACATTTAAGTGAAATTTCTAAGTAATAAATCTTAGTTTAATTATTGTGTTGTCATGGATGATGGAAGCTCACAAAAGTACCCTTGTCTTTTCATCATTCCGACTGAGATTCTGAATTTAAAAAGGGCTGTATTATTCAAAATTATGTGTTTTTATTGAATATGGTTATCATTTCGTTAAATATTATAATAGTTGATATGTGGATGAAGACACCTGGAATTTAAATAAGTTAAATGTTTCCTATAGCCGACCAGAATGTCAGTCATATGCGACAACGCAATATTGCCGAGCATTTTATTAAATATAACAGAGAACCCTGAGATTAGTGTCATTATTATAAGTGCTTTTAAATTAAGAATAGATTAATTATGATCAATATTACAAGCGTGGCATGGCTAAAGAGATTGAAACTTCTAATGGTGTAATAATAAAATATTGAGAGCATATTGGCAAATTAATGAATGTTTTATTTTAGTCAGTAATATTAACAATGACATAAAATCATCATCATCATTGTTGAATAGTGCAAGTACTTACAGCTCAGAGAATGTGTTTTGGATAGAGAAAGAATGTTAGTTTATTCTAAATTTTCTTTTTAAATTTATTTTATTAATGATAATTATTTTTTTTAATTCTATCTCTGTCTGAACTGCATATCTCTGTAGCTGAATTATTAGAACTAACCTAACGAAGAGCTAATATGAGGGAAAGAGAGGGTTTGCAACCCGAAGCATCAGAAGGAAGTGTCCGATTTCCCTTGATGGAATAGCTCGTTTTGTTTTTGATAGAAACGTCTTCGTTAAATAGGTTAGAATATATAATTATTTATACATACACATAGAACTTTTGCATCTGCAAACATATTCACATATTACCATGTAAATACATTTATATAAACATACTGATTAAAATTTTTTTTTCATACCAATAGTTCAATTTTCTATTTTAAATTTGTACCTTACAATCAAGTTTTACACATGAATATAGTACATATAATAACACATGTAAGTTATCATTCAAATATGTGTACATGTAAAAAGAATAAATAATTTCATGAATTTATTATGATGTAAACAAAGTAAAGTGTGTTTTTTTCATGTAATTAGAGATATTTTTTTATCAGTAACATTACTAGTAAACCATCAATTACTACCGTCAGTACGGTCTCCAAACTACTACCCTTAAATTTAATTAAAAACAAAAGATCCTCTTCTTATTTCTAAACAAAGTTGTTATCTGTATTTAAACACAGATAGATATAAGTATGAGGGCTCAAAACAATCACATCTCATTTTGATATTTTGTAAATAATAATTCATCTCCCTAATAGAATACATCTCTCTCTAGGAAAAATAAATTATTATTTACAGGATGTCAAAAAGAGATGTGATTCTCCTAAGTTCTTATATTTAAATAAATAGCTGTATGAATTTAAATTCATATAACTATTTGAATTAGAAATAAAAGAAAATCTCCTTTAGCTTTTAATTAAACTCAAGAAAAAAAAAAAGTTGGATAATAAAGTAGTGAACAGACAATAAAAATTTACCATACTAAAAACATTTTTATAAAAACCTATCTTATTTGAAATATATTTCTAATAGTATTTAAATTAATGGATATTCAATACTTAATAAATTTATAATTAATATAATTAATTATCTTTTTTTTCAAAAAAAAAAGACAGACAACTTTTTCTTTTTGAACTGCTAAATTGAATTTAATTTTGAAAGAAATCAAGTAATTTTTCTGCTAATAAATAAAATAAGCTTGACTATCTTACATCTTTTTTTTGTTTGTTTTGTTTTGAATAGTAGGAGCAAAAAATAAATTTAATTTGGAGTTAAAATTAAATAAAAAATGAATTTTTATAAATAGTATGTAATTTTTTTTTTGATATCTATAAACTGTTATCATTCAATTTTGAATTTCTGTTATATATATATTGTATAATATAGAAAATTCTACAAATATAATAGTTTTTATGTTATAATATTTATTATGTCATAAAGATATATCATAATAAAAAATATTTAAAATTATTCTTTAAACATTATATATGCAAGAATTATATAATAATTAATACAAAAATTCTTTCTATGTAGTACACAATATATAATAATCTTATAAAGTTTGAAAATTGCTGTACTACACACACACACACGATTTCTGTAAACAGTGATGTTTTGAAAAGAAAGTGGTGCTTGATATAATTCTTAGACTCAGTTATTAAGATCAAATTGTTGAAAATCACATTATTTAAAATCAGCACCACTATTGCAAAAAATTGTTAAATGGAATCATTATTGTAAGTTCTCATGTACTACATAAGTCATTCATTTTGGTCTCTTTTTTAAATTCTGTCCTCATACTTTCCCAATACTTGTTAATTTTTTTTCATCCTAATTATTTGCATTTAGAATATCAGTACCTTACACAATTAATTATTAAAATTAAAATTCTTTTTTATATAATTTTAATTATTTTCTTCCAGTATTTTTACGAGCATAACAAAAATTTTCATTCTAAAATTTTTACTTCTAACATTTTATTATGATATATATATATATTCTACCACACTGGCATGTTCTAATAACTAAATTACTACAGGACTATTTAAATATATATTAAACACAAAGATATAAAAACTTACCCAAAGCTTTAGTTTTACTATTTAACACTGCATCATAAGATATAGTCTAAAAAATAAATAATGTATAAAAATTATAATAATTTATTATTAAAATGATTTTAAATTTTATATTTGTATAAAATTATTTCAACATTCTAAATATAAATATATCCAATTCTTTATTAATTTACCACATGCATATATGAAATCCATCAGAATATTTATTAAAATTAATATAATTTATAACTGGTAGTGACTGAAACTGTGAGCCAATTGGATTGAGGCTTTGATAAGATCATTCATTGCTAATATTATACTTCATTTTTATAAAATATTGATGATTGATCTATTATTTTTTAAAGATCTTTGAGACCAAGTAAAAATGGATTCATTTTTTATGTAATAGATTACATTGATATAAGAGAGCATTATTGGGAAATTTATTAAAACAACTCTTAAAAAATCTGATTTTGTAAAGGATTTTTATAACATGCACATCTGAAGATTATTATTTCATAACTATTATCACTATCTATATAATGTATAATAAAATATAAATTATAATGTTTAAAACAACCCCCCCCCCCCCAAAAAAAAAAAAAAAAATTGATAAAATCAATAAATATGATCTACAACAAAAAATATATTAAACAAATAATGTGATGAACTTATAAAAACCAAAGGAAATGTTATTGATAATTTTAATTTATTACAAAAGAGAAATACTGAATGAATTAAGTTTCTAATTTCTTTATATTAAAAAGACTATTAATCAGATAAATGAATAAATATACCATGTTAAAGAAAACAGTATGACAATATTAGCGCTACCATATTTTTAGCAAAACCCGTATATAAATATTTTATGAAAAAAAAAAAACAACAACAAAGACTGAATTTGATTAAAGACTATTTTTTTTATTAATATTAATTACTATGTGAATTTTACATTATTTTTTCTACATAATGTCAAGTATTTTAAAATATAGATAATTATAATTTTTAATGTAGTGAACTCTCAATCCATCTTATATGTTTGGATTATTTTCCCATAACCATTATTTGTTTTTCTTAGTCACAAAATCGGTATCATAAAAATTAATGTTTTTTTTTTTTTTTTTTTACAGATTTATCATTTTTCAAATTATTATTTTTTCATATTAATTATTGCCAAATCATGATCTGATGCAGTATTTTTCTACAAAGATTGTTTTATTTTTTTTTTTAAATTTGAGATGACATTTTTAATTATTTAAAAAAAAAAATAGCAATCATGATTTATATAATCCAAAAATAGCTATTTCTTTTATTTTGTTTCAAAATTAGAAACAATTAATTTTGCCCCAATCTTTTCTTATTTTACTATTCATTTTTAAAAAAGATAGATTTATTTATTTTTTTTGTTTGTCTGAAACTTTTTAACTTTTTTTTAAATTAAGGTTTTAAAAACCCTTATATTTTTAGATCAATTGAAATGTAAAATTTGTTTTAAAAAATGTCAATTTAATATTGTTTTTATCATAAATTAATGATTAAATAAGATTCATTAAAAAAAGCAATCATATCTAATCAATATAATTACAATGAATAATAAGTGAGAAATATTTTTAATTACAATATCTGAGTTGTATTTAAAGCTAATGGTTAAATTATATTTATGTGTATAATATTGGACTGAAAATTATTAAATTGCTTCTTATCTATTAGTTTTAAAAAAATTCCATTCTACTATTTTTACTTATTTATTATTTACTTTCTTCAGTGCCCTGAAAATAATGAATCAATAGTAGTTGCCCTGTTTTAAAAAAATAGCATGCATGGCAGTCTTAAAAAACAATAAATGATGTCACTGTTATATAAATTAAGAGAAAATTAATTTATACTTCAAATTGATCAGTTTGGGAGGGGGGGGGGAGCAAAATATTTATCTTTACTTCACTACAAAATCTATTTTCAGCTATATTAATAGATTGTTTATTTTTTTAAAGATTTTTATTTTAGCAGAGAAATCATGAGGGGCAAAATAAATCAATAAATCTTGAATTTAAATAACCTAATTTTTCAGCCTATATCAAATCATTAAAGTCAAAATTTTCAATGCAATTTTCACTAGTTTAATGCTTTCTGGTTTAATAATTTAGTTCTGCAATCAACAAATTATTCATATTGCCAAAAGTTATATTCTGAGCTCTTTGTTTTATCTTTCCTTTCTCAGTACTTTCTGGAACAAATTCTTTGCAAATCAAATCATTTATTCATTCATCAATGATTTTGCCTTCATGCTCAATGTTACATTCAGACATATTAGAAAAAATAAAAAAATATTTCTCCTGATTCTCCTTACAATTCTACAAGATTTTGGATATATTTAATAAATATTTTAGCATCTGAATAGTACTTGAATCAAACAATACCTATAAAAAATATACCTATATTCATATTTAAAATTTGCCTTTGATACTTTAATAAGTTGTGTAATAAATAGGATGAAGATCTATTTCATTCAAGATTTTGATTCAATCTAGTCATAAATTTTTGTTACCAAAACAATATTAACCTGAAGCTTATATTTTCAAGAAGATCAATGCATCAATTTTCATAATAATGCTATAATTTCATTATATTCTGTAAACAATGAGCCCAAATATTGGCAGTATTTTTTTCACAATAAAAAACATAACAAAGAGCACACCAATAACATCTTCCAAAAAATTTGGCTTTCCAAAATGTACATACATTACTAGTAATGAGCATGAATAATCATATCATAAGCATACAAAATGCACACTTTAACATTACGTAACAATTATTGAACTCACATGCTCCACAGATGAAATAAAGTTTTTAAGTATTTGTCTTAAAACAGATAAATGAAAAACTTTCTACATCAAAAAAAAAAAAAAAAAAGTTTCATATGTTCCTACAATTAAGTATATATTTTAAAGCCTATAAAGTTTATTATATAAATAATTTTGTTATATTGTCAAACATCAAAATAAAATATTAGCATTTCTCAAAGCAAAAAAGGATTACTAAGGAAAAGTCAACAGAAATAAAATGAGATAAAGAACATCAAAAAAAAATAAATAAATAAATTCTCTTAAATTATTTCATCAATTTAATCATTTTGGATGAAGCAGAGGAAAATGTCATCAATGGAGATGCATTTTGAAAACAATGGATGTTGCTGACAATGAAGATGCATTTTGAAAACAATGGATGTTGCTGATAATTATCAATGATAGTACAGAATTAATTCTATTGAGATAAAAAATTGTTTTTGAATGAAGGTCTTTCTGAATGGAAATTGAATATTATTTGGCAAGATACTGGTTATCATAAGGAAAAGACTGTTTTCTTACACTTTAGTGAAGGCATACTTATTATTCTTTGTTTAGCAAATCTTCAACATAGTTTTATTATCTATCTTCATTATTCATTTAATTCTTATTTTTAATAGCTAGATTCACAAGACGTTTCTTTCAGATTTTTTATAGTCACTTGATCTATAAAAAAACTAATAATCCACACATTCTCATTATAGCTTTCAAATAAAATGGTCTATTCAACATAAAAACAGTTCATGAAGAATAAAATTCTTACTGAACAATACCTCTGAAATTCCTATGTATTTCTAATGCTAACTTTGTTACGAAAAGCAATTTATTTTAAATATAGATAGAACTTTGTATATAGCTCTGTAAATCTTTTTTTTATTGAAGAATGACCTAAATATAATTCTTCTTGAAAGACCAAATAATCATTTACGAAACACAGTATATTTTGCAAAATTTATTATTTCAAAATATTGCCTTGTTAACTAATCTATTTTTTTCCAAAATAAGTTTCAAATTACACATTATGGATTTTATTCTCCTCTGTCCAAAAGATGAAATAATCCATATATTCTAGAAACAATTACAAAGTTCAATGAATTCATCGTCCATTATTTATATAAGGAGAAAAATGGATGTTTCAGATATAGAAGCAAAATTAATGACACTTCACTATTATTTAAATTGGCAAACTTGAGAGATAATATTCCCGAAATTTTTTCAATATCAAATAAGTTCTCAATGCCATATATCACTGTTGCCAATGTATGTTTGCCCAAGTTCTTTTTATTTCCACATTCCTCATCTGAAAATCTATTATATCTGCATTTGGGTTTTGTAATATGTATTGTCCTTTCCAGGTTTTCAGAATTTTAACTTTGTTAAGTCATTAATGATTTAATATATATTTATGGTACACTGTTAACTTTAAATAAGTAACAAAGTTTAATTTAGATACACAAAAACATTATTTTTAAAATTTAGCAATAATGAAGTGCTTAAATAACAAACATGTTGTGTATAATTTAACTTACCTCAAGAACTTTTAAAAAACTCAAATATCGTTCCTTCAATTGGTGCTCAAAATACCAATATATAAGATATCTGTCAGAAGTATCCTTATTTCCACTACTTAAATCAATCAATTGATGTAATGGATGCTAAAAAAAAAAAAAAGGCTTAAAATTATCCTTTAAATTAAATAATTTTACAATTAATAATAAAACATACTTTTTAAAATTTGCCCTTTTTTTTTAGTATTACTAATACGGAATTAGAATCCCCAAAGTTTACTTCAATCTTCTACTTAAAATAATTATATAATCATTGAGGAAACTACTGAGCACTAAATGATAAAAAAATTTCTAAAACTAATTTCTAGAGAACTAGCCTTTAATGCATAAGAAACTGTTGCACCAATGCATTCTATGACCACTGCTATCATTTTTATGCTGTTCAGATTAATAAGTTGAATGTTAAAACAACTTAAATATTTTGGATTTAAACCAATTTTACTTCATTAGTTATACAGATGTGAAACCAATTCAGCAGCTATATACTGTGAGAGTTGTAAGCTAACTGCAGACATCTTACTTTAAATAGAATAGAGATTATAAAAATGGGTCAATAGTACAGTACTCTTTGCTAAAAAAAATAAATAAAGCCAATTAGTCATAATACTCTATTTGCATTGTTATCTAGTATCCTATGGCTTACTCATATAGTGAAAGTGTTGAATGCTAATGAGAGTAGTCTAAGTTGAAAGAGATTTTTTTTTTTTATGAAATAAATTATTACAAAATAAAGCTTTTTTTAATTTTTTTATATTAGAATACATTATACATATATATACTTAAATAGTACTCTCCTTTCTGCATGTTATGCAAAATTTAGTAAACCAATTCTTTTTATACTTATTTTTTTTTGCAGAATTCAAATTTTAATTAATTAACCTGACATTTTGATTATTCAACAATCTTTAAGCAAATAACTATATACTGTATTACTTATAAAATATTCTTTAGTTTTATATAAATTCAATCCTATTGTATTTAAAGAAAAAAAATTTCAGACAAAAGCTATTAGCATTTGATCCAGTTTGGAATTAGCAATTTTAATTGATGATTGCCTATTAATTATCATTACTGGACACTTTCTTCTAATTATTACTGGATTCACCCAGTTATTTCTATTATTTAATCATCCATAAAAATATCTAAATTAGGATATATATATAAAAGTAAGTAATATTTTATATAACCCAATGTATAATTTTTTGTTTAGGTCTATGAAGAAGATTATTGAACAATCGAAACATCACATTAATTAATAAAACTTGAGTACTGCAAAAAATAAATATAAAAAGAATTGATTTATTAAATATATATATCATCCATCAATAAAGTTTTAAAAATAATTTATATATTTTCCTGATTGTTATACATTTTGCTTTAATTATTTTACATAATGAATTATTACTGAAAATGTTTAGAACTGGACAATGCTGTAAACTGTGTTGGAATTATTAGATTCTGATATATTTAGGATCATGCATAAAAATAATATAACATTATTTTAAAAATCACTTTATTTATCAAATATAAAAGATTAAGCAAAGTTTAAAAATAAATGGTTTATTTATGAAATAAAATTTAATTTTAATTTTTTATGATCCTTTTACTGGATTATTAAAGCTATAAGATCAGATTTATACTGAATATTAAAATTAATAAAAAAAAATTATACTTTTTTAATGACCCAGACATCACAACACAGAAATATACAACATCTACATGCACAACCTAAGCATAAGAAAAACATACTTTATTTTTAAAAAAAAATTAACTAATTACCTGAGAAAATTTTTTCAATTTCTGATTGTCTGGTAGCAAATCATTAAGCAAAAGATCTTTTAAAGTTGCTAAAATAAATGTAAATAAATATAAACTTTACAATATCATTAAAAAAATTTGATAGTACTGATTTAATATCAGAACTTTCAATAATACTTATATTAATAAAAAATACATGAATGAACAGAATGATCAAAAATTGCAAACATATTTATAATAGTGACAACTTTTTATGGTTTATGATATCTTAATTTCTATCGCAGACCCTCATAACTTACTCCTTGAAAATTCATTATATAAAAGTTTGTAAAAGAACTACAAATAAAAATAGTGATTTAAGGCCAATCTACAGCAGCAAAACCATTACATTATTTAAACAAAATAAAGCAAAAAATATTTATAAGCTAAAATAATTTAATTTAATTTTGTTATGTGACAGATATTATTTTAATGTAAAGTTGAAAGATAAGCACTGATTAAATATTTTTAAGTGCAGTATTACATTTATGAATAAAAATAAAAAATTAAAAATACGAGTTTCAAATTGCAACACATCACAAATACTTATTTAGTAATAAGACTATGAAAAAAAAAAAAAAAGCAGCAATAGAATACTAAGTCAACTCACAAGAATTTGGAAGTTTAGAAAAAACCTCATTAACAGTGAAATAGGAGGAGGATAATTAACTCAACACTATATAAATTACAGATATCTAATGAAATATTAAAGAGTAGCATTTACAGTTATAATATTATTAGAATTGAAGATTCAAAGGCAGAAAAAATAAGTTTGCCATAACAGAAAGAAAATTCTATGTTTCTTCATTGTACATGGAAGATATCTAATATCAACTCCTAAATTACTGTAATTAAAGAAAATCAACAACCAAGCCCATGTAAAGATTAATGGCTTTCACTCTATATTTCAAACCCTTCTTCAAGTCTGAGAAAATGGAATGAAACATCAAATAGTCTTTTACAAAGGCAAAATAAATGCACAAATTTATGAACTTACATAAAATACATATATATATAATCTCTTTTCCCAGAAAATATAAAATCATTAGACAAATTAAAATAAAGGGTACTAAAAATATTCAAATTTCAGATCTAAGCTACCACTCACAAATAACTTTATATTTAGCCACTTACAAAAAAAAGGATACTACATACAAGGCTCCAGAAAGGAATTTGCTATTAACTGAAAGGAGACCCTTTGATTTCTCTTGGAGGCTTTAAAGGAACCGAGCAGGGTAAATTCCTAATGTCCACTCCATACGTTCTTGTCATTGCAGCTGTTATTACTATGTGATTATTCATATAGTATACGAACATGGATGGGCTGCTCACCAACATGCATTAGCCAGCGTGGTGAGTTTATTGGCTTTTTACCTCTGAGTTTAAGATCAAGAAACACAATGGTCTTTCTTCTCAGTGCCTGATAAGGCAGAATGAATGTTTGTGTAAATGATAAATATTTTTCCAATACATATATACAATTATGACAGACAAAAATAAAGCATGGCCCTTATTCCCAGGAGGCTGTAAAGTCACCAACCAAGGCAGCGGTTGGTGGCCGAAGGCGGAGGGTGCTAAGAATCCCGATTGCGGACTCAGGCTGCCATTTGATGACAACTTTTTATTTAGGTACTTACAACTGCAAATCACTTTCAAGTGAAGGAAGATTGCAAGAATTAGAAGAACTGTCTTATATTAAATGGGACATTATTGAACTTTGTGAAGTTAGAAGAAAAGGTGAAGAGACAATTGATTTAAAAAGTGGACATATACTCTATTATAAAGGCACAAATATAGGAAATACAAGTGGAGTAGGATTCATTATAAATAAAAAGTGGAAGAACAATTTTGTGGAGATTGATGGTGTATCGGACAGAGTGGCAAGATTAGTTATACAACTTAATAGCAGATACCAAATGCAGACAATTCAGGTTTATGCCCCAACAAGTTCTCATAGTGATGAAGTAGTAGAAGATTTTTATATGGATGTACAAAAGGCTTTTGATCAGAGTAAACAACATTTTAAAATTGTTATGGGAGACTTTAATGCTAGAATTGGTAAACAAATGAAAGATGAAAGTGCTGTAGGTAATTTTGGTTATGGTAATAGAAATGAGAGAGGACATAGACTTGTGGAGTTTGCAGAAAAAGAAAAACTTTATATTATGAATTCTTTTTTTGAGAAAAATGTTAAAAGGAAATGGACATGGAAGCATCCAAATGAAGGTACAGCAGAATTGGATTATATTTTGACTAACAGGAAATATATATTTCAAGATTGTAATCTTCTTAATAAATTTAACACAGGAAGTGATCATCGATTAGTAAGGTGTAAGATACGTGTTAATGTAAAACTAGAGAGACAAAAATTATTAAGAAAAACATTATTTACAGTTGATATTCCTAATCTTCAGAAACATTCTAATGAATTTAAATTAGAACTTACAAATCGGTTTCAAGTATTAGTAGATTTTGAACATGATTCAGATTTGAATGAAATTAATATGAAAATAACTGATATACTTTTAAAAACTGCAACAAAGATAGCTGGTAGAAAAAAGCAGCAATTGACCAATAAAATTTCTACTGAGACTAGAGAATTTATGAAAAAAAAAAAGGAATATTAAGATATACAAAAATTATACATTAAAAAGGATTGAGTATCTCGAATTTTGTAAAATGGTGCGGAAAAGAGTTGAAAATGATATAAGAAAGTATAACTGTGAACTAGCAAGAAAAGCTGTAGAAGAAAATAAAAGTCTCAAGAATGTAAAACAACATTTTGGTATTGGTAGGAAATTTATATCTGCAATAAGAAAAAAAGATGGAATTATTACTAAAAAGAGAGATGACATCATGAAATTGGTAGAAGATTTTTATCAAGAATTATATAGTAATAAAGAACAAGTACCTTCTATATCTATTACATCTTCCGAATTGCCCAGAATTTTAAATGAAGAAGTGAGACATGCAATTAAATGTATGAAGAAATGAAAGACTCCAAGTAATGATGGAATTATAATTGATATATTAAAAGAAGCAGGTGAAGAAATAGAAATAATTTTAGCAAAGTTATATACCAAATGTCTAAATGATAAAAATGTACCGGATGATTGGAAGAATGCAGTAATAATATTAATATTTAAAAAAGGTGATGAAGAGGATATTAGAAATTACAGACCTATCAGCCTTTTATCAGTTTTATATAAAATTTTTACCAAGATAATTACAACTCATCTACAGAGAACATGGGATTTTCACCAACCAAGAGAATAAGCTGGATTTAAAAGTGGTTTTAGTACAGTAGATCATATCCAGGTATTGAGAGAAGTTATAGAAAAGACAAATGAATATGAGTTATCATTATGTTTTGGATTTGTAGATTATGAAAAGGCATTTGATTCTATAAACATTTCTTCAGTGATTAAAGCATTGGATCATCAAGGTATAGATCCAGGATATTGTCATATTTTAAAGAATATTTATAAAAATGCAACAGCAACAATTAGATTACATAATGATACTGGGAAAGTCAACATTGAGAAAGGTGTAAGACAAGGTGACTCCATATCTCCAAAACTTTTTACAGCAGTGCTGCAAGAAGTATTTTGTGGATTAAAATGGGAAACTAAAGAAGTGAAAGTAAATGGAGATTATTTAAGTCATTTAGATTTCACAGATGATGTAGTTGTTTTTGCAAATAATGCTTCAGAGCTGCAGGAAATGTTGCAGGAGTTATCAGATGAAAGTAGCAAAGTAGGACTAAAGATAAATGTTAAAAAGACTCAAATAATGTTTAATCGATTTGCTCAAAATATGAAAATAAAGATTGATTATGATGAATTAGAAGAAGTTAACAGTTACAAATACCTTGGTCAGATTATTAATACAGATGGAAACATAATGGAGGAAATTAATCATAGAATTAAACTTGGTTGGAGTGCTTTTGGTAGAAATAACTTGATACTAAAAGGAAATATGCCTATGTGTTGAAAAGGATGGTTTTTAACAAATGTGTTTTACCAGTTCTTACTTATGGATCTGAGACTTGGGTACTTAATAGAAGAGCAATACAGAGACTTCAGACCACTCAAAGAAGTATGGAGAGATGTATGTTGGGAGTAACAAGAAGAGATCGAAAACACAATGTATGGGTAAGAAAACAAACAGGTGTTACTGATCTCATTGAAAAAATTAAAAGATTGAAATGGAGTTGGGCTGGACATATTGCTAAAAGACATGATAATAGATGGACAATTGAAATTTTAAACTGGATTCCAAGAGATTGTAAAAGACCCAGAAATAGACCATGTGTGAGATGGATGGATGACATAAGAAAGTGTACAGGGGTGATGTGGAGAAGAGAAGCTAAAGATCGGAGAAGATGGGTTAAACTTGGAGAGACCTTCATCCTGCAGTGGATTGATAATGGTTGATGATGATGATGATGACATACAATAAAAAAGAAAATGCAAAATATTAAATGGAATATTGTTAGTTTTTATAAAGTTAGAAGAAAAACTGATCCTACTTTTTTTTAAAGGCAGAGACATTTGATATACAATCTTTTTGCATTTAATTTTATGAATTATTCCCTAAAAATATTGATAAAAATTTGTTAATTAAAATCAATTTTCTATTTTCTTAAAGCATCAGAAAATACTTGAATCATAAAGCTCATCAATGACTGACAAAAGCTAGATCTTGTTAGACCAACATTCTTATAAAGTAATGATGGTTACAGACTTCAGCAGTTTTTTTTTAAAAAAAAAAAGATTTTAGAAATCTTTGTTGATATTATTTCACCAAAATTAAATGATCTCAATATAATTTACTGTAAACAAATGCAAATGATTCCATTGGTAAAACATATTAGTTTTTTAAAAAATTAATTTTTAATTATCATATAATCATTAGACCCTCCCTTTTTTTAATTTGTTCAAACTTTTTACCAAAATCTGGAAAAAAACTGAACTCTGAAAACATTTGTTTTATCACTGATTTCATTTTTTTTTAAAAAAAACTTGTTTCAAACTTAAATAGTAATTATTATTATATTTTTTTAAAATTAAAATTAATTATTGGCTGTTTAATAATTCAATTTTTATAACAAGGCATTAATGATTGATTTTAAATGACTTATTAAATAGAAAAAATAAACAAAATCTGAAAATATATTATATTTATAATAACAAATCAAAGAATTTTTCTTTATTCTAAATCAATATAACAAACATTTTCACATTCTAATAAAACTGTAGAAAATGTCATAAATAGATTATCATTCTTTATTAAATCATAAGCAACACTAATGCATATATTTATTAACAGTTAACATTTATTTACATTTTCATAGGCCAAGTTCAGTATTATGTTCACATTAAAACTAATATTTCAAAAATATAAATATCAATAACATAAAAATTCATTATATTTATATGTCATGTATTTTTACCTCTAACTTATGAAAAAAACAAAACAAAAAAAAACCCCATTAACCTAATTAATGACAAAAAATATTTACCTAATGCTAAAAGATTTTCTCGACGATCTTTTTTCTTACACATATTAAGTAAAAGATCAAAATAATGTAAGCAATGAATAGGTGAATCTTGAATTACAATAGTTATGGCAGCCATTTTATCCATTAACGTTCCTGAAGAGATGATATTTTTAATCCAATTAAAATCATTCAAGCGCTGCTTTTGGTATTCTAAAAATTAAAATTTAACAACAAAATTTTAAATATAATTTGGTAATGGTTACAATATTATTGATATACAATTAAAGAATTAATAATACAAATAACTTGTTGGAATCAAAAATATTTAATAGATGAGAGGAAGGATGGGGAGTGGGTGGTAGAATCAAATTCTCATTTATCAACTATGCCTAGAAAATATTCTAAAACAAAAATAAAAAAGTCATCTATAATTTTTTTAAAAATCTAGTTTTTGACATAATACTCTTTATTAATAGTCCAATATCTATTTTTCCTATAACTAATCTAATAATATTCATATAAATCAAAAATTTCTTTATCATTCTACTCAAACATAATGATTTTAATATCATATGAATGATTTTGACTGAAAGTGTTTGTAAAAGTGACTATCATTTTGCTTGAAAAAAAAAAAAACAATGTTGAAGGTTTCGAGTTGATCATCGATAATCTGGATAACTCTATTCCCAAATCTTTCTAGATTATTAATTTTATTAGGTAATATAAAATGATCTTATAATAACAGGAGTAAAAGAGAAGTGAAGAAAATTAAAAAATATTACTATATAGTATAATTTTGATTCAACAAAAATTAAATGTTATATTATTAATAAATGTTGCTAAATAAAAATTAACTTAAAAAAATTAAATTTAAATGCATGGTGTTTATAAAAATATCAAATAACATTAATAATTGCTTAACTTGCTTCAGTGTAAACAGGCAAAACTCACGATACGTATTGCCACACACAACAAACTAGAGTAATCAATGGATGCCAGAAAGCTTGTGCATAAAATCGCCATCTAGTGCCTACTCATCCAATATCCCAGACTAGTTTCTGGCTTGTGACCTTCGTCAGTGATACAAAGCAAATACTTTAACTTTATTTTATTGATCTTTTAATAAGCTTTCCAATGATGAAAGCTATTTTTTTTATCATAAATATATTTTTGCTGAATTTTTCTTTAAGTGCTTTTCTTTTTAATATTTTTCCATTTTCAATTATGCTGTAATAAAAGAAAATAGTGTGGAATATATATATATATTTTTTAATTTTAAAAATAATATTCAATTTTATTTACTAATGTAGAGATCATATGTAATTTTTTAAATATGAGGGATTTTGCACTCTAAAACACATACACTATAATGTTGTTATAATAGCTAAACGATGTCTTGTTGAGTACTGAGGATACTCTCAAACCAAAGCACAACATAGAGATTTTTGAAAAGATAAGAGCAGCCATCCTATCTTTTTTTTACCTACATTCAATTATATAGGCCAATCTAAAGTGTCTTAATTTGTAATATTAACACATAGTAAATTAAAAAATTTCATGAGCAATATATAGAAAGAAATTAATGGATATAAAGTAAATAAAGAAACATCTTCATGCTTCAATCTAAACCACTTTACAATGTCTATATAACTGAATTTAGTTATAAAAGATGGTTGCTCTTATCTTTTCAAAAATCTCTATCTTGTGCTTTGATTTGCGAGTATCCTCAGTACTCAACAAGACATTGTTGAGCGATTATAACAATATTATAAAACATGTATTTAGGGTGTTAAAAAAAAGTTTTAAAAATAATAGTTTAATTTAAATTGCTTTTTTTAAAAATCCTCCCTTCCTCTCCAATTTCATAATAAATAGAAAAAATCATTTGACAACTTTAACAAGTTAATAAATTATTTTGTAATTATTTTTCGGAAGAACAAAAATGAAAATGTAGCATGTATATGTGACTAGATATATATTGATACACTAGTTTTATGTATTGTATATAAACATATTTATTTTGACTTTCAAATTATACAATTTCTCAAAATTATTTTTAATAAATATTCGGAAACAAAAATTATTGCATAGGCTAATGGCTAATATTTACAATTTTTGTTATAAAAAATATGAAACTTATTAACAGTTCAAATTTAAACTGAAAATTTATAAACAAATATAAAAATAATCAAATAGTTTTCTTTTTTATGGTAACAACTATATATTTTTAGCTTTATTGCTATATTTGATATTTCAAATTTCTAACAGCCTAACATTTTATTTTTGGAAAATGAAAACTCAAGTTTTTGAAAATTATGATTTAAATTCAAATTATATTCTTTGTACACAAATAGATTATGTAAGATTTCAGAATATTGTTAACTGATTAATAATTTATGCATTGTCATTTTGTATATTTAATTTATAAATGTTCCATCATATTTGATATTTGGAAAAAAAAAAAGAGGTTGGGGGTTGGATTAACGTTCATTCATGAAAGTGTGCTCCTTAGAAAAAATCATTAATAATAATAATGGTTGAGATTTATTTTTTAAATAACAAAATTTAAACTTTTAAATTGAATCAGTTGAAAATTTAAAGGAAAAAACATTTACAAATTGTTGAATTCCATTGAAGTCTAGTGCTCACCATTACATTTCTTTAAGTTAATTTCTGACAAGAATTCTCTAAATTATTTTGTTAACTGTTAGTTTAAAATACATATAGAAAATCTGGTAATTATAAATATATTTTTGATTGATTTGAAAATAGCAGTGAAAAGTATTGACGAATTATTTAAATAAGAATGCTGCAGGAATAGATGAGATACATATGCAAATACTGTACTGATTCAGACTCCTTTTTGAAATAAAGCTAGTATAACTTTACAAGGTTTTCACTCACCCATTAAAATAGGTATATAAAAAGAGAAAAAGAAATAAATAATTTTTTTTCTTTTAATATTGGAATCAATAACTAACATCAATATGTTAAATTTAAAACCTATCTTGTTTTAGAGAGTATTTTATAATATGGAATAAATTTTAAAGAAATGTCTAAGCACTCATCTCAATGTGTCTCTGGAATAAAGAAAAGATAATTTAAAACTTGTGCCAGTTTGAAGTACATTCAATTATCTATTCATTTCTCTGCTATTACCAAAGAATTAATTAGCAGTTCTTAGTATTTGGTTTAAAAAGTGCAATGGGTATAAAATGTCTCTGCTATTTTTATAAAGAATATGAATAGATCTGCCCACAATTATATATTTTGTTTTGTCTAAGGTTATAATGTGATAAATATTTCAAGGAACTCACAAGTATATTTTATTATTCAAATTTTGATTATTTTAATCAATTGCAACTTAGGGCAGTTGTATGATGCATGTTTCACAACATTTAATTGACATAAAAATCATTGCCTAACTAAAGAAAATACGATGATGTTAAACAAACCTTTCAAAGTTAACGACATTATTAGGTTGTATTTGCTTATGTAAGCTTACAGTTTTACCACATAATTTTGAGTTTAAATGAGTATTCATAACAATAATTTAATAAGAATACAAAACTCTCCATACAGTAGTGCTACCAAGTGTAAATCTTTGTAATAAATGAGTGCCTTTAATCACTGAAGAGCATTGGATTTGAGAGCACTGCACCTAGATCTTAGGATCTAATACAACCTTCCAGCAGAATAAGCTATGAGCCCAAGATAAAAAACACCATAATGTTTCCAATCCAAGCTCATTTGCTTGCATAGTTATATATATCTAAACTTAGTTCAGCATCAATACATTTTGACATTTTTGGTTTTTCAAAAAACACAGTTACCATTATCCTATGGGCAGGATAGTTATAAAACCATCAAAACATCACACAATCACCATTTCATATGCTTATATATGCTGTTAATAAGCATACCAGACACTCCAAATGCAAGCCTTCATAATCAATGGATGTAGAAAAACCCCTATCTAGTGCCTACTCTTCCAACATTGAGATCTTAGGATCTAATGCTATTCTCCAGTCACCACAAAAGGTGGAGGGTTGCATAAGATCCTAAGATCTAGGTGCAGTGTTCTCAAGTCGGAGACTCCTCACTCATGAAAGCCACAAGCTAGAAACAAGTCTGGGGATGTTGGATGAGTAGGCACTAGATAGGGGTTTTAGGCACAAACCTCTGCATTCATTGATTATGAAGGCTTGCACTGTATGGAGAATTTGGTACTCTTATTAACAGTATGTGTAAGCATATGAAATGGTGATCATATGATATTTTGGTTTTATAGCTATCTTGCCCATAGGATTATGTAGTTTTTGAAAAACCACAACAAAATGCATAGATGCTGAACTGAATTCAGATCCATATCAATACCCAAGCGAATGAGCTTGGGTTAGAAACATTATGGTATTTTCATCTTGGGCTCATAGCTTTATAGTTAACCAAATAGGTAAAAGGTGGCTACTGGAAAATTGCACTAAATCCCCAAGATCTAGGTGCAGTGCTCTCAAATTCAAGCTCAATGATGAAAGCCGCAAGCTAAAAACTAGTCTGGTGATGTTGGATGATTAGGCACTAGATAGAAGTTTTATGCACAAACCTTACTGCATCCATTGATTACAAAGACTTGCACTTGGTGGCACTACTATATGGAAATTTAGTATTCTTATTAACAGCATGTGTAAACATATGAAATGGTTATCATGTGATGTTTTAATGGTTTTATAACAATAACTTATATACTTAAATATTGTACAATACAAAGAATATGGGTATTAACTGAATATTATTATATTTAAGATTTATTTGTACCTTAGTTAGTATGGAATGTGAATTTATTTATTTTTCTTTTTAATATTAATAACAATCATTAATTGATACTATAAATTTTATTAGTTGTACACTTATGTATTTCATAGTAAAGTAATAATAATCAACATAGTAAAGCAATAGTATTCAATTTAGTCTCAATAGTATATACTCTTGTCACATGATATAATTCTAACAAACTTGAACATTACAAGTTTGTTAGAATTACATGATTAATTTATTATATTTCTTTTTATGATTTTTTTATTGTTTATTTTTATTTTAATAAAAATATATAATAGTTTATATTTCCTGTCATTACTTCTCTATTATATATGTATCAGGCAAACACATTTTGGTATCAAATCAATATATATCAGTTCAATTTTAGTCACTTCTCATGTGTGGCAAACATAAGGTTGTTTTATCATAGCCATAAAACATTATCAATTTATCGAAGCCCCAGGTTGTATGCCAAATGAAACGGGCCTAAGGTTTATTTCCTTTTAGATTTTTACAATTCTATACAAGAATGCACAAGAAATTAAACTCAGGGGTTAATGGATGTTATGAACAATCACACTGACTATCTTTGGACTGAGTATCCTAACTAATGACGATCAGACTGGGTACCCAGCCATATTTTCTGACCATCATTCCCAACAAACATGTCTAAATACAGAATAAGTCTATCCCTTGCCACTATAGATGCTATTATTTAAAACATATCTGCCATGCTGCATGCTATCTCTAAAACAAGAAACATCTGCTTTAGGATCCAAATCTTCTCTAGCTTCTTAGATGTTAGCCCCTCCATTTACCCACAAAAAAAAAAAAACATGGCAATATAATACAGGGGTGTAAGTAATAACTGTATTTAACTAGGCATGAAATGAGAGAGAAATGGATAACTAAAATTAAAATAATATGGATGTAATGTAATGGCCTGGGTTTTCCACCAGAAGAGGCGAAACGTATCTAACTACGATCGGACCTAGGGTCTTCAGGTAGGATGCTATGACAAACACGATGAAGTAACTAACCAATGACCATATCAACCTCCAATGGGCTAGCTCCTTAGTTTACTCATTAAAACTAGATACAATTTAGGCTAGTTCTTCCATACCTCACCCCTTTTTCAGATTCCATTATGCCTCAGAATTCAAATACAAGGAGAATGTTGTCTTCGATTCTCTTCAGGGGTAAATTTACTTTATGTAGCAACTAAGTTTTCATTGACTTGAAATACATGCAACCTAATGCTGTGTTATATATTATAATAATACGTGTGAGCATGCATATATATACTTAGTCAATTAAATTGATGAGTGAGTGTATGAACAAGTTTGATAAACTAGAGACCAATTTGATTTAAAACATATTAACAAATTTTTTTTATAACAGAGAAAAATCCAAATTCTATTGACATAGCAAAAATATTTGTCTAATATGCATCTCTACCCTATTATTGACTAAAATTATTTGTTACTCCAACCCATAGTAGATATGCATCAATAAATACTCCCTATTTACAAAGCCAATAAGATTAGCTAAAATAAAAATAAAAAAAATCAAAGAAAAATGATTATTTCATTGTCATAACAATCATGAAGCTGACTAAATATTTACAAGATCATATCACTCTATGTCCAATAGCTCCATGAACCAATTTCAGCTGGAGCGGTTCCATCTTCTTAGGGACCCCCCCCCACCTTATGTACAAGTTGCCTAAAGTGGATAGAAAAAGACTTTCACACAATTAGTCTTTCATACCGAATAAACTAAATGTACCAATTATTAGTTAAACATAAAGAAATAACATAAACTCTGCCCTGTACTAGTGCATGTAAATTAATATGAAAGAACATTAAAAATTCTTACCTCATCTCATATTATGTAATGATGATGATGATCAGGTTTTAAATCACTGTGAAGGGGATTAACCTAAATTTTATCTACAAAAAAAATTTTTTTTCTAGCTTACTAAACATTCCCCCCTGTACTACGTTACTTCTTATGGAACGGACTTTACCAACTGCAAACACGCTGAACCTTCCAAGTGTGAGAATAATAAAAATAGAATTTTACAAATGTTTAAAGTAAAAAAAAAACAAAAACCTTATAATTTTGATTTTGTTCAAATCTTTCCGATTAAAGTCTGTAATTTTAACATTAATGTCTTTCGTGGACACAATCCGTTATCTCTCCATCGGTTCATTCTGATAGAATCCTCTGATTCTCCAGTAACGTGCTTGAATGAGATTGTTTCCATTTCAGACGTTACTCTCTTTCAGGATCCACTCAAACATTCCAGATAAAGCATCAGGCATTTTTCTAGGCATTATTCATACAAGCGAGTTAAATCATCACGCTTTATGGCAATTAAGACAGCATCCTGGCCCTATAGCACGTTTATCTAGCCAGTATACATTATTTGGTAATTTATAAAAAAGAATTAAATTTCCTCCAGCTTATTATTTGGTGTTTAGTAAATTTATGCAAAATAAAATTTTACTTCATCATTTATCAGTATGTGCTGGCTATATATCATTCCTTTTTCTTCATTTGATTGATAGCACAGTCTTTTGTCTTCGATTATTGATGGAAAATTATTTTAGTTCTTTTATTATGCTGCTAAAGTTCATTAACTTTTGCTGTTTTAAATGTTGATTATGATTTGCTTCAACTTTTAGCACTTTAAAATTTTATACAAAAGAGATAGTATTTTCGAACACATCGTCCATTTTATCCTTCGTTCTAATGTTCGATATTAAGCTATTTACTGCTTATGGTTGTCATATCACTTGATAAAATATAAAAAAGAATGGAAATTAACTGAGTCTGTTTTTATACTGGATCTCGTTTCTGTTGTTTAGCAGATACTCGCATTTTCAATTTCCTTTTTCATCGCTGCATAGTGCCTATTGTTGCACGAATTAATGGTTGTTATTGAAATTACATAGTAAAATTTCACTCTCACTTTCTAACACTTGGTTGCTTAGATACTGACTTGACCTCAAGTCATCACCATATCTACTAAGTTACTGCCTTACATCATGATGTTTACACATTAACAAACAAATTATTATTGGTATAGATATATATATGAAAGGTTTCTATGATTAAGTTTTTATTTTCCATTAAAAAAGAGCATTTACTTCATTTTAATACTATCTTGGTTTAGGACTTATTAAAACAAACTTCAAGTATGTATGTACTTATATGTCTGCTTGCATATAGACAAACAATATCACGTATCTAACCTATTATCTCAGCTTATGTTTTTCATGGTTTTAGTTTAATACTGTGGACATATAAGGGTTGGTTTGAACTGGATTGTAAGTTACCCTTACAACTATAAAACTAAAATTTACAATATTTAAATTCATTATATGATATTTAGGGATGAATCCAATGTATAAAAAATTACATATATATTTAAGTGGATGTGTATTCATGTCAGAGAAAATTCATTTAACTAGATAGAATTCAATTTAAGAGCTCTGATATGCTTACATCCCATATAAAGTAATCATATAATGATTATTATTCAAATATAATTTTAATATAAAAAAAAACAGAATTTAAAAAAATGTGTAATTTTAAAATAATATTTAAATATTCTTACTTGTTATATACAATTCTACTTCATCTTCAAGTAATTTGGCTGCTTTTTTTCCCAATTCAGAAACTAATTCTAAAGGTGGAGTCTCAAGTGTTTTAATATTTGGCACCTAATATTAAATCAATGTTTTAAAGATTAATAATAGTAAATACTACATTATTATTTTTTATTAATATTTATTTCAATATAATAATTAAATTTGTTCAAATGTATAAAACTATTTGCAGTTACTTTTGTGCGTAAATAAACTTTACTTCCAAATCATCCATATTTGTTTGCCACAATCAAAACACAAAGAAAAAGATTATAAAGTGTTGAATAAAATATAATTTTTACACTATATTTTTTTAACAGTTATTTCTATTTATATCTGATTATCACATAAACAATTAGATTATATAATGATACTAGGAAAGTCGACATTGAGAAGGGTGTAAGACAGGGTGACTCCATATCTCCAAAACTTTTTACAACAGTGCTGCAAGAAGTATTTTGTGAATTAAAATGGGAAGCTAAAGGAGTGAAAGTAAATGGAGATTATTTAAGTCATTTAGATTTTGCAGATGTTTTTGCAAATAATGCTTTAGAGCTGCAGGAAATGTTGCAGGAGTTTTCAGATGAAAGTAGGACTGAAGATAAATGTTACAAAGACTAAAGTAATGTTTAATGGATTTTCTCAAAATATGAAAATAAAGATTGATTATGATGAGTTAGATAACAGCTACAAATATCTTGATCAGATTATTAATAAAGATGGAAACATGAAAGAAATTAATCATAGAATTAAACTTGGTTGGAGTGCTTTTGGTAGAAATAACTTGATACTAAAAAAAAATATGCTTATGTGTTTGAAAAGAAAGGTTTTTAATAAATGTGTTTTACCAGTTCTTACTTATGGATCTGAGACTTGGATACTTAATAGAAGAGCAATACAGAGACTTCAGACCACTCAAAGAAATATGGAGAGATGCATGTTAGGAGTAACAAGACGAGACCGAAAATGCAATATATGGGTAAGAGAACAAACAGGTGTTATTGACCTCACTGAAAAAATTAAAAGACTGAAGTGGAGTTGGGCTGGACATATTTCTAGAAGAGATGATAATAGATGAACAATTGAAATCTTAAACTGAATTCCAAGAGATTGTAAAAGATCCAGAAAGAGACCACATGTGAGATGGATGGATGAAATAAGAAAGCAGGGGTAGTGTGGAGAAGAGAAGCTAAAGATCGGAGAAAAGGGTTTGAACTTGGAGAGACCTTTATCCTGTAATGGATTGATAATGATGATGATCACATAAACTGAATGATTTTTAAGCAATCTTAAAATTTTACTTATTTAAATCAAAGATTTTTAAAACTAATAATGCTGATATTAAATAGAAGATTTATAAGTACTTAGATTTTTTAATGTAATGTATATTCTTTTACATAAAAAACAAACATATACATAGAGATTGGGTAAAATAATGAAAATTTGGTATCAATCTAATGACCTTTTATTTTATAGCATAAAAACGAAGATACATAACCATATTATTTTTATAAGTAGAATCATCAAGGAACTGGTAACGAGCATTACAGACAGTTCACTTCAATTAATAAATTTGCAAAAATTTGATTCAAAATATATTTTGTTCAAGGAGGCGAGTAAGGGATAATTTATTTATTACTCAATTTAGTAAAATGGCTTATAAGAAAAGTAAACTATTATTTGTTGCATATGTACATATAGGAAAGGTTACTAAACCTCCTTAAAAAAAAAAAAAATTAACTGGAATATAACATTCAGGAACTTTTTATGAACTTGTTTAAGGAAGCGAATTGTTAGAACTCATATTAGCTTGAACATCATTGTTTAAAACAGTTTTAAAATCAAATTTCACAAATGATAATGTATTTATTATAGAAGGGAAAATGAAGGCTGCTATTACCAATTGTGATGTTACTAGTATCTGTAGTTAGAAACTAATTTTATTGAAAAGGACTGTCAGACCTTACATAAAAAATAAAGACAAAAACCACTAAACCATAACATAACAAATCACTATATCATAACTTTCCATTATTTCCAAAACAATTCATAATGAATTCCACAGGCAGAAGATTTATATCTAAGCCGTTACACATAAAGTAAATGATATAAAACATTTGTATAACAAGCACAAAAACTAGGCAATGAATGCCTGCACTGTTAAAATATAAATCATCAATAGTATTCTTTTCAAGTAATGAAAGAGTTTATATCTAGTTATGTGCACAAAGAAGTTTAGTGATTGCTTTCTTCAATTTTAAAACATGGACATGGAAATGACATGATTTGGTTAACCATAACATTGAACATTTCACTCAATTACTTTGCACAGACAACAATTATTATAATAATTTAACTAATAAAGTTCTATATAGGGTATATGAGCACAGACTTTCAGATGATCCATCACTCTCCACTCTATCTAATAACACTGATACACTCAAGCACATATATGCTGAAAAGATAAATAATGCCATCGAGCATTCCATTACCAGATTTTCAATTGGATGGACGGTTGAAGAGTTGGAGTGTGTAGTAGATTGGAGCCTGTCCATTAAACTATGAAGATTGTCTATCTTAATATATATCTGAGCACTTATAGTATATATGGTGTGGGAGATGATAATCTGGACCAACTGATGATTGCTGGTTTAGCATGAAATACATATATTGGTGATTATTTATCTTTTCAGCATATATGTGCTTGAGTGTATCAGTGTTATTAGATAGAGTGGAGAGTGATGGATCATCTGAAAATCTGTGCTCATATACCCTATATATTACATATATAGACACAGATATATAAGAAGCCTGTGTTTCAGTTATTACTAATAAAGTTCTATAAATCAAATAATTGAAACTAAAATCTCTTATTTTAAATATTATTGATGATCAGGTTATTCTTAAAAATGATTGACAAATTGATATTCTCTACCAATGTCTTGTAAAGTCTTTATTTTAAAAAGAAATAATTTAGTATTTCTCTAGATTTTAATCAAAATATATAATTTCTTCCCAAATAGAGTTTAATCATATATCAGTATTTATAGGTATTCCCATTAGTTTGTACAATTACTGTACTTTATATCTGTATATAAATACAATTTTTTTGAATCAAACTTATATTAAAAATAAATAAATAATTTTTTCATGCAAATCTTTCTGTAAATATATCATTACACAAAATAATTAAAAATTTAGAATATGTACATATAAAAAAAAACTTACATTTTGATCATACCATTTCATACCAGGTTTAATTAATAAATATGTTCTCTTTTTATATTCTAAATTTGGAATTACATTTGTAACCGCTGTAGGCTCTACATCAAAATCAGTTTTGAACTTATTCTTGTTTTTCTTGGGTTTATTGTAATTTAATTTAGCATTATAAGTTTTAAGTAATTTGTCTTCTGGTGGCAGACTATTTTTCTTTTTCTTTATGAAATTGCCATCATCAACTAATCTAAAAAAAAAAAACAAGTTTTTTTATAATATTAAAAAAATTAGAAGCAACCTTTTGTTTACTGTTACTGAAAAGAAAAGCATGTAAACTTGATATAATTTATCAACTATATATAAATATTTTATTAAACCCAAAAACAAAATTTAAAAGTATTTTAATTTTTTTTTTTATTATCCAAATAACTAAATGCATACAGACATTAAAAGCTCTTTAAAACATTTTATATAAAATAAATAATGTATATAGCAATAGATTTGGGAGATAGTGATCCATTATAATCATCATAACAAACATTGGGAAACATTCACTATATCATTGTTTATTTAATTATTGCAAAATATAAAATGTTATAAGCCAATTTCTTCTAAATATGATTAGGTTTAGTTATTCTTACACATGCTACTGTTAATCTTGGGCCACAACAACATATTTGACATTTTTTTTTTTGCACTATTAATCATTTCTACCATTATATTTTTTTCTTCATCATTATTTAATTTCAAAAGTCAGATCTATACTTGGAAAATCTTTTCTAAGACTATTTTAGTCTTTCCCTCTTTCTTAAGATCATCATTCAATTTCTTTCTATTCCTACCATTTTTGCTCATATTCTCTAAATATCCTTCCAATTTTATTCTTCACAATCCTGCTTAATATATATATATATATATATGCAATTGATTTTGACTCTCACAATTATGTACATATTTTCAACACTATTTCATTGCTAATCTTATTTTTTTCAATTCTTCAAATTTAATTCTCTAAATTCTTGAAACTTTTTTTTTTAAATTTAGCTCAATATAAATCTATACTGAATAAAAAATATTTTATAAATCTCATTCTAAAATCTAATTTTAATACTCTTTTTAAAAATTTGTATTGTATTTATACCACATCTTTATTGCTATTTAATTCAACCTGAACCTACTAACTCTCTAAATGACATTATCCATCTTTTACCATCTATACGTATATTCAATACATTAATTTAAGATGCATTAATTTTCACAATTCTACTCAGCATTTTGTTAAATTCATTCTCACTATCAACAAGCTCTGTTAAAAAACTTAATCAAATTTAAAAATGAATTTTCCTATTTTCAAGATAATATCATTCATATCAAAACAATACTTTCTTCTGTAAGAAATCTTACAACATTTTTCAATTTACGATTACAAAAAGTCATTTCTTTTCCAATTTATACCTTGAATTCTTCAAATCAAATGGATAGATAACAGTCTTTCCATAATTGATTCTGCAAATAATTTGTATTAGTATACAAAATGAATGTCTTTATACAGAAACCAGACTTTATTTTGATGAACTCCTGATTAAGATAGTATATAAAAAAACTAACATGAATTCCATTGGTATTATAGAGGATAGCTACTTCAGAACTATAGATGTGAGAGTCCTAGGCTCTCAAAATTAAAAATGCTTACCATAGAATACTTCCAAGCATCAGGTACTCTCTATAGAATGACCATCTCTTCATCTAGGAAACATCATAAAATTTCTTCAATTTAATATTGAGAATATATCAAAATCAAAAATGGAGATCCTCTACAAATTGACTGTTGAGCATAACATTGATCTAATTATACTTAAAAAAAAAGTCACCATTTTCCTAAAAATGTTTATTTTCTTAAAATTCCTGAATTTATATTGATTGATAGAATGTATTACAAATATGGTATAGATACTTTTGTTTTTACATATGCAATGTTTACAAACACTCCTCCTCCTCTCTCAATTGGTCCTACCCTCTGCCTTCAGATCTTCTTACATCTGTATTTATGGATTTCAATACTCATATTAGTCTTTGATGAATATAAATGAGGACCAAGCAGATTGTCAATTTGTAGAATGGATGGAATTAAGTAACATGCATTTACTTTGCAATGCTGAACAAGGAAGTACTTTCCATTCAGAAAAATAGAACCAGAAACTTATAATGTTTTGTTTTGACAACGTTTATCATTACCTGCTGAACTATTAATATTAGATCATTTTCTCCATAGTCAACATAAACCAAGTCTAATTACTCTTGCAATCTACATTCCTATAGCTGAAATAGCTGCAGTTTTAGAATAAAACTAGCATTACTCTTTATACTCAATTTTTGTCTAACAAATATTGACAAATCGCAGCCAAACTTATAAAATCATTGAATAACATCAGAAAAGAAAAGTGAGGAGGGATCCTGGAGAAACAAAAATTTACAAGATCTAATCATAAGACCTGGGTACTTTTATGAAAGCCTGATGAATGTAAAAGCCACTCCAAGGAAACACTACTGTCTTGTTAAGTAGAGGAAACCATTACTATTATAGCTAATCAGATGGACTATTTTATATTCCAGATTTCTAAACCCCAAGATTGATAGAATGAAGAAAAGCATCATTAGAGCCAAAATCCCAAGCATTTCTTTCACAATGTTCCTATATTAGCAACCTGAAAAAAACTGTAGATATCAATGAATTCAAATTTGCCATTGATTGTCTTAAATTAGGAAAAACTCTAGCAGTGAATAATATACTTCCAGTTTCTAAAAAAAATTAGGCCTAAAGCTTAAGCATGACTGGCAGAATTATTCATTATCATCATTTCATAAAGTATTCCCAAAATTTGTCAAACAAACAAAGCTATAGCAATCTTAAAATCAAACAAAGACAGAAATGATCCAAATAATTGTTCAATATTATTGCTATATGTACCCTATAAGCTTATTGAAAAATCTTATTAATAAAAATGTTGCCAATAGTTGAGTTAGTTTCCTGTACAGTAGGCTGGTTTAAGGCTAAACAGAAGCTTTTATGAGCAAGTTTTATCTTTAACAGCTCACAATGAAAAAAACTTTCAGAATACAGTAAAAACTGGGATTACCTTCATTGATCTAACCTCAGCTTATGATTCTGTTGGAAAAAATAGTTTTCTAAAAGTTACTAAAATTCTTAAATACAGAAAAACCATTAATTTCCTTGACAAACTAAATGATCATCATAATTGATAAAATTTTTTACAGAAGGAACTGCCATAGAATTCAGTTCTCTTACCTACTTTGTTATCTATTCATCAATGATCTTCCAAATACAGAAGGTAGGAAATTTATTTATGCTGGGGATATTGCTTTGACTTCTCAGGAATGATTCTTTCCTGAAATAGAAACGTCTCTCAATAAGAATATGAAAAAACTGAAAATGTTTTTCAAAGAATGGAGTCTTATTCCTAATTCAATGAAGATAATATATTTAATTTCTCATTTAAACAACAGAAAATTATCTTGCAATCTGAATATAATCTTTTGCAATAATAGTCTAATACAATCTTATTCCATGCTGTTTAGGAGTGACTTTTGAATGTAGCCTTACTTAGTTTCCTTATTTATCTAAGATTAGATCAAAATTAATTTATAGAAATAATGTTTTTAAAAAGTTGGATAGCCTACTTGGGGTTATGATGTAATTAAAACATTCCTTATTATTAGTATATTCAGCAGGTGACCATTCTGTCTTTATCTGAAGGAAAAATTCTCATACTAAACTTATGAAAGCTCAATTAAATAATACTATAAGAAAATATTGGCAACCTTGAGTCTACTCCTTTGCAATGGCTTCCTATTCTTTCATATATTCCTCCAATAAGATATGAAATAAAAAATTGCCTCATAGAAAATATACAAAAAACTGTAAAACAGATTGAACTTAACCAATAATTTAAAATCTAGTTTTACAACATAAGTTTCCACTCAAATGAAGACGCCCTTTTTGGATGTTCATCCAAGAAGGTATAATTGAAGAATTATGTCATAAAAAATGAGATTCTTCAAAATTCAAATAAATTTCTTTCTCCAGATCCAATAATAAAACCACTTGGATTTGATCTTTCTAAATAAATTAAATCAATAACAAACAGTCTTCTACTTTAAAAACAGCCCATTAATTTCAATATTTATATATAAAAAAACACATGCAAACTTCTTTATAAATCTTGATTTTTTTTTTTTTTTCATATGTCATAGCATCGTCCGGGACGCGAACCCACACCCGTCTGCAACCAACTACTTGCTTGCAAGGCAGGTGCGATGACCTCTCGGCTAACAACGCTTGACAATCTTGATTTATTGTATGAACTTTATAAAGTACAAAAAATACATTTCCACTGTATACTTTTTATGGTCTTTATCAAGGAATAAGTAAAAAATAATATATAAAAAAGCAATAAATATAAATTATACAACTCTTATCTTAAAACTTTTCTAACAAAAATCTTAAATTTCCATTACATTCATTTCTTAAATACCTTTCTTAAAATAATCACCTATAATTATTTAATTAAATCAACCTATTATCCCTTTTCTTTTCAATTAACAACCTATTCATTACAGGTTTCATTTCATTAATATAAATTCCTTCTTTTATAATTCTTTCATAATATGAACTAAAACATTTCAATGGTTCTATTTTAAAATCTTTGATTAAATTTTCTCATATCACTATAAACTGCAGAATTTTTGTCATTTAAATGGTGTTTTTAATCTTGTTGCCAATTTATTCTTTGTAGTTTCAACATATGGCATTTCTTTATTATCTTTAAAACAATCTAAATATTTTATAATATAAACCGAATTTATAACTTCTAAATTATTATAATCATTATCATTATTAATTAACAAATTTAAACTTTTTTCTTTTTATAAACAGGATAAGTAATATTTTATTTTTTATTAATCGTATTAAATAATTTCCTAATTTTAACAAACAAATCTTTTGAAACATTAAAACCAACATACCAATTATCTTACTACTATTCTTATTTAACCTTATCCTATAATTCATTTTTTCAATGTTTTTATTATAAAACAAACCATTACTAACATCCCTAGGATAATTATTTATAAAACATTCATATTTTATCATATTAATTTTCTTTAATAAATCTTCATTTGAACATAATTTAATCGACCGGTTGTGATCTGATCCCTCGTGTCAGCCACGAGATGGCACTATTTCTAACCAAAAACACATTAATATAACGTTCCTGGGCTAGCGATTCTCTATTAATATTGACTTTTTGTTTTGGTTTACAAATTTTACTTTCTTTCGTTTCTAAATTATTTTTTTCCCAAATAATACTTTTGACAATGAGATAATAATAATTGTTTTTTAATTTCTATTGTCAAGAGGGTCTTTTTTGATGTATGTTCAAATAGTAATTTGTGTTTTTTAAATAATATTAGTTTTTTAAAATTTAATTGACAAAATTCAAGAGAGAACGGATTTTTTTGATATATCTTTAAATAATAATTTACGTTACTTTTATTGGTTTACATTTGATTGCCGACAACAATTAGTGGGAGGGGTGTTTTTGTGTATGATTAAATAATAATTTACGTTACTTTTATTTTTACATTTGATTGCCGACAACAATTCTTGGGAGAAAGGTTTTTTTTTGTGTATGTTTAAATAAAAATTTAAGTTACTTTTATTGGTTACATTTGACTGACAACAAATTTTACTTTCTTTTTTTCGTTTATAAATTATTTTGGTTTCCCAAATAATATTTTTGACAACGGGACAATAATAATTGTTTCTTTAATTTTTATTGAGAAGAGCGGGTCTTTTTTGGTGTATGTTCAAATAGTAATTTGGGTTATGTTTAAATAATAATTTACGGTCTTACTTTTATTGGTTTACATTTGATTGCCGACAACAATTAATGGGAGGGTTTTTTTTTTTCGGTATGATTAAATAAGAATTTACGTTACTTTTATTTAATATTTGATTGCCGGTGACAACAATTATTGGGAGAACTGGGGTTTTTTAGGGTATGTTTAAATAAAAATGTTGGAGTTACTTTTATTTTATATTTGATTAGCAACAACAATTATTGGGAAAAGAGATGTATGTTTAAATAAAAATTTAAGTTACTTTTGACATTTGACGAAGGTCATTTGGAATCCCTCAAACAAGCTGTCCTTTACAAAGTGAACATTTCTGTCGGCAACAACGAGACTTACAAATGAAAGTCAAAAGACGTTTATGGACCTCAAGTCTGCATATATTTGCCGCACAATCATATCTTTTCTTTCAGCAGAATGTTTTTTTGCTGTAGAAATGTTCCAGCACCAGCTTCCATGTCTGGCAATTCCCATCTTTTCAAGTTTTCAGTGTTTGAATTAGCCATATTCTTGGTCTCGGAAAATTTCTCGCTAAATCGTGACTTAAAGCGTGATCGTCAAAAAAATTCAGCTACCCCACCCTAATCGAGAATTTAAAAGGCTTACAGCTTTATGAGGAACAATCATAACACTGTTAAAATTGTTAAAAGGTAACAGTACATCAATTCGTATTAAAAAAAAAAAGACCCCAATGAAAATTTAAATAATTTTGACATGATCAACTTAACACACCCTTGTAAGATATTGTTACATAAAATACATAACACAGCATTACGATGTAGTGCGTGACATAAACAACTACGGCATTTTCCTCTGCTTTTTGCATAGGAAAAAGCCACACCGTTAGCCGCTAAGCCGAGTTAACACTCTTTCTAGGTTTTATCGTAGAAAGAATGCTTAAAGGCTTGGGTGCGGCTGCGGCATATTTCTAGAAATTATGCTAGAAATAGCGCCATCCCACGGCTTAACTCCGAGTTAACACTCTTTCTCCATTTTAGCGTAGAAAGAAGACTTAACTCCGAGTTAACAATCTTTCTAGGATTTATTGTAGAAAGAATGCTTAAAGGCTTGGGTGCGGCTGCGGCATATTTCTAGAAATTATGCTAGAAATAGCGCCATCCCACAGCTGACACGAAGAATCAGATCACAAACAATTGATCTATAAACCCTATTATTAATAATGTTCATTTTACAATTATTATCAATATCTAAAAACCAATTATTTAATAGACTATAAAATGTTTTTTCTATAAACAGAAGTTTCTATTACTATCCTATTATTATTACTAATTTTTTTTATTTCTAACATCCATATAATGAATAATATTAACATTTTCGTTTTCCATAGTAAATGTAATTTTATCCTCTTTATTATTAATATATTTCAAAAAATTATATGTTTTTCTCTTATTTCCATTAAACACCAAAAAATAATCATCTACATATCTTACATAAAAAAATTGGCCTATTATTATTACAAACAAAATATTCTTTTTCAAAATTATACATATACACCTCTGCTGAAAAAAAAAAAGGTTGACTTAATGAAATAATTATAGGGGATTATTTTAAAAAAGATATTTAAGAAATGAATGTAATGGAAATTTAAGATTATTTGTTAGAAAAGCTTTAAGGTGAGAGTTATTTGTATTTGTTATATGTATTGGATTATTATGGAATATTTGTATTTATGTATTTTTTAGTTGTTCCCTTGATAAAGACTATAAAAAGCATATAGTCAAAATGGAGTATTTTTTGTATTTTATAATAATTCGTATCATAAATCAAGATTTATAAAGAAGTTCGCATATGGTTTGTTTTGTATATATATATCTATCTAGATGCATCTAGAATATCACAGACTCAGGGCAACCTAATGGATTTTATTACCCACTGATCTATGTAAATGTAGACAAATATAAACTATGAAATACACAGTTAATAATTGTCAAAACTATGGCAACAGTGACATAATTGAAGGATTTAATAAAGCCAACTACTGAATCTATCTCTTGATTGGAATCTCTAAGCTTCTTTATGATATCTTGTTACTAATTTGACGTGTATATGTCAACTTAATTTAATTCTCCAACAGAATTGGTAACAAAAACTATGTTTATTAGCAACTTTAACATAAAAAATAATGCATAGCTATAAGTTATACTCTAAGAAAGATTTCTAACTAAAAACTCTTCTATTAGATAAAACGTTCTGCACTTCACGTTCTTGATTGTTTAACTTATAAATAATAATGGTAGGTGACATTACATAATTAAGCTTTCTAAATCTATATGCTAAATAAATAAATGAAACTAATAAAATAATCAATTTATTTTATCAAATATTTCTTTATTAAGATTAATAAAACAAACAACTGCATCTCTTTTCCTTTTTTTAAAAAAAATCTAATCTGATATTTAGATAAACATATTAAAAAGTTATTATTCTAAATCCCCACATTTCACTGCATCTCTCAATTGACTATCAAACTTTTTATATCTATCTTCTTGACTATCAAACTTTTTATATCTATCTTCTTTAGTATTTATATGTCTTACTCTTATCTTATTGTCAACCCAAACTATTTATCATCTTACCTTTTTCAGAAGCATCTTATTTTCCATTTGAAATTATTTTATCTATTCCTCTACCACTTATATGCTATTTTTCATTCATTAAAAAGCTTTTAATATTTTCTGTTAATTTATTAATGGGCAATTTATTTATGGCTTACTTCTAACTTTACCACTAATAAAATGTGGTATAAATTTTTATCAACTACAGGATATAAACATGTATTACCAATCTTATTTCAAAACTATTGTGAATTAATAATACCTATTGAAATTTATTAGTGTTGCTTAGTATTTTATATGTAAATCCTTCTCTTATGATTTTCAAATTGTGTTCATTATTATCCTATTAATTTCACTATTAAAAAACCTATCAACTTTTCATCTCTTAATATTTCTAGTCTATAAACTTTTATAATCTTATTACTTTCTCTGATTTACTACTGGATTCCAATTCCTTTAAATTAATAAATTATTTTTGTATTCATTTTTATTTACTTCATCTACGATTTCATTTTTGCTACTTATACACCTGCTAATGGAAAGATTCTTTAGAACAGCTTTTAATTTATTTGTAACCATTTCTTAAAAGAATCATCATTTCATATGATCACCATTCTTTATGTTTGCACAAGCTATTTACACAGAAGCTAAACTCTCCATACATTAACATCATTCAGTTGCAAGCCAGAGAAATCAATGGATGCAAGAAGGTTTGTGCATAAAATCCCTATCTAGTGCCTACTCATCCAATATTCCCAGACTAGTTTCTATCTTGTGGTTTTCATCAGTGAGGAGCCTTGGATCTAATGCAACCCTCCAGCAGCCACCTTTTACTTTATTAGCTAATTATAAAGCTTTGAGTCCAAAACGAAAACATAACTTTTTCAAATCAAGCTTATTAGCTAGTATAGTCATATAGATCTAAACTCAGTTCAGCATCCATCCTTTTTGGTGTGTTTGGTTCTTTAATAACCATAATCACTACAATCATATTGGGCAGGATTGATATTAAGCCACTAAACCTCATATCATGATGTCAGTTCAGCATCCATACTTTTTGGTTTTTGGTTCTTTAATAACCACAATCACCATAATCCTATTGGATAGGATTGGTATTAAACCACTAAACATCAGCAGGATTGGTATTAAACCACTAAACATCATGATGCTTAGTGGTTTAGTATCAATCCTGCACAATAGGATTATGGTGATAGTGGTTATTAAAGAACCAAAGACATCAAAAAGTATAAATGCTGAACTGAATTCAGATCTATAGACTACACAAACATTATTGTGTTTCATTTTGGACTCAAAGCTTTATAGTTAAGTAATAAGATGAAAAATGGTTGCTGGAGGTTGCATTAGATTCTAAGATCTAGGTGCAGTGCTCTCAGATCCAAGGCTCCTCATGGATGAAAAGCCACAAGCTAGAAACTAATCTGGGAATATTGGATGAATACGCACTAAATAGGGATTTTATGCACAAAACTTCCTGCACCCATTGATCACTGTGATTTGCACTGAGTGTCGCTACTGTATAAAGTTTAGCCTCTGTATGAGAATAGTAATTATCAAAATTCTCACTTGCTCTTGCTTTTAAATCAATATCTACTTCATTCCATCTGTTTTGAATATTTATAGAAACATATAATGTCTAACTTTTTTCTATTCACTCTAATATTTTTTCCATTTTTTCAAGTTTATTCCTAGTTCTAACATTCTTTGTACCAATTCTAATATTACAAGGATTTGAGATAAAGAATTATTTGAATTTACACAATTCTGAGAAATAACATTTCTACTAATTTATTTCATTCACTCCCCAAACTTCACCTCATCTGAATCACATTAAAAAGTTTGCCCATATTATATTATTATGCACATTAAAAATAATAACCAATAAATCAATCTACCTAATTCAGATAATTTATTAACATACAAATAGTTTGGTCAAGTAGTTTGTCAAATTATACAGAATTGAAATTTACAATCAGTAATTAAAATATGATTTTTCTAACATCTTACATTACTTTACTCAGCACTATGATTCTGGCAGTGTTTTTCTGAAAGGTAGCTCAGTGCATTTAATTAATTTACGTTTATTATACCTTTTCATCAGAACCTGAGTCATCAAGAATTACACAATTTCATGAAAAGAGTTAATACTTTGAGAATAACATCTTACATACACATGTACACAATTTTATATATATCTTTACACTAAAATGAAGGAGTCAGAAATTTTGATTTTACGATATTTTGACTTTAATACAGTTCAAGATATCACCGTTTTCAACTTTTGCAATTTAAGATAAATCCAAGAATTTTTTTTAATATCATAATTTAAAACAACTATTTTTTTATAACTGATTTTTTTAAAAAAAATTTCCCAGCTTTCAATCTGTAAGTAGATTAAACAACATAAATTATCAATCTACAATTGTGTGCGAGTTGATATCATTATCTCTTCAGATTTTTTGCAAGCTCATTATTACATCAGAACCAAATACATATACATATATATTAAATTTTAGCACTAGATTATTATCACTGTGCTATTTTAAATCCTAAGATAGTAAAATCTTGTATAAATTCGATTTTTTTTCATGTTAACCATTTTATTTATTTCATGATTTTAGTTTTTGTACAGTTTTATTGTAATCCTGCCATTTTGCTCTTAACTTTTAGGATCAGCTACTTCAATTTTTTTTCATTATCTGCTATTAGTTATATCCATAGGTTATTTTAAATCTTTATATAAAAAATTATTTTAAATATTACGAAATATGTGTCACAATGTTTCATATTTTTATAGAAACAGGATTAGTCTTCATTAATGAAGCAAAACACTTCTTGTTAATCTAAAGTTGTGAGGAAATAGAACAAAGAAAAAGATCCAAAAATATATCATACAAATTAAGATTTAAATCATGTACTGGTTAATAGTGATCTTAAAATCCAGTCTCAGTAAAAATCCATATTGTTATCTCAGTGATAAAATTCTGAATAAATGATTGATTTAAACTTTTTGGTCATTCGCTATACTAATCAAAATCATCCAGAGCTTTATATACCCACTCCCTCCACCGCATTATTCAACTCCATTCACAGATCTTTTCTCAATATATTTGATAAACAAAATAATTTAATTTCCCCAAATGTGACCACATTCAAAATCTTTATAAAGTAAGATTTCTATTATTATTCATATCAGATTCTAAGCTCTCTGCATTAATTTAACTTTTGTGTTCAATCTAGAAAAATGAAGTAAATGCATGCTTTCTAATCCTATTACATGCAGAAAAGTGTAAACAAATTGTTCTAAATTCTTGGAATGCAAAATGAAACTGATGTTGTCCCCTGATTCATGAAATAAAACTTTTTTTAAATGTTTCATCATTTTGAAAACATTTTTATATTCTGCAAAATATGACTACTAATCATATGGCTTTATCTTCTTAATATTAGTTAATTTAAATCTTCCCATGCACAATATTTTAAAAATTCTCATTAATAACGACTTTTATAGCATTTTCAAAAATGTTAATATAACTTTCAGTTCTTAAAATTTTAAAATTAGAATGTAAATAGTGTAGTATATGAATACACACACACACACATATATTATCTAGATGAACGAATATGCACTCATATATAAATAATTATAAAACTTCATTCTTACCCCTCTGATGGCAGTTCATGTTGATTAATTTTTAACTTGTTGATATAACCTTGAATCTATATATATATAAGACTTTTTAAAAAAGTTAATTAAAAGTTATTTGTTTATGTTGATATGAAATATAATAAATTCTTCAAAAAACTATAAGATAGATGCATGAAATGTTAAAACTATGGAATCAAATAAATATGTAATATAGATATGTGAAAAAATTAAATTGGTAAGATATAAAATAGATTAGTGAAGTTATAAAAATTTCTTATTCAAAATCTATGAAATTCTGATAATGCAGTTTGAAAGAATTTGGTAGATATTATTGTGATAATGAAATAAAAATCATATATGAGAAAATAAAAGAGTAATAAAATGAGCACAGAATAGAAAAACAGTTTTATAATTTTAACAAAGGATTAGAATACTTTAGTAGAAGGAATAGGGGAAAAATAAATTATATAAAAAAATCATGTTAGGATTAAAAAGTAAAAAAAGTGAAAAATAAATTACAAAGATTTAAAAACTATAAAAAATTTATACTTAAGGATTCTTCTTCTACCATAATATAGATATATAAGTCATCAATATATAAAAAAATAAAAATCTTTTATTAACATTAATTAAAATCTTATTAATGCTAATCGTATGGACTCTCATCTCACTAATACATAAATTTAATATTCCTGTTTTTTTTTCCAGAAGCAAGTAATTGTGAATAGAGAAGATTCAAGCACACATTAAAGTTGTCTTTTAGAGTTTCGACTTGGTAATAAATATACTATTACACACACACACACACAAAAACATTTACAATTGATAAATAATTGTTTCAATAAATACTGCATTTAAATTATGAGAAACATTTTATTCAAAAATAAAACAAAATTTTCATGGTAAAAATAACTATGAGTTAATAAGATATTTAGTTAATCTTATTTAAGAGAAACAAAAAAAAAAGTGCAGTAGTTAAGCTGCATGATTATTCTGAATCAATAATAATTTAACTATATATTACTGAGTGAAAGAAAAATAGTGCTATCTTTAATGATCTGATTTAATTTACAATTCTAAAAAAAATATCTTCGATGAATCCAAAAAAGCTATTAATTTATTAGACAAAAGACCTCTAGTATAAAATCTCAAGTAATTTAAATCAAAGTTTCTTTCACAAGTAGATGACTTTCCAAAACACAAAAATTAACTTATGTTTATGATAATGCATTGGTCTCATAAAAAAAAATATTCTTTTCTAAACTAAAAATTTATAAAATTTTTGATGATTAAGATTTTCATTACTAACCGCAACAAAACATTATGTTCAATCTTTCATGATAATTCATAATAACAAAAAAGTTAAATGGATGAAAAGCGTAAACATAATTTTACTCATCAAAAGTTAGATCTAAAACAGATTTCTAACAACTTCTTTTAAAAGTTTGTCATCTGTTATAAGAATAATTTACTTAATATTTGAATATTCTATTGCTAAATGCAATGCATTATACAAACAAAAATAACACTGAATATGACCTTTAAAAAAATAGATATTACTTTTTTTTTTTTACAAAAATAATTCAAGATATATAGAATTATATAATTTTTATGTAAATAAATTATATATAAAAATAAAATACAATATGGTATACATAAAAATAAAATACAATAAAATTAAAGTTTTTATATAGAATGTAGATATTTAAATAAGATACACATTCACCACACAAACATATATAAGCATCCACATATAACCACCAATCCAAACATACACTGTATATATAATGAATATATTTTATTTATGTCAAATGTTCATATAATTCTTCTTAAATTCTAGAAGCTTTTTATTTACAAACAAGCCTTTGGCTATTCATGTTTCATTTTCTGCCTCTAGTCTAATTACTTTATAATAATACACTTCTTATTCCTTATTCATCTGAATCAAATATATTCCTAATCTATATTTGATATTGTTATTTTGTCAGATAATTAATCTATTTTTATTACAATTTCCAAGCTTTTTCAGGTTTATTTTACATATCCATTTTCCTTCTTTTATATGGCTGTATATGTGACTGCAAACAAACTCAAAATTATATTGACATTTTGTTCATCATAATGTTCAATGATTTTAATAAATGTAAATTAGTGATTGTAATAACAAAAACAAAACAATCAGCCTCTAAATTATACTCTTTAATAATTCTAACTCCATCTTTAATTGTATAATAATACCAGAGACTTAACAATTATATGAATAGTAAAGTACACTATTTTAATTTATTTGAACCTCAAATTTATTAAAATATATTTATTTGCTATTAGATACATTTATAGAATTTAGAAATCTTATTTGAAATCAACTAAGTGATAGTCTTGATTTAAGCTTTTTAAATTTCATCCTTATAAAAAAAATAATCAGAATGAAGTTTTGTAAGTTTCTTTCTTAATCATTCTTTTCCAACTTTCTCAATGGTTCAAGTTGTTATTCTGCCTGAACTCTTTTTATGTGAGGATAATGTATACTCTTTTCTTATCTAATTTTTCCTCATCTATTATTTTTAGTTTGTGAACTTTGTTTTACTAATCATTCTATTTCATAAAGTATTATGAATTACATTATTAATTCAAAATACTTTCTTTTAATTTGACTAATATTGTTACTATAAAATATTTCAATTCATAATTTAACAAAGTTCTGTTATATGTGTCACATTTCTATCTAATTTTGATCCCATTAAAATATGATTTTAAAATTTAAATTCACTGTTTATTAAAATTGTTTCTTCTTCATTAGTTAAATTAATAAAAATAATAATAATTCAGATAGTCTTTTCAAACAGAACATACTTCCAATAGATATTTCTTCAATTAACAATTTTCAGTGTGAAAATTGAAAAGATCTCAAAGAAAATGGTGACATATATTTTTCTAATAAACTTAAAAAATTTCATTTAATGAAAAGCCGTTAATACAAATGCTTCTGGCAGTGAGCAAAAATTCCAAAATATTTATTAATTAAATTTTTAAATGCATTTTAGATGCAGAATACTTTCTTCAAAAGGCAAATATTATAATAAAATTTTAGACATATAGGAAATTTAAATTATTTGCATTTATTTTAAACCATATTTAATTTTGCACTATTAACCAAAAATGCCATTTTTATTTTATTTTCTATCAGCCATATCACTGCTAACTATCTTTACATTCTTAGGGTCAAAAACATGATTATAATAATTGTAAAACAGAGATATTGTAGGATTTTTTTTGGCTCTATTATTCTAATATTAATATTGCTCTGGACATTTTATAGCAAACATATGAGTAGCCTATATATTATTTCAAATCAAATTCTATTAATTAGTAATCCCTTTAAAATGATCAGCAAGTTAAAACTAATGTTATAATATTTTCTGAAAGTTTGTTTTATTTTTGCTGAAACTATTATTATGGTAATAAACAATAATTTGGAAGGAAGGATTTCTGTCATGTCTTCATTCTTAATTAGCAATGTGCAACACAAGAAAGTCAATGTTGCAATAAAAACAAAATAATAATTTGTGATTACTACTATATTTTTGGCTTATAATTGTTTAACATTAAAACTAATTCAATTTAAATATTATACTTTACCACACTTCATAGTTATTGCCAACTAGTGTGATAAAAAGGTAAAAGAACTTACCAAAAAGGAACAGCAAAGAATTGACATTACTCATCAGTTGATGAGAATTTAAAAATATTTCTTCCTTGTGTTATATTTTAACTAAAAATAGTTTGATATCCATTTATGATGATAATGAGATACCTAATTAGGCTGGTTATCTGAGGGAAAATTTCTTTCTCTCCAACTTTCATTGATTAAAATGAAATTCCAGATAGTGGCACAGCCGATAGATGTGCTATCAATTATTTGTGATTTTTTTAAAAAAATATTCACATAAAACAATTAATCTATCTAATTAAAGGTGCTCATATTAGTAGCAGAATTTTTAAAAAAAATTATTACAGAAAATTTTTTTGGATCTTGTTTTTTTTTTTTTAAAGTAAAACAACCTCTGAAAACTTTTACCAGATATTAACTTTGCTGCTAATAAAAGAATTTTCATATTAATGCAAAAAAAAAAATTTCATATACAAAATTATGCAAAAACATCAAATCCTTGGTAGTTCATAAAGAATAACATTTCTTCAATAATAATGACATAGTATAAAAAAAGATATCTATCAATGACAATTAAATGACAAGTTTTTTTTTTTAATTAAATAGAATTTAAATATACTTGTGCAAAATGTTAGTTAATTAACATTAATGATTAGAGAAGCCTTAAACAATCACTGATATTATAATTTATATGTGAATAAGATTTTTACTGTTTATAAAAAATGCACATCCTAACAGTGTATTTCACTCTAAAAGAAATGTAAACACTTTTATTTTAAAAAGTTAAATATGATATTAAAAAAAAGCAATAATGCAGAATTGAATTATATAATCATCATTACAGAAGTCTCTAAAATATTTAATGTTATCAAATATCAAAAAATGTTTGAATGTATATGACAGTTAATTAGATATTATTTTATAAAAATTATCAAAATGAGTATGTTTATTCAAAACATTATAAATTCAATATATATTTATAATACACAAATTTAGGTCTTCTTTGTATAAAAGAAAAATATACTAGTTAATAAACTGTTTTATATGATTTTAATTTCCTTCAGTTTATTTCTTTTATTAAAATATCAGATAATAAAATCTATACTAAGATAAAAATTCAATGATGTGAAAATATAGGAACAGTTCACTTATAGAGTAATAAAATAAAGGTAAAAAAAATTCTATTAAACCAAAATTAATATTTATAAAAATGGCTTTAATCTGCTGTAATAATATAAAAGTTAGTGAATTTGATTATTAAATGAAATGTACAATTTATCTGACTTTGTTAAATTTATTTTTTAAATGCCTGATTTTCAATAAAATAAAAATAAATAGTCTAGTAAATGTTTTAATATAATTTTTTTTTACTTTAAATACAATTTTTTTTTACACAATCTCTTTATAAGTGAAATCAAAGGGGGGGGGGGGATAGCATGACTCATTCAGAAATTAAACAAGTTAATTCAAAATAATAGCTTTTTAATTGTTTTGTTATAAACACTTTCCTACGTTAAATAAAAAAACACTCTCAAAAACAATAGTAGTTTAGAATTACAATCTCTAGATCATCAACCTTAACATAATATATATAAAATAAAATCAGAAGTTATCAATTATAACAAATTTCAAAACAGTTTTTACAAATTGCTTTTAAAATATTAAATAATTTTTGATGAAGAGACTATTTCTCAATTTTGAGATTTCTTTCTCCAATCAAAAAAAAAAAAAAAGCAAAACATTGTATTCACTATTTTCTTTGCAACACTTTCATTTGTCTTTTTTATTTTTTCCAATCTGTTTTTTCAATGCATTTTAAATGAGTCTTTAACTCCTCACCCCCCACCCCAACTTCTCATTCTTAATATTTTTAGTGTTCTTGTATCATTCAGCCTGGTTAGAAACACCACTATAATCTCATCAGATAGAATCCAGGACAAATGCAAATAAATATATTTTAATATAATAATGATAATTCATTCGGTTAAGAAAATTATAGCTTTCATTCAATTTTTTATTATGCATATAATTTCAAAATTAAATTATTCTTTTAGTCCAATAAAAAAAATAAGAGAATAATAGTTAATGAAATATAATTATATATTATATAATCACGATTTCTTATACTTACCCTATCTGTTAAAACAGTAGCAACTTTCTCAATACAAAGGTGCCACCTAATGCAAGTCATAGTAATCAATGGATGTTAGAAGATTTGTGCATCAAAATCCCATCTCATCTAATATCCCCAGACTAGTTTCTAGCTTATGACTTTAATCAATGAGGAACTTAGGATCTGACAGATGTCGCGCGCTCGCTAATCTCAGTTGTCACCGCTAGGCGTCAGTCCGTAATTATAGTACTAGCCATAACATGACAACTCTCTCTCTTTTTATTATTATTTACAAACATAGTCTTTTAAATATACTGGAGGCTTTCTTCTTCGGTTTGATTTTTCTCTCATAAGATATGAGCCCAAATGGAAAACACAATGCTTTCAATCCAAACTATTTCATTAATATAGTCATAAAAACTGAACCCAGCTCAATATCTATATATTGTGCTGTCTTTGATTTTTTAATAATCAGTCACCAACATCCTTGCTAGATTTGGTATTAAACCACTAACACAACATATGATCACCATTTCTTATGCTTACACATTTTGTTAAAATAGTAGCAAATTTCTCCAAGCAATAGTATGTAAACATAAGAAAAGGTGGTTATGTAATGCTTTAGTGGTTTAATATCAATCCTAGCCAAAGGATGTTAGTGACAGTTCAGATCTGTATGACTATGCAAGCGAATTAACTTAGTTAATTAAAATGGTGAGGGGTGCATTAGATCCTAAGATCTAGGTGTTATTCACAGATCCAAGGCTCCTCACTGATGAAAACCATAAACTAAAAACTAGTCTGGAATGAATAATCTCTAGATAGATTTTGATGCACAAACTTTCCAGCATTAATTGATTACTATGACTTACACTAGGTGGAACTATTGTAAGGAGAAAGTTGCAACTGTTTTAATTATATATTTCCAGAGAGATCTATTATAAAAGCTAATTACTTTTAACTATAACTTTATTTATTCATCTAATATTATCGGATATTAAGAAGTAATTCACTCTATCATTCTAGAATTATCAATTGTAAAATAAATAATCATTAGCTACCAGACAATAACCAAATTACCAGAATCATTTCTGGCTATTGATCTTCATCAAAAAGCAACACTAGATGCATATATATATATGTAGTGGCTATCTTTATTCAAATTATATAAGTTAATGACATAAAGTTTCAAACAGTTTAAAGTTATGAACCCAAGCCTACTTCTTTATATAGCTATATAAATCCAACACTAAAGAATTACATATAACAATGGATATAATTACTGTATATGCTAACTGTAGGAACCTTTGATCATACATATAAAAGAGAAATGTAAACTACGTTAAGTATCACATGTGAAGTGATGTAAAATGGCTTCTTAGATAAAATAAAATATTTCTCCGCAAAGACTAAATACTAAGGATACTTTTACTATTTGAATTTGTTTTAGAACAAACTAATGGACCTTTTTTGCTCATTTCTCCCACAAAGTTTCCTTTAATTGTATTTAACAACAAGAACAACAAAAACTTATCATCAATACCTTATGTTTTATATCAATTTCATTAAAGGTATAAATTTAAATAATAAAAAAATCTCAAAAATAAAATGTCACCATGGTAAAAAATAATAATAAACAATAATGTTATCAAAATAATTGATTTTATTCCAGTCATTAATCTAAAACAATATATTAAATTTAATTTTTTTTTCAAATTTTATGTTTTAGATAAATTTATCAAAGTTTACATTCAAATAATAATATTAACCTTAGGAAAAAAAAATCAACTTTCTATTTAAGAAAAATAGTAAAAAGAGTAATAGTATTATTGACAAAAAGCATTTTCTGTGTAATAACACAATTTTTCCCTAAAAATAAAATATGTATAATCAAAAGCTATAAGTGAATACTTATGAAGAAATAAATATATAATAATTTCATACACCAAAAATAGACAAACAAATAAAAAATACATATTTTTCTATCAATGTAAATAAAAGCCTAGAATTGTGCAATTGAGTAAGAATTTTTACTTCATTTTTCTTGATTATTGATTGCTGCTAACATCTAGGCACAATAGTTACAACCAAAATCTTAATCTGTTAATAATCTAAAAAAAAATTATCCATTGAAACCTTCCATTATAATTTCAGTAACAATGAGAAATTCTAGGAATTGAAGACTTGAAGGTTAACCAAGTCAAACATTCTCATTCTCTGAAATTATTTATTTAAAAAAGATAACTACTTTTACCTCCTGGCAATGATCTATTTCTCTTTCTTCTATCCTATTTTAATAAAGACTGTTTTGTTGATTACAATATCCTATCTTCATGTTTTTGCCATAAAGACCTAAACAAAAACCTCTACTTCTTTTGCGTCCATCACTTATTTATATATCTGACATTCTTTGTAAATTTTTCCTGAGCCCCTTTCAATATCTTTCGTTCCTAAAAATGAATGTCCAATATTTTTCTTCCAATTCACATATATGACAATTGCACTCCATGAAAACTACTTTTATGATAACTAGTATTAAAATTAGATTAAACACCAATTGTTTTTTCTTTTCTAATACTCTAGTTTTATTTAATATATTGAAAATATATTTATGTATTATTGAAACTATCCAAACAAACTATAGAGAAAGTGATATATTTCTGCAGATAACTCATTCGATAAAGCAATTTTCCCCACATTTTCTAAATCTCAATTCTTTTGGAAAGATAAATAATGCCTTTAACCAAGTCTTCATTTTAAAAAACAATATTTTATATAATTTTTTAAAACTTGGAATACAAAATGATAAAACTTAATATTTTATTTAAGACAATTGCCTCATAGCATAAGGTTTACATTTGTAATAATCATTAGCCAATGATGATAAGAAGTCAAGATAACCTTTATTGTTTTTTTATATTTGAAATATTTCCAAAAATTTTAAAGGAATAAAAATTTTTAATGTTTCTATTATCATTAATAATAATTTAAAAAAAAAAAGTATTTGATGCTGGTATTCAGTGACAAACTATTTCAAAATATTTAATAATAGAGAGAAACTGTAAATATGTAGTAAACAAATGATTAATCACTTCATTTAATACGTTTAACATAAAATCTTTTTTATATCATATTATCATGTGTTTGAAATGTTTGTATTCATTCATTTTATAGTTAAAATCCAAAGCGCATGTGCAACAGTTTAATGCTGTTTAAAATATTACAGTTTGTAAAAACATCGCGCTATATCAAATAATTGACTTATAAATCAAGTTAGCAAAAGTTTACGATCATTAACTCTCCACATATATTTATTTCACTCTACCAGAGGTAAATCAGGTGCCCGAAACTTAACATCAAACACACAATAAATACATAGACAGGGTAGCATATATATATATGTAGTATGTGCAATATTATAAGCAAGAATGTAATATTCAAACATACACACTTTAAAATGAGATATGTGAGGAGTTTTTGGCTGTATATCAAAATACATGATATCAGAGCAGTGATTAATTTGTTTTGGAGAAATGATTTTTTCATTGTAAAAGACATTACACTTTAAACTACACACTGAATGGATTGATTGAACAGTCATTAAAAAAATATAATTGATAGGTTTTATTGCTTGGTAGTTCATAAAAAGTTCTAGCACCCAAAAATAACAAGAACTGGAAGAATAATTTATGACGTTGAAATTCAAAATTAAACACTCCATCGCTATATTAAACTGCATAGGATTACCAAACTATGTATTATTGTGTAAACAAGAAAAAATTCCATATAATAAAAACTACACTTTATAAATTTTTAGAGTAGATTATGTATTAATACATATATACCTCATTTGTCAGCTCCTGGTTAGTAGCAGTATCTTGAAAAGGGATAGACTTATTTTTCTCAGGTTTTTTAACTGTAAAATACTAAAATTAAACACGCATTAAATATTAAAAATATATATTTAAACAGTAATACTAAAATTAAAGTGTTCTACATCATTAGCTTTAAATTTTATATCTTGAATTATGATCTAAACAAATCAATGATAAAAATCTTTATAAAATAACTGTCTAAAGTCATCATATATAAACAGGAAAAGAAAATCAAAACATTTGTATATATATATGACAGCGTGCTATTATTTCATAAGTTTAACATCATATTTATTAAGTATAGCAGTGGTGCACAATCTTTTTATACTGGTTACTCCTTTCGTTGGATTTGACGTGAATCATTATTTGTTTTTAACACGCCTAAATTATAAATACAAATATATAATGATATTTATAATAAAATGATAGTTGATTTAATTAATGTACAAATCTACATTTCTTAATATTTCAATATTAAGAACATATAATTTGAAATAAAATTTTTGAGAAATTGTATATTTGTAAAAAAAATTATGACACATATAAAAACCATTTATTTTCATGTAATTTTTGTCTATTTTTAAAAATTAAATCCTTTTTAAAAAAACAACTCATCATTATCCAAAACTTAAGAGATTTTCTTAAAAATGTGATTCCAAACAATTTTTATGTGACCCCTTGAGGGATAGTGACCTATGGGTTATACACCACTGAACTATAGTACAACAATTAATCAAGTGTGTATTAAAATTTATGCAACCTTTAAAAAGTAATGAATTTTTTTACATATAAAATATTAACATGTTTGTGCTCTGACACAATTTTATGTATTATAAGTTATTTTGTTCTCATATCACTAAACTATTTCACTTCAATAATTTTAGCATCAACCACTTTTCCCATATTCCTTAAATTACTTTTTGAAACAATATCTTTACTTCTAAGTATATGGCAATGCAATTTATTTTTCAATAATAATGCATTTATTTCTAGTTTTTCAAACATTTGAGTATTATTTTAATTTCTTAAAATTTTCTCAATCTTTTCCGTATCCTTAATTTAAAAGTATATTTTTCTACTTCTTACTTTCTTTAAATATATATATGCCCTTATTTTAAAAGTTCAAACTAAATATTCATTATTCTTTTATAACTTCTAATATATTATCCCACATACATTAACATCCATTTAACTTCTGCAATAAGTTTAAAATTTTTGATTTTCACTAACTCTCTTATCTTTATATTAAAAAATCTTTAATATCCTATAATTCATTTTACATACTTCAAAATGCTAAATTAATATAAATTTTTAATTTCTCATATTTGTTTTCAGATTAAAAAAATTTACTAATATTTTCAATAAGATCAATTCTTTCAAATACAATTTAATGGGAGATGTGACTCTAACTAATTAAACCCCATAAATTGAGGCAGTGTCTCAATGGTTATTAGTAGTGATCAGTTTAATGCTTTCTCAGCTCAAAATATATTTCTATTTAACTATATTTAGAAATCAGTCATACCTTACATCCACACATGTATAGGTTAATTAATACATATGGATGCCATTTTATCGTAGAATTTTGAATGAGCTGCCATTTAATCATAAACACAATCAGCCTGTTTATATACCAGCTAAAGAAAGCCTAAGATTGCTTCTCTAGAGATAAAACAATATTGTTTATAATTATATGAGATCGAAATGGACAATATAAACATTTATTTATTAAAACAAATCACCCACACGATAACAAATAAATTACATATAACCTAGTATATTATTTACAAATAATAAACTAACTTTAATTACAGTTCACATATGTATATATGAAAAGATTTTTCTTCTTCCATTGTTGCTTTTTGTACTGTAAAGTTTCAGTCTTCTTGATAATAAAATTTTTTATTATTGATTTTTCAAAGTCATATTTTAAAAATAGGTGATTGCGATATTCATCAATGATGGTTAGTGGCGAAGGGTTGTCTTATTAACTCAAATTCTTTGGCAATGGCATTCTTCAGGCAGAAATCTTTTGAAATTATCAAGATTTACATGGTTTTAAGTATCAAGCAGATATATTTTAAAAAGATAGCCAGCCACCTATTTGGTTCCTATGAAGCATATTATAGAGAAACCTAGTGATATCATTTAGAAAAAACTTGCTATTAATTTACTTTTCTTATTGACTACCACCACAATATAATTATATACACACAACTGATTAATTTTATACTCACAGACTCTATAAGTCTTTTAAATCCATGGCTGATAGATTAGATTTTTACTAGTCACCTTTGTTTAGTTTCTCTCTTATTATATATAATATATTTAATATGATAAATCTTTTATTTAAAATAATTAAAAAAAATGCTTCTTATCTTAAAACCTTAATTAAATAGATTAACACTGACATTTGGAATTCTGATTGATTTACAGATACAAATTATATTATCACTTTATACTAGACAGTTGTGGGAAAATGTATTGCGGTATGTTTGCCAATACCTATGGATTTGATCTTAATCAAAAGCATTGCTAAATAAATAGTCTCCGATGCTTCATTTCTCGCCTGAGATCGATAGTGTTTTGATCCTGATGCCGTGCCTACGTAAGGATCAGACCTGGAACAAGCTAATAAACTCCTACTTCAACTGTACTGAATGGATCTTACAGAAAGAAAATCCATGGCCATAGTATATCTACATTTTGCTTGTCCATAAAACAGAAAAGTTCCCAAAATTTTATTTGCTGTCACTATCTGACAATAAATACATACGTTTGCACGTGATTGGAATACTCTTGCTATCACTAAAACTTGCAATGTACAACTTACCAGTATTGATTTTTGGCAAAATTAATAAATAATCAATTAAATTTAAACAAAATTAAACTCTTTTAAAATCAATACCAACAAAGATTTAAAAAAAAAAAAAACAAATCTCAAAATGTAAACAAAGCATCAATACCAAAGTTACTTCCTTTCAGAACAAAACTTCAAAAACATTATAACATGGACAAACAAATTTCTCCATTTGCAGTAAAAATAGCCGAAAAAAAAATTTTTGTTTTTAAAATAATGAGAAATAAAGACATGAAACTTTTTTTAAAATTAGATGATAACAACAAAAAATTTTGTTTTTAGTTTTGTGACATAATTGTGACAAACTTGACCTAAAAAACAAATCTATAAATAAACACCGAATTAAAAACATTTACAATATTCTAAAAAGGAAAATAAATTATTTTATATTACTTATATGAAATTATTTAGAATTAAAAAAAAGTTTAGTAACAACTTAAGACAATCTAAGAATTACTTTGAGAATGTAAAAAAAACTTTTTTTAAAGCTTTCCTGAGAATAACATTCATTTAGTCATTCCAATCACGAAGCAGCTCCAATCCCAAAGTACTGGTTTTTTTTTTTTTTTACCAATTGTGTTATTTTAAAACAACTCATATAGAAAGACAAATATATATATATTTTAAAATTCGTGTTATTTCAAAATCGTGCAAAAAAAAATTTGTTTAAAAAGAGAATTAGGTATATATACTGAATTTTGCTGACAAAGATTTTCATGGATTAGATATAAATGATATACTTTCAGGGTTCATCCATATATGATATTTATTACAAATATATAGAAGTTTTGGCTTGATTACACAAAACCATCAAATGGGTGACGAATAGAATACTATAAAGACGGGTTCTGTAAACAGTGATTTATAACAATGTTAAAGTTTCATCAATTGAAAAAAAAAACCAGATATATAAAATTGAAAAATAATAATCAGAAACTCTTCAGATTAATGTTTTTTTAAAAAAATCTTCCAAATAGGAGGAAACTTGCATGTGTCATCACATTTGTTGATACAATTTGATCTTCTGATTATCTCAACAGCTTTGCTGATCTTACAATGGTAGAGAGTATCACATTAAGATAGGATCAATATTGTGCCATGAATCTATAGCCTGGAATGAGAATGCTGCTGCTGTTGAGTGGCTTAACTGCATTAGCATGCTCATCTCTTCTAGTACTGATGTGACAATTGCTCACATCTACATAAGAAATATTACAAATGCCATATGAAATTTCATAAATTTTGTGAACATCAAGAGGGATTGAATCTTTAGGCTTGATTAAAATATTATTAATTTTTTCATAAGTAGTATATCCTTTTTTTATATTGTAGCATTTTAGAATGTGTCCAATATTGTCTGTAGTTCCTTTTATATAAGGAATACAAATCCTAATAGCTGTTTCTTCTCTTCTTTTTGTTACTTATTTTGATTATTTTGGGCTTAAATTAAGCTTTGGTGTATAATTTTATTATTGTAATCATTAGCTAATAAAACACTGTTTATATGATTTATTTCTTCTTTCAGATATGATTTATCTGAAAAGTTAATTGCTCTAGTGAAAAGGATTCTGCTTATAAAAATAAATAGGTACTTTGGTATTCGAGTTGTAACACGGAGCATGTATTAGACCTACTGTGCCTGATCACATTCATATCAATCCACTGATAACTTATGAATCTTAGGATCTGACCAAAATAATATGTACATGGATCTTGTACACGACATTTTTGACAAAAAAATGTGCACACGAATCTTGTGCATGATATTTTGGCAAGATTTACAAAGTTATCAGGGGATTTGATAGGAATGTGAAATGGTCATAGTAGGTCTAATACATGCTCCATGTTGCAGGACTAAAAATAACTAAAAGTAAAAACATAATTAACATATTTATCATTTTCAATAAAAAGTGTATGATTTTGAACAAGACATTCAAATATGTATGACTTGGACAATATCAACTTTTAACATTTAAAAAAAAAAGTGATTTGTGATCTTAATAAAATGACAGCATTACACAAAAAAATTATTAGTTTAAATACACATTAAACAAACAGTAAATAATTTTGGTTTTTAAATAACGAGACATTCAAATATGTATAAGTTGGACACTAACAACTTTTTAGAATGACATTTGAAAGTAAAAAAAAAAAAATGTGATTTTCGATCTTAATGAAATGACAGCATTACACAAAAAAATGTTAGTTTAAATACACATTAAACAAATAGCAAATGATTTTGGTTTTTAAATATTATTTATAAAAAGATGTTAAATATATGTATGACTTTCATACTAACAACTTTTTAGAATGACATTCCCAATCAAAAAAAAAAAAAAGTGATTTGCGAGCTTAATGAAATGATGCCATTACACAAAAAATTGTTATTAAATAAACAGTAAATGATTGGGGTTTTTAAATAACATTTATAAAAACACACTAACAATTTCATTATTGCTAGCGCTTAAAGTGCGCAAGAATTTTTAAATTATAAACATCCGCTTTAACTTTAATATAAACAAAAATCTACAGTCTATGCATGGCTTTTTACACCTTTGTTTTTATCTTTTTTTTCTATTTTCTTTTTCTACGATAAAAAATAAAATTTTTATAATTTTTGTGATCAAGTAAATTGAAATTATTTGTCTTTCTCACTTTTTTGATAGTTAATGAAAAAATTACCGATGTATCTTAGAAGATGTTATGGGAACCTGATGGTAAGTATTTATTTTTATATATTTTTTAATTATTATTTTATTTTTATATATATTTTAATTATTATTTGAATTTATATTTGATAAAAAATATACTAAAAAATTATTACTGAAACTAACATAAAAAAAAAGCTCATGATTGTGTACATTTATATCATGAATTATCTGCATTTTTTGCTAGGATGTGGGCTTGGGTCCAGTATTTGAATTAGGTGATATGAGACAAAGATAAACATATTTTGCAAATATTACCAGATTTAGATTTTTCTATAATGTTTTGTCTGCATTTTAATAATAATAAAAATATGCAAATGCTAAAAGTAAAGATTGACAGTATATAAACTTAGGTCAATTATACACTACTGCAATGTAAATTTCAAAGCTGCATATCAAATGCAAAGAGAGGTGGCAGTTTATGGAGTTATTATGAAATTTACAGTCGTAGTAGCATAAAGCAATATGAACCCTCAAAACCTATAAAGATAGGATAAATAATACTACATCGCACTGACTCTACACTACTAACTTATGTACCTCAAGCTTAACTCTATAATGAATTTAGTATTTGGATTCACTTTTTATTTTATTTTGTATAGTCACAATTTTAGTAATTTTTAATAAATTACAAACATTATTGAAATTCTTTATTCTAATATTCAAATTATACTAATTATTGATCAATAATAACTATTTGTTATAAGGGATGACATATTTATTGCAAACCCCTGTATTTTAAATAAGTTAAAATTTTTATTTTATTTTCCAACCCGCTATAATAAAAGGGCAGAAGTCGTTTCTCAATAATTTGTAGAAGTTATTTTGATTTTTCGAAAGAATACCCTACACTTTCTCCCGCAGTTGTCTTATTTTATTAAATATTTTTAAAGGAGAAAAGAATACATTGTCATTTAGTTTAACTAAACTTTATATTCATTTTATAATTACACCAAGAAAGACATATCATATTGCTGTATACAGGGGTTACGAACTTTATATAGTGAAACGGTTGTCTTCAAGTCCCTCACCGTTTCACCAACCATCCTAATAACCCACTCGTCTGTGCTAAGTTCAAACCTGTTTAATAAGTCTAAATTAAGATTTGTAAGCTAAAAATTGCAATCACGGCTATATAAACAGCATTATATACGCACATACGAAAGAACGCTATAAGTGAATAGTATTGCCAGAGTTATAGCGTATAATTTTATCGCGTAATATTTTTAAACAGTAATAATGTAGCGTCAATTTATTAATTTATTACTTAAATTCGTATGTGGGAATATAATCCACCTATATTGAATATACATATATAGCATAGTGGCGTGATTAAAATATTTATTAAATTTTAAGTTTCATTTTTATTATAAACCAATTTAATGTAAAAACACATTGAAAGGGTGATTGATTGCAAATGCGCTGACAAGTTTCTTTTTAAAAAGAAAAAAGATTTTTTTTTCTAAAAATAAAAGTATTTTTGGAGAATTAAAAGTTTAGTAAAGTTTTTGCTGTAAACAATTGTATCAGTATATGCCACACCTGCCTTAGGTTTCTAAAAAGAAAAGCCAATTTTAAAATAATCTAGCTAATTGATTCTAAATTATTTTGGAGACCTCGCTAATTAAAAATATGTTTACAGCAGGGATTTTACACATAAATTATAAAATCAGAACAAAATTCCTGACTAATTAAAAATAAAATCTAATATCGGATTAAACTGATTAAAATTCGATGTAATTAAAAGTTGATAATCAGAGAAAAGTTATAACACCTAAAAGGAATGTCAGCATGTTTGAAGTCAACCACTAATTTCATAAGCAAATTAAAAATTTTGTAATCTTGATGGAGATGAAATTCCAAGGTGTGTGGGCTGATAAGGCGATCATTTAAAAAGGCCATGTAAAGTGGAGGAGCCATCTTAGATCTTTACTTTTTTGAAACCTTGACAGCTTTGAATCTTTGAAATCTTTACAGCTTGAATGCTACATCTGTGAAGTTTTGCCTTCTTTGATCATCGTTAAGCTTTGGAATCCAGCGTGTATCCTGAACCAAAAGCAACCGTGAACATTTTGACATCCAGTTAAGACAATAATTTTTATATCTGTGCGAGAGAAAATGTCGGGCTAAAACAGGCAGCCTTGGCTAAGCTCCAGAGAGTGAAGGCGACGGGCCTTTACTTCCATCCAAAAACCACCATCACCAGTATGCTGCCATAACAGCTCCGCTCTAACCGTGGGAAGAAGATGATGCCGCAAGCCGCCACAAAGACTCCCGTAACTCCAGCTCAAGTACTACAAGATGACCGGTAACCTCACCATTTCTAACTGCAGTTCAATATATTAATTTTCCTTTAAGTCTAGACTTATAAAATGTATTTTAATTCTAAAATCTTGAATTCAAGTAAATTGCTAAATGTAAAATTTTATTCTTAAATTTAATTATATAATTCTGACCTACTTTCTAATGTTTCCTAACTAAATAATTTTATTTTCAATTTTCTCACTGCAGTTGTGACTATGGTTTCTTTATTTCTTATTTTAAAATATAAATTATATGCTAATGCTTTGAAACAGCGGGCATTCAATATTAATAATAGAGAGAAGAGAGAATGACCCCTCTTCATTTAATAATTATTTATCGTAGCTTAATGCACGCTGTTTCGAAACCCTCTTAAATAACTGTTAAGAATTGGCTATGTGCTGATTATCATTTTGACCTTGATTATTTAATTATTTGTTGGCAATTTTAAAATGGGAATCTTGTTTTAACCCAAAGTAAATTTCAATTTAATTTTCACTAAGCAATATCCAAGCAGTTAGGATTTGGAGGGGTTGGTAAGGTTCAACCCCCCTTTACCTATATATCTCTGGGACAGGTTAAAGCAACTATACTTTCTGATTGTTACTATATATATAATCAAAATTACCTCAAGTTCACAATTCAACCAGATTAGCCAAGAAAATAAACTCTAAAACAGTACCAATGATTTCACTACTATAAGCAGACTTCTCAAGTATAAAGTAACTAAAATAACAACATATTTAAACTAAACATTACCCACAATTCCTCTTCCCATACACCTTTAATATTAAAAGAACTTTTAAATAAGTTAATTACTTCAGAATCATAAATTTTTAGTAATAAAGATTCTTTAATTCTTTTTATTTCATTTCTCTCAAAGAAGACAACCATAGCTTCATCAAAATTAATAGTATGGCCTGTATTTTTTTCATGGATATTCAAAGCAGAACTAAGATATTTTTTTAAACTCTACTGTTATGCACCCTTATTCTTTCATGTTTAAACTACCCTGACCTATACATACCTTCTTACAAAAACAAGGGATAATATACACTACTCCAGGAATAGTCTTTCTATCAAAAACTTCCTTTGTATTATTTAATAAATTATTCAAAGTAATATTCCTTTTCCAAGCAATTTTCTTATTTCCAAACAAATTACTATTTTTACATACAATTTTATAAGACAATTTAAATGGCAAAAAAATAAAATCATATTTTTCTTTATAAATATTAACTTTACAAATATTGCTATTAAATAAAACAAAATTAATATTACTTTTAAATAAAATACTGTTTAGCAAATGTTTTTATTTTACTTATAATGGTAATTTTTAAAAGATTAAGGAAGAGTGGATAATAGGTTTTATTATTTTTCCTTTAATTTGTTCAGTTTCTATTAATTATTTAGAAGAATTATTAAAAATAATTGTTTATATTTAGTTATTTGTTAGATATGTAGATGATTGTTTGTAATTGAGAATGATAAATTGAAAAAGTTGGTAAATGAGTTTGTTTTGATCATTCTATAAAATATGTGGTAGAAGGGGTGGGTGGGTTAGATTTTGTTAAATTAAAATTTTTATATCTATTAGTGATTAGAAATGTAAACAATAATTGTTTGGTATGTAGTCATTATGTTAAGATCTATAATTAAGCTTGATAGCTATCAATCTATATCTCAAAATAGCTACATTAATAAGAAATTATTGTTATAGAAATAAGAAATTAAATAATTCTAGTGGAGTAGCTTTGTTTCAAAAAAGTCAATTTTATAAAGATTATTTGAGTGCTGGTTATTCTAATAAATTTGTTAAAAGTATTTTATTTAATAGTAGTAATATTTGTAATAATGTAAAGGATAAAGAAAAATATGAATTGTCTTCTTATAAAATTATATGCAAAAATAGTAATTTGTTTGGAAATAAGAAAATTGTTTGGAAAAGGGGTATTTACTTTGAATAATTTATTAAATAATACAAAGGAAATTTTTGATAGGAAGACTATTCTTGGAATAGAATATATTATCCCTTGTTTTTGTAAGAAGGTATATATAGGTCAGAGTAGTTTGAGCTTAAATGAAAGAATAAAGGTACATAAAAGTAGGGTTAGAAATAAATATCTTAGTTCTGCTTTGTATATCCATGAAAAGACCACACAATTAATTTTGATGAAGCTAAGGTTATCTTCTTTGAGAGAAATGAAATAAAAAGAAGAATTAAAAAGTCTATTATTAAAAAAATTATGATTTTGAAGCAATTAACTTATTTAAAAGTTCTTTTAATATTAAAGGTGTGTGGGAAGTGGAATTGTGGGTAATGTTTAGTTTTAAATATGTTATTTTGTAGTTCTTTGCACCTGAGAAGTCTACTTGCAGCAGTGAAACCATTGGTAGTGTTTTAAAGTTTTTCTTGGCTAGTTCAGCTTTATGCTTTTAATGTTTACATATATATAGAGAGAGCACTCACCATCAGGCATTTCAACAAACATCTGATTTAAATATTTAGTTGAAAGGCTATTAATTTGACAATTTATATTTTCGGGTGCAAATAATAACTTTAATAAACAAAAGCTTATTAGAGAAAGACTAAAAAGAATTATTGAGGTGGTTAAAGAACATAAATGAAAAACTATTCCAGTGAGTATTTATTCCAAGATTGAACATAGTATCCCAGCTGTGATATACTATTAAATAAAAAAATAGAATAAGAATTCATATATAAAATATATTTATTTGAACAAGTCAGAAAAAAAAAAATTATTAGCAAAGATAAAAAGAAAAAAGATAAATCTTATGAATTAGCTACAAAAAAAAAAAAAAAAGATACAAAAGTTTTGTATTCTGGAAGTAAAAATAAACATAATTGTATAAGAGGATCCAAAAAGTAAAGTTTTATACGTAAAGTTCAAAAAATGAAAGACTAATGAAGGTAAGCCTAAAAACATTAACAAAAATATCTGATTGTTAATCAGATATATTTGACAAACAATAATCATGACAATGATGAGATAAAAATGTGAAATCATTGAAAATATAAAAATAATCATATAATAATAACAATAAAAGATTGGAATGCTGTTGTAAATCAGATATAAAATGATAAAATTGTTATAATTATTAGTTGGGGGTAGGAAATGAAATATGAAAGTTAAAAAAAAACTTTTTATAGATAAAATAATATCTAATTAATAAATATAGGCTTTAAAATCTACAAAACCATGTACATATGCAAATCTTCAAGAGATAAAATCAGATTTCAATTGGATTAAGCATATATCATAACAACTGATGTAATTTCAGATGACAATTTACAAATGGTACAATTGATATTATCATTTAAAAAAAAACAAAAAAAAAAACACTGAAAGAAAAAATAAATGCAAGCCAATTGATAAATTAAAAGATATTAGAAAAAAAAAAAAAAGATTCAGAGTTGTTAAATAAAATCTTAAATAATAATAGATTAACTGATAACATAAATTTGAATAAATTATAGATATTAGCCAAGAAATATATAAAAAATACAGTACTAAAGGCAATAATTATAAGGAACAAAAAAGTCTTATATACTAACGAAATGATATATGAAGTAACAGAAATAAAAAAATATAAATTCTGTAAAAATTAGTTGTATATATAAAAGGCTTAATGGTAAATTGAGATGTAAAACAGATAAAAGAGTATGGCTAAAAGAAGAATTACAAAAAACAGACACAGATTTCGTCTAACTTTATAATAAAAGAAAAACAGTTTAAATAAAAAAAGTAGGATCACAAAAATGAAGAAAATAAAAATGTCAATTTATTAGTAAAAAAAAAAAGATGTACTAAAAAGATAGAAATAATACAAAAATATTTTATATGATTGAAAGAATAAACTTTCATCTATACTAACTGAAAAAGAAAAATATGTAAATGATCAAACAGAATTGTGCAATAATGAAAAAAAAAAGTTGTAAAAATTTTGAGACAAAAACTGCTAAAGCAAAAAAATTAATGAGATTCTAATTAAATTATTAATGTCTACAAGGGCAACTGATTTTTTAAAAAATGGATATTTGTAATGCAATTTCCAATTTAAAAGAGTAGCCAGTAGATTTCCCTTCAACAGTTATGATTTCACTAACAAAAAGCCTAATTCAATAAAATATGCGGATTTTAGAACAATTAGCTTAATGTTCTAAACAATTCAAATACAATTATGACTCTTAAAAAGATTAATTTCTAAGAGTTTAGATATATTACTATCTAAAAAGCAGTTTGTATTTAATAAGAAACGTGACTGGATTAATAGAAATGGTTGATAAAAAATATGTACAAGAAAAAAGACCAATGTTTGTTTTATTGACCTTGAAAACCTATTTGATAAAATAAATTGAGTTAATTTGTTGAACATATTGTTAAAAAAAAAGAGTATAGATTTGATGAAATTTATTAAGAAATAAGTATATGAATCAAAAGTTATTTGTACAATTAAATGATCTTATATAAGAGAGAGTGGAAAAGGAGATGTGATTTCTATTATTTTGATTAGAATGAAATTAGTAATTGGAGTAAAGACTGATGATATAGTAGTGATTCTAGATAGCAAATTCAATTAAATTGTTACAGAATTGTAGAAAATAAATATGAATAAAACTAAACAATGAAAATAATTAGAGAAAAGAAAAGCTTGAGTGCTTCATTGAATAGAAAATTATAAAGCAAATTTGGACTTCTAAATATTTAGGAAGTTGGTTAAATGATAATAGAAATGAGAATGAAATGATCAATAGGCATTTAATCAGGATAGATTATTCTGTAGGATAATGAAATTTAATTTAACTAGAGTACAACTTTAAACATAGTAAAAATTTGGACAATCAGAAAAACAGACTTTAGAGAAGCATTGAAATAACAAATATTAGAATTGAAAATGTGTCGACATATATTTAAAGGGAGAATAACTACAAAAAATGTTTCAGAAGAATCTGTGGAGGGTATAACAAAACAAAGTAGAAGAAAGAAGTTGATTATCACAGAGGGAAGCAGCAGGAAAGCTTTGCAGATGTCAGCTGGTTTGTTAGGATCTGCCTTTTACAGATAATTAATAGTAGTGATAATGAATAAAGTGATCTACGTTTTGATATCTAAAGTTTAAATTATGTGTTTTTAAATTATCATTAAACTCTTTAATGTTTATTTAATAATGTAATTTATTTTCTAATAGTAGTTAATTGTAATATATTTTTTTATCTCCTATCCAGGCTAAAATTCGTATACTGCTTAATAATAAATATTAACATTTTTTAAATATTTATACAATTTATATTTGACTTTTTCTTCAGATATCAGTATGTTATTAATACAAAAAGTATATCCCAGACATTTTTTTTACAAGTCTAACAAACGGCCTCACATTTATACTATGGATAAAGACACATCAATGCAAACAATTCTATTAAGAAAAAAATGTTTCTTAAAAATTTGAGTCAGTAAAAATATTATTGCAGTATAATCTTTTCCATCTGTAAAAGTTTAGTTTGGATGATGTATACAGATCTTTGGTCGATTAAAAACATATATATCAGTATGAATGTTGAGTAACTAAAGCAAGTTACTCTCAAGTGATAACCTAAGATTAAGCTTGGTGATAGTTGCTATCGTTTACCAATTTCTCCTAACACAATTTATTTTAGTTGATCATTTGATAAGCTACATTATTATCTTTAACAATTCCCTTACAGTACTAATAACATATTTACCAGAAAATATTTTTAAATACTGACAAACGTACATAGCATGTCAAATAATCGCTGTACATTAGAACATGATAAAGTATCTGTCAACTATTATGGAATAAAACATATCTCAGTTAACTATTATAGAATAAAATATATCTCAGTTAATTGTTATGGAATAATATAGATTCAATGACAGTCATAAAAGTTAATTTCGTTACTATTATAATACAACTACTAAGTAGAAATTAATTTTTAATACTGACAACAGTGTAGTAACATGTATAATACAATTTACTCATAGTTTAATGTTTCAAATATCTGATATGAAACAAAGAAAACTTACTCTCATTTTCTTTTTTTTTTACAAAAGCAATTATCACAATAAAAATTGTCTTAAACTCGGTAAAACCATGCCTATCACGTAGGTAAAGGATATTTCATAGTGAGGCTACCCATAAATCTTTCAATTTTAGTCGTCCGCTTCTGCGCATGTTGTCGAGTAGAATCTCGGAAATCTTTTAGCAAAAGATTTCCCTTGGATTTGAAATTTAATTTTTTGGTAAACTTACGTTATTTAACAATGTCTGTCACTCCTGCAAGCGATTCTGATAAACGAAAACAGATCAGTGTTAGAGGTATTGCACAAGTAGAAAGTGTTTCCGAAATTAAACAGAGTTTTAATAGACATTTACATTTTACGTTAGTTAAAGATCGCAATGTAGCTACTACCCGGGATTATTATTTTGCCCTTGCCCATTGCGTTAGAGATCACCTTGTGGGACGTTGGATTAGAACACAGCAATATTATTATGAAAAAGATCCAAAGGTATTTTTGTTTAGTTTAAATCTATGATATTGTTTTGTTTTCTACTTTTAGTTATGATGCGCTTGGTTAATATAGAACGTTTATTTTCTAATTAATTGTTATCTCAATCTCGTAAATTAAAACTTTATTTAAGGTACTGCGGACATAAAAAGAAAAGAAAATAGTTCAATATATTCTTTTTTTTCCCTATTTGTAAATTATGTACAACGTGCAATTTTTCAAGCGAAATAAATTTGACATTGATTTGACCGCAACCCCGAAATTTAAACGCATGTTAACATTGTTGATATTACTAGTTATAATTTTATTATTACTTTGTTTTTGCAGTTTTTGGCTTGTAATTATGATTTTATTTCTCTATAAAAAAATAAATGCATAATCGCAAAAAACCCATTAAAATAGTCATTTTTGGGAGCAGAAATTCCCCAAACCTTCCCACATTTTAAAAAACAATTTTCATTTTGTTTATAATTTTGATTTCTTTTTCGATCTTTTGATTCTTTTCTAAATTAATTAAAAAAAAGAATAATTTTCTGTTTAATTGAGATCATGGTATCTAAAATAATTAAACATTTAATGTTTTATAATTTTGATTTCTTTTTTACCCCATGATTGATCCTTTACTAAGTTAAATAAGTAAAATTTTAATTAAACTGTTTAATTGTTATATTCCTAAATATCTATTTAGATTTTGTGTGTGTGATATTTCGAATATTAATCTATTTCTGAGTTGTTTATCAGCTTTCTCAAGTCGATTAAGTTTAATTTGATGCTTTTCGGAACAATTTATTTCAATGGAAAGGAGATTATGTAAGATCGTGAGGGCGTGCGCATATTTTGTGTACAGGCTTATCTTGTGGGTTAAAGATAAATTGAAAAATAATTTGATTTTTTTTTCAATAAATAAGATTGTTAGTCTTATGTATGAATGTAGATTTCTATGTCTGAAAGAAGATAAAAGCTTATATAAATAATCAAATGAAGGTCGTGACATTCAAGCACCAAAGTGACGTGACCAGCTGAATCCAACAGTTCATATAATTGTCCAAATTCTTTTTTTTTTTTACTTTCATTAGCCAGGAATTTAACTTTTTTAATTTAATAATACAAACTTATGACATGCACAAGATTTTTCTTCAAGTAATAGTTTTCATATGCTGTATATGTTGTGTGCATTTTTAAAAGGAAAACAAATTTGAAATTTAACTAAATGATAGGGAATCTTCTAGAAATTATTTCTGACCTAGCCAAACATGATCTTCAGAATCAAACCATTAAATCTGTTCTTGTTTTTTAATCATTTCTAACAACACCTATACTGATTATTCTTTTCCTAGCTTATCCATCCATTGACTGAAAATACATAGTAAAACAAATTGAAGTTTTATTATACAGTATAATGTAAATTTGTGGTTGTATTTTCGATTATTTCCACCTTTTTTAGTATTGAAAATTTTAAATGTTTTAGAAAAAAATCACAATTTATGCTTTCCTAAATAATTAGGATGTTAGTAATAACACATAGGTTAATATAAAATACATAATAGTAGTAATATTCTTATTTCAGATATTGCTAGCTTGTGAGAATTGAACCATTTGAATACCTATTTTAAGATCAAACTGATAATTTGTAGAATTTTGTAATACATTAACTATATTATTATAAGAAAGAAGATATCAGGAAGATTCTTATATAGGTAAGTATATAAAATTTCTATTGACCTGCTTTTGATAGAGTAATTTAGTTTAGTGGAGTGTCATCATAAATTCAGCATTTTTCATATTAGCTGTCACTGGTCAGTTTCATCAATACTTGAAGAAGAGAGAATAATAACATCATTCAAAATTTGTGTTCTATTATGAACCTATGTGTTATTACTAATAATTGAATTATTTAGAAAAATAAAGTTTGAATTTTTCTAAAAACTTGACAATTCAACTAGATAATAGAAATAGTCCAACTATTATAATCCTAAGTTAAATGCCATTATCAATTCTTTTAATAATTAATATATAATTCGTTTTTAAACCAAATTAAGAACACCCAATAGTACTGTACTATAGAACATCCTAATTTTCATACTCGATGTTGTGATGATCAGGCAATAGCATCAAAGTTATAAGGTAACTGATATTGAACCTGGAATGTAATTAAATTAAAAAATAATTGGCATTTATACCTTAATAATTTTAAACCACTAAACGTCACATGATCACCATTTTTTATGCTTGACACATGAGCACCATTTTTTATGCTTGCTCATAACTATTATTAAAACAGGCAAAACTCTCCACACAGTAGTGCCATTGGTTGCTCTGGCTTGCACTGAGTGGCACTACTGTTTTAATAATTTTTATTAATTATTCATAAGACTAGGGATTATCCAATAATGAATAATATTTCTGTAGTGTAATTTTCACTATGCCACTCTCATGCAAGGTAGGGACTGGTTTTATCCACTTTTAACATCTTGTGGAGGGATGTAATCATAAATGTGGAAAAGATCTATAATCCCCAAGATACATATTTCATGCGGAACCAGCATTCTTCAGTTGATCCAGACCGCAATCTTTTACACATATTCTTATTATTGTTCAGTATATATAACTGTGATAATTTGTTATCTATATATATATATATACTGAATGATGATAAAGATATGTATAAGAGATTGTAGTCTGGGCCAACTGATGAATGCTGGTTCGGCATGAAACGTGCATCTTGGGATCATAGATCTTTTTCACATATCTTTGGTCATATGCTTATGATTACATCCCTCAACAAAGTGTTAAAAGCAGATAGAAAGCAGTCCCTACCTTGCATAACAATAGTGTAGTGAAAATTACACTATAGAAATATTATTCATTATTGGATAATCTCTATTTTTATGAATGACTAATAAAAATTATTAATATACTTTCATTAAGTGATTTATGTCAAAGTTGTGGCGGCAATATATTTGACACTTATCAAACTATAGTAATTTGCTATCTATATATACTGAAATATGATAAAGATATGTGTCAGAGATTGTGATCTGGGGCAACTAATGAATGCTGGTTCATCATAAAATGTGCATCTTGGGAATCTTAGATCTTTTCATATTTCTTTGGTCATATATTTATGATTACATCCCTCCACAAGGTGTTAAAAGCTGTTAGAAATCAGTCCCTATTTTGCATGAGAATGGTGTAGTGAAAATTACACTAAAGAAATATTCAGCATTTATGCTTATTTTATATTTACTAAATTTGACTTTTGGGAACTGAAGATAAGAATATGGCTTTGTTTATGCTTTTACATATTGTATGCAATATGTCTGTAATTGATGGTAGCTTATACACTTTAGTTTTTGAATGATTGAGTCTGCAGTAACTTGACGTATAAAATTATTCTGCTTATTTCTTTATTTTATTTACAATTTTGTTTTCTATAGCCACTTTGTACTGTGATTACTGGGTATGCAGTGTAGTCATTCTTAGGTAGTTTTTATGGCACTTTTAATCTAGTATTCCTAACCATTTTTTTTTTTTAATAGAAAAATGTTTTTTTTTTTTTTTTAATACTTGACATTTTTTTTTGTATACCATTATCTAATATGTTTATCTGAAATAAAAGTCTTGCCTACATACATCTTGCCAGATTGATATAAAATCATTCCCACGACTTAAGATGTAGACTTACTAATATAAATGACTGGAGTTTGAAGTACTGTACTTTATTTAATAGTTTTAGTACATTTTGTTAAGATTCTTATCGAAGCTAGTATTATGCATAGCCGTGAAATTTTTCAGACAAATTTCTAGATTTCTGCTATAGCTTGAAGAGTTGGAGAAAGCACAATGCTGTTATAAAATGCTAGACTTGAAATAATAGTTTTATTCATGTATGCAGCCCAATTTTCTGGAAAGTTTGGTTAGATTTATAGGATAGTCATTTTGATTTTAAGTGTTGATTTTTTAAACAGTTTTAGAATTGTAATTTCAGTGAAATGTAGTAGCTATTGTATTTTTCATTCCAAAAGCTAATCATTTATATATGATATTTGTGGAACTTGTGACACACAATAATGTTCTTTTTGGGTTGATAAACTGATCAGACAGTACAAGCAAAGTGATAAAGTTACTAATATTAAAGAAGTAATATGGACAATTTATATTAATTTTGCATTTGATAGTCTTGATTTGTGATATCCTTGGCTTTGTGATGCTTTATTATTGAATCCTAAGAACTAGCACAATCTTGCTTATATAAGTGTAAGCATGATAATTTTTAAGTATTGCTTATTGAAAAGAAAGCTGATTTAATTTTGACCAATAAATCGAATGAGAATTGTTTGATATTGTCATTTGTCATTTTTATAAGTCTTTTTTTTTTTTTCACTATTAAACAATTATTACATTAGTGCTGCAGTATAAATAAAAAAATATTTATAAAACTGGTATTCTATTATAATTTTGTATTATTATTATTATTATTAGTTTTAATGTAATAATTTACATCAGTAATTGACTAAAATTACAATACTAGTTATTCAGCAAAATTATGCCATAGGAACTATTTATTTCTGTCATTAGTGTTTTTTTTTAATTGTATTTTTTTTTTTTTAAAAATTGGAATGCTTAATTGATAATTATTATATTTCACTCCAAAAATGCATTTATTAGCTTCAAATTATTTTTCATAATAATGAAACTAGTTTATAGCTGAATCATTAAGAAAATTGTTCATTAGGGAAAAACTTTTTAAAATGTCTAAATAAATTTGAATTCTAGATATGTATATACATGACACATTTTACAAAGAATTATTGAAATTAATTAGGTATACTGTATTTGCTCTAAATGCAGATTTTAATATTTATAAAGAAAAAATTTTCCAAAGCACATAGCATGACAATAATTTACAAGTCACATTTTTAAGTTATTTAAATAAACTTACAAATATTGCTGTTTCTCATATTTGCCAATTTATTAAAATGAGTAAAAAATCTGATTTGTAAATTATTCTTATGATATGTGCTTTAGAATGATTTCTTTATAAAAAGTATATTTTCAGCACTATTTATTGAGTACTTATTGTTTATTTATAGGATTATTAAATTTATTAGAATTTACATCATTATATAAAACTGGTTTGATTGAATATGAAAATCATACTAATATATAATATTTCAACTCTGAGTATCAGTGATTGATTTATTATCCATATAATAGGTGATTTTTTTTTATTTCACTAGTAATTTCACATTAATGTGAGAGAGAATGTTATTTTAAGATTTATTAAAGTGACATTAGAAAGTGTAGTTTGTAAATTATTGTGGTGTTAGTTGCATCCATTGAATGGAACCACTATTTACATATCAAAGTAGACAAGAATAATTTAACTGATGAGTTTCGAAAACTAAAAGAAAAAACATTTTAAACCACTAAACATCACATGTTCACTATTTCATATGCTAGCACATTACTGTTATTAAATCAGGCAAAACTCTCCGTACAGTAGTGCCATTCTGTGCCAACTAGAGTAATCAATGGATGCCAGAAGGCTTGTGCATAAAATCCCTATCCAGTGCCTACTCATCCAATATCCCCAGACTAGTTTTTGGTTTGTGGCCTTTATCAGTGAGAAGCTTTGGATCTGAGAGCATTGCAAACTAGATCTTAGGATCTAATGCAACCCTCCAGCAGCCACCTTTTATCTCTACTTAACTACAAAACTATGAGAATAAAATTGAAAACACAATAATATTTCAACCTAAGCTCATGGGTCTGAATTCAGTTCAGTACCCATACATTTTGGTGTCTTTGGTTCTTTAACAGCCATAGCCACCACTATCCTATTAGGCAGGATTGGTGTTAAACCACTAAACATCGCATGATTATTATTGCCTTTGCTAGCACATTACTGTTATTAAAACAGGGAAAACTCTCCATACAGTAGTGCCAATCAGAGTAGTCAATGGATGCCAGAATCTAGGTGCAGTGCTCGCAGATACAAAGCTCCTCACTGATGAAGGCCACAAGCCAGAAACTAGTCTGGGGATATTGGATGAGTAGGCAGCCTTCTGGCATCCATTGATTACTCTGGTTGGCACTGAGTGGCACTACTGTATGGAGAGTTTTGCCTGTTTTAGATGCAGAGATGTGGACAGCAAAGGAGGCAATTCAAGGAGAAATGGGATGGTCAAGTTTTTATATGAGAGATGCAAAAAGTAAAATGAAAATGTTTGGTAGGTTGCAGTTATGGATAGTAAAAGAATAGCAAAAATAGTGTTCAATTGGGTTATGAGTAAAGGGCAGGTAACTAGATGGGTGAGAAAGGTAATGCGGTATGCGAAAGATTTGGATAAAGAATTTATATCAGTATACTTGTATAAAAGGTGGGATGATTGTGTTAGGAGGATTGTTGAGTGTTGTAGTGGTAAGGAATGGGATAAAAGAATAGAAGCATTAATAAAAAATAGGGAGTTGGAGAGATGGAGAACTAGTATGGAGGGTAAGAAGAGTTTAAATATATATAGAAGTAAACGGAATATTGGATGCGAGTTAATTTATGATAATAGTAAGGAAAGTAGTTTATTATTTAAGGCTCGAACGGGATCTTTAGCAACAAGAGAATATACATGTAAATGGAAAACCATGGGTAATTTAGTGTGCAGATTGTGTAAGGAAGGTATAGAAAATATTAGGCACCTGTTGATTGAATGTAAATGCTTGAAAGCAGAAAGGGTACAGATAATGAAGTTATGGGAGGATAGACATGAACAAAGTGATTATTCAGAAAATGAGTTATTAGTTTTTATGTTGGGTTTGTGAAGAGATAAAGGGGATTTAGATATAAAGGCCATAGAGTTGACAAAGTTTATGTTATGGAAATGGGATAGGGTAGAATATGGGAAGACTTAAGAGTGGGGAATGGAGAATAAAATGGCTAACAGGTTTATCTGGGCATAATTGCTGAGATATTCTTGACTTCGTTTAAGGAGAAGCCAAATACATCACATCACATCCTGTTTTAATAACAGTAATGTGCTAGCATAGGAAATAGTGATCATGTGATGTTTAGTGGTTTAACACCAATCCTGCCTAATAGGATAGTGGTTGGCTATGGTTGTTAAAGAGCCAAAGACACCAAAATATATGGGTACTGAACTGGATTCAGACCCATATGACTATATAAGCTATTGAGCTTAGATTGAAAATATTGTGTTTTCAATTTTATTCACATAGTTTTGTAGTTAAGTAGAGATAAAAGGTGGCTGCCGGAAGGTTGCATTAGATCCTAAGATCTAGGTGCAGTGCTCTCGGATCCAAAGCTCCTCTCTGACAAAGGCCACAAGCCAGAAACTAGTCTGGGGATATGGATGAGTAAGCACTAGATAGAGATTTTATGCACAAGCCTTCTGGCATCCATTGATTACTCTGGTTGGCACTACTGTATGGAGAATTTTGCCTGAAAAAACATTTTGCGAGAAATTTTGTTACAATAAAGGCAAATGGCTTAAATGAAAGCAAAGCAAAAAAAAAAAAAATGAAAATAATGTAATATGTTTGAAAATCTGAAAATAATATAATTTATTTAGAAAATCTGAAAATAATATATTTAATAAACAAACAATGATTGAAAAATATTTTTTCCAATAAGTGCAATAAATGCAAACATTGATTGTATAAGAAATTGAACAGCAATGATGATGGCAAATGCTAATTTCATTCTTTTCAGAATGTTTATTTTGATATGTATTGAAAATATTTTTTGTCAATCATTGTGTGATCACTAAATACATTATTTTTAAAATTAAATAATTACTTTATTTTCACATTTTTTTTTTTTTTTTTCATCCATGATGGCCATTTGCTACCATCATTAGTAAAATTTTCCACTTAATCTTAGCATTGATCACATTTATTGAAAATATTTATTTTTAATCATTGTTTGTTTTGTAAGTATATTATTTTCAGATTTGTTTTTAAATAAGTTTATTATTTTTATATTTTCAAACATATTACATTATTTTCATATGTTTTTTTTTTTTTTACTAAAAAAGTGGAACATATGTATCTGCTTATTCTTGTTTAACTTTTTTACATGGTAATGGGTCCATGAACAGATAGCACCTATATGCAATTTTTCACCATTATCCTTATTGTTGCCCATTGGAATTATTTCTAAACCACTAAACATCACATGATCACTATCTCATACTAGCACATAATTGTTATTAAACAATTCAAAACAAAGCAAAACTCTCCATATAGTAGTGCACTAGATAGGGATTTTATGCACAAGCCTTCTGGCATCCATTGATTGCTCTTGTTAGCACAAGATGGCACTACTATATGGAGAGTTTTGCTTTGTTTTGAATTGTTTAATAAAGATTATTTCTACATAAATATTTTATATGCTTAGTTCTGCATATTTGATAATCATTGGTTTTTGTAATATATGAAGGCATTTTTATTCAATATGAATCTAGCTAATTTAAACTGGTTATTTAAAATATAAGGGAAATATAATGATCTTTTTATTTACCTGGGAGTTTGTGGTCATGGTATTTTAATTGTAATTATATGTAGAACTATTTCATTATCTAGTTTAATTGTTAAATGTTTTTAGAAAAATTCAAAATGTATTTATACTTTTTTAAATGCAAGCAGTTATCCCGGGTTAGCGGGTTTGCTTCCCAGCTGATGCTATGACACATGTTTTCATTTGTTACTAATAACATCTAATTGCAAATTTTTTTTATCTTCATAAAATTCATCTCGTTCAGTACAGTTAATGTAAAATAAATATTTTTTTGTTGTTGTTTTGATAACTCCTATATATTATTATTCTAAATTAAATTGTTTTTATTCTAAATTATATTTTGTTTTTCCAACATTTCAAATTCATTATATTATCTTTATCATGGAATAATTGTATATGCATACAATTCATAATATATAATATACATATAATTGTAACAATTTTAACAAGTACATAAATTATGGTTTATCAAATAAATATTGTCGATAATATCATGAGTAGATTATCATGCTGAAAATTATGATTTTTATTACATTTTTCAAAAAAGTTCTCCAATCTATAACCACAAAAATTTTTTTAAAAAATAGATATGTATATATTTCTCCAAAATAATCAGTCTTTTTTTTAAAAAAAACAACAACCTGCTATTTAAATTGCATCAATATATTCTTTATTTTGGTTTAGATTTTAATCAAAATTATGTTCATTGTAAGATAATATTTTTTAAGAAATATATATACATCATCAAAATTGGAAAGGAATAAATATCTTTATGTTGTTCTTCCATAAAATAATAATCAGAAAATAATATATTCTTTACAACAGCTATATAAATATCAAATTTTTTTTATATATGTATTTATAAAACATGTAATACATATTTTAAAAACCTGGTCTCTTTCTGAGTATTTTACAATCTCTTGGAATCCAGTTTAAGGTTTCAACTGTTCATCTATTATCATCTCTTCTAGCAATATATCCAGCCCAACTCCATTTCAGTCTTAATTCTTTCAATGATGTTAGTGGCACCTGTTTGTTCTCTTACCTATATATTTCATTTTCTATCTCTTCATGTTACTCTTAACACACATCTCTCCATACTTCTTTTGAGTGGTCTGAAGTCTCTGTATTGATCTTCTGTTAAGTGTCCAAGTCTCAGATCCATAAGTAAGAACTGGTAAAATACATATATTAAAAACTTTCCTTTTCAAACACATAAGCATATTTTCTTTTAATATTAAGTTATTTTTACCAAAAGCATTCCAACCAAGTTTAATTCTATGAGTAATTTCATCCATTATATTTACATTTGTAGTAATAATCTGACCAATTGGTAACTTCTTTTAACTCATCATTATCAGTCTTTATTTTCATCTTTTGAGAATATACACTGAATATTACTTTAGTCTTTTTTCCTATTTTCATCTGATAACTATTGCAACATTTCCTGAAGTCTTGAAGCATTATTTGCAAAAATAACTACATGATCTGCAAAATCTAAATGGCTTAAATAATCTCCATTTATTTTTATTCCTTTCAGTTTCCATTTTAAACCACAAAATATTTTTTGTAGCACTGCTGTAAAAGGTTTTGGAGATATGGAGTCACCCTTTCTCAATGTTAACCTTTCTAGTATCATTATGTAATCTAATTGTTGCTGTTGTATTTTTATAAATATTCTTCGGAATATGACAATATCATGATGATTTAACGCTTTAATCACTGAAGAAATGCTTATAGAATCAAATGCCTTTTCATATTCTACAAATCCAAAGCACAATGGCAACTCATATTCATTGGTTTTTTCTATAACTTCTCTCAGTACTTGGATATGATCCACTGTATTAAAACCACTTTTAAATCCAGCTTGTTCTTTTGATTGTATATATATATATTTGTGTTGAAATTTTTTTTTCATAGAATGGTGATAGTAACCATAATTGCATGATGGAAATATAACATAAATATATATGCATATTAAATAAGTTTGTAAAGGGTTTTCATATATGATGTTTATTATTGAAAACTGGAATAATTTTAAATTACACTTCAGTGGATTATGGATTGTTTAGATAAATGATAGTAAAAATTGTAAGATTAAAAAAAACAATTTTCATTATTAATTATCATTAAAAATAAAAAAATAGCTTAAACTTTTTCATTCCTAACAGAGGAATTAAAAAAATACCATCAATATGTGTGTGATTTTAAAGATGCTGGACCAATATAAAAACAAATGTTAGATATAATATAAAGAATGTATTATAAATGTGTTTTCAATTTTTATGCAAATTAATATTTATTGTATTATTCAATACTTTTCATTAATAAATAAAATAATGATTTGTCAGTCAAAAAAAGATTATATATAGATAGATATTCATGGTCAATGCACAAATTGTGAAATATATAATATAATGAGTACCAAATCTATGGTTACATTGGCAAAATTGAAGAACTTAATAAAACCACTGGTGAATTTATCTCCTATTAGAATCTTCTACTGCTTTCTGTCAAAAAAAATAATCTATAAGCTAAATAAATAAAGATAGAATATATGTTTAGTGAATATCCAGTAAATATTACAATTAATGCTGGTTATTAAATATTTATACTTATATTTAATGTTTAAGTTGAGAGTCCTTTGCAATGCATTAAAAACAATGGAAGATGAATATTGAGGCTATAAAGATATTGTATACCCATATGTTTATTTTACAGGTTTTTTTAAAAATTAAAAAAAAAATCTGCAGTGGATTAAATCATAAAACTTTTATGAAAAACATCAAAAATATATTAAGTTTATTAATGGCCAGTTTGTGAAAACATCTTCATAGTGGACAGTTGAAAAGAAATCTAACTCATCAGTGTGGTGGTTCATCTTAACCCATCCACTATTTCATGATAGTTACTATATTTTCCAATGCCCAGTTATTAACATTGTAACTCACAACAAATATTAATAATTGATTACAATGGATGAGGCATATGCTGCTTGTTTTGTTGACATTTTTCATCTCCATGTAGAAATTTAATGAGAATAAAACCTTAGAAAAGATGTTAAGAATAAATTAGTTTTCATCTCTAATTACTCGTACTTTTCCCATTAGATCCTCAAAGTATTAATTATTTAATAGCAATAATCCAATAAGTCAGGATTTGATAAAGAATATTGTCAACTATTTGCAAAGAATTATTATGAATTTACATAAAAACTTTTAAAACATCAGATAAATTTAATTAAGTCTGAAATTTGGTTTTTTAATTGTAAAACTTTTTAGTACCTATATGAATAAGCTCTCCCCGAAGTTATACCGAAAATAATCTGTAAATGTTAATATTTTCTGAAAATTTACTAATGTTTTATAGAAATTAATGGAAGTATGTGATTTTTTTTTTTTTAAAAAAGAAGGGATGGGGATAATATCAATGTAAAATTTTGTCTACTTTTACAAAAATAATATCAAAATACAAATTGTAAAAAAACTGCATAATTTTAAAGAAATAGAATATAAAGTTGCACCCCCCCCTTTTTTTTTTTAAGAATTTAAGCAAACAAAAATTAAAATAAGTTTAATCTAATACAAGTGTAAAGAAAATGAATCTACAAAGTAATTAAGGGTAGTTAAGGAAAAGTGAATCTCTTTTTGGTTTTACTGATTGTGTGAATGTTATGAAGAAATGTTAGAAAAATGTTAAGATTGTTTCTGAAATTCTGCCATGATATTCCTAGTATTTGGATCAAGATGCAACTGTAAACAGTTTTGAGGATCTCATCTTCTTCAGAACTTGTCCTTTGGGCTTCATCTCAAGAATGTTCAATCATCTGCATATTAGCTCCATTCACTGGATTGACATAATGCAGTTTTTGGTCAAATGTCAAAATCCCTTGGTGTTAATGTTGGTGTAGGTTAGTCATTTTTCAAAGTGGATGACTGAGCCAGGAATGCTATTCTCTCACAATGATGAAAATTAGAGTCGATCTGATTCAGCACAGCAAATATAGAAATATCAGCAATTGAACTTTTATCAAGTCAATATGATCCATGTAATACTCTAGGCCTTGGTTTCTTCAATGGACTTTGTGATGTTTGGTTGCTGCATTGAAACATTCTTCCTCAATTTCAGATCATATTTTTTTTTTTTTTTTCAAATCAATTGACAACATCTCTTGTGAAGAAACTTGCCCAGTTGAATTATGTGTTCACCTCTTCCCTTTAATCACAAAATAAAAAAAAATTCATGAAATTTTGATATTATTTTATGAAAATCAAACATTTATTATTTTATTACTGTAAAAGTATACAGTATATCAAATTTGATGGTATCTGAATGTCACATTTTGTGAAAATACAGAATATTATAATTATTGATTAGTATTTTCAGTATGGCTTTGGTGGTCCTCATGATATGTAAAACAAGAAAATAAAATGTAGAGCATTTATTATATGGTTACCTTTTTTATTATTATTAATCTTATAAGAATTATTATCAAGTTAATAATGTGATAAAAAAAGGAATTAGAATAAGAAAAGTAAATATCAAAATACTCAAATTTTATCTTTGAGAGATAAATTTGTTAAGAATAGTTATAAATTATAGATTACTGAAAATGAAATGATTAGATCATTTTTAATAAATTTAATATGCATTCATGATCAAACATTTAAATCATTTCCCCCATAAAACTATATAATTAATTTATATATTCATAAAAAAGTTGACATTAATTGTAAATATTTTGTTATTGTTTAAATATATGTATATGTGTGAAGAGTATCATATAATAATGCTAATTCTTGAAGCTCTTATTATTTTACTGAAATAAAGACTTTAATTTTAAATTATATCCTTAATGGAAAAACAAAACAAAACATGATTGAATGAAACACGAATATCATCTTTTTAACTTAATTTACTAATAATTATTTCTGACATTTATAACTAAATTTATTATTATTATTCTCTCTCCTCTATTTTCTTTTGCCTTACTATATCAGATTTCTAATGCCATCATTCATCTTTATTTGTTAATTTATTGTGAAACTATATTTTCAATTTTCAAATACAGGCACATCAATTTTTGACTGTAATCTTTTTTTTTTTTTTTCTGGAGTTAAAATATATATATTATTTATGAGTGGTTGCTAACTAACAGTTAAAATACATTTTTGAAAATCTCAATTTTACACATATATTCATGTGTAAATTAGATCGCATGAAGGTGATTGATGATCTATTATTATTGTTACTGAAAGAATAAACAATTCAGTTGCATGTGCACTCATTGTGTTTAATTAAATAACTTTTTTTCTTATTGTTGGACAACCTGAAGTGTATGATAAATATTATGTTAGCATACTTAAAACAGAATTTACTCCTATAGAAATTGTATTATGTTTAAAAAGTTTGAAATAGAGTAATGAAGAGTTTTCATATTTATAATTAGGATATTTTTCGCCCCGGATTTCCTAATCCAGTGCAGTTTAACAGAAAGAATTCAATTCGATTTCTTCCCATATCGTCTCGCAAACGATAGAAAGAGGATTGAGGAATCTCCAGTACCCTTTAGTTGATATCTTTTTTAATGCCGATATTTAGAACAATGGCAAGTACCCTTTGAAAAACTATTTACAAAATAGCTTTGCGCCCTTCAGAAAAGAATCAAAAAGAATTTTCCCTCCTAGAAGGGTGTGCAATACCATATGTTCAGGAGCATAAGAATAGATTTCCCCCGGTGGGATTCCTGTGTGGCAGCTCAGCCTCTACATCTAGGGTCTTCAAATGGGTAAGTTAAATGATTATTACAGGATGTGGTTGATAAGGAAAGAACACATTTTTATCAATATAAATAATATGACGAAAAAAGTTTAATATTATGATTAAATATTTATTTATCCCTAAGCCCACCACCGTTTCTACTAATGATAATATAATAACAAAATACTAAATAATTAATTACCCCAAACTATATATATATATTGGGTGTTGAAATAGATAAAATACAATTTTAAATAAGAAAAATAATAAATCCCTAAAGCTATTTACAGTGTTTATAAGTAATGGAAGTGGTCTGAGCTCTTTTTCCCAATAGAAATAAATTTTAATTTGTGTGATTTGATATACAGATATGAGATTTTCGGCATAATACTTTTACTGTAACTTTAAAACCTTTTTATTGATAGGAAATATAATAATAAAACTATGCATATTTGCCAATGAAATATATCACTAATTTCATATTTTCAACAAGTCAATATGTTGCTTGGCTCAGATACCAACCTCACCATAAGGTTGTTCTATTTCCGTTTTGCAAAGATAATTTCTATACTGTATATACGGCAGCCAAATTATACCTTACTATTATTTTAAATATAAAGTTATTAGAGTTTGCTTCCAGGGACCTATAATAAATCATCCCTTCTTACCTCTCGTGAGGGACCACAAAAAAAATAACTAAAAGATTCATTAAATACTTTAGATATTCAATGAGAATCATATTTACCGAATATAATAAGCGTATGTACGCATACAATATCTACATGATATTTATATTTGACAAATTTCAGGAATAACAAAAAAACGAATACAAAAAAAAAACAAAAAAAATCTCATTGCGATCTTTGCTGAAAATACTAATTTGAAATAGAAAAATTCACTCAAAGGATTTAAGTAAAAGCTTTACCATTTATGACATAACCGTAAATTTATACATTGAAGATCTCTCATTTTTAAATGATAAATAATAATAAAAAAAAATATATCTATCGGAAATAGAAAAGTTAATTATTTCAATGTTAATAAATATCTTAAAATAAACTTATATCTGCGTCTTCATTCTTCTCCTCTGGGCTGAGTGGGCTTCAAGTTAACTGGCTGTGTGGTGATGATTTCTTCCATTTAGTAGATCTGGCCATCCTCCTGGGCGGTTGGAATTGGCGTGGTCACATCTGGGAGGCTTAGGACAGAGAAAGGGCGGTGCACTGGCTAGTTGTCTACCCCACGGTCATTTTGCCGGAATCTCTAGTATATTGCTTCATATCCTCTTTTTTTATATATCTAAATAGTAACGAGGATTATTTAATAAATTTTCATAGGCTGTCTCCAATAGTTATTCGAATCCACAAAGATAAGAGTTCTTAAAAGAACTGTATAAAGGATTTGTTCTAACGAATGTCACTAATAGTACTATTCATAAATGACTCTCTAAGTAGCTGATCGCTTGGAGAATTCTGGAGCAACGAAAAGAATGACTTGCCCAGAATGGCTGCCAACGAAAGGCTGAATCCCACAGCACTATCCATCCCACTAATAAGAACCAATTCAGATATCCCTCTGAGAAGAATGAATCAGCCAATCCTTTTAATCTAGCTTATCACTTAGATTGCAAACATTCCTTTATATTTTTCTGATTAAATTCTACATTTTAAGTTTGACATCCATCTTGAATGCTCAGACCACTTGATTACAGCTTTTCATTTCAAAAGAATTTCTATTTAAAAAAAAAAATAATAACATTTTAATTATAGCCTTATCAAACATTTTGCTTTTGGTCAGATTTTTGCAAAAGCAATTAACATTCTTTGTTTATAGAATAAAATTAGTTTTTAGAGGCAGTAATTAACAAAATGAAAAATGTACAAGTATGTTGGAACAATTGCTTTAATTATTTATTTTACTACTATGTTCCAACATTTGATTCACTTGTTTAATAAGTTTGCCTTTCTCTATTTGAATTTTTCAGAGAAAAGCCCAATACATAAAGTGATATAAAAAATATACAAAATAGAAAAATAAAAAAAAATACATGAGCTTATTTTACAATATTTTCCATGTCAATTTCATATTATTTAAATTGGTGTGTGTGGGTATTTTAATGCTCAGACCACTCCATTATCAATATAGCACATTTATATATTTGTTGTGCTTAATCCATACTTTGTGCAAGGCCATTTGATAATGCCTGGCACAATATATAACAGCTATTACATTCTGTAGGATAACAGTATGTTCAAGCCAATTGCCTATTAAGAGATTAGCTATTTTTATAGTAACCAAAACTGTATACGTTTTCAACTGTATTAATAATAAGATAAGATTAATTCTAAAAACTCTGATAATAGTGAGATTAGTAGTATCAAGGCTACAAGTTTTATTCCGTTGAAAATACAATGCTTGGCCTGGTTGAAATTCAATGCTAAACTTAAAAATTACCACTCTGATAAAGAAGATAAATTACTTACCATATTTACATGTCCTGAAATTATAATAGAAATATATATATATCAGATCTTCCTTATTGTTTTAGTAGATATTTTTAAAATTAATCATACAGTTTAAAACTTATTTTTGATTAATATCATTAGAAACTATTCAAAGAAATTGGTTGGTATATACATGGATTTCAAGAAGAGCTTATTAAATGTGCAGACTAGGGTTAAAAATGAATTTGTTTTGAACAGTTATAAAAAATATCTGAGAATAATTTCCATTATAGTAATTATTAAATCGCAATGCAAGAATTAGCTGAATCATCAGCATGATCTTTCATCTGCTTGGTAGAAAATGTAATTTCAACTTCATGGTTACAACATTGTGTAAGTTTGCTTTATTAAATGTAAATAAATATATTATTTTTCTGCTTTTCCTTATTTTTTATTTTATATAAATGACAATCTTTTAATGAAGATTCAATGACTATTTTAAATTTGATTGTAATGTATTATTTAATCATAAAACAACAATGTATTTTAGTAATTAAAAATATTTACTGTTCATTCATCATGTCTAATTCAAACTCATTTATTTATTTATTTTTTGTCATTATTAAATGTACAGTGGATTAAGAGTTTTCAGAAATGGCATATCTGACACAAACATACTGAATTCTATAAACTTGTCTTTTTTTTATATCTATGTTTAAAGTTTAAAAAGTGTTTATTTAGAAACAATTTTCTTTTTTCTAATCAGTGTCTGTATACATTTGTCTAAAAAATGGTTTTTTTCATGTTTTATGCATTTCATATCATCATAAAATTGTTATGAAATAATAGTAATATATAAATTATTGCAAGGCATTAACATTTTACAAACGTTGAATTAAGTTTTATTTTCTAATGTTATTTTTCTGTGGTAAGATAATAGGTCACATATAGTGCTATTTAATTTACCTTATTTATAGGTTAATAGCATTTGCCTTTGTAAATTATAAGTGATTTGATGGATTTAGATTTCTTGTTCATAGGTACTATAGTTTGTTTAAAGTATTCTTATAAGAATTTAAAATGAATGGAAGTAATTTCATTTTTGATCATTGCATCATAATTAAAGATGATCTGTATTTTTTTTTTCTTTTTTGCCTTCTATTTTTGTATTTTGTTTTATGTACTAGTGATTTTTAATTTTTATTTTGGAGTAATGATGATATAAGATAATGTTAATGTTTGTCAATAGCAAAACATTTCAAACTGCATCAGCAAAGAGACATACTACTACTGTATACTTTGTTGAAAATTTTATGAATATGCAGGAAATTAAAAGTTACAATATTGGAAGTTAAGATTTTCATATTAAAAAGTCTTCAATATGCTGCTGAGGAATGCATAAATATTCTAAATTGAAGCATTTAGATGTACCTAGAAGAGAATTAAAAAATTCTAATCTGTAGAAAGATCATCATTATAACCTGAATTATCAGAATACACATTAAGAAAGATTTGTTGTGAAGATGGAAATAGTTTAATTATTAATATTTTAGACATTAGGAATATAAGAGAAATTGGATTGAAAGTTTTTACTTTAGAAATATGAATGTAAGAGAAAAAATTGTATGACTATAATTGTAAGGCAGGATATCATAAGAACTAATATTAGATATAATCCTGTAAATGGCTGATATTTTAATTTTGAGAAGATTCAATACTTCAGTCAAATGAAGACATTGAAAGTTTATGATCTAAATCAATTGGAAATTAACAAAACTTTCAGGCAAGTTCTACTGCCATTAACTTAATTGTCAAATTGGGAATAGAAAAAGTGTCAATACTGTTAGACAATATGGACTTTGGAAAAGTAAAGCAGGAAGCAAATAAATATGATAGTTTACAATCCAGAAAATGAATTGGTGTAATATTTTGCAAAGCAACATACTTTTATTATAAGTCTCAAGAAAATATCTATTGTCATCTCATTATCAATATTTATTGGGAGTGCTTGAAATCACTTCCACAAATATCATTCTTTATCCACCCAATGTCTGACTTCTTTATATGACATAATCTTTGTATGGGCACATGGTAAAGCATTATTACAAACATTCTGAATACACATATCAACATATCTTCAATTAAATTCATAATATAATTAGAATAAGAACTAAAATTGGCATTCATAGATGTTTCTTGTGATAATATTCTTTCACAACAAAATAAAATTTTTGCTTATAGACAAATACATACACAAGAAAATTCTTAGCGTATCTATATATGTAATCTTGCAGAAAAACATGGAATTCTACAGTGACTTTGAATAAACAAAAGAAATGGCTACAAAAAAGAAAAACCTACATACATTAAACTCTCATGAAAAATGGTTATCCTTCAGCTATCTTTAAAATCTTAGATAAAAAAGTCGATAGAAACAAGCAGTGATAAGTATTGGGATGCTTTCATATATATTGTGGATAATAGTTAAATTAAAGAAAACCTTCAATCAATATAATATCATGACATCCAAAGTGCATTGTGAAGAATCATAATCTTTATAAATCCTAAACTTGAAATACCAAAAAATAAGAATTGTCAATATGAAATTCCATGTGAATATGGAAGGATATGTCAGTAAAACTAACCATCCCATGATAAAATGGTTGAAAGAATATAAAACAATGATAGAAAAGAAAAGACAGATATGTTTAAATTAGCAGATCATTCTTGCACCAATGAGCATTTGTATCTGTGATTAAAAATAAAGAATATTGGTCAGAGAGGCAAAAGCAAAAAGAAGAAAATTTTAAAAAAATATTCACAATCACAAATAATCTCATAAATCAATGCCCTTAAACAGAAAGTGTTGACATTTCCCAAAGCAATGTAAGGATCAATTATATACATGGACATATCACAGGAGTAAAATCAAAGAAATAATGTATATTATATTCTTGTTACTTGGTTATGGAAGATTTCAATTTTAATAATGAAAACATGGCCAAGGGAAATGATATAGCAGATCATGAGTTATTTGTGCAAACGTTGAGTGAAACTGAAAGATTATAAGAATATCTTCCATTCTAGATATTATCTGCAAAAGATATTACTTTTATCAATATTAAGAAATTGGTTTGAGTAATTTATAGTGTACCAGGTGAACTTGGAAGTGGAAGAAGTAATTCAAGATGATTCTGAGAAAAGCTTGGCTACTATGAAATAATTAGACAAATCAAAATTGGGTGTCAGAAGATAGAGCAATGCTAATTACAAAAAAAAGAAAAGAAAAACAAATTTTAGTGATAGTTTTTATTGTGTTTTTTAAGAGAACTAATTAGAAAATTTCAAAGATCTGCCAAGAAATAGAGGAATAATATTCTAACATTTGCACAGGCATTTGGAATGGAAACAAACTTTGAAAAACAAAAGCAGTCTTTCACCAATTTTTTTAATAACAAAAGATTTCCATTCTTTAATGAGCATGCTGAAAAGTGATGACAAATAGTATATAACTAAAGTAGCAAGGTTCAAGCAGAAATGGAAGAAAGATACTGAAGATATCAAACAGGGCTTTCAATAAAGGTAAACTACATTAAGAAAGCATCTAATAGAAGATGAGAACTTAGTCTTGAGATTGTTTCTGAAAGATACAAGCTTATGGACACATAGCATTGCATTAGAAATTTTACAAAAACAGGTTTAAGATACAGAAAAAATGATATTAACTAATGGCAAGTAAAATAGAAAAACACATAACAGCTTACAGATTGGAATAAATGTTTTTATTTCTTTACCTTTTGTGTATTCAAAATACAAGCATTCCGAATATCACTAAATAAAACAATAAATGATAATAGTGAAAAGTTATTGCTATACACACAACACTATATAGTCCACTTTTGGTTCCCTTCCCATGACGCACTTCACAACTGGCTGCTTTCTAGAAATGGTTTCATCTGGCCTCGATTTCCCAAACTATTTGGCCCTGTTTAACTGCTGCTCACAAACATGTTGGCTTTGCAATAGAGCACTGCATTATAACTTAAGCTTTCAACTACTGTCACTTAAATCTCTCTGCAAATGTTCACTCAGAACAATGCACTTTGTTGCTCAAACTATTATTATAGCCCCTCCTCAGTTGGCCTCCAGCAATCCAAGGTTCGTCCTTGATGTTATCAGTGTTGATTTCCTCTTTGCGTTTTTAATTAGTATTGTATCAAGAAATATTTGTAATTAGCAAATATTTCTTGGCATTTATCGAACCAATGTTCTTATCGCAAATACATAAATTTAATCACTAATTAAATCCTTATCAGTTAATGATCTAAAATATATTTCTCTAATATATTTTCCTTTTTCTGGAATACAAAACTTATACGTAAATTTCCATAAACATATTTATACAAAACATGACATTACCAAAGAAGGAAGTGTAACAAACTACACAAACTTTTGAATAATATGTCTTTTATACTATAAGATTATGCTGAAGATTCTGTAGTATTTATTAGCATCTTATAATGAAAGTAAACCATCAGTGTTCAAATTGATTTTGGGAAAGATTGAGAAATAAACATTTCTTACAAATATTGGACAATAGAAGTGCCATGTGAATATTTAAAAGAAGTCTATATATTCATTAGGCCTTTGATTCAATTGATCATTTTAAATTATGCAATGTTGTTAAAAGAATGGACCTACCAGAACATTTTTGTTTTGTTTTTAAAAAATATCTCTATATGAGATTAAAAGTTACAATTAAAATTGACTGTAGGATATAGTTATATAAACAAGGCAAAATTCTCCATACAGTAGTGCCACTCTGTGCCAACCAGAGTAATCAATGGATGCCAGAAGGCTTGTGCATAAAATCCCTATCTAATGCCTACTTATCCAATATCCCCAGACTAGTTTCTGGCCTGTGGCCTTCGTCAGTGAGGAGCTTTGGATCTGAGAGTACTGCACCTAGATTTTAGGATCTAATGCAACCCTCCAGCAACCACCTTTTATCTCTACTTAACTATAAAACTATGAGAATGAAATTGAAAACACAAAAATATTTTCAATTTAAGCTCAACAGCTTATATAGTCATGGGTCTGAACTCAGTTCAGCACTCATACATTTTGGTGTCTTTGGTTCTTAAACAAGGAAGGATTGGTGTTAGGCCATTAAGCATCACATGATCACCATCTCTTATACTAGCACATAATTGTTTATAAACAAGGCAAAACTCTCCACACAGTAGTGCCACCCTGTGCCAACCAGAGTAATCAATGGATGCCAGAAGCTCCTCACTGACGAAGGCCACAAGCCAGAAATTAGTCTGGGAATATTGGATGAGTAGGCATTAGATAGGGATTTTATGCACAAGCCTTCTGGCATCCATTGATTACTCTGGTTGGCACAGGGTGGCACTACTATATGGAGAGTTTTGCCTTGTTTATAAACAATTATGTGCTAGTATAAGAGATGGTGATCATGTGATATAGTTATATGTTGGATTATTTCTATCATCTAATTAAATTGCTAAATGTTTTTAGAAATTTTTTAACTTTATTTGTACTTTTCTATTGCATTCAATTATTAATATTATTACAAGTTAGTATAATTCTTGGGTTTGATTGTCTCTAAAAATAAATATAATTTTAACTAGATGATGGAAATAGTCGAATATAGGAATATAAGTAAAATGCTATCACCATAAGTATTTAGATAATCAGGCTATGCTGATTCTGAACGCATGTTTAGTTCTTTTGAGACCAAAAGCAGGTTGAACAATTAATAGAATAGTGTGATCAAGCTATAACATTTGTTCGTCTTCGAAGTAATTTGCTATTTGTTTCTCATCTTTTTAAGTGTTTGTTCTTGATTTTAATGCTGTTTTATAAACTTTAACTGTCAAATGTAATCATATATATGTTTATATAATGGTGAAATTTAAGGGTTTAATAAAGCCATTTGTATCACAATAGATATATGTATTAATTGCTAACTGTTTAAAAAAATCTGAAAACTAAATGAAATTTTAATAAACTCTGCATCATTATGCCTTTGCCTTTTTTTTTTTTTTTTGGTTTTTTTTAAATGGATATGAATCAAATAGTGGTAATTGTTATTCTGGATTTTATTTTTACTAATTAACAATTTTAGTATTAAATTAATGAGTAAATGAATCCTCATCTATTTGCAAACTCATTTTTAATATTAGTAATATATTTGAAGATTATTAAAAGAATAGTATAGATCCATTATATAAAATTTTAAAATGTCTATTTGTGTATGTTTGTGTCTATAACATATGAGATCATCTACATATTTGTGACTGATGTAGATATTTAAAAATTTATTTTTATAGTATTTAAACATGTGTTTCTAAGTGAAAAATATTGACTTTTTTTAATTCATTGTACCAAAACATTCAAATATGTTGGTAACTTCACATTGCTATTAATAGCAACTAAACAGTTTGTAAAAAAAAAAAAAAAATCAAAATAAGAAAGATTATGTTGTACTGATAGTTTACTTCTGTCACTTTGTTTAAAAAATTAAAAATAAATATTATAAATGAATAAATATTTGGCGTGAATATTTTTAGATATAGATTGTGTACATATGTATTCATGTGTAGAACATTTCTAGTATCACAGTATAATATGAATATAGACTTTTTTTTAAAAAAAAAAAAAAAAAATGAATTTTTTATTTTTTACGAAATGCAACAAATTGTTATGTTTAGACATAAAAAGAATTAAGTAAATAGCACTATACAAAATAACTATTTGTAATTTAGAATTTATTTGGTGAATCAAATAAATCAGTATATCATAAGTTATTCTGAACTATAATGCACTATGAAAAACATTTTTTTGTGCTTCATTATTATTATTTTTTATTAATAGTTTTATTAGTCGCCAAGAAATTAATACTAATGATCATATGAATGACATTTATCTAGAATGATCTAACATCTGCTTTTTAGTTCTTCATTATTGTAATGAAGTCCATCTATGTAATTGCTAGTCATCTTTTTGCACCGTTTAATAATTGTTTTTTTTTTAATGAATTAGATTATCTTACAACAAAAATAATACCCTATCAACCTGATCTTGGGATATTCAAGTAAAGATTTGTCTTCTTTAACTTATTTTCCATTTATCACTTTTTTCCAGTCCATGGTATTCCCAAATCTTTGTGGGCATCACTGTTCTTAAACATTCAATATTCATCCTGGCTTTCATATCAAATTTTCACATCCAAAGAGAATCGTAAGAAATACTATATATAGCTTGAGCATACTTTTTATTACAACTTGTTATTCTGCAATTAATTCCAAGAATACAAAAATTGTCAATGATTTGGCCTCACTACCAATTTTAAAATTAGGCTTATGTGTGGCATAATCATGGTATTTTTTTTACTTCTATATAATTCCATCATTTTTTAACTTTTCTAATAGGTATCTTTGAGTGTTGTCCAATATTGATTGTAAGTATAGTGTCATCATTATACTGAGAATGTATTCAATATGAAATAAAACTTCTAAATGCCATACACCTTTAAAACATATCTAGGCTAAAAAATTAATAATAGTTTATAACCTAATAAAATGATTAGTAAATAATCTTTAACATTTATTCTTCACAATGTCAAAAAGAGTGCATTTAAATAAAACTGCATTTATGAATTGAATTGTGTTAGTATATTTAAGGTATTTGATTGGTTTTTTTAATATTCATTTAATATTCATTTTACTTTGAATTTCCTTGTTATATATTCTATACATAACTTGATAAGTAGAATGATATTATGAAGCTCTATTTTATTATTTTTCCAACTTGAAAACAGTCAAATATAGATGTAGATTTTGGTAGAACAACAAATTCGTTTTTATATTTATATAGTTGGAAATAAAGAAAATTTAAAGATACTTATTGGAAAAGGCAAAGAACAAAGTGAAAATATGGGATTACAGTTAAATATGATTAAAAATTATGATGACAAGATTAGCAGCTAACTTTAAAATTGTTATTGAAGATATAGAGGCTATTGATAGTTTTTATTTTCCTGTATCATTCATCATCAACAACAACAAAAAACAATAGTCAAGGAATTGCTTGAACCTAACAAAACTTACATGGAAATATCTTTAAAAACAAAGAACAAAAATTATTCAAGATATATTTTTTATGATTTATTATGGACATAAAATTGGACTTTGAAAATAGATAAAAAAAATATTGATGGTTTTGAACAAACATGCTCTTGAAATTTTGAAAATATTGTATTTCAAAATGATTGTAATTCATATGAAAGTTTACACTGCTCATAGTTGATGGCATGATTATTTTTGTGTCAATGCCTGATGAGTCATTGTATAGCCTGAAAAATCAGACAGATGATAGGTTATTTTGGAGAAGTGCTAGTTATGTGATTGAAGTTGATGCAATAATAATATATGATTATGTAAGCAAAAAATTAATTATTTTTCTCATAACTGCATAATAATTTTAAGTGAATATACTGATCACAATGGAGAAAAAAAATATCTAATAAAAAAATAATAATCAAGAAATTAGAAATAGTATGACAGATGTGATGCATTTATGATGTACAAGAATCAGATTTAAAAATCATTAAAAAAAAGAAAATTATATCAACAAAAAAGAAAAAATTTGAAAACAATAAAAAATGTGAAATTTTAATTTTCTAGTTTTCATTCCAATCATTAAGTACTGAATGCTATCTAGATAGACAAACATTTTGAAATTTCAGTAATCATCATCATGATAACCATTGTTAATCCACTGCAGGATGGTCTCCAAGTTCAATCCATCTCTGATCTCTAGCCTTTCCTCTCCACATCACCCATACACTTTTTTATTTCATCCATTCATCCATCTCACATGTGGTCTCATACTGGATCTTTTACAATATATTGGAATCCAGTTTAAGATTTCATTTATCCATCTATTATCTCTTCTAGCAGTATGTCCAGCTCAACTCCAGACTTCTAATTCTTTCAATGATATCAGTAACACCTGTTTGTTCTCTTACCCATGTATTGTGTTTTTGATCTCTTCTTGTTACTCCTAACATGCATCTCTCCTTACTTCTTTGAGTTGTCTGAAGTCTCTATATTGCTCTTCTGTTAAGTTTCCAAATCTCAGATCCATAAGTAAGAACTGGTAAAACACGTTTATTAAAAACCTTCCTTTTGAAACACAGGCATATTTCCTTTTAATATTAAGTTATTTCTAAAAAGCACTCCAACTAAATTTAATTCTATGATGAATTTCATCCATTATGTTTTTAACTATAGTAATAATCTGACTAAGGTATTTGTAATTGTTAACTTCTTCTAATTCATCATAATCAATCTTCATTTTCATCTTTTGAGAAAATCCGTTAAACATTACTTTAGTCTTTTTAATATTTTCCTTTAGTCCCACTTTCTTACTCTCATCTGATAACTCTTGCAACATTTCCTGAATCTCTGAAGCATTATTTGCAAAAAAAAAAATTACATCATCTGCAAAATCTAAATTATTTAAATAATCTTCATTTGCTTTTACACCTTTAGGTTCCCATTTTAATCCACAAAATACTTCTTGCAGCATTGCCGTAAAAATTTTGGGAGATATAGAGTCACTCTGTCTTACTCTCTTCTCAATATTTGTTGTTGCTGCATTTTTATAAATATTCTTCAGGATATGACGATATCCTGGATTTATACCTTGATGATCCAATGCTTTAATCACTGAAGAAATGCTTATAGAATCAAATGCCTTTTCATAATCTACAAATCCTAAGTATAATGGCAACTAATATTCATTGGTGCTCTCTATAACTTTTCTCATTACTTTGACATAATCTACTTCTTCACCTGCTTCTTTTAATATATCGATTATGATTTCATCATTAGTTGGAGCTTTTCCTTTCTTCATAAATTTAATTGCATGCCTTACTTTTTCAATTAAAATCCTGGGCAATTTAGAAAATATAATAGATGTACAAAACACTTGTTCTTTATTATTATATAATTCTTGATATAACTCTTTTATTTATTTCATGATGTCATCTTTCTTTTTAGTAATAGTTCTTTTTTTATTAATTGCAGATATGTTTTCTACCAATACCAAAATGTTGTTTTACAATCTTGAGACTTTTATTCTCTTCTACAACTTTCCTTGCTAGTTCACAATTATACTTTCTTATATCATTATGAACTTTTTTTCACACCCATTTTACAAAATTTGAGATATTCAATCCTCCTTAATGCATCATTTTTATATATTTTTATATTTCTTCTTTTCTTTATAAATTCTCTAGTCTCGGTAGAAATTTTATTGGTCAATTGTTGCTTTTTTCCACTAGTTGCCCTTTTGCAGTTTTTAAAAGTGTATCATTTAGTTTCCTATTAATTTCATTCAAATCTGAATCATGTTCAAAATCTACTAATACTTGAAAATGATTTGCAAGTTCTAAATTAAATTCATTAGAATGATTCTGAAGATTAGGAATATCAACTGTAAATATTGTTTTTGTTAATATTTTTGTCTCTAGCTTTGCATTAACACACATTTTACATCTTACTAATTGATGATCATTTCCTATGTTGAATTTATTAAGGGCATTACAATCTTTAAATATGTATTTTCTATTAGTCAAAATATAATCCAACTCTGCCCTATCTTCAGTTAGATGCTTCCATTTCAACATTTTTCTCAAAAAAAGAATTTATAATATAAAGGTTTTTTTTTTCTGCAAACTCCACAAGTCTATGCCCTTTCTCATTTTTATTACCATAACCAAATTTACCTACAACACTTTCATCTTTCATTTGTTTACCAATTTTAGCATTAAAGTCTCCCATAACAATTTTAAAATGTTGTTTACTCTGATCAGAAGCCTTTTTTATATCCATATAAAAATTTTCTACTATTTCATCACTATGAGAACTTGTTGGGGCATAAACCTGAATTATCTGCATTTGGTATCTGCTATTAAATTGAATAACTAATCTTGCCATTCTGTCCAATACACCATCAATCTCCACACTCCACTTTTTATTTATAATTAATCCTACCCCCCTTGTACTTCCAATATTTGTTGCCTTTGTAGTAGAGTAATATGTCAATTTTTTAAATAGTTTCTTCACTTTATCTTCTAATTTCACAAAGTCCAATAATGTCCCATTTCATGTGAAAGTGATATGCAGTTGTAAGTACCTAAATAAAAGTTGTCATCAAATCGTAACCTGGGTTTGCCATCAGGGGATTCTTAGCACATTCTGACTGTTCACCAACCACTGCCTTGACTGGTGATTTACAGCCTCCTGGGAATAAAGGTCATGATTTATTTTTGTCTTTCTTGATTGTATACATCTATTAGAAAAAAAATATTTCAATCTCACATTCATTTTGCCCTATCAGGCAACTGAAAAGAAAAACCATGGTGTTTTTTGAAATCAGAGATAAAAAGCCAATAAACTCACCACACAGGCTAATGCGTGTTAGTGAGCAGCCCATGCATATCCATGTTCATATATTATATGAATAATCATTCAGTAATAATAGCTGCAATGACAACTATGGAGTGGACATTAGAAATTTGCCTTGGAGGTTCCTTTAAGGCTTCCGAGAAGAATCAAAGGTTTTCCTTTCAGTTAACAGGAAACTCCTTTCTGCAGCCAATTACAGTAATCATTAATTTTTATTACAAGAAAAATGAAGAAAAAGTTTATTTTATTTTATTGACAATCTATACATATAATTTTAAAAAAAATATTATTTGCAATATTAAAATGATTTTGAATTTTCTAGATATGAATTTGAACCAGTTTTTATTAGATATAAATAGCATATTATAATTAAAACATTTTTTAAGAACTTATTTTTAAGCCACAATAAAAATTCAAAAGTATGTAATCAAAGTCCATAAAGGAATGTTTTAAATACAGTCTATACTTAATATATGCATGCATGTATAGATGTATGTGTTTATCTACTTATAATATATATATATATTTATCATGTTTTAATATGTATGCTATGTAATTTTTAAATTTATATTATAGATATATATTTGGGTTCTACATACCATATTCATATTAAAAATATCTGTATTTATATATAAGTATTTGAAAATAAATATAGCATTAGATGTCGTGATTTAAGTTATCTAATATTTTTTGGAATCGTAGTGGTTTCATTATATAAAATTATAATCTTAAAAACTAGTGTAAATATTATTGATAGAAAATTGAAAATTCATTAAAAAAAATACATTGGAAGCATATTGGAAAATTCAAAAGATATTTGTAAGAAATGTTCCCTTTAAACTGCACAGTGCACAATTGCACAACAATTTTGAAAGCCTATGCACTGCTCAGCAGCTTCTGCAGAACTCCAGACATTACAATATTTGAATTATTCATTTATTTGTTTTTATGTTTAAACACAAAGTCGAATCCAGATGAATAATTTTGATAAAAAGGATTAATAAATAGAATTGATCTGTATATGCAACTGCAGCAGAAATATTGATATGGTGACTTCAGTTTAATAGTATTGTTTTCACCTGAAACAACTAAAAATAGATTTCAATACTATTGCATTTTGGCCTATATATAAAAGTGATGACTGAGCATTGTTTTCCCTCCATTACCATGACAGGACATTTGATGCAACTGGAACTGCAGCTTGAATGTGATATTTTTTTATTATTATAATTTTGGGAAAAAAATTCAACATATACATATTTTATTTTAGGCCTGACAAATTTTGAAACATTCAGCAATTCAATCTAATCTTCATTGAGTCAATCTAAAAAATAAAAACAAATTTAAATATGAATGGCTGCAAATGCTCTCATCTTTAAAAATTATGGCGACCATATTAAACTTGGGGATGTTTTTAGTTATCGAATTGTATTAAATTTCAGGATGTTTTTAGGGCGTGAAGCAATACAATGATGTAATTTGTAACAACAGTCAAATTCAAAAGATGAATTTATTACCAGTAAAATATAGGTTGAATGGGAGATAGACTATTTAAAGTGGCATTTAAGTCAAAATTCATAGTGATTCAATTATTGCCATATGAAATAAAGTCAGTAAGGGATTTTGAGAATTTTAACTGAAAACCCAGAAGATTGTAATCTCAGATAAGAAAACAGACAAAAACGTGATTTAAGTTCTAATAGAGTTATCCTAACAATGATCATCAATGTTCTCTGTGCAATCTATACATGATCATGTAAGAAAATTTGTTAATATTCTCAAATCATGGCAAGAATTATCATTTCAAATTTATAAAAAGCATAAATTTAATCAAGTATGAGAATATTGATGAAATTCAAATTTAATTAATGAAATTTAGTTAATGAAAGTAAGGATAGTTTGGTAGAAAAAAAAATTAATATTGATATATAAAATACTGATCAAAAATTGAATCCCGCTATCGAACAAAATTTGTCGGCATTATTAAGCTTATTGAATGTGATTATCATAGGGATAAAAAGATTTTATAGAGAGAAACCTTGATTTACAAAAAATGGTTAAGTTTACCTCTATAATATTAGGAAAAACAAATGATGTGGCTGCTTGTCTATGAGATAATATTTCATATTTAATTTAACAGCACAGAAACAGGTTCTTTTATTAAAGATATTGAAACTCTGCTAAGGACAATATATACAATGTTTAGTAGATCTACAAGAATTGGAAAACTTAAAAAATTGGCCAGCATTTCAAAAATTGATGTTATATTATTCAGAAATTTCATTGAATTAAGATAAATATTTAGATATTTGTACTAAATAGTCTAGAAGAAATTATGATATTGCATAGAATAAGACCCAATAAATATTGTCTTAAAAGACCCCACAATAATGAGTAATACATCTGATTCTTTAAAATGTATTTGTGGAATTATTAGTATTGAACAACATTTTGCAATGATCTGATTTATCTTCCGTGGAGGCACATCAATTTGCAAAGGCAAAAATTAATAAAACTCAAGAGTGCAATAACTAGATAAATTCTGATGAACAGTATATGTTCAAACAACTTTAGATTTCAATAATTATGTAAATACTTCACCAATATTTAAATATATTCAACTGCTTTGTAATCATTATGAAACTAGTAAAATAGTATGAATCTAGGAGGAACCTGGGATGATGAAAAAGCATTATCATCAACCCCAATTAACAATTTAAATTTAAATATAAAATTAAATATACAATAGACCATGAGACACGACAACAGAACTAACTATAATTAGAAGTTACTATAAGTTCACCAGCATTACACAAAAGTATTAACCATCCATCATTTAGGAATGATCAATAATAAAAATAAATCAACAGTCAATCTTGTGACTGGATTTGAAATGAGTCTACTATAGGCCAGGCTAATTATTTAGCCCTTTTCCGCTTGAGGCAGATTATTTAGACAATAATTTGGATGCACAAGGTTATGTGCTAATCCATAAGAATATATAACAAAACAATAATGCTGGGATATTAAAACAAGCTGTTCATCATCAATGCTCACTTAGTTACCTTTAATATACTGGCCAACTATAAACTTAATTTCTAATAAATACTAAACTAAAAATGTAGTGCATGGACTTTAAAAGATATCCCCTTTGTGTCAACCAGGATTATCATCAATTGGATGTTCATAAACACTAAATATAAAGCCCCTTTTATATAACAGACATTATGCATGATTGTATTGCAGAACAAAGGCTCTATAATTGTTATTGTGAACAGTGATACAATACAACATATAATTTATAATATTTTAGGATTAATTAAATTCACTGGAATAACTTTAAACAATGAAATACAAATTTATTAATAATTAAAATGAAATTAAGATTTGCAGAATATGGATATACATATAAATTAAGCCTTCTGATTTTGATGAATACAAAAAGAAATTTCCCATTACATTGTAATTTACAAATAGGTTTTGTTAAGTTTACATGAAACATATATAAGTACATAGATGTGCAGTATAATAATTTATTTGAATTGTCATATAATAAAAAATGTGGTTAATTTTAACATGTCTGTCTACTCGACATGCATCTATATAAAGTACAGATGTGCTATAACATGGCAATTATCATGTAATATCACATTTTACTGATACATAAATAGTGATTGTTTTCACATATTTATATGTGATGGGAACCCATGGCAATGTGTACACACACTGATGTTTATATCATATGATATTTTAATTTGTCAAAATAATAAAATTATTAAAAATATATTTTTCACAATTCTTATGTTGAAAGTATATATAAAATTCACACATATAGAGAAGCACTCAGATGTGCTATATAATAATTTAAAAATAATGTGAATCGGTCATTAATTTATTCATTAATTAAAAAAGTAATATTAATTCTTTGACAGTCCTTCATAAAAGTTTTTTTTTTAACAGATTATTGATTATTTATAAATATCTCTTAAAAAAAAATACTCCAGCAAGTCTTGTTTTCCAATTTAGAAATTTTTTTAGAGTTTTCTTTTTTTCCTAAAATATACTGGAAGTACATCTCACTTTTTGTTGAATAGTCATTTACTTACAAAATTTTTGTAAGTTAAGAAATTACAACTGTCATTTTTACTAAAGAAATTATTTAAAATAACTCACCAACTATACTTTATATATATGACACAGTACTTTTATTTTGATTCTCTGCATATAGCTAAAACAGTATGCATATAAACTAATTCTTCAGCAAGCTGGTGTACTTTTTGGGTAAGCTGGTCTCTTCTACATAGTAGACTGGTTTATTATCATTTTTGGGAAAGGCATTATCCAGGTAACTTGGCCTGAAGCAAGCTCTCTTTAATCTATGATGTTTATGACACATACATATATATGGGCTATGAACACAAGCTGAGTCTTGCTCCCATGTGAATTCAAACTATCATTGCATTAGTAGCAGCAGCTGGATCCACTCTCTTCATAACAGTAGTAATCTGGTTGTCATAACTATAAAACTAAAAACTCCAAAGAAGACCTCCCTTCTAATCTTTTTTTCAATCTTTTATAGTCTGCGGGCAGGAAATACAGTATTAAAAGTAAATTTTCCCCATCTTGATTAAAAATAATTAATGACTCTTTTCAATCCAGCGTAATCCTTTCAAAAACAACTTTGTGGAATTTTATCAAAATATGTTATACAAACATTAATTACAAAAAAAATTTGTTAATCAAAATAGTGGAATATTATAATTACCAGTATATCTATTATAACATAAAAACATGCTTGTTTTAATTTCAAAATCAGAATTAATGAAATATTAATTAGACCTTTTTAAATGTTTAATTTATAGTGAAAAGTTTTAAATTAAAAATTATTTAATCCTTAACTGTTATTCCAGTGTAGTATAGAAAATAGCTACAAAATTTTTTTTGTTTATTTCTTTTTCTTTCAACTTTATATATATATGCACACACACTACTGTGTGGTTGCATGCCATGAGACACAACTGTCTCACTAGATTTCCACAGGAGATATAAATGGTTGGAATGCATTGGATCATTTTATAATGAAAAACGATTTAAACATAGAAAAGATATCTAAAATGTATATTTACATTCATATCGGCCTTTCAAGCCAAATTGTGCAAACACTTTTGCGAGTGTTAAATAATAAATGAATACCCTCTGACCAAACAAGATATAGAATTTATACAGGAATAAAAGGAATCCTCTTATTCCTACGACTCAAATATTTATATATGAGCAAATCTGAAGTACTGGCACAGAAGGTGTGACTATAGAACAGTCACTTTAAATTACTATATATAACGTATGAATGAATGACGCCGATGAAATTTACTAGAATTTACTGAACGTCATTCCAACTGAAACTTAATCATATATATAAATCAGCATTTATTTTTATAGCGTCTGTATACAATTGTAATTACATTCATATCGGCCTTTCAAGCCAAATTGTGCAAACGCTTTTGCGAGTGTTAAATAATAAATGAATACCCTCTGACCAAACAAGATATAGAATTTACGCAGGAATAAAAGGAATCCTCTTATTCCTACGACTCATATATTTATATATGAGCAAATCTCAAGTACTGGCACAGAAGGTGTGACTATAGAACAGTAATTTAAAGTGACTGTTCTATAGTCACACCTTCTGTGTTAGTACTTCAGATTTGCTCATATATAAATATTTGAGTCGTAGGAATAAGAGGATTCCTTTTATTCCTGCATAAATTCTATATCTTGTTTGGTCAGAGGGTATTCATTTATTATTTAACACTCGCAAAAGCGTTTGCACAATTTGGCTTGAAAGGCCGATGTGAATGTAATTACAATTGTATACAGACACTATAAAAATAAATGCTGATCTAAAATGTATATTTGTAAAATATGAATCTCTATTAACAATATGGTAATTTGAAATTTTTAATAAATGAAAAATGTAAAATGACCAAGAATATAAAGAACTTTCATATTTATATTCGTACTTTTCGATATTAGTTCAACCTTTCAGGCATTCACTGCTGATTGTGAATGTGGTTTTAGTTTAATGAAAACAAAATCAAAATATTATAATCTAGATAATGAACATTTGGATAATTTAATAAAAATTAACATTATATCTTGTCAGAAAAGTAGATAAACCTAGACAAAATTTATAAAATTTGGATAAATTATAAACAATATCATGAAAAAATAAAGATTAATTATTATTATTATTGAGTTTTGTTCAATAGTACTTCATTATAAATTATTTTTTTATGTAAACATACAAATAAATGCTAAATTTTGTCATTATTTTGCTGCACATTAGTCAGTTTAGTGTAGTCAGCTTTTGTATTTTTTAATTATGAGACAGTCTACTTTTGGAGGGAACATTGTAAGATGCTTGTTTTATTTTTATTTTTTTTTGCAAATTGTTATTCAAAATTATCTTTAATCCATATGCAAAATTTATTTGATAATCTTTATATATCAAACACTGATTTGAATTTAAAGAATTGATTTGTTTTACATTATTAAGACGTGATTTCATTAATGCATATTTATTTTTGTGTATTTGCTATTAAATACATAAGTATATGTTGTGATAATTATTTTTTTATATATTTTAATGTAAAAATGCTTAAAGAATGAAATTTTGTGTAAATAATTTTATTTGAATCTTACAAAAAAAAAATCCGTGTTTCCTATTGAAGCCCTCACTAAAAAAAAAATTTTGAGTGCTCTTTTGATGCATTCATTATTCTAAATTTAAAGGGATTTCAATTAATGCATTTTATTTTATTTTTGGAAAAATGAGTAAATGTTTATATTTTTTGTTATTTAAATTTATTCTCAAAAAAAAAAAAAAAAATGTTTAAATTATTTGGTTTTTAGTATAAATAATATATGTAACATGGATTTTGAAACTACCTAAAAAAATAAATTAACACCTTAAAAAAAAAAAAAAAAACCTAGATCAGGGTTCACTACCAAGAATATTTGTTGTTCTAATAATTCAATTCAATCTTTAGGATTTGGAGTATTCGACCAAAATATAAATTGCATCTGTAAAATTAAAAATTCAGGACTATGACTTTCACCAACAATGTCATATTTATACCCAGATACACAAAGCTTCAAATGCTGCCTATGCTAAAAAACCAGTCAAAAACAAACATGCAGGTGTATAATTAATAATAGCATAAACTGTTCATTGTATGAAATCAACTAATATTATCCAACGATGCTTTTAATTTATGATGATAATGTTTACAAAAATTAGTTATCAAATTTTGAAAGTATTATTTATAATTCATTTCTGAAATGCTGAAGCAATATACAATATACTGTATCATTTGCAAAGCATAATAGACCACATGTGAGAAATAAAATGGTGGCTAAGGTAGACAAGTAAGTTAAAAAAAAAAAAGGAAAAGATTTCTTTTAGTTCACAAATTTAAAATTTGCATTTCTAAATTCAACATTCAGAATTCAAAGCTTAAAATTTAATTGTTCAAAGTTTGAAATTAAAATGTTAAAAAATAAAAAGATTTAAGTTTTATTTCTAAAAAGATTTTTGTACTGTAAAAAATGATGAGAAAAGCAATAAAATATAATTTTAAACAATGGACAGTTCAAGTATAAAAGGTAATTAAAATTTTTATGAAAAGCTCATGTTCTCCCTGTCTTTTTTTTTTTTTTTTGTTTGTCGTCATCATTAGCTGCTTCTAAAAATTCAAGGTATATTTTATTTAGCAACCAAGTTATGAATAAAAATATTGTAAAATGATCCTGATGACATGTTGCTAAATTTACAATGGCGAAAGCCCTCTTTCATGGAATATCTGTGGCTTTAGGTGAATAAACATGATTCAAATACTTCAAAAATATAAAGCAGCTAAAGAAGTTGAAAACCTTAATATTTCTAAATCTACAAGAATGGATTTTATAGCATCTAAAATAAGTAAATCAAAAAGAAATATATCAGAATGAACTCCATACTATAAAAACAAAACAAATGAAGGAAAATGAAAATGAATTGATAAATGTTAAGTTTACCAAAAAGGATTTATAATCAGACTCTAACAAACTTTTTAATATTGAGAGGGTGATCACCTAAAGGACAGTAACATTCATAATAATTTAATTATGTATTTTATTATTATTATTTACATTTTATAATTTAAAACAATATTTTGTATGACTTGATGTGCACATTAAGTTTATTAGAATAATGTAGGCCAGTTTAATCAATGAATATTATTGCATAATATTTTTTTTTTGTTATTTATTAATCTAGCCTCCTATCTCCTCATAAATTCTTACCATTTGAATTATATACTGTAATGTGAATGAATTGCTTGTATTAATATAGTTTGACTAGAATACTAAATTAATTTCATAATAGCATGCAAAATGATTTCATACTCAACTAAGTTAGTCATGGTCTAATTTGATGATGCTAATGGTGTAGAATCTCCCATGGATTTCTAGTAGTTGGGTGGCACCCTGATTTAAACCAGCATAAATTCTGAATCCATAAAGAATCTAATTTCTTTGCAGTTAATTAGGAGTGATTTAATGGTCTGGAAAGGTGGCCTTGGTCTATAATTTTTTATGAATATACCAGGTCTGAACATTAGTATAATTTATGATTAATCTAAATTATCTTTCCCTCCTATCATGTATCATCTCTGAGTTGTTTGAATTTTAAGGGTGAGATCATAAAAAAGTTATCTTTTTTTATTATTAAACATTAATTTTTCAAATCTACAGGATCATGGCAATATATATATATATATTTATAATGTGAAGAGATTTGAAACATAATGGTTAGCTATTTCCATTGCCTTTGCTAAAACCCCTGAGTTTCAGACATAAATTGGAATTTTTATTAGGTTTAAAGCAGGCATAGCTCTCACCCTCCCCGATACCTGGCCCGCCATTTAATCTAGACAAGATGTACAATTATTAGTCAATAAATAGAAATATATATGAATTAATATCTTCACTTCTTTTCAGTGTACAATTCCATATGATGTAATAAAATATACCACTCTCTTTTGCACTTTAAAAGCAATTTTAATTTTCAGTTTTAGCTAGCTATATTGTGAAATATAATATAATAAATATGTTAAATATTTTTAGAGCTCTGATGAAGGCTGCCAGTCAATGAAAACAGAAAATTAAATTTAAAATGGCAAAAAAAAAAAAGTGGATTTAATTACATTAAATGGTTAGTAATTAATTATTTTTTAAGTTTAAAAAAAAAGTAAATCCTCATAACCAGGCATTTGACTGAGTGAATATTGTCTTCTTCACTGACAAAATCTTTGCCTGCAAAGTATTGTTTAAAGATTTTCTTTTTGCCTTATATATATACATGTACATATATAAATGCTTGCTTGTTTGATTAATAATCATTACAACACTTGAAACTGAATTTACTACAACATTTACATGCAATGAAAATCAACATTCAAGTTACATTTTAAAAGAACAATCTAAATAAATAGTAATTAAAAAGGAAGATAATTATTAGCAGGATTACAATGTGAAACAAATACTGAATGTTAACAACTTAGAAAAATAATTCTGACCTGAAAAACCAATCGTGAAATGTCAAATGTATTTAAAATATATATATATTGTAACCATTTCTATATGGATAATAAGAATATATACATAAAAAAATTAATATTAAAATAAAATATTTTTTTAAAACCCACTAGGCTAGCATGAACCTGTAAATCTAAGGAAGGTCACAAAGTGGCCATGAAGATAATATCTAGTATCGACATTGGTAAAACTAGCTTTAAAATCCATAAGCAAAATATTATTAAATAAATTTAATATTTGCAAAACCAATAAATAGTTAATAATCAGGTCTTTGAAATGAATATGGAATTCAAATTATGAATTAGGTTATAAATGAAAACAAATAACAGTTAAATTATGAATTAGGTTATAAATGAAAACAAATAACAGTTAAATAATGAAAATGGATGAGCTTAAGAGTGAGGAAAAGAGAAAGAAAATGTGTTAGAGTAATGAATAATTAAGATGATGATAGAATAGGAGCCAATGAAGGATGAATCAATTATGATAATGAATTAAGATAAAATGAGGATGAAGAAATAAAAGAAAGATCCAAATGAAATATGAGAACAATGTTGATGATGGAGAATGAGATCCTGAATTATAAACTAATATTATATTAAATGACAGTAAGATAAAATAAAACAAAGTATGGATTCTAAGCTTGATGAAACCAGAATATTTAACCATGAAGTTAAAATAAACTATAAGTTTTAAAAACTAGAAAAGAAATTTACATCTTAAAATTATACAAACTCAATTAAACTGTGAAGATAAACATAACTCAAATCAAAGCACAATAAATAACTTTAGACATAAAAATTACCATAAATTCAAAATTACGACTATGAATTAGTAATTTACTTTTCTCAGGGTTCAAATAACTTAAATATTACTATTTTACAAGATATACTTGGGTCAGTGAGAGGGATTTTGCCACTACCCAAATATAACAAACAAAGACAGGTCATAAAACAAAATAAAATTAATAAAGAATATTTGGCAATCCCAATACCAACAGTAATATGAACTTTAAGCTTTATGAAGTACAAGTACACTTTTAATAAAGCAAGTACAATAACTTACAAACTCTCTTTTATTAAATGACTATGGGCAATATGATCAAGATCAGTGAATGATGTATCTTATGAACATTCCAAAACCAATAGATCATTAAAATATATTTAAAATAAGACATGGGCTTAAGATCAACAGTGTTCTGATCAATAAGCCACAAATTCTAAATATACTTTAAATGTAAGAGCTTACCAAAATCATTGTGATATAGTAATGCATAATAAAATATACTTTATTGATTGATGATGACTTTAAGACAATAAGATAATGTGTTGATAGCAATAACAATAATAATATGGATGATGATTAGCAATAAGGCCACATACAACCAAATATATTTCAAAACAACAAGATTTATGTACACTATTTACAACTTTCTAAAATTATAATAAATAATTGAAAAACATATATATTTCAGAAATAATATAAAACAAGGTATATTCATTTGGTTACAGGTATATTCCCTTTAAATTTATTAACAGTTTTGATGCATTGATATGTCTAGTATTTGTTATTCATAATAGCTATCTATAGTATGCTATTGAGAGCATTAAAGTATAACTAAACTTTATAAGTAATATGATAATGACAATTATCATAAGAAGCACAAATGACAATTATTATTTAGCATTCAGCAATCCATTATATGAATATGGGAATAGACACCAGAAGTCAATATATACAGGATACTAAATTTTGCCCATGTCCACAGAATAATCTGGCGAAATATTGCTTAATGGAAATAAAATGACATTACATATGTTTATCTCTTATTATGCCATACACAAGATAAGTTTTAAAATTACTAATAAATTTTGTTGGTTTGCTTGTAAACTGTTGACGAGCTACTACAGCACAATACATAACACTTTTATTTAGCTAAATAGTATAGATAAACAAGTGTCCCTGAAGCTAACTCTACCTTATTATTGCCATACAATTTTAAAATACCAAGAACTTCACCATGCACGGTAAAAAATAACTAGACAGCATCATGAGGGATCAGACAATAAAGAGAGGCTCCTCAAATCAACATTATATAATTGTATAATAATATGGCAGATTCCAAGACTTTTTTCCTAGATACAAAATGTGTGGACATCGTCTCATTACAGGGAAACGGAATGCATCCATGAAAATAATCCTCCCTAGGAATTAAACTTTATCAGCTAAGCATAAAATAATTATAAGCCTCAACAATATAATCCTCTCATGGAATAAGCAATGGGAGGGTATACTCCATCTACCAATGCACAATATCAATGATACAATATTTAATAAAATTTATGTTTCTCACACTTATCAAATGGAAACTAGCACAAATCCTCAGGAAAACAATGGCAAGATAAAATAATTCTCACATTAAAAGCTAAAAAGATAAATATCCCACTTCACACAAGTAAATAGTGTATGAAACCAACAAAGATTCTGTAAGTCAAACAACTATAAAACATTTTTAAAAGCATAATAAAATTTGCAATAATAAGATACACATAGTCAATGAAAAATAGCACAAATTCTATAAACTAAAATGGACATACTAAATTATAGCAAAATATAGTAAAGATATAAAATGAATGTATACCTAATATAGAAGACTCCATATAATAAAATGATTGTATCATCATAAGTAAATACTATTATGCTTCTGAAAAATTATTCTGTCTGTTTACCCATAAATAGAATATCCATAAACTATTCTCATAAATGTAAGAGATATGTATCTCTATCTAGACAAGTCTAATTTAATATTAACTTTAAGTTAACCAGTACAAATATATATATAATTTTACCTTAGTCTGTTTTCAGATCCATTGCATATTTATACCATAAATAAAAAATATATATATATATCTTAATAGCATATCCAAAATAATATAAAATATTAATAAACATGAACAATATAAAAAAAATCATTATTATTATACTTCATTTTATTCCCATAGTGCCTAATTTAAATTCCTTTGCTATAAGCTGACTGATGAGGAAAAAATGATATCATTGTTGGCCAGTAAATTATTTACAAGGGAACACATCCATATTCTTCATATTTTATCATGGTAAAGTAAATAAAACATTTAAGAGTTTCTGGCAAACAAAACAATTATACAGTAACACTCATAAATATTTTTCTTCAGAATTTTGAATTCGTTTTTTTTTTTAAAAAAAACAAGGCAAAAGAAAATTTTTCTCAAAAGAATTGTTATTAATTTTTCCATCTGCGGTAATATATTGGAATAATTAAGAATGATTCCTGCATTTTAAAGTATTTTAAAATTTTATCAATTTTTTTAAACTAGTGTTAACTCCAGCATTCCACAATAGTAATTAAAAAGTTGCTGTCTACTTTTTAAAATTAAATTCATGCATTACAATATAAGTAAATCTAAATATTCTTTAGAGTAGACTTAATTTTTTTAATTTAAATTCAGAAAGTTTTGTTCTGATTACTTTTGTTTCCCATTTATGTTTGGTATCAAGGCAAAAAAAAAAAATATATATATATATTTTATAAATGAACACACAGAATATTTTAATTTTCTTCTTGCCTTTCCAAACAAATCATTGTTAATCTTTAAAAGTTCATAATATGTGTAATAACTAAGATTGTAGTAATATATGGGATAAAATTTTATGCTTACGATCTCTTGTCCGGTTCTTAATCTGATGTCTCTGAATGAAGTATTTGTTTTTAAAAATGGTTCCCATTCTTTTTCAATGTGAAATTCTGGCAATTGTCAGTTGATAGATCAGCAGGTCAGATGTATGCAAGGGAGCGAAATTCTCCATATTCATGGGTCAAAATACAATTGCTTATTCTTTAAATTCAGTTCAAATTCAATTCCAGTGTTATTTGTTATAAGCTTCTTCTTGGTCTTAACTTTTATTATAGCTCAGATGTTGTTATTTCTTCTCTTGTTCTTTTAAAATGACCCCCCCCCCTTTACAAACTCTGCTAGGTTATTTATACCTTTATCAAATGGAATTATAAAAAAAAAAATAGACTAATTAAAAGTTGGTATGTGCATACAACTAATATGTCTCCATCTGTATTTATTAGTGATAACTAAACAAACTGTTCAAAATTATTTTAAATCACAATAAAAATATGCTTAGGGATTAATTACAAAGATTAATTTAGAATAGTTATGATTTTAAATCTTTTTGATTAATATTTAATAATAACAAAACATCAAATGTTTCTATACTTATAAATTAATAAGAACAGTAATAAATTATTTTAATATTATTAAAAATTAGTTCATCTGGCAGAGGGCATTTTAGAATCTCATACACATCCTGCCAGAGGACTTAGCATATTTTGAATACTCTGAGTCCTTATTACTCTCAGGAGATTTACTGACAATATTTATCAAATTTTATAATAAAATTTGGCAACCATGATAATATACCACTGATATAATATATTTCAATTATTGTCAATTAAAATTTAAAATTCTACACATTTGATCACATAAATAAGGCTTGACAAATATTGAGCCCAACCATAAGGTTTACAATATATATTGACATTTCAAAAATTGCTGGAATAATTATATTTATTGTTCATTTATTATGTGTGTGAGGTATTTACATAGCTAAATTTAATTTCAAATTTTAATTTACTGCCTTAAAAAATATCTATGACTTCACAATGTTTTTTTTTAGTAAGCCATCTTAATATAATAATGAAAAAAAAATACATATTATTCATAGATAGTAGCAAATATTAATTTACCAATAATGATAAATAAAAATCATTAGAAAGGGGATGATCAATCAGAAAAATTAGCTACTCAATTAGTGAGTAATACTATATTTTTTAATTTGGTCTCTATTGAGATTGGATGCCTCTTCGAGTTTTCATTTCAAAATGCTGTACCAATCATGTAAAACCAACTTCACGAGTTGAACATGAACTGTTAATCTCAAAATAAACAAGTAATGTAGTGAATCTAAACTATTGCAGTTTGTTTAAAACATTTTTCTCAATATTATAAAATAGTGGATCACAAATGAACATGGAGATATCATTGGAGTACCTGGAAAAATATTTTAATTTATATTGCCTTTTTAAAATAAAAAGTAATTTTGGGATATATCATCAGAGATCATTGTGGAACTGCATAACATTATATTTCTTTCAGAAAAATTTATAATATAATTTTATTATTTAGAAAAATATAACATGCAGATTTTTATATGAATGTGCCTGTTTATATATATTTATAATGGCCTTGTAGCATTATAGTTATTCTGTCATGCCCACAATATAGAATTTGAATTTGAGCTGTTTGAAACTTGAACATTTTTTCAGATTAAATTAGGCAGTGAGCTATTTACAGTATTTTATTTTTTATATATATAAGCACAAATATATTTATTAAATAAAAATTAGAAATCATTCAAAACAAATAGTAATAACAAATAGTCATGTAAATTAAATTAAATTAAATGTAAATTAAATTACAATAATGCTATAATTAACTCTGCCTTTCTGTCATCTTGAATAGCAAGTGACAGTAAATAAAATGTAAGGTATTTAATTCAAATTGCATTTGTTATTAGGGGATATTTTAAAGTGACTCCACAAACAAGATTATTAACTAATAATAAAGATTTTGTGCCAAAGTTTGATAAATGTAATATATATAAGTAAACTGAGTATTGTTCGATGTGGAATAAAATAAATTTCAAACTTTTCAAAAGTTGCTAAGCATGCTTTCAGTAATTTGCTATCATGTTCACGACTATTGTTATAAAATTGTAATTCTTGTTTTTTAAGTCATGAATTAGAGATAGGGCACATATTTAATTCTAATAATGGCAGCATTGTGTGCAAAGAAAGAGACTGTCAGAAGCAGAAAAATGACGTATGGTGATCTTAATCAATGTTCCAGTAGTATTCAATTAAATCATAATTGCAGATTTTTAAAAAGTGGACTTTTATTTAACATTAATTTAACACTAGCTATGATTTTGGTACTAAAGTATTAAAAGCCTAAAAGTTTGAAAGCATATCTTGTCCCATACCAAATGCTTATTGAGTTTACTTATACATTAATTTGTTTGGGATAGTTCATAATTCATTATGTAGAATAATATGTGTATGTAGACAGTCCTATGTAGATGAATTCAAATATATTTTAAAGAAAATAGCAAATGAAAAAGAAATGCTATATAGAAAATTACATAACAATGGGAACCGAGTTATATAAAACCAGTCTTGCCATGCTGTTAATTGTAATAATAGTGTTTTTTTGATCAAATATTTTGTTTTACATGTTTATAGTGATGCACAAAAGGAAGAATAAAGGGTGCATACTTTAAATATTTTAGGTTGCATACTTTAAATATTTTAGAAGTTGTATGAACAAACAATTGAACTGCATGAATTTGCATAAATTTTGGAAGCTTGGTAATGATTATAAATTAATTATATTTCATTTATTGATTGGAACTGCAAAAAGTGACAAATTTTATTTGCTTCTTAAGTTGAGCGAAATACCAAGAGGTTGCTATACCATTATTATAATTTAATTTACTTTAGTCAATTAACATTTTATTAATATTTATTCTGAATGACTAATTTTTAATTATTTTACATATATACATACACACACATACATAAAATTTTGATATATATAAATACAAAGTTATAAAATGCCAGTAGGCTGTTGTATGAGGGCAGGATAAAAAAATGCAAAAAATGTAGAAGATTAAAATTGCCTGTAAAAAAATAAAAGTTGTAAAATACAAAGTTTTGTTGAGAAAATAACAATTACAATAAAAGCATTAAGAACCATATGAGAAGAATTTACCATATAAATGTCTAGATGACAAAAAGTAGATTTCAAATAGATTGTGTTTTAATTGTAAGTAAATTTAGGAAGATAATGGAAAAGCTTAGAAATGAAGTGTTGAAAATAATGATTTTTTTTTTAAAGGATTATTTATTGAGAAATTGGATTGCACTTAATTTTAGTTTCAAAATTAAATATGTGGTGAAAGATGTATGGAAACAAAGTAAAAATTGGAAAAATGATTTTTAAAGAAAAGCCATGAGTTTCTTGAAGGGGAAACCAAAACTGAGAGCCTGGTGAAAGTGATTTAAGCTGATGTGCTTTGCATGCCTTTTGCAGAAATGTTAAAATGTATATATATAAACTTTTTAAAGTTATTTTAATATGTACAGCAAAAGATTATTTCTATATACATAAACATCTTAACTATATATGGCTTTAACAACAATTTACATCTCTAAATTAAATATATTAATTTCTTAAGCATAAGCAGATAATATAATAACAACGTGAAAGGCTTACTTATATATATATGATGTGATGATGATGTGATGTGATGTATTGTTAGCCCTATTATTTTCTCTAAATTAACTAAAATTATTAATTTGCTATCTATTCTAATCTTTGTTCTATGGCTACACTTATATTTTGGTCATAAAATGAAAAGGCAATCTTTATAATGATTTTTTTTTTAAAAAAAACTCTTTGAAACTATATTATTAAATATATAAAATTATGAGAACATAAAATGTAAAGTTATTAGGATTTTCTTTTGCAGTTGGTTATTCATCTATTCAATTTCAAGATAGAATTATGAATCTAAAAATAAGTGAAACTCTTTTATCACTTGACTTGTAGATTGTGTATTAATTTGAGGTACCTCAATTTTAATGATTATATTTTATATCCGGTTAACAAACTAAATAATAATAAAAACAGATGATCAGCTTTCCTATAATGAATAATATTTCTGTAGTGCCATTTTCACTTCACAACTCTCATTCAAGGTAGGGATTGGTTTTTATTCACTTTTAACATCTTGTGGAGGGATGTAATCATAAACATATGACCAGAGAGATATTAAAAAGATGTATGTGTGAGAGTAAGTATAATGAAAATTATATTACAGAAATGTTATTTATTATCGGATAATCTCTATTCTAATGAATGACTAATAAAAATTATTAATATATAAGCATTCCTCTCTTGATATCTTGCAAAAATTCATAGTGTTATATCAGGTAAGGCAAACATTTATTAGAGCAAATAAAATCATTTACAAATATTTTGTGACATCAATTTTTACAATTATTTTATCAATATAGTTGAACATTATAAAAATAAATTCATTATTTCACTTTTATATCCATCCATGAAACTAATATAATTGACTTTTCATGATTTATGATAAACTTTTTATATTCAGGTTAGGTGATTAAGTATAAAAACAAATGTAATGGTTGGTTTCATTTATGGCAAGTCAATTATTACTTAGAGTCCAGTCTATTTTTAATATACCTGCCCATCCTCCCCTTTTTTTCAATATCATCTTGTAAATAAGACATTATAATACTGTTTAATTTTTATTACATTTAAATGCAATTAAAATTTCTACTATTCAATCAAAATATATTACTGCTTTCATCATATATATTCCTGAAAATGTTCAAGGTAAATTAGTTTTTAGAATTTAATTATTTTTTTTAAATAATTGATGTTTATGGAAGTTATTAAATCTAATGTAATAAAACATTTTGACGTGTTATTTAAAAAATGAATTGTAAATGATAAATTGTTGGTAAAACTAAACAAAAAATATTAAAATGATAAAGATATATTAAAGGACAGGAAAAAAAAAACAATACCAATATTGATACTGAAAAGAGGTGAAGGAGGTGGAGGGGGAATATTAGAAATTATAGATCTGTCATTTCTATATGAAGATATTTGTTAAGTTCATTACATATCTGCAAAGAAATTAGGATTCAAATTTTAAAATGGATTAAAAGCATAATAAATTATATTCAAGTATTCAGACCAATGATTATAAGATATTATCATGTACTAGATTTCTAAATTAAGAAAAGTTAAGTTGTTAAGTATTTATGTTATCATATAAGTTTTGAAATATTATGATATAAATGCAGGTTATCAAATTCTGATACATGTTCCAAATTAAAATTTAGATTTTTTTTTTCTAAGTAATTGTCTTTATAAATGCTGCTATAAGATATGCAAAAAATATTATGGAGATAAAGTAGGACTAAAGATAAGTGCTTAAAAAACTAAAAAATATGTAATGGTTTACAAAAAAAAAAATTGATGGCCCAATTATTAATATAAATAGAGAGGAACATAATGAATGAAATTAATCACATAACTGTCCATAGAAAGAACATGAAATATGACTATAGGTTAGAGGAAAAAGATTTTTAATATATTAGATTTATAAGACTTAGATACTTAATAAAATCACAGTACAGAGACTACAAACTATACAACAAAGTATGAGCTATATGATGGTATTAATAAGGAAAAATTGAAAATGAAATACATAAATGAAAGAATTAAGAAGCTAAAATGAAAGTAGGCTATGTATATCATTAGAATGATAACAATAAATGAATAAGTTTAAATTGGATTCTGAAGAAATTGTAAGAGATCATATGTAAGGATGAACAAAATTGGACCAGGTATTTGACCAGAAAAGATGACAACTGATGAATGAGTGAAGACTTAGATTGAATATTCAGAATAATAAGAAACTAGAAAAAGATCATATGAAAGATAGAGGGATGAAATAAAGTTTCCTAGAATGATGTAGAGAAGCTATAGAAAGAAAAGCAGGATTAAACTTTGACAAACTTTCATTATTAAAAATAATGAAAATTTTTATTTTATAAAGAGTAAATTGCTATTTTGCAGATTGATAACAAAACAAACTATTACATGAGATAAAATAAAAAAAAGAATCTGCACTTAATTATTATTATTCTTTATTCATTCACTTAAATGCAGGTCAAAATATATTTACACAAATGTAAATATCATTCTTCTACTAAGCTCTAGTTGAGATTTTTTATAGAACATTTTTATAATTTATATATTTACATTTAATTCTAAACTTAATGCAAAATATGCTAGTAATAATAACAACAAATTACATTTAAATAATATTAATTATAAATAATAAAAATATTGATTATATATTATATACCCACATATATTTTGCTGTATTCTAAGTTAATTTTTTTCCTTTTTTTTTTTTGCTATTTAATATATTTTTTGATTTTTTATTTCTTTATGATGTTGCAATCTTTTTAACTCTGTAGGTAAATTATTGAATAATTTAGGAACATAGTGATTTCTTATTCTAGCTGTATGTTTTTTACAATATTTTGAAACTATACATATCTGTTCTTAGATACATTTCAAACTGTTTTGTGTAAGATTTTTTGACAGCATTATCAAAATTTTTTTTTCTCTATAATTATATATTTAAGAAAATGATGGAATAATAAAATATTTTTGTATTCATTTTTTCCTTTTTTATATAATTTTCTTCTATTAGATCAATTATTCTTTTTTATAGTAATGCTAATCTATTAATATTAGAAAAACTTGCAAAACCTAAGTTATTTCATATCTCAATAGAAATTCACATAAAGATTTATATATAACAATAAAAATATTTAAAAGAAAAATATCTTTGATTTTGCATAACATTGTTATAAAATATCTAAATTTATTAATTAGTATGTAATATGATGTTTCCAAGACATTATTTTCATCTATCATCATTACAATATAATCTAATTTTATACATTTATTATCATTACATACTACATTATTATCATATATACCAGGGTTGGCCAAACTTTTAAATGTTGGGGGCTCCTTTTTTGGTGAAAGTGTATCTGAAAGCTACTACGTTTTTTTTTCAGGGTTTCGAAGTGGAAACCGGGAAAAACATTTTGGCCGGAACAGAAAAAAATAATGGTTTGAAGTCCTGTTTTTTTTTTTTTAGAATGTACTTATGAATTGGTGGTTTTTTTTTTTTGTAAGAGCTTTTTAGGCACTCACAAATATTGGTGATGTTTTTAGAAAATACTTACGAACTAATGAATTTTTTTTTCTATAAGATATGAACTATCAAAAATATTTTACTATGATTACTATTAAATTACCTCAGCTGCCTTTAGTATTACAATTTGTCCATGTTGCTTTATAAAATATATATTAAATTACAATTATTAAATTACCTATAAATAATTATTTTCTAGAGTCAACATTAATTTGTAAGAAGAACAAAAATGAAAAAAAAAGTACTGTTTAGAAAAATCATCATAAAATCTTTATATTTTATCGTAGAGAAATAAAAATTACATTGTATGAAAGGAGGATGCTGAATCAAATGATGCAAAGTATGCATGCATAGTGTGTATGATTTTCATGTTATCATAAGTTGAAGCCGAGAATCGCTAATTAGAAAATACAAGCCACACTTATTTTGAATTTTTCTTTTTGGTATTTTTTATTATATTCAAATCAGTTATGAATTATCACTATAATTTGTCAATGGTCACAACAGCTTCACGGTCTACTTTCAGAACTCTCACGGGCGTCCAATCGATCGTGGGCAACGTCTTGACCATGCCTGATATATACAATCATGTAGATGTATATCAATATTTTTATATTTTATGTAAGGGAGTATATTTACATACTTTTTTTTCTCTAATTATACAAATTTCTTTCAAAACACCAAAAGACAATTTTGTTCATACTTTCTTGACATTTTTTAATTGCAATATCAATATTATTTATATTCATAACTATCATCTATATATTGATATATTGATCCTTCAGTATTAATATTTTTTTGATTATTTATTAAAACCAGAATCAACAATGCAGTAAGTATAGAATCTTGAAGAACTCCATATAAATTCTTTTATTTATTACTCTATACCTTTGATATTTTTGACAACATATCTATCATTCAAACAATTTTTGAAGAAACAGCAAATTTCTTCTAATTTTATAATTTTGTAAACTATGTATCAATTGTTTATACTCAATAAAGTCAAAAGCCTTATAAAAACCTAAAAAAATTAATTACATATTTTATACAGTGCACTATTTATTTTATATGGAAAATTATCCAACAACATAGTTGAGTTGTGTTTCTTCTATGAATTCATCTTGGTTTTTATTAAAATTATTTTTATTTAAATTTTTTTAAAATTATTTTATAAATATAATTTTCTATTATTTTAGCAATTGAAGGAAGGATAGATATGGTTTTATAATTATCAAAATTATTTTTAGCACCAGATTTATAAACTAGTCTTACTATATATGTTTTTAATAATGTAGGAAACTCACTATTTTCTATTATTTTATTAATCATATAAATCTGATAGAATATCAGTATTATTTTTTGTTTGCCATTCTGGGGTTTATATTAACTCTATATTCTTTTATTTGGTGTAAATATTGAATGAGTGTTGGCTTATATATTATTTGAAATATTAATATCATGATTAATTTTTTTTAGTTTATTAATTTTTTTTTAAATGCTTTTATTGAAGTTGGAAGATCATTTTGTTTGTTAACTTTTGATCTTTTTCAAGTTAGGATAAAAATTTCAAGGTTTAACATATTTAAATTCAGTAGAATTTCTTGAAAATTTATATATGTTATATCAGCCTAATCCATTTAAACCATTTATTTTTTTAGTATGTCAACTAGTTTCATAGATATGGAACAGAAGGTAGGAAAAATATGAAATATATTCAATAACTTCAGTTATCACAGTTAACAATTAGTCTTATAACTTTTTATTTGTTTTAAATAATAATCGTGAGAGGACAGTATAAATTTTTTTTATTTTCAATTTTAATATTTTTTTAACCATTTTACATAATTATATATTTATAATAAATCAGTAACTAAGTTTTCTATTTAAAATTGATAATTTCTATTTTTATTTTAAAACAATTGTTTTAAAAAAAAGTAAACTAGAAAATTTGCATTATTTACAAGTTTTCTTTAGCATTTTTTTAAAAAAAAAACAACTGTTTTAAAATAAAAATAAATCTATCAAACAATTTAAATAGAAAACTTGAGTTACTGATTTATTATACATATATAATTATGTACACATACTGAATATATATACATTCATCATCATCATCATCAACCATTATCAATCTACTGCAGGATGAAGGTTTCTCCAAGTTCAATCCATCTTCTCTGATCTCTTCTCCACATCACCCCTGCACACTTTCTTATTTCATCCATCCATCTCACATGCGATCTCTTTCTGGGTCTTTTACAATCTCTTGGAATCCAGTTTAAGATTTTAATTGTCCATCTACTATCATCTCTTCTAGCAATATGTTATATACCAAATGTCTAAATGATAAAGATGTACCAGATGATTAGAAGAATGCAGTATATTTAAAAAAGGTGATAAAGAAGATATTAGAAAATACAAACCTATCAGCCTTTTATCAGTTTTATACAAAATTTTTACTAAGATAATTACAACTCGTCTATAGAGAACATTGGATTTCCACCAACCAAGAGAACAAGCTAGTTTTAAAAGTGGTTTTAGTACAGTAGATTATATCCAGGTATTGAAAGAAGTTATAGAAAGGACAAATGAATATGAATTGCCATTATGCTTTGGATTTGTATATTATGAAAAGGCATTTGATTGTATAAACATTTCTTCAGTGATTAAAGCATTGGATCATTAAGGTATAGATCCAGGATATTGCCATATTTTAAAGAATATTTATAAAAATGCAACAGCAACAATTAGATTATATAATGATATTATGAAAGTCAACATTGAGAATAGTGTAAGACAGGTTGACTCCATAGCTCCAAAACTTTTTACAGCAGTGCTGCAAGAAGTATTTTGCAGATTAAAATGGGAAGCTAAAGGGGTGAAAGTAAATGGAGATTATTTAAGTTATTTAGATTTTGCAGATGATATAGTTTTTGCAAATAGTGCTTTAGAGCTACAGGAGTTGTCAGACTAAAGTAGGACTAAAGATAAATGTTAAAAAAACTAAAGTAATGTTCGATGGATTTTCTCAAAATATGCAAATAAAGATTGATTATGATAAGTTAGAAGTTAACAGCTACAAATACCTTGGTCAGATTATTAATAAAGATGGAAACAATGGATGAAATTAATCATAGAATTAAACTTGTTTGGAGTGCTTTTGGTAGAAATAACTTGATACTAAAAGGAAATATGCCTATGTGTTTGAAAAGGAAGATTTTTAATAAATATGTTTTACCAGTTTTTACTTATGGATCTGAGACTTGGACACTTAATAGAAGGGCAATACAAAGACTTCAGACAAAGAAGTATGGAAAGATGCATGTTGGGAGTAACAAGAAGAGATCAAAAACAATATATGGGTAAGAGAACAAACAACTGTTACTGACCTCATTGAAAATATATACATTGAGTATATATATATTAACATACTGCAGAAATATCCAATGATTTATATATACTATATGTGTGATATGGATTTAAAGTAAAATTATTAATTGAAGTTAATTTACATTATATATGTGTGTATTATTATGTTCACATACTAAATACGATATATACATAAGGGGTATACATTTTAATTTATAGCAGAAATATCTAGTGATATATATATATATCAATTATAAGTGGCCAGTCAATTTAAAGTCCAATATATTTTTACATTTTCATTTACTGTGCCAATACTAAAAACTTAAAAATAATAGTTTATTTTTTTATATAGCAAATGCTTTTATTGATTGTGCACCAAAAAGAAATAAAATAATTGTTTCTTCAACCACAGTTGTTTTTAAATTTAATTTGAAATAAAAGCATGGTGGGTCCAGAAAGTAATTAAATCAATCCCTATTTTTTATTAAGGATTGACTTAATTAATTTCTGGACACTCCCCCCCTCCCAATGCTTTTATTTCAAGTTAAATTTAAAAACTCCAGTTGTGATTGAAGAAACAATTATTTTATTTCTTTTTAGTTCACAGTCAATAAAAACATTTAATATAATTTTTTTTAATCTCTTATTATAATTTTTGTATTAAAAGTATTTGCTAAAAGAAAACTCATTTATTATTAAAATCCTTTTTTAAATCATTTATAGAATTTGATTTCCTTAATATTTCATTTATTTTTCTTCAAATTTTTTTGTGTCTTTTGTTTTTTTATGTCATTTCTATTTTCATTAAAAAAATTGGTACTTTGTTATTATTCCTGCCATGATGTATTTGTTACCTTGGTGATATATTATACTAAGTTTGTGATTTGTTTAAAATAACAACAAGGAATGTGCAGACAAAGTTAATAAATAAAATTTGTCTGCCGATCCCATGGAGGTGTGATTTTGAAGATATCACAAACTTAGAATAATACATTACTGGAAGTAATGTCATACCACATGTAATATGAAAAAGGGACACGTTATGATATGAAATAAAAACATATAGTTGTGACTTTTTAATACAGCACTTTTTGTGAATTTTTATTATGACACTTCATGTCATCAAAGCCATCCTCCCCACTCCTGTCATACTGCAGCACTTTGTGCCATCATAAGTACCCAGCATGTGTAATACTAAAATTCAAATCTAAAAAAAACCAAACATCTTATTTCCAATGATGAAGAGATATACTCATTATGGAAAAAAGAGAAATATGAAAAAGAACCCTGAAACGTTTTTTAAATGGCAAGCTGAACAAAATTTTAGCTGAATTATTTTTTTTTTATTTTTTTTAAAAAAAATATATATATATAAAGTTTTAGCAAAAGAAAAAAACACAAATATATAAAGTTTTAGCAGTAAATTTATATTTTTAAATATAAAATTATTATTTACAAATGATACTAGAGATGCATTATATTGTGGAGAGTAAAAAAAGCCATTGTGGAAGACTGAACCATTTAATATCTTCTAAAATGGAAAGGAAAAGGGCAGTTTATTTGACATGAATTAGTTATGCCAGGATTGTTGATTACCATGACATCATAAATGGAAACTTTGCAAATGTTACTGGAGTAATATGTCATAGCAGGAATAATATCAAAGAACAAAAAATTTATTATAATACAATTGTTTCTCGCTCTTATAATAGAAATAACTTTATTTCTTAATGCCTTATATTTAAGAAATCATGATTTTGTTTAGTCTTTTTTTACATTCCCTCCATAATTTGTGTTTTTTTTTTGTATTAGTTTTAATATATTTTTGTGTATCCAATTTACATTGCACTTTTTATTATTATTTTTATCACAATGATTTCTTTATAACTTTTGTATACATCTTTGAATTTTTTTACAAACTTTTCATACATAGTATTGTCATTAATTTTTTTGACATTATTCTAGTCAGGTATTTGTAAAAAAAAATTGATTTAGTTTATTATTATACAATATCAATTTATTGTCAACTATTTCTGATATTTTATTATAATGTATTTTTTTTGGAATAGGTATAAATGTAGAATAATGATCAGCAATCTTTTCTTTAATAATAATGGCAGTGAATATATTTTTCATTAGGCTTGTGTTAATGTAATCAATACATAAAGAAACTTATTCATTATAATTTCTTATTTTGTGTATGTTTTAACATGACAAAATGCCACATAAGTAGCTAATTCATCTATTTAATCATTAACAGTTTTAGAATTTTTATATAAATTAATATTCATATCACCTATTAATATTATTCATTGTTAGTTTGTCTAAAACATTTCATCTCCAAACATTTTATAATTATCTGAAGATTATTGCTAGTATCAAAGCTTTTTTGCAACATAATTTAAGTTATATGATTTACTTCAAAGCTGTTAAAATTGACTTCCAGTTTTAATCAAAAATATTTTCTCTAATAAAATAAATATATTTTTATCTTCTATAATTTCCAGTATGCAATTTTTTTATAATTTATATTAAGATTTACTTCATTTTTTAAAATTTGTTTAAGTTAATATTAGAAAATCAATTAAATAAATATGAATATATAGTAATAATTCAACCCAATTTTTTTTTTATATTTCTAGTATTAACATGGTTCTATTTCTGTTTTCAAATGCATTAAAGTTTTTTACATACTTATCTTCATTGTCTTCCAGTATTACAAGCTTATTCATTTTGCATTAGAAAACTGTATATTAAAGACATCTAAAATATATGTATTTTTCTCACCATCATTTTTCTTGTAGAAAATTTGTCCATTTTTAATTAGTATATATTTATAATTTTCTTCTCTTACTATATTTTTAGTTTTCCTTAATCAATTTTTATTTCTTTTTATTAAAGCTTCATTATCATATATATTCTTTTATTGCCTTTATCTTGAGTAATCAAGTCATTAAAAATATCTTATATTTCTTAAAATCTTTTTTTTTTATTTAGCTATTTTTCAGTGTAATTAGACTCTTTAAATCCAATTTTTTAAAATAGAATCACTTTCAGCAAATTTATTTTTTACTCTATGTGTATTAGTTATATATCTTCTTCTTCCACAGCTTGATTAATCCCACATCAAGTGGGGTCGCTGGTGCGGATCAATCTTCTCCAGGCTACTCGATCTAAAGTCATTTCCTCCCTAAGTGACATCTCCTGCAAGTCCTTTCTCACTCGATCAATCCATCTGATCTTAGGTCTACCCCTGGGTCTTTTCCCCGGTGGTTCCATCTCCAAAATCTTCCTTCCAATGTAATTTTCTTCTCTTCTCTTAACATGACCAAACCACCTCAACCTTGATTCTTTCATTTTTTCACTGATCATTCTCACTCTCATATTTTCTCGAATTACTTCATTTTTCACTTTGTCCTTTCTAGTGAGGCCCGAGGCAAACCTAAGCATTCTCATTTCTGTTACACATTGCTTGTCTTCTATTTTCTTAGTGATCGGCCATGTTTCTGCACCATACATCAGTGCCGGACGCACCACAGTTTTATATACTTTTCCTTTCAACCTTGCACCTATTCTCCTATCGCAGAGTATCCCAGAGACCCTTCTCCAATTATTCCAACCAGCTTGAGTTCTCCCAACAACTTCTCCATCCAGTGATCCATCTTTATTCATCCAGGCCCCGAGATATTTAAATTTTTCAGCCTCAGGCAACTTCTTTCCCCCTAACAAAATGCTTCCTCCACCATTACCACAGAAGAGCACTTCAGTTTTATTTCTGCTAATTCTCATTCCTCCTTCCTCCAGTGCTTTCCTCCACTCTTCTATCCTATCCTGAGCTTCCTTGATGTTTTGAGTTGCAATCACTATATCATCGGCATACATCATGTTCCAGGGTGCTTCCCTACGAATATCCTCTGTTATGACATCAATAACGATATTAAATAGTAGGGGACTCAGGGCTGATACCTGATGCACACCCACTTTCACCTGAAATGAGTCTGTTTCTCCTGAACTACATCTCACTCTGGTTTGACAGCCTTGATACATATCTTGAATCAGATGAATGTATTTTTCCTGAACCAGCTTTTTTCCTTAGGCATCTCCAAAGTTCATCTCTAGGTACTCTATCAAATGCTTTTTCCAAATCAATGAATATTAGAACAATTTCTTGGTTGACTTCTCTATGCTTTTCTATAAGTTGCCGCAGTGCAAAAATTGCATCTGTGGTTCCTCTACCTGGCATAAAACCAAACTGTTCTTCACTGATGTCTATTTCCTGCCGTAGCCTATTTGCTATTATTCTCTCCCATATTTTCATTGTGTGGCTCATCAGCTTTATTCCTCGATAATTACATTCTAGAATATCTCCCTTATTCTTATAGATTGGAACCAAAATGCTTCTCCTCCATTCATCTGGCATTTTCTCCGTGATCATGATGTTATTAAAAAGTTTGGTCAGAAAGGTGATTCCCTCTTCTCCCATTACCTTCCATACCTCTACAGGGATGTTATCTGGACCCACCGATTTCCCACATTTCATTCTTCTGACTGCTTGTCTAACTTCTTCCCTACTGATCTTTAAAGCTGGGCCCAAATTTGGAGTCCCAAATCCCTTGTCAATCCGAAAGTTTTCTTCATTTAGTAGGTGCTCATAATATTGCTGCCATCTAGCTATGATTTCATTCTTGCCACACAACACCTTATTGTTAGAGTCTTTTATTCTATTTGCTTGGTAAGTATCTTTACCACTCTTATCTCGTTGTTTTGCAATACGCAAAATCTTCTTAACTCCTTCTTCTTTCTCTAAACTTTCATATAAATCTGAGTATGCGTCAAACTTGGCTTTGGCAACAGCTTTCTTTGCTTCTTTCTTTGCTATATTATATTTGACCCTACTACTTTCCCCTCCGTCTTTGTCCCACTCCTTTTTGGCTATTTTCTTATTCCCAATTTTTTTCTGCACTTCTGCATTCCACCACCAAGTCTCTTTATTCTCTTTTATCACACCCGACGTTTGGCCAAGAACTTGATCCCCAATTACACAGATGTTGTTTGCAGTACTTGTCCAAAGATCTTCCCCTTCTTCTTTGTCTTCAACCTTCATCAATTCATCAACAAATTGCTTTCTGTAGGCATCAACCTCAAGTTTCCACCATTTGGTCTTGATGATACCTCTTCTAGGATTTATTTTAATTCCTGTAAGATTAGCATGACATAGTAAAAGTCTGTGCTGTTGACCCATAGCTTCTACTGGAATAACCTTGCAATCCTGTATATCTTTTAGGCCAATTCGTCTATACATAATATAGTCAATTTGGGATTCTCGTCCCCCACTCATGTAAGTTATCTTTTGATTTGGGGGTTTCTTGAAGAAGGTGTTCAATAATGCCATATCCATTGAAACAGCAAAATCAATTATTCTATCTCCCTCTTTATTTCTTTTCCCCAATTCCCTGATTTCCCAGGATTCTTTCCAACCCACCATTTTCTCTGCCCACATGTCCATTCAAATCTCCACAAAGGAAGACCTTATCTGTTTGTTGAATTGAGCCCCAAATATCATCCATCTCACCCCAAAACTTATCTTTCTCATTCTCATCACATCCTGACTGTGGAGCATATGCACTAATCACAGTAATCACACAACTCTCCAAGTCAATTCTCATTGAGATAATCCTGTCATTATACCGAGTAACTTCCAATACCCTATGTTTCAAATTTGAGCTCAGTATAATTCCAACCCCATTTCTTTTAGAATCACTACCACAATAGAACAACTTGAAGCCATTTCCCAGTTCCCTTGCCTTTTGGCCTTTCCACCTTGTTTCCTGAACTGCCACAATGTCCACTTTTCTTCTTATCATCATGTCCACAAGCTCACTACCTTTCCCAGTCATGGTGCCAACATTGAGAGTACCGACAGTCAACCTGACCGAACAACCCCTCATCCTTCCTTCACTACTCAACCTCCTTTTCCTTTGAGCAATCTTCTTTAACCGTATCCACTCACGATATGGTAGCCCTTGTCCGCTTCTCGGTGGAGTCAGGCGAGGCCCCAACGCGTCGCTTACAGGGTACGCCCTAGCAAGATCTCTATCTGAATTTTTCCGCATCATGTAGTTTGAGTGGCAAGGTCCTGGTTTTATAGCCGCATGCCCTTGCTGCCACCAACCCATCATGGGCAACCCCAGATGGGAAACCAGCATCTTTCTAGGTATTTGCAGTGCTATGGCCATTAAAGATGCTGCATCCATGCCCATAGATCTCTGGAACCAAGCCATTCCGATATCTTCATCTTCTGCCTTGGGCCAGTAATGATAATGCTGCTTTCTCCATTACCATGGCCATGGCCTCTGGGTATGGTGCCAGAAACTCGCCTTGGCACAATGTTATCATTGGGTTTATGTGGTATTTAGCTGGAAACATAAGGAGCCACCCTTATGATCCCCCACACCCTATTAACATTGCCGCTGTTGGTTCAGGACTGCTTATTTGCCTAAATGCTTATTCACAGCTGACCCCCATATTTGATCAAAGAAAGCCAATTGTAATTGTTCCTGTTTATTATTATCCTCCAAACATTTGCAGTCTATTTTTAATTTTATTATTTCTCATGTCTTTTTTAATTTTCCTATTTTCTTTTTCATAAATTAGAAGTTTTTTTTAGTAATTTCATTATGGTTAGCAGATAAGAATTCCATTGATTCTTTTAACTGATCAAAATGACACTTTAAATAATTAATCAAATTAACTATTATTCCCATTCTCATTATTTTTTTTAAATTTCAGCCATTTCTTCTCCAAAGAATTATCAGTCTGATTTTAAATCTAGGAGCCTTCTTGCTTTTTTGCATTCTTGACATTTCCAGAATTTTTTATTTGATAATGCCATATTTCTGTAAGCAGATTAAATGATAAGAACCTTGGCAAAAACCTTTACTCAATGCAAAATTCCCTTCTCCAATAGGTAAATGGCATGCATTATAGATAGCCATATTAAAAAAATACTAATTAAAATTATCATAATGACAAAAAAAAAATGCACCAAGAAATCTGTTGAAAGTTAGCTAACAGCCACATAGCTATTGCTTTGTTTAAAATATTCCAGAAAACTATTTCCCTTTATAGCTGTTTTTAGAATTTTATTGTTAATAATAAAAAATGGTAGAATCGACTTTCTGGTTTAACTGTAATGATAAGAAATAAATCAAACTGATTAGAAAGGAAATGAATTATATTTTCATAATAGAATAATCATGAGGAAAAGATTTGAAATTATTAAAAGTGTGTAAAATTTAGGTTAATCAGAGCATAACAGTCAATTTTTTTAAAGGAAGCTAAAAAGAACAAATTAAATTAAGCATTCTGAATGATTCCAAAATTATACTTTGAATTGTGATAAAGTGTAGCTAAAGTGCCATGAAGATTGAGCATTTGATGGTAATTGAAAGTGCTTTATAGTTTAATTAATTAATTAAACCACTCAGAAAAAATGATTTCTATTATTATTTGAATTTTTCTAGACATGTTCAATTCATTATTAATTTAGATTGTTGCAATTTAGATCTAAAAGATTATCTAAAACAAAAGACTAATAAAAAATTAAAATTAAAAGCTAGTAATTTAACTCTTTGTATTTACTATGCTTAAAGAAAAAAGAACACCATGAAACATTGTCAAATAAATGGTGCATAAAAAGACCATTTCCACAGTTGTTTCAGACATATTCTTTTAAAGATAATCTCTGATTTGATCACAAACTATAAATGATCCTAATTATAATTAATTATGAAGCCCTGTAGTAAGGCAGTTTTTGAATACATCTCCAAGCGATGTTTAATATTTTAGTATCATTTTACGAATAATAGACAAGACAATGAACTTATATATATGGTTGATATAAATATAATTAGATGCAATCGTCTTGATAAACATAAATAAAATGTAAGAATGAGCAGTAGCAGAAAACAAATAGATAATAGGTCATTTTGAAAAACTATCTTCTCTATGATTTTCATAGATCAAAGACAACAATATATATCAAATGGTAATAACTATAATAGAAAGTTTATGCTTGCATAGCTGTAGCATTCACCTATATTATAAAAATATTAAAAGGCAAAACTAAATTATAATTAATAAATAAATTACTATTATTTGTTATTAATAAGTCACTCATTTTTGTATTTTTAAAACTAAATACAAGCATTGAATTTGCTTTTCATCAAATTACAGTCCAATGCCTGAATGATTTAGCACAATATTACAATGATAGTCTTCAAAAGATAATGTTTTCTGAATCAAAGCTTTACCTATCATTTCTAGTGCTTAGATATTACATCACTTCCCAAGCAATTAACCTTTTTTGCTGAGTATTAATAATTTTGCTACTACTAATTAGTAACTTATATATTATTAATTACTATTTAAAATTAATCTCTTTTCACTTTTATATATGTAGTCTATAATTGCAAACTAATGATATATGTCAGTGGTATTGTATAAATTAATTTTTTTCATACACAAGTCTTCAATAAACAGAGTGAAACAGATGGTGAAAGTAAACAGAAAATATGATACTTTGATATATACCATCTTTGCCAAAAGATTAAAGATAGCTAAAATTAGTATAAAATTGAGGTCATCAAAATATGTATTGGCCTAATATATGATCCCTATAACTAAATCAACTTTGGGCTCATTATTAGTTAGATGGTATTAAAAAAGAAAAATAAGTGCTGAATGTGTGAGAATCTAGTGCTTTTTATTGAATAAATAGCAAAAAACTAGTTAATTTTAATAAGCATAATTGATATTGCATTAAACTTTATCTACAATGCTAAAAATTTGAAAGTTTGTGACATGCTTCAAAATATAGAGAGCAAGCCGTATTTTTGAACCCACTATAGCAAAGGCACTGTGCACAGAGCACATTGATACTAAGCACAAAATAAAAGAAGTGTGCTTCATCGCTAATGACGACAATGCAATAAAATGGAAGGAATCATGCTATTCCATCTCTAGAAAATTGACTATATGAAGACATGGAATAAATTTGAATAGATTTGCATAAATTACTACTCAGTCTTTTAAAAATCACAACTCAAACCAACAAAACACTCAGCCATATAATTCTCTTGAAATTGATCTTCACTTGTTTGGGTAATGTGCAACTACTATGAAGGTGAAGTATAAACAATAATTTTATTTCAATATGTAGATTATAAAAAAAAAAAATTCACATGCATGTTGTGCAATTTAGCTCATTGGATGGGTTTGAATTTCTGAATATATCAGATTTGTCAAAATATGCATGCTTAACTTATAGATGTTTGCCAAATTTAGAGATAGAAAAATATTTAAATTTTGTTATATTTAAATACGAAGAATAAAATGCATTAAATATTGAGCATCAACTTTAAACAAAAAAATAAGCTTCTTAAAATTGACAGAAATTAATAATAATAAAAAAACCCATTAGATATACCTTGTAAAAATAATAGCTTAATTTAAAATGATGCAGTCAAAAAGAAAATTTTTCTTCAAATAAAGTCATTATTTAAAAATTGGATATTTTTTTTTTTTTACGTTTTTCCACTTTTACATTCAATTTCCAAAAGCATGCAGTCATTCATGTTTTAATTTTTGTTAACCATGTAAATGGCATAGTTTGTGAATAATCATAACCTTATTGCTGGATGTAAATTCTCATTATTGGCATAGTAGTAGAATATAAAGCTTCTAATATGGAATGGAGATCCAAATATTTAATATTTCTAGCACATTGACAGTCAAAATGTTTTTCGCAAAATGCAAGCACAATGAGAAAGACTAGTTTGAGTTTCTGAGTTGGTGAATGATTGCAGTATGGTAGAATTGATGAGAAATAGTGATTAAAAAAACAATATTGAAAATATATAATATTTTTTATAAAGGAATTAAATTTCAAAAATCAATAATTAGAATAAAAGAAAATAAACAAAAATAGCTCAAATGTTTATTATAAAACATAAATTGATTATTATTAGCAGGTAAATGAATGTGATCAGTATAACTAGGGGGGAGGGAATCAAAAGATGAAGTTAAAAGTGAGTTACAAACCAATTTTTTGTGAACACAAATGTGTTCACATATATCACAAGCTGTTTTTTCAGTCAGTTTGACATCTTGCATAATTATCATGTAATTTTTTCTGTATAAAACTTTTTTTTTTAATATTTTTCAGTGAAAAAAATTGTGGAATAAATGTTTTCCTGTCTTCTAAAAACCATGTTCAAGTTAACCAAAAAGTTTTTTTTTTTTTTTTGAAAGTTGGAATTCACTTTGCACATTCCAATAATGATGAGTTCTTACAATAGTAAATTTAATATTTTCATGTCCATCAAGCTGAAGAATGTTGATTAGTATTATGACTTTGGGATGGAACAACTTCCTATAATGAAATTTTTTCAGTGACTTTATATTATGATAAGAGGTTCATGTATCATTTTCATGTAATAAATTTAGCAGAATAACAGATGAAGCAGTTACATTCAGTTGAAATAGTTATATCATTATAATGAAAATATTATATTATTCATGTAGTTAAATGCACATTGAAGTCTGTGTTGCATCTCAGTATGCAAGTCTGCCTTTGCTTTTTCAAATTGGTAACCATTCAAATAGCAGAATGCTAGTTTGATCAACAGGGCCTCTCATGGCATACAATTTAGGTATATTATGTTTGGAGTACTAATTTAGAATTGCCTATTGAAGTTCAGATTTTGATTTCTATCTAGGATATTCTTTTTATTTTTGGTACCATTATTGATCTTCCTGGGTAGACTTGCTCCACTTGATATTTTTCTGACACTTACCCATCACTCATAATCTTTGGTTGCCTAATGCAGTCTTTCGAATGTAACTCTTAGATTCAAATATGAGATGCTTACACATGTTCAAAGAATATATGACCTAATATAGAATGCATTTCAGAAAATTAAAAGATTATTTGTAAAACATAAATTTAATGTAACCAATTTAATGTGTAAGAAATATGATTAACAATGTGATAGTTACTTGTTATTACACAAATCAAATATATGGGTTAGTAACAGTAAACAAAATACCTATATACATATACCACTATCCCGAATTATTAAAAAAGAATAGCTAAATCCATTATTTGTTTTAATTTATCAAATGACAATGAAAAGTTATTTGCACCTTAGATTTTGGTTTGATGTGTATTTCATAAAGACATTTGTAAAAAGGAATAATAAGTATTAATCTTATAGATAACAAAAATTATAAATATTGAAAAATTACATATAAAAAAGACTATTAAAATTACTAGATTCATATAGTAATATTTTTTTAAATGTATATAGTTTGCTTTTACAAAAAGTTAAATGGCTACCTATAGTTTATTTACAGTTTATGCATTTTATTGGTTTTTGATAGATCTCTCAAGTTTAATATATTTTTTTAATTTTGGTCCTCATAATGACAATATATACATTAGGGAATTTTTAATGTTGGGTTCTTTAACATTGGTCTTGATAGTTTATGTCTTCAATGGTCATAATCTTATTGGGGGCAGTATATTTTGGACAGTTAGTTCATTTTCAAACTATGATTCAATATGCAATATCAATCATTTTTTTAGGCATTTGGTAGATGTCCACACATGCTCTATAGTTACATGATTAAGAAGAAAATAGCAATCCAAAAAAGATCTATTAACTAATCATCTTGAGATTTTTAACCACAAATCTGTTGTTATAGCATGATTGAAATACTAAAGAATTATCTTAAGAGTCAATATGCCATAATATGTAATTATCCCATAGGTAGCTCTATACTGATGAATTTTCAAGTTAAACTCTTTTTTTCTAATATCTCTCTAAATCTTTAGTTATTTTCAGATTCAACTCATAATTCTACTACAATGACATTTCTATTTATAATGAATCAATTGCCTAAGCTATCAATGTGTTTAGTAAACATGTTGTTGACTATAATTTTTTTTCTTTTTAATTTACTTTATTTATATTTTATAAACTTAAATAATTTTGAATATTTTATGTGTTTTGTAAATTCATTTAAAATCAAATTTCAATTTATTTTTTATAATAATAAAGATTGTATTTTTTTTTTAATTAGATTTTTATATAAATCAAAATTGATTTAACTCCCAGAATTATTTCTTTCTCAACATTTTTTTCCATCTGTAAACTTTCTCCAGATAAAAATAACAGCTTATCTAATTAACTCTTCCTCTAAATAATTAAATTCAATTTCTAAATAATTAGGTAAAAAATGGTTATCGAGATAAAGTATCTTTTCACATTTACTATATGGTTCTATATTGATATTGCATACTCACAGTTTTATGATATACATTTTTTAGCAATATTTAATTTTGATAATTAAACTAAATCTTGGTTTAAAAATAATTTGATTTATAATATTCTACTGAAATGTTAGCAAGGAGACATTTTGATCCCAAACATCTTATCTAATTATATGTATTTTTATATCCTATCCATATTTTCCCAATGAATGTATTCAGTATTGCAACTATTTAGAATGTTCTTGAGATAATGAAAATGATCCCTAAGAAATAATTTATTATAAGAACATATCCTCATCACATACAACAAACTGAATACCATTGTATTGATTTTATGATCTTGCTATCATATTTTTACAACTGTATGGAATATTCTTTAATGAAATTTGAAGTCCATATATCATTTCATATAATAATTGTACTGAAAATAGATGAAATAGCTAATATTTAGTTGAAGTAGTTATATCTATATAATGAAATATCCTATCATTCATCTTGGTTAACGCAGCAACAGTATATTGGACTCTGTGTTGCATTTCAATATCCATATTTACCTTTCTGCCTAAAAAATGACCAAGATATTTAAATTGATTTACATTTTCAAAGTGATGCCTATCCAAGTTAAAAATTACTGTTTTTTTTATTACTGTTATTGTTTGTAAAGCACTTCCATTTTTTGAGACTTTATTTACTAAACCTAGATCTTTATAGATTTCATTAAGAAGTTCTGCAGATCATTTTTTGAATTTGAAGAATGCAGTCATCAATATACTGTAAATTTAGAGATTTAGATGATTTTTTATTGGTTCCAGTTATAAACTCCATTCTCAAATCTATGTAAACTGTTTCAAAAAGACAGAAAAGAAAGCAGCTAAGTACTGTGCATACTAGGCTAGTATTCTATTGCTACTTAAAGAGTGAGGGGAGGGGCTATTACATATCTTAGTTTTTCTCTAAATACTTCAGATTTTCCGCCAACAATAATAATACTTATTGGTAATAGTATGAATACTGAACCCTACTGTCTGATGGCGCTCTTTTTCACCCAATTTTCATCAGTATACCGATTCACGGGCCATCTGTTTATTTACATAATATTACGGTAAAAGATTTTTTTTTTTTCAACCGTTTTTTTTTTTTTTTTCGTCAGTGACAGTAAACCACCAAAGTTTTTTTTTTATTACATAATATTACGGGAAAAGTTTTTTTTTTTTTGCAACCGGTTTTTAATTTTTTTACGGCGGCAACGGTAATCCATCTTATTGGTAATAGTATGAATACTGAACCCTACCATCTGATGGTGCTCTTTTTCACCCAATTCTCATCAGTATACCGATTCAGAGGCCATCTGTTTGTTTACATAATAATACAGTAAAAGATTTTTTTTTCCAACTGGTTTTTATTATTTTTCCGTCGGCGACGGTAAACCACCAAAGTTTTTTATTTTATTACACCCGGGTTTTTTTTATAAACAAATACTTTGTTTTTAGATGGTATAGGGGTGTTGGTTTGTTTGTAAATTAATGACTAACTGTCCATAGGTCTCTTTACATAATATTACTTACGGTAAACCAAAGTTTTTTTTTCACACATTTTTTAAATTTTTTTTTTGGTTCGTTTTTTTTAAAGAAACAAACACATTATTTTTAGATGGTGTTAGAGGTGTTGGTTTGGTTTGAAATTATCGATTAACGCTCTGTCAGTTCGTTTACACAAAAATACAGTAACAAACACTTTATTGTTTTTAGATGGTGGAGGGGGAGGGTTGATTATTTGCTTTTAACTTATCTTTTTTTTTTGGTTGATGTTTTGGTTTGCTGAAAGACTTCAACAATTCGGTACTTTTGAATAAACCAACACTTGGTTTTTTAGAGGGTGGAGGGGAGAGGGGTTGTTTTGATTTTGAATTGTCGTCTTTTTTTTTTGTTGTTAATTTATTACGAGGCTTTTTTTTTTGTTTTGTTTCAAATCTTTACATTACAGAAAGCTTTATATGATAGTGAAAAGTTTTTCCTTAATTTTTTGGGCCTTTAATTTTAAAAAAAGACATAAACAGTTCGTTTTTAAAGAACACTTTTTTAAGCCGGGGGAGGTGGGGTGGTGGGGAAGGTTTGTTTTGATTTTTAATTATCGACTTCTTTTTGGATTTTCATTTTGAACATTTTATTATGTTACCGCACAGTTCTTTATTATTATTATTATTTTTTTTTTGGTGGGGCCTTTTGAATCAATTCTTAAAGACTTCTTTTTTTTTTTGGTATAATAAAATATTACCTACTTTAACTGTTAATGAAACTTATCAAATATTACCTACCTACTTTATAATCATGTGAACAACAAAAACAACCCAGTTTCCCCATAAAATAATTTATTGAATCAAAAAGAAACGAAACTTTGGATAAGTTGTGAAGCAAAACAAGTAAAAAAAAACACCATTTATGGAGGCATAAAAAACAGCAGCCCAAAGTAACACGCAAATAAAATAACAGGGAAGCCTCAAAGCTGTAAGTAACGGGATTTTGGAGCCTTCGAACCAACAACTTTCTTTATACAGACCTACATAGGTACGCTTGTAGGAGTTTCTCTTTCTGGGAAAATATAATATTGTGCATCCACTTGTGTGGCCGGCCGGAAATTCACTCAGCTTCGACCAATTCAGACAACTTGCAGATGACATTTGACAGTTCTCACACGGATTCATGTGTAAATGGGCATTTGCGCGCAAAATCGGAAAAAACTCTGCTGAAAAGAACCTTTTCAAGTTGTGTGCAGTTCAAAAGTGTAGAGAAGCATGTGTGACGATGTGACAATTCTTAATATGGAATACTAATTCCACTACACTTTCTAAAAAAAATTTCGACAATGAATTTTTGCAGAGTTTCACCTCTTTCAAGTATAGCCACCATCAAATCAGATCATAGCGAGAGTTCAAGAGCGCTCACTTGACAAATATTGTCGCAATGCGATGGGCTTAGTATTTCGTTACATAATCGTAGAATACATCACCCTCAGGCGGTCTGTTATGGCTCAAAAACATCTCTTGTACTGTCAGCCGTAAGTTAAGGCTGCTAAAACGGTATATTGATATATGTTTTGTGAAAAAGAGCGCCATCAGATGGTAGGGTTCAGTTTTCATACTATTACCTACTTATTTTCATACCATTATATGAGCTTTATAAATAAATTTCCTGCATGACACTTTTAACATTACTACAAACTTGTTTTTGTTAACTAGTCAAATATATTAATTAAGTTAATAAAAATAATATATAACCAATGCTTTTTCTCATTACACTTTTTTATATAATATCCTGTAAACAAAAATTATATATATATTACGTTTTTTGATTGATATATAAACACAAAATCTGTTGTCAGTATAGTATTTTTTCTTTCCAGATTTTCATTAGCAAAACATAGTATAGGTCATTTAAAAAATATCCATTTTTTTAAAAAAAATATTTCTCAACATCTACCTAACTATTCTAAGCATATCGTCTGCAATTTTTTGTCATCAAATTATATATATATATATAACATTTTATTGGAAATTATTTAGTCTTTAACAAGATTTTAGTTGCATGTGATATCAAATAAATATTTGTGTAATATTTACATTTCAGTGTTTTCTAATAGGATCAAATACTATGTAAAAATTTATAAGGTGCATATATATATACTACGAAAGATTGCAAATATTCATTAATAAGTTAATTCTTTCATATTCTAGACTTTTTTCTGGTAAATTAATCTAATCTTGAAGTTATTTTTTTCTTTGTCTATAATGTTTATAAAATCCATACAAACTAATTTATTAATGGTATTTTATCTACATGGGTATAATGCATTAGTAGAGTGCTTAACTAGAGTTCAAGGTATATGGATCATGATTCATAATACTCAGACTTTTTTATGAATTCCCAATCAGTAAAATCATTTGATTATTGTGTAAATCTTATATAATATGCCACTTTTTTTTTTTAATATTCAAATACATACATAGTTACTATAGGATAGAAATTTTCTTAGCCTTTATTTACAATATTTAGATTTTTTAACGATTCAATTATAGTTAATTCCATATTCTTTATGTAGATTAAATAATTTGTCTTTTCTTTTTAGTTTTTGTTTATTTCATGATTCCTATCCATATGATTTACTTTTAACATTATATCTATTATATATATTATAATTATAAGTTAAGTGTTTAATTAAACTTAATGTGCTTCAATAATGTATTGATAATATAATTTGTCATACATTGGTCTTAAACATTAATAACTTTTTAATATATGCCATGTTCATATGTTGCATTATATAACTGATAGTAGAAGCATGAATATATTATTTTATGTCTGTTTAAATCATTTAAAAATATTTCTAATTCTAAATCAAAGTCTTATTTATTGTAATTGAACTTTATATGAATTGAACCTTAACAGAAAAACATTATTAATGGGCTAAATATGTAAATGTTTACGTTTGAAATCATTTTGATTAAAATTTTTATTTTACTAGTTTGTTAATTTATTATTCTATTATATTGATTGTTAGCCATAATTTTTAATTCTATTTATATGATTTATATGTATGTACAATATATATAAATGAAATGCTTTGATATATCAGTTTTTTTTAAAGAACAATTTAAAAAACATGATCTACTGAATTGAAGCCCTTATTATCACCAGTGAAACACATACACACAGAATTAGTACTCTTTAGCCCTTTCTACTATTTAATATGCATAACAAATATCTTTAATTTCTCGCCCTTTTTTAAAACCAGCTTGTATTTCTGGAAGTTTTTTTTTTTATAATACTATCATGATTACTTTGTGATTTTTTAGAATAATCTTACTTGCATTACTTGGTTTAAGAGATATAATACAAAAGTTTTTATACTTGTCAAAATTTCTTTTATATACTTAAATAATATAATTAATGTTTTAACCTGTATAATAATTTTGATTTTTATTAAATTATAAATGTAAAAACATAGAAATATACTTCCAAATAGCATACACACATTTAAGTCACATGATTCCTAGTCAACACTTAACATTAACCAATAGAATATCAGCAATCTGTTATCAAAGCAGCATTCTGATAATAAATGGAATCTGGGTTCTGCTTTGACAACAGTTTGAATTATATGTTTCAAATCTGATTAAAATTTTAAGTTGTAATGTTTTCAAGGCAATAATCAATTTAAAGCTACCATACAGATAAAACAATAGTACATTGCCTAAATTATTTTCTTTCCAAAAGATTGTTTAGACAATGTACTATCATTTCAGTTTGCACAACAAATTTTGGTACTTACGTTTTAGATCTGCAACGTCATGAGATGGTAGACCTTTTCAGATCCATGATAAATGTGTAAATTTTGCAATCACAACACATAAACCCTGCGATATTATCTAATTTCATATCAAAATATGTAATGGTAAAATTGGTATTTGTAAGGGAGCATTGTTGAAGGATATGAGAATGCCATTCATCACTGCCATGTTTTTTTGTGTGATAATTTTATATTCTGTTATTGTCCAGATTTCATTCTGATAACATCTTTAGTACTGTCGATTGCATTTTAAAACTATTTTTTACTTCATTTGTATTTGTAGTTTTGATTCAATGATTTATTCCAACTGTTGGTAGGCCTATAAAAGTGCTAAATTACGAAGTGCCGATTATGATCATTTTCAGGTGAACCACAAATACAAGCACATGTTAAGTAAGTGCACATTTTGGGAAAAAATTTTACTTTTAGTCTCCATTTTGGGGAAAAAATTTATCCGCTTAAAATAAAGTAGAACTGGAAAATTGATTGTTTCATCATGACAATTCCTATTATATATTACACGGTAAGTACCTTATGCTGTATTTTTTTTTGTGTGATAATTTTACACTCAGTAACTATCCAGATTCCATTCTGATAGCATCTTTAGTGCTGTCAATTGCATTTTAAAATTATTTTTTACCTCATTTGTATTTGTAGTTTTGATTCAACTATTTATTCCGACTTTTGGATGGCCTATAAAAGTGCTGAATTACGAAGTGCCGATTATGATCATTTTTGGGTGAGCCACAAATAGAGTCATGAGTTAAGTAAATGCGCAGTTTGTGAAAAAATAAAAATTTTAATTTTAGTCTCCATTTTGGGGAAAAAATTTATTCACTTAAAATAAAGTAGAACAGACAAATTGATTGTTTCATCGTGACAATTCCTGTTATATATTACATGATAAGTATCGTATGTGTATATTTTACAGTTTTTTGATAATATTTTAGACTATTTTTGTAATTTAGTGATTGTTTTATCTGTATTTAAAGTAACATTTGGGACTTGCATAATTGACTTGTCATATTTTACATATTTTTGTATGACAAATCAATATTTTTACTGTTGTTAAAAATGTATTTTTTAAGATCAAATTTTTTGGGGAAATTCCTATTTTTAGTATTGTTAGAAATTAATAATCAGCATCATATTTTATATTTTTTGTGTCAAAGTCATATTTTTAGTAAATGCACAATCACATGTTAAGTAAATGTGCATTTTGGGGGGAAATTTTTTAATTTAAGTCTCCATTTTCGACCAAAATAGATGATCCACTTAAAATAAAGTAGAACAGACAAATTGATTGTTTCATCATGACAATTTCTGTTGTATATTACATGATAAGTACTGTGTGTATATATTTTATGGTTTTTTGATAATATTTTAGACTATTTTTGTAATTTAGTGATTGCTTTATCTGTATTTAAAGTAACATTTGGGACTTGCATAATTGGCTTGTCATATTTTACATATTTTTGTATGACAAATCAATATTTTTACTGTTGTTAAAAATGTATTTTTAAGATCAAATATTTTGGGGAAATTCATATTTTTAGTATTGTTAGAAATTAATATTTCGCATCATATTTTACCGTATGTGCATATTTTAGGGTTTTTTTGTAATATTTTAGAGTATTTTTGTAATTTAGTAATTGTTTTAATATTAGGCCTGCAATGCCTTTTTACATATATATTCAGGCTACTGATAACTTTGTAAATCTTGCGAAAATATCATGTACACGTGGTCCATTTTAACGATCTTAGAAACATTTGTGGCCTGACATTTTGACTAGATTTTAAAAATGGAATTTCCATTTATTAAAAAGCTTTATCATCCACACACATAAACATATATAGTAACAGTCATATATAGAAGCATTTATTCATTTATATACATATATACTCACATATACAAACATATGTACATATTGGGATTTATAAACTGGCCAGAGAAAACTTGGAAACTTTTTCAGGTTTCAATAAAGATTGGGATTTTTATTCAAATAACTAGCTTATAATCAACACAACTAGCTATCCAGTATTGATTAGTAAATGGATATTTAAACTGCTCAAACCATCACCATCTGGCTGTTAGCAAGTCTTCACTGTTTTTTATGAGGAACTTTACTTAAAAGCTATGTTTTAACATATATGCACACAAGAACATATAGACAAATATGTAAAAACTAATATTTGTTTAGCAGTTTAAATAATTTTTTTTTTTTTTTTTTTACAGCGTGTTTATTATTTATCATTGGAATATTATATGGGTCGTTCTCTCACTAATACAATGGTCAATCTAGGCATTCAAAGTGCTTGTGATGAAGCTCTTTATCAGGTTAGTTTTTTTATAATTTCCAATGAAATACTTATTAATATATATGGAATTTATTTTAATGTGTGTGTGTGTACCAACACTTTAAAATTAATTAGTGTTTATAAAATTTCATCATAATTCCCATAGAATATTATAAATTTGCTTCTTTTTGTTCTCTCTTTTTTCATTGATTAATTTAAAATTCTATAAAATTATTGGTACTAATTACATAGCCGGGCTTGGCTGTTTGATGGCATTGTTGCTATGCAAAAACAATCAAATGTAACGTTCTCAGGCCCCGAGCGATTTTTTCTTTCTACTACGTCTTTAAATTATTAATACTATTAAGTTATACCCGCATCACATTTTGGAAATTGTTAATTATTTATTATCTCGAAGAAAATAACGGGATGTTACTAAAATATTTATAAGCGATCCTTCTCTTCATGAATAATGTTATGACTGTACTTGTACATGGGAAAAATCCAAACAAAACTTTTGACATATTCTACCTTGTGATCAAGTTATCATAACTGGCATGGGAATTTGGGTGTATGCTGCCTCTAACTCGTAATTATAAAATGCATGCATAGTGAAAGAATAGGGATTTCTGTGCTGGTAAATGTTTGCGATATGAGAAGTTGAGATAGTTTCATTGGTTAAAATTTTTTTTTCAAAATATCTCTATAGTGTAATGATTATTCATCTTTTCATAAGATGTTAAAAGTGAATAGATCAGTCTCTGACTTAGATGAAAATAGTGTAATGAAAATTGTTGAGTTTCATTTGATGAAGGTTGTTTGTAAAATGCATGCATATTGAGAAAAAATGATCTTAGATTGTGCAATGGTAGAATGGTTGCAATGTGGTCATGTTGAGATGAGGTATTCAGTGATAAATTAAAAAAAAAAACTTGAAAATTTGAAATGTATATTTATATACTTAATTGCTGCACTCTAACTATACTTTTTATTGAAGAATCATAAATAACATTATTTATATAATTTTAGTTAGTTTTTTTTAATCCTTTATTCTTTTTTTTAGTCACATTTTGTTAATTAACTTTTTTTAGTATTTAATTATTTATTGTTTTTTTTATTTGTTTATTGTTTATACACATATTTATATCTTAAATAAATAGTCCTTTAAATGTTGGTTTAGAATATTCTTAGAGCTTTTTGATAAATCTTGCCTTTGTCAACATTGGTGAAAGTTTAAAGTGAAATTAATGTATCAGCTAGCTGGAATATGGCATTTAATAATTATTAGAATAATAAACTAAACAAGGATGAAGATAGAATCTCTCTTTTAATAACTTTGTTTTTATATATATATATTATTTATTTGTTTTTAATAATTAAATAGAATTTCATAAAGTATTTCACCATATTCTTTACAAATATGATCTAGTAATATATTGCAACCATGCAAGGTGTGTTGGCAGTTGAATTTGATGATTTTGCTCAGAATGGAATATAAAAAAAAAGGAAGAAAAAAATATTATAATGGGATTTAAAATATATTCATAACTTTTTTACTATTTATTCCAAGTCTAATTACTTACTATTTTATTTTTATAAAATCATATTAATTTATAATATGATTTTCAGAGACCCCATTACTCAAGCAGAGGAGTAAATATGATTAATATTTACATATCAATCATACCCCTGGTCAGACCAAGATTTAATAAAATATTAAACCAAGTCACCTTTCCTGACCAAGATATGTCTTTCCGGCTGCATGAAACATGAAACATCTCATAGGATTATTTATAACTGGTTTAAACCCAGGGCACCATCCAATGCTTAAACTGGAACCCATGAAATGTCATTAACATGTTTCAAGCTCTTGATCCATGGCTAGTTCTTAAACATGAGGCCGAAAACACATTTACTTAGATAAATGGAGAGAGAAATGTAAACAACAATAATAATTTACACAAATTTATTAAAAGTCAATAATAAATAAAAAAAATAATAATACAAATATAAAAACATATACGAGGTATTCTACATTTAAAAACAAATATGAATTTTATATAGTGGAAGATTTTAAAGTTTATTACCAGTATTAAGAATCACAAGTTTTAATAATAACGTCAATGGATAATAGTTACCTAGTTCTAAGTACAGCATAGTCTCTGGTTTTCATATGCGGTTTAAGCACAGTCTCTGGTTTTCATATGTGGTTTAAGCACAGTTTCTGGTTTCCATAAGTAGGTTAAACACAGTCTCTGGTTTCTATAAGTAGGTTAAGCACATATTTAATATAAATGAAGTTTCTTGATTCAGCATCCTATGGCATGGGCTGGTTCTCTTGATTTGGCATAGCGGGTTCAAACATCGGCAGAAGGCAAGTCAGAGAAATCTATCACAGCATTTGGCTAATGGCACACAGGAGACAAGTGGAGGAAAACAGCCGAACACCAGCGTTTGGATCTAGCCACTCATTTCTTTCATGGCACGATAGTAGAAGAATGGTTTCATCGTGCTAGACCATTAGCAACTTGTTGACTTTGGTCACTGCTACTGGTTAATCTTGGTTATATTTTTAACCATTTTCTATAATATTTTCTGCATAGCCTGAACTATCTAAATAATTTTAAGTCTGAAGCCTGAATGTCCGAATAATCTGAAGTCTGAAACCTGAATGAAGAATAATAACAATAGAGAATATTAGCTTTTTATACACTCCAATCCCACTTTTGCTCGAGTTTTAACCCATGCTATTAATACATTTGATCTTTAAAAAAAATTTTTTTTTTCATTAAAAAGTTCATTCCTTTGTTTTCTTGTTTTCCTATTTTAATCACACTGAACTTAACCCTATATTGTTCATTTAATCAGTCTGGAATTTTAATCTCCAGAGCCTGACTAACCTTATGCGAATTGCTCCAATTAATTATAAATTTTTTAAATTAAAAAGTACTTTTAACAAAGTGTATTTTTTTGACAGAATTATATAAAAATAAAAGTACATAAAAGAAAGATAAGTTATAATTACTAAATAATTTCTAACTTATTCCCAATATTTTTATTTTTATTTTACTTTTCCTAAACTATTAAATATTGATATTCTTTGTCTATTTCATTTTTTTTAATTTTATTTTAAATAAATAAATAAAATCATATAACTCATATATGCACATACTATATAACGGTCAGATTCGTGTACCTCATTAAAATGTTGTGGAACTCAAACCACCAGACATGAAGAGCAGCATTATAGGTAGGGTGAGCTACTAGCAGTACTGGGTTCAATTCTAGTTAGTCAGTTCCACAACACACAATGCGACAATGCACCTGATGCTACACTAGCAAAATTCTCTTTAGGCACGGGGGTCAGGGAGATACAAGAGACTCTATTCTAGTTTATTATAGTGTTAGACAATTCTTAAAAGCAACAATATTAATGACCTTTATATTTTATATCTAATACTTTATTTATCAAGATGAGATACTATTATGACTATGTGTCGAAATGAATAGACATTATGATGGCAGATATAAGATAAAACATTAATTTTAATTATATAAATATCACAAAATATAATAAATTTGACTTTGGTATCGGTATTTTATTATTTCCATACTATTAATAGTTATAGTTAGCAATAGATAATTATTTGACATACTATTTAATTACCTGATGATCTGGATACAATTTATTACAATATCATGCCTACGAGAATTATGATTTCAAATTATAATGCGAAATTTTGAGTCAAAAATTGTAATCGCGGTTTTGGACATACCAAGATTAATTTGACATAAATAATAAATATATTTAATTCAAATATAATGACTAAACTAATACAGGGCATGATATTTGAGAATGTATAACTTTAAACAGTGGAAAGACGGAATCATAGCATAATGAATAATAAACAATATATAGAGGAATAGGTGGTACTCTTAGAGATGCAATGCGATGAACTTAAATTGCAGTACATTGAAACTGCAGAGCCAATGGAAAACCTATGAAAATAATGAGGGCTGGCTTTGTGCCATGGGTACATTAATGTAATCAGATGAAGGGACAATGCACAATTACTTCCTGTCCGCGTAACAAGATCAAATGCCCACGGGAATATTTAACTATGTCCGCTTTATGGGAAATGAATGGGAAATCCAAGGCTTTAAGAGTAATCATCGTATCTCTAAATTGTAGCACATATATAATGCAAATATAAAATCATAACTTCTACTTTTTAAAATAACGCTTTAAAATCTCATGACTCATCTCCCAATGTCCACATTTAATAATTTAAACTTTTATTTATGCTCTCAAACAACTTATAATTACTTGGTTTAACATGTGTAGGTAAACCTTATTAAAGGAAAATCTTAATTGGGTTTAATAAGTTTAGGCATAAATACACTTGAGAATTAATATGTCCGCCACCCAATTACTCATTGTATATTTACATTTATAATTAAATGAAGCAAATATCAAATGCGCATCTTTTAATACATAATAAATCATTATAATAAGTAATTGAAATAATTAGATACATTGAAACATTATGATATACAATTGTCATTTTAGGCACAACATTGCATATTATAAGATTTGGATAATTTGCGAGCTGGCAATTTAAATCAAGTGTAAGAAGAGGGGGATATAATAATTCCTGTCTTTAGTAGTCCACACAACATGGCGGCAGCTTTTAGTTAAATTATTTAAAATAGGATGAGCCCGGTTGGAGATTATCTAGGCATGGTATTATAGAAGTAAAGAAAAACAAATTGAAAATATAATATAAGTACCCAATATGGTAGAAAACAAAGATCAGGTAAGTTAATTACAAGAAAGAAATATTGCAGAGTTTTATATACATTATTGTTTTAATAAGTAAATTCATAAGTATAGCTATAGCTTTTAAAAGAAAATATTTAAGAGTACTCTAGATTTTTTTTGGATACAGGTTACCTGTTTTAAACTTAGATGATTGTGCACATTTTAGAATCAGTCACTTATTGTCTGTTCCATGTTTGCAGCATCAGTTTTCCTTGCCTTGGCTTTCAGGTTTTAATGTTTAAGATGGAGATTGAACGCGATTTTAAGCATGTAGCAGAGTTATATATATTGGCAGTTGTTCACCAATATTTCATATTCTGGAGGGCATGTATGGAAATTTGGGCATTTGGAAGACCATTCTCCTGAGGAGAATAGCGTTCCCGCCCTCTACTTGATCATTTCAAAGTTGGATCAAATTAAATTTATAAAGAAACATCACCAGCAGTGATGAAGGTTATACTATATTTTATAATAACGTTTTTTTAGAGCCGTGTGAATCCAATTTTGTCCTTTTTATATTAATTTTGTTTCTTATCTACAAATGTGTGGATCTATCAAACATGACATATTGAGTCCAGATGTTTTCATCTCTAGTCCAAGCCTGCCTGATTGATCTGCAATACCCTCAGGTGAATTAATCCATTATTATATAGTTTCTACAATTTTAATTAAATCTGAACACTACGTTTTCTCTTTTGTCTAATTTGTTTTTGTACATTATTTTAATACATTTTTCTTGACCTGATTACAAGATACAATACAACTTTACATTGGAAGCCAATTAAGAACTTTTCTAGGAATTTTAAGTAATCCATCATCTCTCACCAACCATGATTTGCAAATATTTAAAATACAATAATAATTTATAAAATCTAAAATTATAAATCCAAACCCGATTTTGATACTCACTACTTTTAAAAATAACATAGAAAATTGACAAAATAAATAATGAGTGTTATATAAATGCTATATAGCTTCAGAGTAATTTAAAATTATTCAAGAAAATACATTATTTTTATTTAACATTTATATATGATATTGAAGTATGTGCATATCTACGGCGCATTTAACAGACGCTTACATATATATATCTAATGCCATCACACAATCCAATATCTAGTGTTTAAATTTAGATAGGATGGAGGTGGTGGGCGAAAGACAATAGAACAGGTGAAACTAAGATTCCAACTCGAATCTTACTGTTTCAATACACACTTACGCAATGTGTGTATATACACATCATTACATCACACCCTTCCCCAATTGAGGATTTAAATGCATCAATCCCTTTTGTTAGGCATTGACCACTTTAAATTCTTCATTTTTAATAACTTTATTTTTCAAAGTGTATGTCAGTTTTTCTTTCCCCTATCAAATAATAAATGGTAATATCAAGAGAGATAGACAGTAAAGTATTAGGCAATTCAACACAGATCGAGTTTGTGCTGATTAATCCAACTTTTAATTTCCTGTGGGAGTTATGACTACAACACAGGCCATTTTTGAGCATAACGGATCACAAACACGGATTTTAAGATTGCGAATGGCAGGATTACTTCTACTGTACATTCGACTTACGAAAATATTTTTTTTATTTAGCTACTGGGAATTTTTCTTCCAGATTTAATATTATTTAATCTTTGCACCTACCTATCTGTAGAACAAAGTTACTGCAAGAAAGGTTTAATCCAACCCAAAATTGGACCTGAAATTTATATCTTTGCCCAAATATTCTCACACATCTCAATCTTAATTTAACATTTTTTTTTTTTTTACATTTGATAAGAATTTATTTTCATTATTACTTTTATTACCATTAGTTTCACATTTATTTATTTGACTTTTATTTTGACTGAGCCATGCTCCACTGTTTTTTTTTTTTTTTACAGACTTACGAGTTGGGTTTGTCAGAACAATAAGGTAGATGTAAATGAGGGGTTATCATTGATTGTAACTTGCTTTAACATTTTCAAAACACTAAGTTCTTTAAGAATTTATTTTTATTTGTTATTATTTATTTAGATTTAAACTTTGATAGACATTTTTCCTTTACTCAAAAATCCATGGTCATTATTATTTGGTCAAGCCGTGAATCTGTCAGATTACATATCTAGTTTTTATCTGGTGGTTCTTTAATATTTTTTCTTTTTAATGAATAGCCAGTCATGCTGGGGCTTGCGAATCACCCTTAGGCCTTTCTTCAAGCCTTCTATGAGTGATGTCAGAATCACTTCCTGTTCTCCGAAATATTTTTATTCTTTTCTGGGCTATTAGATTATCATCTTCTTCAGGCTTCACTCCCCGAATTTATTCTGTGGCTATATCTTATGGCATTTATAGCTGGCTCTCTAGGTTGGGGTTTGAATCCCTTATCCCTGATATCGGTTGTAGGTCTAGGGCTGTTGAAAGCACTCAACAATTCCACCATATGCTCCATTATTTTCTTCTTTGTGCCTATGAGCATTTGCTCGATGTTGTGAGGGAAATTATGGTGAACTATCTTTATAATTTGTTGTTTGGATAGTTCATTGGTGGTTAACAAATGCAGTTTCGCTACTTGCCTTCTGAAAAAGGAAATGAATGGTTCACCAGGTCACCATTTATTTTACGATACCTGGTGATGACTATTTTCCTGATAGTCCTCGCTTTAATAACTATCTAATAGAGCTTTCTATATTTGGCAAAGGTGACAGGTTTTTTAAATAGAGTCCCACCAAGATTGAGAACCCCCTTGTAAGTGGCTACATGCTATTACAATCATGGTCTCTTCACTTAGCTGATTCAAGGTGAAATATTGCTCCAAGCTGTTTAAATGTTCTATTGGAATTTCACCTTAGTGGCCAGAAAATATCCGGATTTTCAAAAACTGATTCATGATCGCCAGATTATTTGTAATGTGCATGTTTGCACTCAACTAGTCAGCTTTTTTATTTCTGTTTGCATGCTATCTTTGCTACAATTTGTTTGATTTATTTTTAAAGTTAAATTAGTAATTTCGACTGATATCCTCAATTACTTTGCTATTTTCTATCTTGGTCACCTCTACTGCTTCTCTTACTAGCTCTGTCTTACTTCATGTTGTATTTTTTTTTTCTATTATTTGGTAAGCAGTCTCTATTTGATTCTCTACTTGTATTTTATTCTCATTTATTTATTTCCTAATTTCTTTTTTTATTTGATCATAGCTTATTATGATCTGGTCTTTAAATTTTTCAAGCATTTCAGCTTGCACTTGCAATTTTCTGTTCGTTTCATTATTTTGGTTTTTAAGCTCTCGGCTATTTTTGCATATTCTTCGGTTGCTTTTTTTTGTTTTTCAAACATGCAAGTTATTAATGCTATGATTTCACTCTTCTCTGGTTCTTTTATACCTTCCTTAAATTTTTACTTTGTTATTTCTCATTAGGAACATTTTCTACTTCACTAACCTGAGCCTCCATTTGTTTCCCACTGGGAACATTTTCTATTTCATTAGTCTTAGTTTTATTTTGCAGTTTCTCATTGGGAACATTCTCTATTTCTTTAACTGCAGCCTCTATTTTGGCTTTTTTTTTTCTTGTCATCATTTATGATTTTAGACAACTTTTTAAATATTTTTTGCTTTTAATACCGTCTTTTATTCACAAACAGTATATTTACTAATTTATTTACTCAATAATTTTAATTTAATCGCTTTACTAGTTTATTTTATTTAATTTATAATTAAACATAAGTGTTTGGTCAATTTTCCTCACTACATTCCCCCTAATACCATTTGCATGCCAATTTCTAACCTAAGGCCAATGCCTACTCACACTTATTTACTTATATCTACAACACATATATTTTTCTTTTTTCTAATACTAACTGTAATATTTCAATAAACTAGTCCCACTTATCTCTCTTTTATACATATAGAATTATCATTAGTGTTGTTTATTCTCTTTCATCTCTCATAAATTTATTCATTTTAATTATAATATATATTTTTATTTATTTATGTGAGCCGATTATTTATATTACGCATTTTTCTCTCTCTCTTTTTTTTTAATTTGAACGAATGTTTGAGCTCTCACGTCCCAACTGAGGGCACAAGATATACTATCTCCCTGAGATGAGAAGTAGTCATAATAGAGATAAAAGAGATGTGTAGTTTTTTTGGCATAGAATTATTTTGGCCTTGTGTTCTTATTTTAGACTTTTATATGATGGTGTTTATTGTTGTTTTATTTCTTGATTAATGTTGGTAAATGAGTAAAGTCATGAAACAGCTTAGTTTTTCAGTTCTTATGACATTTGTACATATCACAACTTAAGTTAGTGTTTAAACCGGCAATAATATATATTTTTTGTTAAATAATTTTGTTATTAATAAAATATTACTGTGAGATAGGGACAAGGGTATTTATGATTATGAATTATAAAGTAGTAATTTTCATGTATATTTGGAGCATTCATGTTATAGAAAATCTATGATTTTGGAGATTCGATTGGGTATTTGATTGTTGGAGTTTGGTTGGCTATATTGCAGTATTGATGATGGAGAGTTTTGTCATTGCCTTGAGGAATGTATTCATGCAACTCATGACTGGTCAATCTCATTCACTACTCCAACCCAGGTTATGATATGTTATTGTTTATCATGAAGCAGTTAACATAGTCCTGCCATGATCTCAACCTCAAAGTCTCCTATGAAGTGAGCAAGGCATTGTTTTATATATTCCCAGCCCCTAAGACTTGAAAGAAGCAGGACATTGCAACAGAATTTGCATTATTTTATCAAAGGTTGTGGTAGCTTAAAGTGATTAAATTGTGATAGCTTTCTGGGTGTTCATGGTGCCTTGTGTACTTATAGTGTTGTGATTGAATCCTTTATTTGTCTCAGAATTGTGAGTTGCTAGTCATTCTGTTAGCTGTCAGTATCTGTCAGATCTCTTAGAAATATAGATGAGCATATAGTTTGAAGTATGAATTCTGTTATGCATTTATGCATGTACTATGTAAATTGTTAAATGGGTAATTAAATAATGGATATGAAAAAACTTTTTTTCGGAAGAATGAGAAGCAGGGTGATAAAGGCAAACCAATCAGCAGAGGTTATGTTCTCTGAAAGAGAGAATGGATGTGCAAGTTCTTGGTAGTCAGGGAACCCGACAACAAAGTAATTGAATCTGATTAAAAGAAAAGAAAAATATTACTTATTTAAAAACAATAAGCAAATACCTAACTCTATAAAACTAAAGCAACACATACTCTGCCAAGGAAGAAAGATCTGGAGAGTCAGAATACAGTGAATCAGACACATTCCAAATCATATTAGACCAAATGGCAAAACAAAATATGGAGCTCAAAGAAATGTGTAGAAAATTGATGGAGAAAATAGATAGATAAACCAATAAATTAGTAAGTATAATGGATAGACATTTTGATAAATTAGAAAGTAAAATAAATGGATAGCCAATCCAGTAAATTAGAAAGGTCTCAAGAAAAATTGGATAATAAGCCCCAAGAAATAGAGACTAAGATAGAGGGCATACAAGAAGGATGTATAAGGATGGAAGAGAGATGTGATGATGGAGGGCAAATGAATGACCTTAAAATAGGAGTTATAGATGTGAATAAACCAGTAAAGAGAGTGTATAAGGAAATAAAGGTCAATCTAAAGTAGATTATGAAGTGAAGAGAATGTGAAAGGAGTTGGAAGAAGAACAGAATATAAAAGATCAGGTGGTTAAATTAAAAGAAGATGAGATAGAAGTGATAAAACAAAGTCTCCAAGAAAGAGAATACCATAGAAATGATCAGGAAGATTTTAGTACAAAGTTAGCCAGCCAGAAGATGGTTACAAAAGTACATAAGTGTATGGAAAACGTATATATTAATTTTATTTGGTATCAGGATGATGTATTTTTAAATAAACTACAAAACCAATGTGAAAGTAGAAAGTTACACTACTTGTTGAACTATAATGAATTATTGTATAAATACCCCAGTAGAATAAAATCAGAGGAAAATATATTAGATAAGAAAGTTAGAGACTTAAGACCAGCGGTCACTAAGGACAATTATGTATGGTATCGAGAATCTATATTTCGAGATAAATTAGATGACCGGTATACTGATCTAGATTTATATAGAATATGTCATAAATGAGATTTGTATTATAAATGTCCAAGGAAGATGAAAGTTGAAAGAGATTTTTATTATAAATGTCTGGTGAAAATAAAAGATGGAAGGCGGAGGGGGAAGCTGTAGGATATTGAGTTCAAACCCTACATTGCGAATCCCAAAAGCCTCAGAAAGAAAGTGGGAGGAATTTTTTTTTTCTCTATTCAACTGATTTTATTAACGAAAGAAGACAATATATAATTTTTTTGAATGGTTATATTTAGAGGTTAAATGTTTTAAAGCGCATATAAATAGTTGTCTGTAGACATACACTCCATAGGATATTATTTTTCTGAGTCTACTATTAACTCTCTATATTTAATGTATATCTAACAAATTATAAGGTTCTTTCTTTGTTAACAGTATTTTAATACTTTGTCATTGCTAATTTATTTTATGACTTTGATACTAATAGTATTAATAATCTGTACCTTTCAAATCGTTTAGATTATTTTTGATATGCAAGTTTTTTTTATAGATATGAGTAGAGATATGTATATGCTTGTGTATGTACAAACACTAAAGCATAAACATTTACAAATATATTAAGAGTTTTTAAATAATTTAGTATCTTCTGTGTAAAAAAGTTGTTTTTCTTCTTATGTATTATTTTATTTAATGGGGTCAAGAAAGGTTTCACTCTAATGTTAAGGTTGAGAGAGAAAGACAAGGTCAATTTTGACATAACTTCAATATCAGAAATATGGGGGGATGAGAACAATGACTCATTAATAAGTTATTATAATTACAAAGATATCGTTTGGACTGTACCAAATAATAAACGAAGAAATATAAAGATAAAAGAAGCGATTGTATTGCAGCTGCACTGATAAAGTATAATTTATAGATAACTGGGTATTCTAATAACAAAATGTGTGATGTCATCAGAAGGTCAGCGCATATATAGTCTGAAAAATAAGACAGTTCAGCAGAATAAGTCTTATTGCCTCTTAGAAGCCACACATCATTATTTTTGAAGGTTTCTTCAGCAGCCTGGAGGCGTAAAAAAAAAGATTTTGTTTAACGGCCCCAACAGCCAATCCAAAAAACTCTATGCACATTGGAAGAGTTAAAATCTAAAAGGAAAATAACAAATAGCACCCTATGGCTGATTTCCAAAGTCAAAGAAGACTTTGAGCCTTGCTATTTATGATCCTTTACTAAGAGTTATTTATTCATAGCCTGAGAGAGAATGATTTATTCTGTTCAATTACATATAAATTAAGGTATGCTAATTTTATGTGAATATATATATATATATTGAAGTAAATTTTTTAATATAAATTATAAACATCTCACAATAAGTAAATATGATTTCTGTCCTCATTACAATATCCTATGGAATATTACACATCACATTTTAAAGAATATATATTGATATAATAATTAAACACCTTGTTAGAGGGAACTATTTAACCACTGAATTAATTTTATTTTGCAGTTTGAATATTTAGCATCAGTCTCACAAATGTAAAATATTGATCCCATTATTTTGTTTAATATATATACTCTATAGTATGTGAAAATAATTTATATTCATATAAAAAGAGTAAATGGATCAGACATATGATAGTATAAACAATATCTTATTAATTGACTAGATGAATAGATAGATAGTTATTTATATATATATTTAATTAATCAAAATTTGGTTATGACATTATTTTAGCTTGGCTTGGATATTGAAGAATTGGAAGATCTTGAAGAAGATGCTGGTTTAGGCAATGGTGGTTTAGGACGTTTGGCTGCATGCTTCTTAGATTCAATGGCAACCCTTGGATTGGCAGCATATGGATATGGTTTGAGATATGAATATGGCATTTTTGCACAGAGAATTAAAGATGGTTGGCAGGTAAACGGTAATTGCCTGGGGAAAATAAAGCAATTGTTTGTTTACATTTTTATTGTATATTTGAATCATGTACATTGATTTTTTTTTTTATTATAAATATTTGATAATATTGCTAATAACAATTAGAATCTTTTTTACATATATTTATAATAAACTGAATTTATCATAGATAGCAGGATAAATTAGGTTTTCTTCTGTGTGTATGACCACTAAGGTTGCATCAACATTTCGGCTGGATCACATCTACTAATGTCTGGGTAAAGAATATTATTTAAAACATACTGTAGAAGCCTTAGAAGCAATTGAATTTTTTTTTTAAAAAATCCTGTTAAACACATGGAATGAGTTTATATGTTTATTCAAGCAAAAACTTTTTAAAAATGTAACGTGAGAGTAAATAATTGTTTTGATCAATGGACTTAATAAAGTTTTTTCAACTGAGAATTAATTTAGACATGTCATGATATTTGTTAGTACAGTTTTCATTCTCTTAAAAAAGTCTTGATAGCTTTTGATTTTTCTTTGGTGATGACTTCACATTTGGATAACATTATGATATTAATAAAATCTTTGTATGACTGACATTCATAATATGGACAGAGTATTGATTATAGTAAATGCTGCTTTATTGCATTTGCATGTTTATTATTCTTAGCATTAAAGTGGTCATTATTCATATCCATGTATGAGATTGTACAACTTCATATGGAAATTCATAAACTCTTGAGTCTTAATCAGGATCAAATCCTTAGATTTTAATAGAATATTTGCTAATTTTTTGATTATTAATATACATGATTTTGATGCTGTAGTTTTTGTTTAAAAAAGAAAAAAAAACACAACAGTATGTAGTTCTTGTGTTCTGTATTTAAAAAGAACTATAGTCAGTAACAGGTGATTATTCTTAAAACTCAGCAAGTATTGGTGTGAGTAATTGTCACACTTATGTTATGAAATATAAACTTGCTGGTAAAGCAGCAATCATTACCATCAATTGTGTCTTTTCATGTTAAAGATAGTCACAATATAGATTTTCCTAACATCAAGTTCCTATCCAGATGCGACATTCACTATCAAAAACAAAATTAGAGAAGTCACTGAGATTCCTAAGAGATAAGATTGTTCCAATAAATGAGATAGTATTAAATTTTTTGCTGTTTCCAAAAATCGTACCATTTTATTTTATTTTTTTTTCCAATTGGTTTAATATATAATCATATTCCAAATGGTGGATAGTTTTTTTTTTTTAAAAAAAGAAATTAGATTGCATGTAGTAAGTCCAGAATATTTTTTTAAATCTAGCCAAAATCAGTGCAAAGCTAGTATTATTTACATGCATATGATCTTCAAAAATATATCTTATATATATTTATATTAACTAAACAATCAATATTGAAGTTTTTGTGAACTTTTTTTTGATATTAACTGTAATCATGCATTCATCGCACAAATGTTAGTTTTAATTATCACTAGTTACAATATAAGAAATAAATAATATATTAATTGCTATTTGTGAGGCATTAACTAAAAATTTTGAAAGATTTTTCAAGATTAATTTAACTCATAATTGATTATTTTATAGAATATATAAATGTTTTGAATTATTTGCATTTTTTTTTTTTGTTATAAAAATTGAGAAATTTTGTTTCAAATTATCATATATAAAATATTATTTTTTAGAAAGATTCTCTTATAGTCTCAGTAACTATAAAAGCAAGTTTTTTCCTATACTTCAATAACATTTTTATAGAAAGGAATTTATGAGGATTGGCCTTTTTTTCCTTTTAAATATATAACTAAAAAAAAAAAACCAAACAATCAATTAGTACAGCAAATTTTATTTTAAGATTATCCTGTTATATATATATTGCTTTCTGCAGATATGAATATGATTTAAAAGGCCTTAATAAAATAAATATATGCAAAAACCATATGGAGCAAAGCTTTAATAGTTTTAACTTAATGTGCTTAGTTAGTTTTCAACTAGTGTTAGTCATAGATGTATCACTGGTTGTAAAAGCAACAAAACATCACATCATTTCCTATGCTTACACCAGCGGTTTTTAATATAGCAAACTCTTCATACGTAGTGGGGATTTTATGCAAAAACCTTCCTGCATCCATTGATTACTAAGACTTGCACTGGGTGGCACTACTGTATGGAGAGTTTGGTTTTTATGCTGGGTTTGGGAAAAAGATAAGGGGGATTTAGATATAAAGGTTATAGAGTTGACAAAGATTATGTTGTGGAAATGGGATAGAGCAGATTATGGATAAATTTAGAGTGGGGAATGTAAAATAAAGTGGCTAATAGGTTTATCTGGGCATAATTGCTGAGATATTCTTGACTTCGTTTAAGGAGAAGCCATAATACATCACATCACATATTGTTAGTAGCAATGGTTTTGTAGTGGTGAGAGGAGGATATATATATTTTGTTTGTGCTAATTTACATTTAATTTACATGTTGCATTTTGATGGGTGAGTAGGCTATGGAAAGGGGAATGCAGGATTTCCTTTTATTAATGGCATATTTGTCTTTAGAGATTTTGCTTGGTGTTATTGCACTCATTGCAAACAATGTTGACAGGAGGGAACAAAGGTGTGGCCAGTTGTGGAAAAATGTTAAAAAATTGAATGAGTATCGAAATAGTTTTTAGCTTTATTATAGAGATAATTGTGTTGAGCAATGCGAATAGAGAGGTTAACCCAAGATTTACCGCAATAAAAGGAGGGGCAGGTGGCATTATGGCATTTGATTTTGTGCATGATCTGGGAGTGAAGATCGGTTGGAAAAGTATCCTTTGAGTTATTAAGTGTTGTAGATGAGAGGAGGTGTGTAGAGCTATTTGATGGGCGAGAGTGATAATTTTAGGGATGCAGTTGGTTATGTTAGGTATATAGAGAAATACAAGGCTTCAAGTTAATTGAGGAGGGAGGTTGTATTTCTAAGGTTAGTGAAGAAGATTAAACTTAGTCACAATTTTACAGTTAATTAAGTAAAATATGAAAAGTTGAATTGATTTAATAAAGATGCATTTTGCCATAGAAATTTGAACAATTACAGTGCTAGTCCACAACTAATAGATGACTAGTTCATTGAAATTATTTTTCTCTTTATTTTTCATCAGATAAATGAATTGCTGCTTTCTTTTTAACTTACAAACAGATCTGATCAAATACTCATAAAATTATTTAACATTATTATGGGCTACAAATGTATAATTAGATATCTTTCATTTGTTTTATTGTCCTAATGATGTGATACAAACTTTAGGCATTCTATATCCTGGGATTTTATTTAATAAAAATATCCACGCTTCTATGGATGGTTGTAATCAGCATCAGAGATGATCATAGTCATAGTGTCTTTAAAGAACTTCATTTTAAAACAGTAAGAATTTTTTTCACTTTGATCATCTCATTTTGTAAGAATATAAACTAGGAAACAAATAATCCAATAGCATAAGGAAAAGTTTGAAATAAAAAACTATTTAAAATTTATCAAGATCTATAGATTCAGCCATTAGCCTTGCATAAGTTAAAAGAACCATAAAAAAAAAAAATCATCAAATAAATTATGGTCATTTTAAGAAAGTTTCAGATGATAAACAGAATACCCTAGGATCAGATTACCACCTAACTCAAATAATTTTCATATTTAAAAGAGTGAATTTCACAATTCACCAAGGGATTAAGGAAATACCATTGTTGAAAGATTAAGAATTTTAATTGATTCTGCAAGAGCATATTATCTCTAAATTATTTGTAAGAATTAACTTAACAGCATGAATTAGTCAAGAAACTCCTGACACAGTCAATAAAGTACCTTAAGCTGATTTCAGTATATGTAAATATTTTTAATAAATTTGTTATTTTTAATTTTATTTTCATTGTTTCACTATCAATTTTGATTCAAATATATTTTAATAAAAATATGTTATTTTGTTGTTTTTGCATGATCTTTAACTACTCTTGAATGTGTCACACAATTGCATTTCATATCTAAATACATTTCATATCTAAATATATTCTAGTGACTTGTTTGGAGTGAAATAAATAGCATTTATTAAATAGATGCTTACATTTCAAAATATGGAAAATCATAAATAGATTTGAATGATTATTTTGTGGGCATCTCAAATATAGTCGTAGTTGTAAATTTTCTAAAAAGTTTCAGAAAGTATTAAAGCTATGATGGTACATTAATTAGAAAGATAAACAGGATTTCATTTTTAAAATGGATTGGTTGTTTTATAAATATGTAGTACATGATCTAAAGTGAAAAAAAAAACATTGAAGAGAGCAAATATTTAAAAAACATCAAACAAATATATGGAATTAGAAATACTAATAACACGAGATTATATTTTAATTAAAGAAAGTTCAAGAATTTTTAAATTCATTATGCAATACTATTTTTATATATGAGAATGGCTAATATGAAAAATGGAAAATTTTGAAGTGGAAATGGTATAGCAGCTAAAATAAATTTAATGGAGAAAATTGAATGAAGATACTGATATAATAAATTTTATCCTGGCATTATTTGCAAGTAATAAAAGAGATAATCCAAATATGTGTTGAATCTGGAATATCTGCAGCATTTAAGCTCCATTGATAAAATCTGAGTATTGAAAAGGCTTCTGTTGATAAAATATAGACTAATGCCATATTATTAATAAAATTACAATAAATTGTAGTATTTTAAATACAAGTAAATATATGTAATTACTAAGAAAAAGTTTCAAATGAAAACAGGTGTATGATTTTTCAAAATTAATTTCTGCAAATTTAGAAGTTTTTAAAGATCTAGGATGATCAAAACTCGCTTTGTGATAAATAGTAATTATTAAAGACTTTTTCTATTTACCGATAGTATGATTCTTTTTGCTACAGTGCCTAATGAATGGCAGCCAAATATGCTGAATAAAATTTATCCACTTTGCATCAGGAATAAATATTGGTAAAATTTTAAAAAAATATAATAGATTATTATTGTCTTAAAGCATTATAGCAAATATCTTATTTTTAAAAAAAGTCTCTCTAGAACATAGTGCACAACTTATTTCTATTTATAATTTCTTTAAAAATTTTTATGTGATCCCTTAAAATATTTTTACTTATTAGGAAATATAATGAAACACTTAATGTAGGAAATAATAATTTTATGTTATTTTTCACTGGATAAAATCCACCCAAATGCAACTACATTCCAGTTAAATTAATCTAAACAATAATTAATTTTGTTTTATAGTGGAGTAAAATTGTGACCTTTATGTATTATGGATAATATATACACAACATGACTGTCTCTGGATTAACATAAAGTTAAGCTATATTATTTTTATTTTTTAAACACCCCCAAAAAAAAGCACTTTTCATTTATTTTTTATTATTATATGTAAATTTCCTGAAAATTTCACAATCTCTCAAGTAATCATGATCCCACAGGCTACACCTGGTTGTATTAAATGTAAGTCAGTAGACTATTTCAACTTCTTTGTAGCAGATTGTTTTTGTTAATCAACTGACATAATATGTATGGCTTTGATTATAGTGCGTCATGTCATGGGCTTGCTAATAAAAGTTACTGATAAACAAAGATATATTTTAAGTTAATTTAAATATATAAATCAATGATTTTTTAGCATGAATTTAATTAAACATGAAATATATTTATTGTTTTAAAAATAGTCATGAAGTTATAATCTCTTTGGGGTTTTTTATTTTTATATATAGCAATAAATTTATGACAACTAGAAATATACAGCATTCTACGTAATCAAGTAAAATGAATTACCATTTCTTAATTAATGATATTATTTCATCCTCCTATTAGTTTTGGTATTAACCAAAGAACTAATTGTCATTGATGAGCAATTATTTAATTTTTATTTTAATTGTTTTATTTATTAAATGGATAGTTTTCCTATAGGCAATTTTTCAAGTAGCATTTTCAGATATGGAATCAACAGCTTTTGGAAATCAGATTTCATCTTATAACAAACTCCTGCTTTATTTTACAGCAAGTTATGAAATTACATAACAAAATTATAACTATTGTATACACTATTTTTTTATCTTGTTGTGTGAATGAAATATATTTTTAAATATATGCACTACATTGAGATTTTTTCTCAAGTTGCATTATTGTTCCATGCATTTGACTTTTTTCTATGCACTATTAAAAATAATTTATTCTAATAAATGTTTTATAGTATAAATTTGAGGAAAAGAATATAAAATAAACTGAATTGCTTTTTCATGAAATTTATTTTATTTTTTGCTACTAAAGGAATGAATACTTTGTTTTTATTTTTTGTTGTACAAAAGATGTGCAGTTTATTATAATGAAAATTAATTATATTTTATTTACAATCAATACATTTTTATTTAAACATATATAGTTAACAGATTACAGTATTTAAAAAAAAATAATAAAAGACAAACTTTTTTACTTTTTTTATTAACTACAGTATTTAATTTTACATTTTTCACACATATTTTAATCATTACCACTATTTGACAATATGTGTTCGTTTTGAACTGATAAGAAATCAGATTCGTGACATGATGTACAATTAGTGTCACTTTCAGTCTTGTGCTGTGTTAATTGTTTTCTGTTTCTATATTAAAAAAATAAGATCGTAATCAAAACAAAAAGATTATACATTATCATTGGAAAGATTATTTTCAGTTTATAAAATCTTCGTTATTTATTTTAAAAATGTAAAAAAATATTTCTGTTAATATTTAACAAAATATGTTTTAAAAGTTTAAAATTTTTGAATATTTATTGCGATATTTTTATACATATGTATTGTAACGATCCGGAGAAAGAGAGCTTAACGTCATCTGCACTACAGGGCGCCATCTAGGCATTTGAACCTAGAAAAATTTATAAAGTAGGCAGATACGTAAGTCAAAAAAAAAAAAATTTTTTTTTTTAAATTTTGATTCCGGTCATTAGCCCATGTCACTAGCTCAGGGAGTAGCAGAGATTTAATAATATAATATCTTATCTAATTATATTTCAATATTAAAAAATAAATAAAATAAGCCACTGCCAGTAATTAACATACAAAAATTTATTTACGCACATATATATATATATAACATTTAACATTTTTATTTTAATATGTTTACTTTAACATTTAACTTTATTTTTAACTTTTATTTTAGATTTTTAATTTACATTTTAAATTTTATACCATTATTAGTTTGCACAGATTTGTTTAAAAATGTTCAGTATAGATCGGTTACATAGATTCCACGGTCAAAAACATTTCAAATAAACATAAATGATCAAAATACAAAATCATTGATACCGTCAATTGCAGAGGGAAATTTATAAGTAACCCAATAGCATTCACCATAAGATGCTTGCATTAACACCAATAATTTAAAAGACATCCGAATAAATACATTTTAGATACTCACCATAAGGTATCGGTATTTACCGAATGTCTATATATATTTTGATCGAATATGAAAACCAACAACATAATCAACCGGTAACGAACCCATGCAAGCGTCTATACCCAACTTAAATTTAATGCATCTTTATTTAGAGTGTCGAGTATGAATAGACTACATAGATTTGCACTTGAAAAGAAGATGTTCAATCCTTGTTCAACCTTAGGCCAAAGGTTCGCAGTCAAACCAAACTTCAATCCATCTGATATATCGATGTGTTCAATGTAATACGAATACGGCAGCACAATTCAGTTAAGAGAAGAAACTGCTTCTCTTCTGATAGGAATATTACATCTATCAGACAAGAAGAGCAATAAAAAAAAAAACTCCATCGAAAGGAACAGCGTTCTACATCTTATAATGCCTTCCATAGGCAAAACGGAAGTGTGCGGCGTATAATAGCGATTCTTCCCATAGCGAATCTCGTACTACATCTACTAATTACACCAATATATCCAATCCATTGACCTAATCCAACTACGAAACGAATAACCTAAGATTACCCTCCCCTAATATAACTTTACAAATCTATATAGCCATTCATGCCCGACTTAAGTTTAATAGTTATATAACTAGTTTAATGAAAACAGAAATCATAATACAACTTAAAGAACAAATAAATAAATAAATGGAAATGATTTTACAAAAGAAATACATTAAATAAAATTATAACTAATTAATAAATAACGTTGGTCAGATAGGATTCTATTTCTTATAAATTAAAGACTGAGAAAGTTTATATTTTAAAGTTCTTAGTGTTTCAAAATGTTTTTAAAGTTCTTACGATTTTTTTTTTCAATGTTCCTCTTTATTCATTGCATGCCGTTTGGAATCCACATTAAGTCTCCCGACGATCCTGTTGTCCTCAGTATAAGAAAAGCGATGTTTCATTTTTCCATTTTTATAACAACTGAAGCCAGTTGTAATGATCCAGAGAGAGCTTAACGTCATCTGCACTACAAGGCGCCATCTAGGCATTTGAACCTAGAAAAATATATAAAGTAGGCAGATACGTAAGTCAAAAAAAAATAATTTTTTTTTTTTTTAAATTTTGATTCCGGTCGTTAGCCCATGTCACTAGCTCAGGGAGTAGCAGAGATTTAATAATATAATATCTTATCTAATTATATTTCAATATTAAAAAATAAATAAAATAAGCCACTGCCAGTAATTAACATACAAAAATTTATTTACGCACATATATATATAACATTTAACATTTTTATATTAATATGTTTACTTTAACATTTAACTTTATTTTTAACTTTTATTTTAGATTTTTAATTTACATTTTAAATTTTATACTATTATTAGTTCGCACAGATTTGTTTAAAAATGTTCAGTATAGATCGGTTACATAGATTTCACGGTCAAAAACATTTCAAATAAACATAAATGATCAAAATACAAAATCATTGATACTGTCAATTGCAGAGGGAAATTTATAAGTGACCCAATAGCATTCACCATAAGATGCTTGCATTAACACCAATAACTTAAAAGACATCCGAATAAATACATTTTAGATACTCACCATAAGGTATCAGTATTTACCGAATGTCTATATATATTTTGATCGAATATGAAAACCAACAACATAATCAACCGGTAATGAACCCATGCAAGCGTCTATACCCAACTTAAATTTAATGCATCTTTATTTAGAGTGTCGAGTATGAATAGACTACATAGATTTGCATTTGAAAAGATGTTCAATCCTTGTTCAACCTTAGGCCAAAGGTTCGCAGTCAAACCAAACTTCAATCCATCTGATATATCGATGTGTTCAGTGTAATACGAATACGGCAGCACAATTAGGTTAAGAGAAGAAACTGCTTCTCGTCAGATAGGAATATTACATCTATCAGACAAGAAGAGCAATAAAAAAAAAAACTCCATCGAAAGGAACAGCGTTCTACGTCTTATAATCCCTTCCATAGGCAAAACGGAAGTGTGCGGCGTATAATAGCGATTCTGCCCATAGCGAATCTCGTACTACATCTACTAATTACACTAATATATCCAATCCATTGACCTAATTCAACTACGAAACGAATAACCTAAGATTACCCTCCCCTAATATAACTTTACAAATTTATATAGCCATTCACGCCCGACTTAAGTTTAATATTTATATAACTAGTTTAATGAAAACAGAAATCATAATACAACTTAAAGAACAAATAAATAAATAAATGGAAATGATTTTACAAAAGAAATACATTAAATAAAATTATAACTAATTAATAAATAACGTTGGTCAGATAGGATTCTATTTCTTATAAATTAAAGACTGAGAAAGTTTATATTTTAAAGTTCTTAGTGTTTCAAAATGTTTTTAAAGTTCTTACGATTTTTTTTTTTCAACGTTCCTCTTTATTCATTGCATGCCGTTTGGAATCCACATTAAATCCCCCGATGATCCTGTTGTCCTCAGTATAAGAAAAGTGATGTTTCATTTTTCCATTTTTATAACAACTGAAGGAATTGAAAGTGCATCTTTCAATCCCTTCACCTCCAACTCTCCGACTTAACACATCTCAGTCCTCTCTTAATAATCCCTAATAATTTCCAACTTTTCCTTTTATATTAATCTTAAGGATTGACTCAACATTATGTCATCGATGATGGTGGTCTTTTCGCTGAGGTCCGATTTCATAGGGATTTCTTTTTATTTGCTAAAAGTTTCTATTGTTTTCCTATCTGACTGTTGTTTATACATTTAAATGCCCAAGGGCTAATTAAAATAATCATTTCCATAACATTAATTAACCTGTTTTCCAAATATCCAAAGATATATTTAAAGATATAATTTTATCTCCAAATCTTTTTAAAATTTAGTTTTAAAATACTTTTTCTTTAATAAAGTTTATTTTAAAAATTTTTCTTATCTGTGCGTTTTATATATATACGAGTTTAAGGTAGAATTTATTTTCAATTTTTCTGTCTTAAAAAAAAAATTTTTAATGCGAACTTTTTATTTTAATGTTTAATAATAAAAAAAAAATAATGTAACGTCGTCTGTGCTCGTTACAGTATAAATTTATTATTATTATTTACTCATTAGTATAAGTAGGTTATTTACATAGAAGCTAAGATTCTAAATACAGCTTAAGGCCGTATTCATGTTAGCTGCTAATATAACATATTTTTGAAAAAAAAAAAAGTATTTCAAGTCAAAATAAGTTATTAATAATTTAAATTTCTTGATATCTAATAAATATAGTGTAACGAGCACAGACGTCGTTACATTATTTTTTATTAGTAAACATGAAAAAAATAAAAGTTCGCAAATAAAACTTCTCTTTTTAAGAATTAAAAATTGAAAATTAAAATCCTATGCTAAACTCGTATCTATATGATCGCACAGATGAAAAAAAAAATTATTAAAATAAAAGTTTATTAAAAAAAAAGAAAAAGTATTTTAAAACTAAATTGTCAGTAAAGATTTAAAGATAAAAATATATCTAAGTTTGTACAAAACAAATTAAAATGTTATTGAAAAAATGGAAATGATTAATTTAATTAGTCAAATGTAAACTAGCCTTGGGCATTTAAATGTATAAGCATCGGTCAGATAGGAAAACAATAGAAACAAATAGCCAATGAATGAAAAACAATGGAATCGGACCTCAGCGAAAGGACCATATCATCATCGATGACGTAATGTCCATTGGATTCTTAAAATTAATATAAAAGGAAAAGTTTGGAAATTATTAGGGAGTTATTACGAGAGGACAGATATGTGTTAGTGCGGAGTCGAAGGAGAAGGGATTGAAAAGACGCACTCTTCAATCCCTTCAGTTCTGCTAAAAAAGTAAGAGAAATGACATCGTTTTCTACGTTAAGGACCAGCTCAAGTAAAGACCTCCAGATAAATAAAAACAACGGTTAACTGGATACCAATATCTTCAGTATGGCATGAGAATTCCCGTTCAAAATTACCAACAACGGCAAGCAACTGTAAAGGATAAAGCTGGACGTTTTAAAAATCGTAAGAACTTTATATTCATTTGAAAACAGTAAGAACTCTAAATTCTAAACCTTTTAGTAAATAATACAAATAGAATTCTATCTGACCAACGTAAATTAATGTTAATAATGTTATTTGATGTATTTTGTTTTTTTTTTATTTAAAATCATTTCCATTTATTTTTTTTGTTCTTTTAAGTTTTTAATATGATTTTTGTTTTTCATTAGACTAAATTACATAAATGTTAAACTTAAGTCGGGCGTGAATGGCTATATAGATTTGTAAAGTTATATTAGGGGAGGGTAAATCTTAGATTATTTGTTTCATATTTGAATTAGATCAATGAATTGGATATATTGATGTAGTTAGTAGATGTAGTATGAGATCCGCTATGGGCAGGATTGCATATATATGCCACACACCTTCTGTTTGCCTATGGATGGGTTTGTAAGTCGGCAAAGAACCGCAATCCATTCCTATGGAGTTTTTTTTTTTATTGTTCTACTCGCCAATAGATGTAGCATTCCTGTTGGTGGAGAGACGATGTCTTCTGTAACTCTACTTACTGTTCAGATGTATATTCCTGACAGTATAGTATTTTGTGTTGTCGTATTTTCATGCTACATTGAATACATAAATGTATCGGATGGATTGATGGCGGTTTGACTGCAAACTTTTTACCTAAAGTTAAGTCAGGGAAGAATTTTTTTTTTCAAAGGCAGATCTATGTAGTTTATTCATACTCGACACCCTAAATAAAAATGCATTAAATTTAAGTTGGGTATAGACGTTTGCATGGGTTCGTTACTGGTTGATTATGTTTTTGGTTTTCATATTTGATCAAAATATATAGACATTCGGTAAATACTGATACCTTACGGTGAGTATCTAAGATGTATTTATGTCGGATGTCTTTTAAGTTATTGGTGTCAATGCGGTGTCTTATGATGAACACCATTGGGTTTCTTGTATTCCCTATGCAATTGACAGTATCAATGATTTTGTATTTTGATCGTTTATGTTTATTTTGAAATGTTTTTTGACCGTGTAATCTATGTAACCGATCTATACTTAACATTAAAAACACATTTTATAAACCCATCTGTGCAAACTTATAAAAAAAATTAAAATGTAAACTTATAATATTAAAAAAATTAAATGTAAATTAAAATCAAAAATCAAAGTTAAAAATGTAAGTTAAATTTTAAAATGTAAAACTAATACTAAAATAATTTTAAATTTTATATATGTGCGTAAATAAATGTTTGTGTGTTAATTACTGGCAGTGGCTTATTTTATTCTTTTTTATATATTCTTAGATAAGAATTTATTATGAAATTTAAATCTCTGCTACTCCCTGAGCTAGTGACAATGGGCTAACGACTGGATATCAAAATATATAAAATAAAAAAAATTTTTTTTTGACTTACGTATCTGCCTACTTTATAAATTTTTATAGGTTCAAATGCCTAGATGGCGCCCTGTAGTGCAGATCACATTAAGCTCGTTTCTCCGGATCATTACAAGAGTGAAATATGAAAGATATTAAGAATAAACATGCTGGCATAACTTCAAAATCGCATTAAAATAATCCTCATAAAACGAGACCCAGGTGTATTATTATTTGTAATATGCTTGTGCAGTCTGCTTTGAGATATTGCAATTAAACGTTTTGGTGAATTTTCAATGCTATAAATACTGCACTGTGCGTATAGTAAGATTTGAGAAATATTGTTCAAAAATTATTGGTAAATTACACAAAAGAATGTAATTCCACATACATTTTATCAAAATATCATGCTAATGTTTTTAAATAAATAAAATAAGTTGACTGAATGAAAGGATATGTACTGTATTGAAACAGATATTGCCATGCCAAAGTTACATTATTATATTTTCAAAAAAATAATGTGATCTATTTATTTTATTAATCTCCCTTTTTATTAAAAATAAAATATTTTAAATTTATTGCAGAGATGACCCCAAAAAGATTTATAAAAATACAGTTAAAGGGTTGATATATACATTAAGTGGGAAAATATTAAAATGAGATAGTAGATTTTTTTTCTCATTCTCTCTCCCATTTTAATTTAAAGGAGAAAAAAAGAAAGCAAAGTAAATTATCAAATCTTTTTATATACATAAAAAAAAATGAAAATTATTTTATTTTAATTTTCTTAAAGATATGGAAATATTCATTGTACTAAGGTTTGCATGGAAGATGAAGTGTTAAGTTAAAGTAAATAGCTCATTAATTTCAATCCTAGTGCAATTGCCTAATCCACATTCTTTATCAACTAGCTTTAAAATTACTATTGGTAAGTGGAACTCCACAAATGAATAACTAGAGAAGAAATAAGGATATGAATGCCTTATATAATTATCTTTAACATTTCACTTAATGGTATAGAAAGGGAGAAAAATATTTAAGAGAAGAAAAGACTTTCCAGATAGCGTAAGATATTTTAAAGATAGAACTTATAATGCTTTACATATCGTTTGCTATTTGTGAATATTCAGGCTAAATAAATGAAAAGTATTAATATTCATGAACTTTAAAAAAATTAAAGAATGAAAACCATTTACGAACTTATTAAAAATATTATTTTCTTATTCATAAAGGAACTATAGAAATATAATATTTTGACATGAATTCTTTAGAGTACAACTGTATAATATTTTTTAATAATAAAATATTTAAAATTATTTCCAGAAAAGCTATCTAGAAATAAATGAAGATAATTCTTTTTTTATGGAAAAATTAATCATGTAATATTATAAAAATAGAAATCATTTGAACTGTTATCGTAATCTTCCACTTATAAAGTATTCCAAAAAGAAAATTCCCCAAAGAAGATTCCAGCGATTTTTTTTTTTTAACTTATTGATTGATTGATTGATTATTTTATTTTTTTCATTAATAAATTATTTCTTTGCAAACTTATCAATTGTTGTTTCATGCATTCACTACAGTAAATAATGGTATAAAATATTTTATTTCATGAAAAATCACACAAATTAATTATATTAAATTAGCATACTGCTACATTACTTTCATATAACACTTGCTAATGAAATATTTGCAAGTAATGCCACATACTCAACATGTAGAATAATCCCCTCCCTGTAGCTTTGAGAACACACTTTTCTATGTATTACATCTAGAATGTATGTTGGCTAAAGCAAAATGAATATCTATATGAAAAACGAGTTCTAGATAAATAACTCTTAACCTCAAATTATTTTACTTGTTGTTTGCGTGGGGTTTCTGAACTGTGGTGTTCCATTATGCTTTTTTTGGTTTGTTTAAAGTTTTTTTTTTTCTGAATTTTTTTCAAATAAATTTGGGGGTAGTTTTTTACAAAGGGTCTTTTTGGTGTGGTTCAAAGTAATTTGTGTTTTTTTTAAAAAAAAATAATATTACTGTTTTTGTAAAATGGTTGACAAAATTCAAGAGAGAACGGGGTTTTATGATGGATCTTAATAATATTTAGTTACTTTGATAGGTTTACATTTGATTGAAAACAATTATTGGGAGAAGTGGTTTTTTTTGACGCGTGTGTTTTGTTTAAATAAAATTTAAAACTTTTTTTTCAGTTTACATTTGATGGAACATTGGCTTCTTTCATTTATAAATTATGGTTTTGGTTCTACAAATAAATATTTTTGACAATGGGAGATAATAGTTGTTGTTTGTTTAATTTTTATTGACAAGAGGGGTGTTTTTTGGTGTAGATTCAAATAGTAATTTGGGTTACATTTAAATAATAAGTTGGGGTCTTACTTTAATCGGTTTACATTTGATTCCCGACACTAATTACTGGGAAGGGTGTTTTTGTGTGTACGATTGTAGAAACAATTATTGGGAGAAGGGGTGTAATCGTTAAAGAATAGTAGTTTACATTACTTTTAGTAGTGGTGTACATTTGATTGTGACAATAATTAGTGAGAGGGGTGAGTGTTTCTTGGTGATTGGAACAACAATTATTGGGAGAAAGAGTTTTGTTTTGTTTTTGTTCGGGTATGTTTAAATCAAAATTTAAGTTACTTTTATCGGTTACCATTTGATTGAAAACCGATTTGACTTTCTTTTTTTTTTTCGTTTATAAATTATTTGGGTTTTCCCAAATAATATTCGAGTTGACAATGGGACAATAATAGTCTAGGTTTCTTTAATTTTGATTGACAAGAGCGAGTCTTTTCGGTGTACGTCGAATAGTAATTTGGGTTATGTTTAACTAATAATTTACTGTCTTACTTCGATTGGTTTACATTTGATTGGCCAGGACAATTAGTGGGAGGGTTTTTTTGTTTTTTCTATACGATTAAAGAATAATTGCGTTCCTTTTATTTGACCGTTGATTGCGACGACAACAATTATTGGGAGAAGAGGGGTTTTTGGGGCTATGTTTAAATAAAAATTTTAGTTACTTTTATTTTACATTTGATTGCTGACCTCAACAATTATCGGGAGAAGAAGGGATGTACGTTTAAATAAAAATTGAAGTTACTTCTTTATTTTTGACATTTGACGAAGGTCATTTAGAATCCCTCAAACAAGCTTGCATTTAGAAGTGAACCTTTCCATCGGCAGATGTTTCGGACCTCAAATCTGCATATATTTGCGCACAATCCAATCTTTTCTTTCAGCAGCAGGATGTTTTTTTCTTTTTTTCTGCCATAGAAATATTCCAGCACTGGCCCGTGCCTGGCAATTCCCATCTTTTAAAGTTTTCTGTTGTGGGAATTAGCCGTACTTTTTGTCTCGGAAAATTTCTCGCTAAACGTGACTCAAAGCGTGATTTTTAAATTTTTACGCTATTCCACCCTAATCGAAAATTTAGGAGAAATAAAATTTATGAGGAACAATCAGATACTGTTAAAATTGATAAAATGTAACAGTACATCGATTGGTCTTAAAAAAAAAGGCACGATGAAAATTTAAATAATTTTGACACGATCAAAATAAACACCCTAGTACGATATTGTTACATCAAATACTAATGCAGCATTACGATATAGTGTGTGACACAACAACTACGGCATTTTCCTCTGTTTAGCATCGGAAAAAGCCACACCGTTAGCCGCTAAGCCGAGTTAACACTCTTTCTAGATTTTATCGTAGAAAGGAGACTTAACTTCCAAGTTAACTCTACCTTTTAGCGTAGAAAGTAGATTTAACTCCGAGTTAACAATCTTTCTAGGATTTCTTTTAGAAAGAATGCTTAAAGGCTTGGGTGCGGCTGCGGAAACAGCATATTTCTAGAAATTTAGCTAGAAATTGCGCCTCTGGCGGCTGACACGAACGATCAGATGACAACCGTATATTCTACTGCTTTTGCTGTTATTGACGAGAGTTACCATTGCAGTATATACAAAATTTTGACATACATAAATAAAAGATATTTTATTAATAATATTCAAAAATAAGAAAGGTTGTTTTATGAATAAAAAATAAAATGAAAATAATTGAAACAAAATCCATTTAAAAACCTCACATTTAGAAAGAATAGTAATGCCATATTTCAAGCATTATTTTTCTGAATAGGAATTTAAATGCTTAAATATTTTATGTTAATTCAATCTAGATTTTTTTTTTAAGTCATATTTTTAATCATCATATAAAAAGACACAATGCGTTTCCTTATTGTTCTGAGAGTATGCATAACAAAACACATTATACAGACTATTATTTTTAATATATTTGCATTGTAGACTTCGGGATTTGTTTGCTGCTTGTGAGTGACTTGACCTAAGTTGTGCAAAGTGTTTGCATCCATTTTGAAGTTATTTATCAGCTATAAACTCTATTGTTCTATTGCACCATTTTCTTTATTTATATATGTATTATTTATTTTAAATATTTGCAGAAATTTGTTCACAATATGTATGTTCAGGTTTTGTTCTCAAAAATTGGCAGCAAATCCTATTCACATAACTTGTCTATTTGCTTACCTAATTTAGCAATAAAGTTGATTATAAGACGTAACGATGCATCATTCAATGAAATTACTTTTCACAATAATATATATATATATTTTGAGATGTATATGTTCCACACTATATACATATTTTTGTGAAAATATATATTTTTATGAATTGATACAGCAGCTGCTTAAAGAGAAGAAAAGACTCATATTTTTAAATGATACATACAGACTTTTGATGAAATATTTCTCCTAGACTTATATTAAAGTATGGAGGAATATCATAAGAATATATTAACAAATGGATTTAATAAGGAATTTATATACATTTTTTAAAAAAACACCTGTGAATTTTAATTTATAGATTTAATTTATAAAGGATAAGTTTTATGATATTATTTTAAGTTAGCTATCTTGGAAGCTTTTAATAATATTCTAAATTTATATTTATGTGCTCAGAATTTGTTATTGAAAATTAATTTTTTTATAATTGTTAAATTATTAGTTTTTATTTACTAACAAGTTATTTTGGAATGATTATTGAGATTATACATATATTTTTAATCACTGATTATTTTTAATAGATTGAAGAACCTGATGATTGGTTAGGTTTTGGTAATCCTTGGGAAAAAGCTCGTCCAGAATATATGATACCTGTTAACTTCTATGGCCATGTTGTAGAAGAAGATGACAAATGTAAATGGGTAGATACCCAGGTAATTCAGCAATTATTTTAAAGACTATGGATATTTTAAAATGTCATTATTTATGAAACTAAAATATTTATTTACAGACAGTTTTTGCAATGCCGTATGACAATCCCATTCCTGGTTATGGCAATAATACTGTAAATACTATGCGATTATGGTCTGCCAAATCTCCAAATAGTTTTAACTTGATGTTCTGTAAGCATTTTTTCAATTATTATTTACTGTTTAGGAATTTTTTGAATTTTTACTTGTGTGTTTATATGAACAATGGCAAACTTGAAATTTTTTAAACAAATAAAATCATACCTATTTCTTTAAATTTTAATATGTAATACAATTGATAAAATTATAAAATGTCAAATATTTCAATGTTAATTTTTATTTTGAATGTTTTAAAACTTTTTTTTAAAATATGTTTTGTCTTTTTATTAAATAATTTACATTGATAATGAGTGACAGGTTTACTCTTCTTAATCTGATCAAACCTAATTTCAAAGAAGAAAAAAATGATAATAAAAACTACTTTATTAACTTTTATATTCTTAAGTATTATCTTCTAAAAAAAATAATGTTACAAAATCATTTTTTATTTAAAGATATTATTTATGAGGATATATATACCCTTAGAATAATATTTAAAATATTAATTAAATATTCACCTTTTTTGTATTGTTTTGATGTTTGTAAACATATTCTATTCTTTGTTTTTTTTAAACTTTTTTTTTATACAATACATTCATAAGTGTGTTGGAATCTGAAGACTTTTAATCTGTTTATAGTAATAAAAAGGCTTTATATGAGAAAAAGTGCAAAAAAAAAAAAGGATGTATAATAAACTAATATTTTTTTATTATCTGTTGAACACTGATAACTCATGTTTACAAGTGATGGGCTGGATTAGAGAGAAGAGACAAATTCTTGTTTGTAATACTATAATAAGCTAAAAGAATCCAGTGATGTTGTATTAGTATTAATATTTAAATTAAGCATATCAATTTACAAACTATTATTCAAAAGAAAGATTATTAAAACCATCAGAACATCACATGATCACCATTTCATATGCTTAAGCATGTTGTGAGTACCAAACTCTACATACAATAGTGCCACCAAATACAAGCCTTTCATAATCAATGGATGCAGAAATGTTTGTGCCTAAAATCCCCATCTGTGCCCACTCACCCAACATTTGCAGACTAGCACTAGATAGGGATTTTATGCACAAACTTTCTTGCATCCATTGATTATGAAGGCTTGCACTTGGTGGCATTATGTATGGAGAGTTTGGTACTCTTATTAACAGTATGTGTAAGCATATGAAATGGTGATCATGTAATGTTTTGATGGTTTTATACCTACCCTGCTCATAGGATAATGGTGACTGTGGTTTTTGAAAAATCAAAGACACCAAAATGTATAGATGCTGATCTGAGTTCAGATCTATATGACTATACAAGCAAATGAGCTTCGGTTGGAAACATTATGGTGTTTTCTTCTTGGGCTCCTTGCTTTATAGTTAATCAAATAGGTAAAAGGTGATTTGCTGGAGTATTGCATTAGATCCTAAGATCTAAGTGCAATGCTCTCACATCCAAGGCTCTAAGTAGGGATTTTATGCACAAACCTTTCTGCATCCATGATTACAATGGCTTGCACTTAGTGGCACTACTGTATGGAGACTTTGGTAAAGATTTTTAAAGTAGTTATTTTTGAAAATTCTCAAAAAAGATTTCTGGCATATTTTGTTGCATCTTACAATAATGTAAATCAAATGATATAAATTAAATTCAATGTTTTAAATAATTCTTGAAAAAAAAAAAAAAAAAATTATTTGCCAAACAAACATTATATATTTGCATTTAAATGCTGTAAATGTCTTCATTATTTTATAATGAAATTCCAAATTTGAGATGCTAGAATAAATTATTTTAAGAGATAACAAAGGATGGCAAACTGCTGCCAGTGATGATTAAATGTTATTTCTTGATCTAAATACTGTATTGTTTTTAACTTCAACCTATCTTCAAGTAAAAATATACATTTACTCATGATCATTAGCAACCCCTGTAAACAGAGCAAACCTTTCTAACTCCAGATGATAAAAGACATATAGGCAAAGAATAAATTGTTAAAGAGGAATTTGAAATGACTATATGAATCTCTAAATATATTCATATATAAACCAATTAAACATCATATGGCCTATCACATTTTCAGTTTACATATTGCTGTTTCAGTAGCATACTTTTCTATCTTTTTTTTAAAAAATTATTTATTGTAAACTTTAGAAAGCAATGATAGTTTTCAGATGTCAGTACTTAATAAAGTCCTATCCTGTACTTTCCTATCCAAAGTCAATAACAGGCTTTGAGTTGTTGGAATAATGCAATGATGAAAGCCATAAACTTGAAACTAGTCTAGGGATTTTGCATAGGAAAGCAACAGGATAGTAATTTATTACGCACTGCCATCTGGTAACTATTATTGTTTTCTAAAATTTACAATAAATGCTAAAAAGAAGGTGCACAGGGTGCTACTGTATCCCACCAATTATTGGTCATATGAAGCTTTACCTTTTTGTATTGTTCTACCAAGCAGAAAATGTCGTATGGATTTTTTTTTTCATTTATATAACACTTTTCTTTATCATGGAAATATGCTTTTTAATTTGTCATCATTTGATTAGTTTGAAAAACTGTTTATTACTGTTAAATCTATTTTATGAATAAAATAGTGAATGAACTGATGAATTTTTTTACATTGTAAAAAATTAGAAAGACTTGAAAAAAATCTCATAATTTCTAATAGATAAATAGTAAAACAATTTGAGTAATCAGATCTACATTAGTAAATCCTCAAACCTAAACATAAAAATTAGATAAGCGTATGGAGAGTTATATTTCTGTTGATATAAATGAATGATAAAATCATTTAAGGATAATGAAAACTGGTCTACAATAATGACTATTATGAAAATTCATTTCTGTGAAAATAACTGAGAACATTGTATTTGCAATGGAGTCACACACAAAAAAAAATATGCACATGTAAGTTGTAGAGCATATGTTATTTTACATTGACTGAGTTTACTGATTCCTAATAACTAAGTAAATTTTTTATCTGATTTGAATTTTTGCAGTTTTTGGTTTTGTAGAATTATAATTAATTAACAAATCTTAATAATATCATAATTCATGATAATGCTCTAATTTTAATATGTTATTGATATTGAAGGATGTCTTATCTTGAATTATTTAAATATTAGGTTTGTTAAAATATTATGAAAGCATCATTAATGTATTTCTCAAATCTCCTATTAGTTAAAGTGATATCTTTCTATTTAGTAATAATTGATTGAACACTTTGTTTTATTTTTCTTTAATAAATTCCCTCTTCAGGGTTTCTTTTTACAGATTTACCATGTTTGAAAAATTATTTGTTAAGTTCTAATAGATAAACAACAATTTTATTATTTTTTGTATATATCTATACTAATATATAAATGTGGTGATATATTTTTTTTGTTTGGGATACAACTTTACAAATATTACACCAATTTAAATGAATCTTGAATGATTTCCCTTTTTTTTCTTGCATAGAATTTTATAGGCCTTAAACTTTTGCATTATAGTATTTAATTGTTTTAAAAACTTTGGTAATTTGCAATACATAAAAGGAAGATAAATTTGGATAAATTAATAAATGCTTAAAAATAAAGGCGAGATTGGAAAATATGATTGACATTTATATTGTAAATTGCTTAGATTGTAAGAGAGATAATAAAAATGTTTTATATGTAGAAACAATAAAAAATAAATTGAGAAATAGATTAAAACAGAATTTAATAGATAAAAATGCTGATATATGCAAGTATATGAAAGAATTTAATTGTTTAATATTTGAAATAAAGATGTTAGAAAATGTGAGATCTTGTAAAGAAAGGCTAGTTAAAGAAACTTTATGTAGTATATAAAAATGACAAAACCAGTTTTGAATAGAAAATGTTAGGAATCTAATGCTATTATAGAAGAGTAATTATAGTAATTGAAGGGCATCTTTATCTTATATATTAATATGTAATTGTGAAAGTTTGTTTGTGACTTTATAATTCAACAAATATTGCTCTAATCTAGATGAATCTTGAATGATTTTCATTCTTTTCTTGCATAGAATTTTATAGGCTGTAAATTTTTGCTTTATGGTATTTGTTTAAAAACATTGGTCATTTTCAATATGTAAAAAGAAGATAAATATAGATAAATTAATGAATGTTGAAAAAAAAAGGAGGGATTGGAAAACAAGAATGGCATTTGTATTGTAAACTAGCTGTATATGTGGCTTTTCTTGCTTTATTGGAATAAAAGAATACAATATAGTTGGTAATTAAAATATATTTAAATAATATTTACATGATTTAATAATACATGAGTTATCAACAGCAGGTAAAAATGACTATTCTAATGCATTTTTTAGGTTATTTTTACTTGCTGTTAATAATTTATGTATTATTTTGTTATGTAAATATTATTTAAATATATTTTAATTATCAACTAAAATTCTATTAACTAAGCAAAGCGTGGGTACAGTTAATTCAAAATATATTTTTGGATAGTGAATTATTGCTAGAAGATATTAAAATTGGGTATTTTAAAGAAATAGGTATGACATTTGATTTTTGCATTATTTAATTATATTATGTTTTTTTTATTATTGCTTTGTCATAAATAGATTTAATTTATTTTAAAATAAATTTTTTAAATTCTTTTTTCAAAACCTTCATTTATAGCATTTTTATAGATTTTTTTTTTTTGGAGGGAAAAAGAGAAAAAATTGAAAATTATGTTATGACCTGTAAATAATTGTTTTAAAACTAAAATGCATTTGAAAAGAATTTTAAAATTATTTTTTTGTATAATGAATAAATGAAAATATTCATAATGTGTATGTGTTCATATGTAATCACAGGTTGATTTTTTTTTTTTTTAGTTTATCATTGATACTTATATGTAGATACTGCATGTTTAAAAAAAATCAAATTTTATTAAATATTTGTGTATTGTGTTTACATAAGAAAAACACATATTTGAAATTATTCACTTATTTTTAGTTAATGATGGGGAATATATTCAGGCTGTTTTAGATCGTAATGCTGCTGAAAATATTACCAGAGTGCTCTATCCAAATGATAATGTAAGTAGTAGTTGATTTGTCTTTTTTTTTATTACAATAAATAAAAATGTTCAATGATAAATTGTTTTTTTCAAATTTTGTATTTTTTATTATTATCCAAATAATATACTTCCTAAATATTTTATCATCTGCAGTAAAATTATTCTTATACATTCTACAAAAATAATTTAACAAATTATTAATTATGTTGAGCTTTTTTTTTTTTTTTCAGTTAATTTTAGAATTTTGCTTTTGTTAGTGTGCATATTAATAGTGTAAATATTCAACATTAAGAAAGTCTTATGGTTTTATTATTGCTGTATTAATATATTAATGAGAATGTTTTATTATATTTTAAAATTATATATTTATTGTAACAGTCAGAAAACGTGTGACTCATAAACATAGTGCAGAGTTCGACCACCACACAGAACAGCAGCACCATCGAGGTAGCGAAGCCACCCGTGTTACTGAGTTCGAACATAGTTTATCGGTTCCACAATACAATCCACGAAACAACGCATCTGATGCGACATTAGTAACTATTTCCTTAGGCACGGTGGTCAGGGATATGCAAGAGATTCATGATTTTATTCTCGAGTTAGCCAATAATCAAACTAATATTAATTAAACATTCATATTTACATAATCGAGGAAATATTATATAGAATGGGTGTTGAATAAATGAAACGTAACTGCAGATATATAGTTTAAAATTATTTATTCACACATTTTAATAAGAAAATCATTTACTAATAATATTTTATGGATTCAAAGCTTCATTAGCGGGATTTGCAATACTATTATATTTTAAAGAATACATTTATTTGTACATTATTTTATATTGAGGACTTCAGTAGCGGTATTTCCGATACTGTAATGTTTACAAAAGGAATACATTTATTTGAAGGCGTAATCTAGCTACCTAAAATTCTCGAGTAAGTATTTCTAATGCATGCCTTGGGGAATTTATACCTTTGCAATGCAAGAGTCTAAAGTAAGATTTAAGAGTAGCGGCGGACATATATTTATTTAATTAAAATATTTATTTTATGACTAAGGGCAAACATTTATTTGAGAGTGAATTACGAAGATAATGCAGAGGCGGAGTGATATATAGAATAATAAAATTAAGTAAAGGAACACGTGGTACGCTTTAGAATGGCGATATGGAATGGCAGTATATTGAAACTGCAATGCCGCGAATGAGTTTATAAGACTGTCGGGCTGGTCTCTGCCTCGGCCCGATGAAGTGTCACATAAGCATAACCAGGGACAAGCGGTCCGTGTCGCAATTTGCCGGCTGGCTGCATGACGGGTCAAATCCTACGGGAGCATTTATTATGTCCGCTTGTGTAGGACAACTGGGGTTAATTTCAACCCTGAAGAATACGGAATATTTATGGCGGAATAGATCATCGCGTCTTTAAAACGTAACATATGTATAAGTATAAACGATTATGATAAGATTTAAATAGATTTCTAATTTGGCCCTACATTATCAACATTTACTAAAGAACGTTGGTGACTCTCAAAGAAATGTAATTTTCTGGAATTATTCATGATGATTTAATAAATACAAAACATATATAAATTGGGAATTATTATAACTAATACGTCAGCCATTTGCGAAGTAGTAGACCCCTGCATTACAATAAATGATGCATTGAATGCGTGTCGATTTATATGAAAGTTAAGTTAGTTATGAAAGCAAATATTAATGAAAATTTGACATGCATTCATTGTTCCAAGCGATCATAGATTTAAACTTTGAAAATTGAGACAATTATGAGCATGCAATAATTAAATAATAACGATAGATAAAATGTAGATTTGAGAAATACGCACCCAAGAAAGATAGAGTGAGGTAAGCTAGATTATTAGAGAAATTTACACATTAAATTAATTATTCAATTTTAGTTATACAAATGATAGTTTTTACATTTTATAATTTAGATAAGTAATATGAAGAAGTGCTATAGCATATTATTAGAGTACTCTAGAGTTTGAACACAGACAGATACCTGTTTTATAAGAAGTTTTCTGATTCTATTAGTTTAGCAGCAAAAAGTTCACGAGTGGCAATTCTTTCTTGTATTTATATTTCATTTACTTTCACAGCAGCAGCAGCTTTCTTATTTATTTCAGGCAGCAGATCTTCATGGTGAATTTATGACGGGCAATGGAAAGTTCGGCATCCGATAGGCCATCTCCCGATGGAGAATAATCTAGGTGCTTTACTCGGTCATACCTTGGCAGGAACAAATTATTTTTATATTTTGGAGACTCTCAGCGATCGAGAGCAAAGCTAAAGTTGAAGTGAATGTCTCCAGCAAGTCTAAGATGGCCTTTTTTTTTATCTTGATCTTTCACATTTTTGTTAAGGTATTTTTAGGTTCTACTTAATCTGCCCTGAGGATAATCAATGCATTTTGTTGGTTTTAATTAAAGAAAGCTGCCGTTCTATTGTTTACATTTTACATTTACTAATTACATTTTGGGGAATTTTTCTTTAATTAATCTATTATCTATCACTGACCGATGCTTTTAAATTTCAAAGACAAAAAGGAAACAAGATTATTTTAACTTTTAATTAAATATTACATCAGATTTTTTTAGAATTATTATTAAACGAAATTTAAACAAAGCAATAAATACGAACTTTATAATCCAAACTAAATGATTAAAATTATACAAAATTATATAACTAAAAGAAATCTAAATTATATTATTTTATCCCCATTTATTGCCTTTAATTTGAGATCGAAATGTGTGCGTGTTTATGCTGAATTCTACATATATTTATACATTTTTAATATTGCTACACACACAACTCGATACCAAAAAGTTTAAATTTGGGCGGGATAGACCGGTCAGTGAGAGACGACAGAAAAAGGTGAAACTTAAGATTCGAATAGGAATCTTACTGTTTCATTATCTGTGTGTTCAAGTTTGTAATTACTTCAGTTCAGTTTGAAAGTTTTTCATTAATCTTTCCTATAATGATCAAATGTGGTTTAGGAAATATATACTTCAGTAGCAATTAACTTTTTATATTTTACAAAGAATGGCTTACAAACTTATTTATTAATCAAAGTATCTATTTACTGAGACAATATTCTTTTTTTGTTTGTTTTAGAAAATCACTAATACTCTGTTTTAAAACATTCTTGCACATTTTGCAAGTAGCATTTAGTCTTTAAATTACATCAGCATCTACTTACGCTTGTACTTTTCATTGTTAAAAAAATTTCAATAATTATTACTTTTGAACTGAATTATATAAATGACTAAATATTTATTAATATAATTGCGAGTCAAATAAAATCTGTCGCTAATGCTCAGTGTCTTATCACTTAATCACATCACTTTTTGCCAATAAAATAGGCATGGAATCATTCCTTTTATAAAAGATAATTTTTCTAAAATAAAAAATGATAAGTTAAGAGAAAACTTTATATATCTAAAAATCTTTTTGTGAAAGTAGTGTCTATGAATAATACTTTGACAAATTTTTTAAAAGTTATCTTTTCTTGACCTTCCTATCTTTTGCTTTATTTTTTAAATATTCAGAATAGCATTCATTTTTCAAATTTATTTTTTTTTTTATCTCTCACTTTTAATAGCTTCTTATTGTTTGAAGATTTGTGACAGAATAGCTCAGTTGATTAGAGTGTTGCCTTAAAATTCGATATTCAAGACTCTAAAGATGTAAGTTTGACTCCTATATTAGCATTACCACTGGTCAGACCAGCAACACCTGAAGAAGAGTGGAGAATAATATTACTCAAAACATTGTGTAATCTACTAACCTGTGTTATCTATGAATATTTCAATACTTTTAATTTTTTCTAACAAACTTTTTTTTTTTCGGTTTTTTTAACAAACTGCATATCAAGCAAAATATTTAGTTTATTTCATAATACTAATTTCAGTAGTTATAAAATAAACTTATTATTTTTTTATTAAAAATCTTTTCAAGAATTGCAATTTTTGCAATATTTGTCATAATTTAAATATCTATTTAAATTCTTTAAACATATCTGTCTTCAGAGTTTCTTTCCAAATAATATATTTAATCTTTTATTTTTAATAAAAATGAATAAATATTTAATAAAATATGTTGTTCTGTAGATGTGGGGGAAAAGTTTTATATTTTATGTTGAGAAGGTATTTAAGTTATAAATACAGATGTAAATTAAATAAGTAAATTAATAAAAGTAATTTTTAACAAATATACTGTCTGATAATTATTATCAAAAATGGATATTTAATCCATTTTAAATAAATCACAACATAATATAATTATAAAACAACAATAATTGTATATATATTATAAAAATAATACAGAAAAGCTTTTTTTTTTTGGCATATAATTTATATCCATATCAATGTGATGTAATATTTTAATGTTTCAATTTACATTCATGCACTTCAACATTTATCTTTTTTATATATAAAATTAATTAGAACCAGTCATAAAAATAAACAACAATCCAAATAACTACAAACATAAAACACAAGATAAAAAAAAATCTTTTTTTTCCCCCTTTCTTCCTTTATCTCTTTTTTTTCTAATTAAACAATTTATAACAATCATACAAAATATACAAAGAAAAACAAAAAAACTTAATAAATATAATGCATACATATGATTTTCCATTCATCTTTAATTAGCTAATTAATTTAGCTAATAATTGGCTAATTAAAAATGAGTGGGGAATTATATAATATGTATTTACATAGCTTTTTTTTTTTACCCTGTGTACATTATGTGTGATTGTTACAAGATGCTTAATTGGGAAAGGAGAAAGGGGTAAAAGAAGGAAAGATGGGTGAGGGGGGGGGGGGTTACTTGTATGCTATATTTGTAAGCATATGGATTACTGTTTATTTTTATTATTGGTTCTAATTAATTTTTCATACTAAAACAATAGATGTTGTTGTGCACACAATGTAAATTGAAGTTTTAAAATAGTTTATATCATATTGATAAGAGCAAAAAATATTTGCCAAAAAAGCTTTTTGTATTATTTATATAATGTATATACAATTATTGCTGTTACATAATGATATTTTATATTATGTTATGTGATACTTTTAATTGAATGAAATTTGGGTTAACAAAAGGAAAAATGTATAATTGTTTTAATATCAAGCCACTACTTTGAATTTAAGAAAGATAAAACACTAAATATGATTAAAAAGGGGGAAACAAAAAAATATGGCTATTGCTTATATCATTTGAAAAATTAATTATATTTTATGTAAATAAAAAAAAAAAAATTAAATAGAAACAAAAGCAGATTAATGCCATTTATTTTGCTAGAGCTTATAGTTTTATATAATATGTTGTCTGATAAAGAGTGACTGCATTCTGAAGTTTTTTCAGATTACAGTATTTAATTCAAATTTGACAGATTTAAATGTGCTTGATGTGAACTCTTCAAGGCTTAACTAATAGCAACATTATGATTTAAGACTGATATAGCTGCTTTTAGTGAAACTTGTCTTTGAAAGAAGAAAGTTTAATAGAACAGGCAGATAATTACAAGTCTTTTGAAAGGGCAGCTCATTGAGAGAAATGGTATTGTTTTTTTTTTTTTAGATATATCAGTGAAAGACTAAAAGGATAATTATTTTAGTCATATTGGTGATTGGGAACATAATATATTAAATTCAGATAAATATATTGTTAAACAAAAAAGCACATATAATTATAAAATAATGATATTTAAATCTAATATTGTAATTTAGAAGGGATTTGAACTCAGACTTTCAAACTCCCTACAGCTATCTACTCCATCTTAAACAGCTGACACACATGACCACATACATGTGTAAAAGATAAATGATCTCAAATATACATATTTCGTGCTGAACCAGCACTTATCAGTTGGTCCAGATCATCATCTCCCATACATATTTATAATCAGTGCTCGGTTTATATTAAGATAGCAAATCTTCATACTTTAATGGACAGGCTTCAATCTTTTCCACTCTCTATTACAATATTAGCATTATCAAGGGCTTTGAGTGCCATCATCAGATTTTCAGTAATATGGATAGTTGACGGGTTGGAGATAAGCTGTAGGGAGTTTGCAAGTCTGAGTTCAAATCTCTTTTTAATTACAATATTAAATTTAAATATCATTATTTTATAATTATATATGTGATTTTTAGTTTAACAATATATTCATCTAAATTTAATATATTATGTTCCCAATCAAACATCATTATCTTTAAGATATTTAATTACAATACCCTTGATGTACAAGTTACATATATGTATTTAATTATAATTGTTTTTATAACTTAATAAAATGAAAAAACTTAATATAAAAATATAATATCAGAGTTATTACAGACATTGATTATATGTTATACAGGATTAGTTAAATTTTAATCAGAATAATATTGATAAAAAAAATAAAATTAAAACAATTAACTTGAATTTAAAAAGTTATCTGTCACTTTCCTCTTCTCTTTGAAAGTTTAAGCAAAAAATGATATACGTTGAAAACAAAGCTTTGAGATATTGGCAAACATTATCGATATACATTTAGATTGTCAGGAAAGAATATTAATAATGAAAGTTTTAAATTCAACATAATACATATGAAAGAAGCTTAAGAGCAAGTAAATGAAAAATATAATTGTTTTATTTTGACATTGAAATAATTTGTTAGACATTGCAAGTGGTTTAGACATCATTGAAAGTTTCATTGGAGTTTAAGACATGGTTCCGAAAGTCCATTTTTATTTATCTTGAAATGCTAATTTTAATTATCTAGCTCTGTTTAACACTTGCTGCTACATGCAATTTCATTGATTATTTTCAATATTCCCAACAATCATAATAATCCATTTCATTGACTATAAATAGAAAATCTCCAATTTTTGACAAATAACAATCATAATACTGAATACCATCTTTCATATGTATAAATATGTTATCTATCATTATTATTACTAAACATATTATAAGAAATTAACACATTTTTTTTTTTTAATTAATGTTATCAGATGACTATAATTTTTGTCCTTGACATAGGTTCAAAATATTGGTGAACATTATCTATAGACTTTAAAATTAACATAAAAGAATATTTAATAGTGAAAGTTTTAAATTCAGCAAATTGTGACAATTATTATCTAAAAAATTGTAAATTTTGAGTTACACCAATGAGATATTATTTTCAATTATTTAAAATGTTGCTTTGATCTATTAAATTCATCTGTAACCCACACCTACAACTTGTATTGACAATCTTGCCACGCACACAGTTTGCAATTTGTCTCTTGAAATAGAAAGATTAAAGTAATATTTAGATGTGATATAACTTTATAAGATCTTATCATACTTATTCTATTTTTTTTCTTTTAATTAAAATCATTCCATCTACTACATATATATTATTTTTATTTATTTATGTATATATTTTTAGTTTTTTGAAGGTAAAGAATTACGTTTAAAGCAAGAATATTTTATGGTTGCAGCTACTTTGCAGGATATTATTAGACGATTTAAATCGTCCAAATTTGGTTCTAGAGAAGCTGTTAGGACTTCATTTGATACTTTTTCTGACAAGGTAATATATATTATTTTATTAAATAAAAGATTATAAGATTATTATTCTCACTTCAAAAACAATTTTAAAAAAAATCGCCAAAAATGATCTTGCTTCTTGTACAGACTGAAGATGCATTTAAGTTTTATAATGCCATAATCCCCACCATCTTCTTGATGTCCATACACTCTTTTTAGTGATTTGCAATTAAATAAAAAATTTTAAAAATGTAGAAATTTATTGGGGGGGGGGGTACTTTTTTTAGTCAATAGTACAATCACTGAACACTGCACAAACATTGATGAAATCTTTTTTAGTAAAGCTTTAATTTACTATAAAATTAATTTATTTATATTAAAAACATGGATAAGGTTAAGTATACATTATGAAATTGGCTTACATTGGAATGTATGAAGAAATAAAGTACAAATGTAAGAGAAATTTTAAACATTTTGACAAGTCAAAAATAAAGTTTAGTAAATATTAAGTTGTAACTTTATCTTTCCTATTGCATTGCCAAATCCATATAATATTAATATCATCTATGTTCTTTATTACTTTTACAATGCTTTTTTTACAACCTAATATGAAAGTTAAGATTTGGAATTATAAGAAGTTCTGAAAAAGATTGCTGGGGCAATCGAAATTGTCATATTAAGTTGTAAAAAAAGCATTGTAAAAGTAATAGAGAACAGATGATATTAATATTATAAATATGAATTTTTTATATAGGTTTACTAGAACAATAATTGTTATTGGTGAATCAATATTTCACAGTGATATAGTCTTCTTAAGCAAATTTACCTAAGTATTTTCAACTTTCAATTGATTTTCAATTCTTACAATTTAAAAATATTTTTGTTTCTTACAATAATTTTTTATACATGTACATAAAAATTATTTATTACTTCATTACAATGAAAATAAATTTGAATATAGTTGCCACAGTGGCAATTACTTATCAAATATTCTCACTCAGTGTCCTCTCTTTATTGCATTGAATATAAATATTATTTTAAAATTATTTAGACTTGATGTTAAAATTAGATTCATGATTTCCAAGGAAGGAAATTATTTTGTTATCTACTTACAATAATTTTTTTTCTGATTCATCACAAAAAGAAAAAGAGGAAAGGAATAAAAAATTTTTAGCCTTTAGCTGTTCCTACTTATTCTTTTGTTATATCAGTTCTTGTTAAAAAAAAGCCGTATTATAAAATAACGTAAATTGTTTAAGAGTTGACAGGCCCGGGAACATTATATCACTTTGTTTTTGCACAGAAACCGCGCCATCAAGTGATGTACAGTGGCTATTTAACAAGTACAGTTATATCTTTTTCAAAGGGATTTAAAAAAAAAAAAAAATTAAGTTACAGCATAATATTGATCTTAGAACAAATATAATTGGTTACATAATCTCATTTGTTATCATATCCTTTCCTTCCAACATACATTAAAATATATCGATTTAGGAGTAATTCATTCCAGCCAAACTAAAATTACCATTTGACACTAATATGTAAATACTAAAAATATGATACAAAATCAAAAATATATGTAAAAATAATATAAATTGGATTTATTAACTTTTATAAACCACACATGTAAATTTAAAAAGCATAAACACTATTTCCTTAGTGAAAGTTATATAAAGCCATGCCATATTCAATATTTAAATTAAATGTCCTATTTTTTATTTTTTTCATTTTCTCACTTGGAAATTATTATTCCTTAATGCCTAAGGTTACAATTTTTTTACTATTTTGTCAGTTTGTGGTTAAAGTTATATATTCAGAGACACAATTAAAAAGAAAAGAATTTCATTATTGAAGACACAAATAATCTGGTAAATGAATTAATTTTATAAGTAAATTTTATAACCATAACAAAAATGTTTGTATTAATCAAAGCATGAAGACTCAAAAATGTTGTGTTCACGTATAGTACTTCCAACAATAATATTCATTATAGCATCTTTGTTGGATTATCCTGATTTATTATAAAAAATGTACACTGTAGCGTTTTTTTGTGAATTGCCCTATAGTTATATTATTTCAACCACACTTTCCTTTTAAATAAAGAAAACCTGAATTTTTGCAGCCCATTGAAAAGGAACTTTCTCGTCAATGTTGGCGCAATGATGTTATATATATTAAAATTCAAGCTAATTTAAATAAAAAGTTATTATAGCATCATTTGTTACAGTGTACCTCACTATAAGAACTTTATTATTAATTATAATTTATTTATTGTTAATCGTTTTTTTTAATTTTTTTGCTGATGTATTTTTTAAAAAATAAATTTGTATTATAGATGTGTGTGTGTATATACTACATATATATGTGCATTGAAAAAATCTGTGTTAGTAATGATATTATATAAGTTTGCTACTATTTGTTAATTTCGATTTCCATGATAATGCTTGGATGTTGCCAATGTGAAAGAACTTCTGTCCTCTTAGAATCTTAATACTAATTATTTAACTTACAAAATCAAAGTACAAGTATTAAAGTGATTAATTTAAGAACATATTGTATTAGTAGCAGATTAAAAACAACAACAAAAAGTTAAAGTTGCTATTGTGATAATTAGACATCAAATTCTCAGGCAATATTTCTCTATTGTGCCAAGGCCAAATTGGCACATGTATATAAAATAATTTTGTCTAAAAAAAAAATTATTTATTATTAAAATCTTTCATAAAAGAGTTTGAAAAAAAAGTAGAAATTAATTGATTAAAAGGGGAGAGGGAGAGTTTTGTTTAGAAAAGATAAAACTAAGAGTTCATAAAAGTTAAAGAGTGTTATTATTATAAATTAAAAGCTTCAAAATATAAATCTCTTTTCATTTGAATTGAATAAAAAAAAAAAAAAGTATTAAAACTAGTTTTGATGTGTAGAATAAAATTATATATGTGCGTGCGAATGTAAAATAAATGTATCAGTATTAAATATTATAAATAAATGAAAAATATATTTAAAAAAAACAGCAGTGCGCTACTAATTAAAGATATGAAAACAACATGTTTTGAAATAGCTACTACTAATTAAACAATCAATCAAAAAACACGTTGTCATAGGATTAGTTATCAATGAAATTTCGACAACACTCATTTGCCGGAGGATATTAAAACAGAAAACACTTTGCAGATATAAATAGCTAGATTAATTCAGAGTTTTTCCAGTCTAGTTTGCAGTGACAGTCTTATTTCAGTTGAGATAACAGTGCATTTCTATTATGTATCTAGAAACAAAAATGCATTGTTGAGCAGCTTTTGGAAATATACGCTCTTGCTTCATCCTTTTTATTCCAACAAGATCATCAAAACCTGCCTGTGAAATAATGTCTCATAACAACTCAGAAATCCTCCGTCAAACGTTCAACTGTCTTCAAGAATAAAGCCAATGGGTTCACATAAAATCTATTCAAGAAATGTCCAAATCTAACCGGTTAGATATAATCAATCAGAAGCAGCCAACAACAAGCAATATTCCCGTTCCAAAAATCCTAGGTAAACATTTATTTATTATCATTTATACGTAGTAGCCACCGCTGTAATTCGTAAATATTCAAGATTCAAATTATATGAACTCTATCATACATAAAATGAATTATTGATATGTGTGTTTAAGTTTCAAATGCTATTAATGCTTTATTATTATATTTGTGAATGCTATATGAGTTAATATGTGCGTGATCATTATATCAGCGTTATTAGTTAAATTAGATAAATACCAATGTTCTACTATTAAAATCTACAAAAATATTTAAACTAGTTTAGAAATGTTAATTTAGAATGTGTGTGTATTATATTAGATTTATAAAGATGTTTAAATTTAGTCAATAAATGTTGGGCAATAAATTATCTTTAACCTTAATTAATGTTAATTAAAATAAAATGTCTTCAAACTTAAACTTTATTTGTCGGTCAATTCTTTTTACCAACCTTTTTTTTTTTATTAATTCTTTCCACCACTAATTTTGTATAACTTTGTTATTGAATTAAAATTAGACTGAGCTAGTTTTAGGGAATGTTTCGAGCGCTGGATTATGAGCCTACTGCCCGAATACATTAGTCCTTGGACTAGCTGGCGCCCCGGGGCTTACTCCGAAACAAATAAAGTATTTGGATAGTAGGGGTTTGAATCTAGCAGCCGAGATGGTCCATTGTTGATAGTTAAAGCTATCAATAAGATCTCCCATTTTTCTCGAACGTGCCGGTTCGTTCACTAACATTTATAAGATTATAAATGTATTATGAAGGAGTTTGAAACCGGCCAAAACTTATATATACGTATAAGTAGGTGGTTTCAGCGGTTCGACCCGGTACACTATATTACATTGAATATAAATATAACTGGTACTCTATTAAGAAAAGCTTTACAGATAACTGGTACAAAACAGTAGCAAGAAAAGAAAAAATATAAAATTATTTTTAAATGCTCCATTTAAACCAATTGAATTTTTGTAATTTTGTAAAATTATATGAAGGAAAACTAATAATAGCATTATTTGAAAGGTAAGTAAATGGCCATAAAAACTATAGAAAGAAGCAATAGTCTCAAGAATATAAAACATTTTAATATAATATAGTACTAAGAGAAAAGTTGTTTTGGCAATAAGTAGAAAAGATGGCTTTATTTCTAAGAAAAGAGATGATATCATGAAATGTGTGGAAGGATTGTAGAAAAAACTAAGCAATAATAAAAAAAAAACAAAAGTTACAGTTATAAGGTTTTTAAAATATGTTTTAATTGAAGAGAGGAGGCATGCAATTAAGTTTCTGAAGAATAAAAAGTCTCTAGAAAATGATCCAATTATTATAAATATATTGAACAGAAACAAGTGAGAAAACAAATTATTGACAAAGCTATATTCCTAATGTCTAAAGAATAAAGATATACTAGATGATTGAAAGGAGAGAGTAGTGACATTGATCTTTACTAGGATCAATTCAATTGTAGATCACATACAAGTAATAAAATTTATTGAAAGGTTCACTGTGCACGAGTTATCATTCTGAATTGGATTTGTAGACTTTGAAAAAGATATTTGATTATAGAAGGATTTTTTCTGTGATTAGTTTTAGAATATTTAAACATAGATCCAACATAATGTAAAATTTTGAAAAACAGTAATCAAAATGGAATTGATAATTACATTGTATGATAACAACCAAAAAGTTCAATGCTAATAAAAATGTACAATAGGATAATTCTGTATTTCCAATATTTTTTTCATTATTATTATGAGAAACTGAGAAAAAAATATATATATAATTTAAATCATCTAGATTTTGGAGATGATGTCATTGTTTTTGAAAATTTATTATTATTATTTTCTGTGATAATTAAAAATAATAATAATACAATATACAGTGCTTTTTAAAAATGGAAAAATTATGATTTATAGTTATGAATTAGAAGAAGGTGATACATATAAATATCTAGGTTAGCATTAAAAATATATATATATATAGATAGAAATATAATGAATGAAATTATTTATAAATTTGTATGAATAACTATCAGTAGAAATTTTACTAATTAAAAGTAAATTTTTAATATATTTAACCAGTACTTATTGACAGTTCTCAAACTTAAACACTTAGTAGAAAAACAGTACTGAGATGACATCTCATAGAAACTAAGGAGTGAGGTATGTTGTAATTAACAAGAAGAGATTGAAATTAATTATTTAAGAAAACAAATTGGGATCATTTACATCACCAAAAGAATTAAGAAGCTAATATTGAGCTGAAATGAAACTATCATAGAAGAAATGACAATCGTATTGACAATTTGGAACTTTAAATTTAAAATGAATTCCAAGAGATTGCAAAACTCTTAGAAAAAGATCATGCATATGATAGATGACAAAGAAATTTTATGGAGTTTATTGGAAAAACAAGTAGCTATGTATTGGAGAAATTAAGTCTGAAGAGACTTTCATTCTGCCATGAATTAATAATGATTGAAAATGATGATGATGATTAAATCTTTAATAAAAATTTATATTTTAATGCATCTTTTATTTTTACATTTGATACTTAGATTATTCTGTAATCTTTTTCAGAATCTAGGAATTGTGCAACTATATAAAATATATATTAATGCATTTGTTAAAAAAAATTATTTTACTTCTGATAACTTGTAAATGAGATACAATAGTTTTGTTATTTGAAAATAATAGGATAATATTGGCAAGATATTTCAGGATAGTGGATGATGTATATAAGAAAATAAAAGTAGATATGAACTAATTAATAATAAATATAAGATGAATATGAAATAGAAAGAAAAAAAAAGATAAATTTGAAGGGTTGTTAAACCATTAAGCATCACATGATCACATTTCCTATACTAGCACATTAATTGTTGATAAACAGAGCAAAACTCTCCATACAGTATGGCCACCTGTGCTAAACACAAGCCTTCTGGCATCCATTGATTACTCTGTTTAGCACTGGTGGCAATACTGTATGGAGAGTTTTGCTCTGTTTTGAAGGGTTGTATTAATATTAAAAAGATTTATTAAAGTTTATCACTTGGTTATGTTGGACTTATCTGTGAGGCATTTGTATATACATCTTTATGTATTCTTTTTTTAAAATCAGACTATTATAATATGAAAGCATGTCTCAGTGTGTAAAGTTTAATAAAATGAATCTTTTTAAATTTAATGTATTAAATAACATTTACAAATATTTCAACCAAATTTATCATCAATATAATTTTATACTCCGAAAAAACTTGAGCTGAGTCAAGTCATTATAAAAAGGTATAACTATATAGGTATATTCTCACTTAATAGCATTGACTTAACTTTTGATGAATTCTCCGAAAATTAACTCATTGCTATTAAGTGAGAATATATCTATATGGTTATACATTTTTATAATAGCTTGACTTTCACCGAAAGTTAACTCAGTGCTATTAAGTGAGAATATATCTATATGGTTATATCTTTTTATAGTGGCTTGACTCCAAGTTTATTCGGAGTATTTCATTAGTATATGAAAAAGTTTCATGTTAAATAATTACATTTAATATAATTTTAAAGAATATGAACTTGATTTGAGACAGATTAAAATTGGTTAAGATATAGTATTGTGTATATGCTTTAAAATTAATTTTATATATTTATTTTGGTAAAAAACGGTGATGTCTGCTTTGTTGTTTTAATCTCTGTATTTATGGATTTTGATTTTTGTTAAGTAATATAATTTATGAAAATTATAATACTAAATATACTGTACAGGACAGCCATACATTGAATATCAGTCACTTGAGAGTATCACCAGGCTTCTTATGAGTCTAGAAAATTTATTTGGGATGACCAGACATTAACTAATGATGATGAACTGTTTCTCAACATAAGAATAAATTATTGCCGCTAGATCACGGAGAGAGATTCTTATCTAACTGAATGTTTGATAGATAACAGCAAACAAATGTCAGCCAAATTATACTAATAACAACAAAGTTTATTAATACATGCCTAAAAGAAATAAAGAAAATAACAGAAAACAAAAAATACCTAGAAATAAACTTCATTTGTGGATAATTTAATTGAGTATCTTAGTTTACTAGAAAGCCTTGACAGTTAATTTATTCTTTTCCTTGACTTAATTATAAAATGCTGAAATAGTCTGTTAGTAATGGATATTATGATATATGTGTATAATTTTTATTAATACATTCTATCTAAGCATTTAAAAGCTTTATCCATTTACTTACCCATCAGCTTATACATATGCACACTACTATTAAGACTCGTGTGTCCAGATCCATACCACATGAAAGTATACTGAAAATAATAATGGCCGTAAGTGATAATAAAAGAGAGGCATGGGAACTTGTCCATGCAAAATAATGAAGATTGCATCTCAAGCGTTAGGTAACCTGGGTTATAAGAAAAATATGAGTTTGATCGAAACATCACAAACTAAAGGCTCCTAAGAGTTCACCAATATATAATGATAATTATAAAAACAAGGCATAGGGAACTGTTCCAAAGCTAGTCCTTGCAAGAATAAATAAACTGCTATTAAAACAGCAGATGATCCGAGTTACAGGAAATAGTATAAAATAAGACCAACCTGGTAGACATGGCTAACACAGGCTAAGTAAAATGGTCCTGCAGATAACTAGATAACAAGTGGACTTTTTAGATTGATTTTATATCCACACACACAAGCAGATCAACACTTATTTATAAACTATAATAACATAATATGCACAAGCATTTAATACTTTTAGCAAATCTAAAGTTTATACACACCCATATATATAGGAGTAACTATTTATACATGCTAGAAGACTATTTTATTTCTTAAGAAAAAAAAATTGATTTTAAATATTCAAGAAGAGGGAGAGGAAAGAATTTGCAAATTCTACAATAAACTGTCAAAACCTTAATGAAACAAAAGAGAATTTATTCAATGAGCACTTTTAAAATGTAATAAATATCATGATTCGTAAAACAAATATAATAATAAATAAAACATCCATAAAATAAATTAATAATATGGCAGTAAAATCATTTACTGATAAAATTAAATAGTAAAAAAATACATTGCATCTAACATTTCTTATACTAAAAGTTACACTTATGTAATTAAAGATAAATATAATCACACCTGGCTTATTAAAGGTATAATAAAGTTTATATTACCATTAATTCTTTTGTGTTCTAAACTTTTGTTTTCCATGAATCAATTGAAGGAGAAGTATGTACTTGTTGATTTTGTAGTTATTTTGGGGTGGTTAGTTGAGGGTTCCTTCAATAGAGGTTGGCATTTTCAAAAGGTCAGCTTTCTATGAATTTAAGACATGCTGGAGGCTCAGAGCATGAAGTTCATCTTGGTAAAATGCCTAGCTACGCATGCTATTAGAGAATGAAACTGAGTAAATGAATAAATTTATTTTTTTATAACTGCAAGCTACTTGTCACAGGATGAAAAGTTCCAGGGTCTTGGATGGAATCTTGAATAGCAGAGTAATTATATAATAATTTTTGGGGAGCTTGTCTATGTTTTCAGTCCATTGTTTCCCATACCATTTCTTAGAATTTTCTAGATTCACATTAAAATATTTTAGATAAGCCAGTTTTTAATTAATAAATTCCTATCTAACAATCTAATTACAAGATTTATCTAGACAATGCTTAATTTTAGATTATCACTTAAAGATTCAAATAAGATTTTGTAGATTAAGCATTGTTTTACAATATTTAAATGATATAAAATACTTATACAAAGGATAAGAGAATTTTTTATAAAGTTCATTTTTCTTATAAAAAAATTATATTGCATTAGATCAGCTAATAAAAGAAACGTTATAAATATTCCTGTGTGTATGATACATACATCACATCCTACTCATTCTAACAAATTTAATAAAAAAAATTTAAAAACTAATTGAAAATTAAATTTTAGCGGAACCAATCAATTTGTACATATGAATTTGAGAGGTCTCCTCAATATATATATAATTAGTTTAAGGAAATATTCCAGTGCATATCACTAGCTGAAAATTGAATAGAAAATATTCAAATCACTCTTAACATGATACTTATCATTATATTGTTAGTTTATATATTTATTTATTGAAGCTAAATTTTAAGTTTATATACCATATATTATTAAAACTTTTCAGATCATTGAATATGTTATCCTGTACAAGTTTAATGCAATAATAAAATATCAATTTCAAGAGCTAAAGTTTTCTAGATTGAAGCTCAGTCTGTCACATTTAGTGCTCAAATATCACATAACTTGCCATGTGATTAATTATTTGATTATTTTTATTTAATGAATGTGTTTTATCCAAATCTTAATCATTATTTTAAAAAAATTATTTCATATGGATTCAATTTCAGCAGAATAAAAAAAAAAAATGAATATAGTCAATCTTCCACATGGATGCTTAATTGTCACATAATCTTTTGAACAACTAATCATGTCAGTATTTTGACGGAACTAAGTTTATATAATAACTATTATGTTATTATCTGACCACTCAAAGAAGTATGGAGAGATGCATGTTAGGAGTAATAAAAAGAAATCGAAAACAATACATGGGTAAGAGAACAATCAGATGTTACTGACATTGTTGAATGAATTAAAAGACTGAAGTGGAGTTGAGCTGGACATATTGCTAGAAGAGATGATAATAGATGGACAATTGAAATCTTAAGCTCGATCCCAAGAGACTAAAAGACCCAGAAAGAGATCACATGTGAGATGGATGAATGAAATAAGGTATGCAGGGGTGATGTGAAGAGAGGGTAGAGATCGGAGATGGATTGAATTTGGAGAAATCTTCATCCTATAATGGATTGATAATGGTTGACGATGATGATGATGCCTCATGATTTTCAACTTACAGACCATTGTATATTCTTGTCAGAAGCTTATTTACCACTATGTTAGTCCAGTGTGACAGTTTTTTTTCTTCAGAATAGATCACACAGTTCAATATTTTATACATGCATTAGTTTTTTGAAATATTATATGATGTCCCTCCGCCTCTCCCCAAGATATTACTTCTATATATTGTATTTATATTGATATGCTAACTGGCTTTTTTTATCATGAAACCAATATCAGAAGACAGATCATAACATAACCATGTGTAATTTTATGATAATCCAATTCTCAAATATAAGTTTAGCTAACGTGATTGTCATAATACTTAACTCAACCGCAGTAACATATTAAATATAATGCTCTCATGTTAGCAAAAAGTTGCAAGTTATTATTACTATTTCATACATTTGTGTAGGAATTATGCATTACATTTTTATTTTAATAATTTAATGAAGATATTCATGTTTTATAATCTATATATTTATTTTTTATAGTTAAATGTAATAATGTGTGTAATTTAGTTTTTATGAAATATTGTTATACTGAGAACAGTAAAATATTTATCAAACTTTGGAAAAGAAAGAGAAGATAGATTAAAATGGTGATAAAGTTTGCTAAAATTGTTCAATAGTGATTTTTTTCAAAATATGTAATGGTATAAAGGAAGAAAAAGTTATTCATTAGTGAATTTTTTTTACTATGTGATGGGATTGAGAAGTAAATAATATTTTCAGTATATTTCATTACGAGAATTGGAATTGAAGAATAAATGGGATTATAGTCAACTATTAGCTGTTAAATTTTCCAGCCGCATTACTAGTGTATTACAAAGTTTCATTTGGAAATTTGTAACACACCAGTAGTGCTATTGGAAAATTTAACAGGAGGTAATATATTTCTTGTCTTTAATTCTAGTATAGCTTTACATATATTCTAATGTTATATGTATGCCTGCATGTACAATAATGGGTATTGAAGAATTTCGTTGTTTAAGGGAAGAGATTAAAACATGGGAAGAGTGTACAAGTGAAATGCTGTGAAAGATGGAAAATGTAGATTTTGTAAAAATAAAGAGGAAAATGTGAAACATATAATTACAAAATGTGGGTTTTTAAATAGGGAGAGACAATTGATATTTAATTATTCTAAGTTAGAATTGGGATAATGTGTTAATGGAAACACAGATTGAGTGGAAGATGATTTATTAAATGAGTGTTGAAATAGAGAAGATATAAGGAAGTATAAAAACATGGCTAAAGTTATGTTGGAAAGGTGGAGGAAGGAAACATAATTTTATAATAACATTTATGATTTGATTCACTAAAAATGAAATAATTTTGGAAGAAATGGAGAAACAAAATTATACAATAACTATTGTTCCAGATTTTGTTGAAGACAGAATGATTGCCAAAGAAGAGAAAGTTAGTTTCATGTAACTTGAGTTTTGGATACTAAAAAAATGAGGTGAAAGCAAATAATAATTTGGTCTGTAGATTTGGTATATATAGTGATAGAATGTAGAACATTTATTTTTGTAATATAGAATGTTGAAAGAAGATTAGGATAAACTGTATAGAGAATAGTTGAAACATAAAGATAAAAGGAGCAAAGAAGTTTTTTTTTTGTTTAGCTTTTATAATGAGAATGATGAATATGATAAAACAATATTAAAACTGAAAAATATTTAAATTAGAAAAGGAAAGAGATTGTGTTGATGTTATAAGAATGGTTTGGTTTTATAGATTGAAATAGAATAATTGATGGAATTTAAACTTTCATTTCTATAATAACATATATCAGTAACATTATAATCCTCATATCATCACATCCAAAACATTGAGTAAACAGAAACGGTATTGCTTTTGATTACAGTTTAAATTATCTCGTGAAGAATAAAATTAAATTAATTTGAAAAATCAAGATTAAAAATAAAATCAAGTTAATGTTTAAAATATTTAGTACAAAGAAACTCTGTTGTCATATTTATCATGTGATAATATGGGGATTAAGCATTATAGATGTGAGAGTTCAAATTCTGACATTTATTGCAATAAATTTATAATATTGCATATAGGGGACGATATAGATATTTCTTAAGATAATTAAAATGATTACTACTTAATTCTACTTTGTGAAAAATACAATTGCATTGACTTAAAGTAGAAATTTAAAATATTCAATTTGAGAATAATGAATATAAGAAATAAAATGGGTTTGCAGGAATATAAAAAGATTTTATATGGAGGGAATGCTTAACTTGGCTAACAGGGATTCTTGATATATGGACTTATAGCAGAAAGTCTTCTGATTTTATTTAATGAGAAGCTGTTTTGTATCACTTATGCTTTGTTTTTGTAATACTAATTTTCTACAATAATAAATGAAATCATTAATTAGGATGTGTTGATCATAATAAACTAGAATAATCTGTTAGATGTTTTTTATTATGATAATTTATAATTTTTTAAAAAAATATAACATTTTGTTGTGTTTATTGTTGATGTTATTAAATTAATATATTTACTTAGGTTGCCATTCAACTCAATGATACTCATCCATCCTTAGCAATACCTGAATTAATGCGAATTTTAGTTGATATCGAAAATATACCTTGGGAAAAAGCTTGGGAAATAACTGTCAGTACATGTGCATACACCAATCATACTGTATTACCAGAAGCATTAGAACGTTGGCCTGTATCTCTTTTAGAAAATCTTCTTCCTCGTCATCTGATGATAATATATCAGATAAATCAAAACTTTTTAGATGTAAGTTTATATTAAGATTTTTAAATGTTTTTTTATTTATAATAATTTTTTTAAAAAATGCAGATATATATATTTTATATTTTTTCATTTGTTCACATTCTATAATATAAAATTATATTATTATTTTTTTTGTAGAGTGTACTTAAGAGATGGCCTAATGATGTTGATCGAATTCGCCGAATGTCTTTAGTAGAAGAAGAAGGTGTTAAACGAATTAATATGGCTCATTTATGTATCGTAGGTTCTCATGCTGTAAATGGAGTAGCTGCTATTCATTCTGAAATTCTTAAAAAAAGTGTCTTCAAAGATTTTTATGAACTGTGGCCTGAAAAATTTCAGAACAAAACTAATGGCATTACTCCTCGACGCTGGTTATTATTATGCAATCCTAGCTTAGCTGATGTTATTGCTGAAGTAAGTAAAATATTTATGTTATAGAATTTTATAAAATAATATTAACCACCATCAGATCAAAGTATATTTTTAAAATATTTCTCAATGTGCCCCTCCCCCCCATTGTAATATAAATGATGAAGAAAATGTGAATAAATTAATAAGTGAAAAATTTTATTTTATCAAAAAATTCTTTTGTAAGGGCTAAATTTTGGAAAATAAAATATAAATATATTTACATATATTACCACTTATAGAACTTACATTGTTTAATTTATACTTTAACAATATTCTAAAGCCGAATGCATGCTTTTGTTCTGACTCAGAGATAAAAGTTATGCTTTTTTTTTTTTGAAGAATAGGTGATTCTATCTTCTTTTTTCGATTTAAAGGCCATGATGTGATTACAAGATAAACATGATCTGGTGTTCAAAATAGAATTTGGCGAGTATTTAATACCAGTAATTTAAAAAACAATTTGGTGCTTTTTTTGTATAAAATCTCACATTTTATTAGATTTTTTATTATTATTATAAAAGATCATGACATTCAAAAGGAATAAGCAAAGCTTGATTGTGGAACTTTCAACTCTCATGTTTGTCATTCTATTAATTCAATAAAATATGTAGAGCTTGAAGTTTTATCTGTCATTTTAATGCTTAAATGTCCTTCTCGACCAATGCCATTTTATTACGTTTTTGTATTTGATTTTTTTCTCCTTGGTACTGCATTCACTTTCATAAACTGTTATATAGGCATGTAGCATTCAAAAATATGCTTACAAATAGACTTTTTTATTTTAATTTTTGTTGTAGTTTAGGCAGATTCTGCATGTGCTTGGGATCTTAGTTTGAGACAGATTGTTTCTGGAAGACTAATTTAGAGAAAACTTGTTTTTTTTTTATATTGGAAGAAATGTTTTGACTTTGTGGGAAAATCAAATCTTGATTAGAAATAGGATCAATGTACTATGTTATATTTTCTAGAGAATCCATATTTTTTCTTGATACATTTTTGGAATATAATAGTCACTTGCACTCTATTTTATTTGTTTGGGAGTTTTAATATTTACTGCTGTAGAATATTAAATTAAATTATTGAGTTGATCTTTTAAATCTTCCATCAGTTTCTAAATTTGTTTTGCTTTGATAGATTATAGTATTTATTTTCATACAACTCATCTGTTCATATATTGTTTAAAAATATTTCTAGAATATAATAAACAATCTTAGTACAGTTAGGGAAGGAAGGGGGGGTATTGTGTTCCCAACAGATTTTGGTCATATTTTATCCACTTTCATGAATGAGTGTAATTTTCTATCATTAGATCTTATTAACAATCTTAAGAAGATCAAGAAGGCTTAGTATGAATACTATGTAAATGAATTAGTTGTAATCTCAGATTTTAGCTTCGTATTTCTACGATCTTGATTTACATAAGTTACTGATATAATGGTATATTTCTATAGTCATCTGATTTGATAGTCTATTTGACTATTAAATTGAATCTTTTATTTGATTTATATTGACAATAAACAACTTTATTTTTGAACATACATGTATATATTAAAGATAAAGGGGAAAATAGTTTTAAATAATTCATTGCAAAGCAAAGACCTTTTCATCAGCCTTCCAAAGAAGAAAAGTGAAGAAGATATTATTTATTAGGTTCTCCCATTATTTATTAATGAGAGTTTTTAATGGATTTTTAGTTTTTCATTTATTAGCCAGTTTTGAAAAGTTAATTGGATTTGTTACCTGAAAGAAAAAAATTTCTAAATCTTTTTTTGGAATTTGAAAAAATATCTAAGTTTACCAAAACTGGATTCAATGGGCATGGAAGATTGATGATAATTCTTGTATCAAGAAGTCTATATCCATATTCTTGCACTCACAGACCATACATGAATATTTCTAGAAGCAATAATATTATAAATATTATAATTTATATATGCAAATATAATTTATATGTATAAATATTAAAAATGTACATTATTATTATTATCACAAATGTCACTAATCTGTCACGTCTTTTGTTTTGCCATATACATTTTACTTCATACACTATAGCAATTTTTTTTTATTATATATGTACACACACACAACCTGACATTTCAACTGTCCTGTACTCTTCCTCAAACCTATGATTTTATTTTTTAATTACACTTGATTTTTATATTATATGTTTCTTGACCATAAATGTGCCACGAGTCATACATTTTCTCCATCCAATGTTAGAAGTGTTATCTCAGAAAGAAATAATAGGAAAAGAAAAGTACAGAGAGGTGTGGGAAATTGCAAAGGATGTTCCATTATCTGGAAGATGGAATATCTAATTGCCTTATTTGCATATTGTCCCTCATTTAAATATTATATAAGCGTTCCTGCACTGCATAATTTTATTCAGCATTATGGCAATGTTTTTATTAATTAGTTTATAGTTATTAATTGTTAACTTTTCAATCAAACTCGAAGTCAATGAGTATTTAAGAATTGTGATTATATCATAATTCTGAAGAAGTCTTCATGCAGAACAATTGAAATGTAAGATTGTGTATTTATATATATATATGATAAAAAAAATTGCTATAAAGTGATGCAGTAAGGTGTATTTATATTGTTATTTATGTTATTAACTATTATTTTAATTTGGTAATATATAAATCTTATTTTTAGAAAATTGGAGATGGATGGATTAAAAAACTTAGTGAGTTACGAAAATTAGAACAGTATGTTACAAATGAAACATTTATTAGAGAAATAATCAAAGTCAAGCAGGTATATTAATTAAATAAAGTTTAATATAGCATAAAATTTTCTGAGTTGATTATCTTTTTTTTTTTTTCCTTGTATGCTTTCTAAGATCACATGGTCATTATACTTTATGCTTACCCAAGCTGTTTATGCAGAGGCTAAACTCTCCATACAGTAGCATCCGTTGATTGCTTTGGTTTGTACTGAGTGGTGCTACTAGATGGAGAGTTCAGCCTCTGTGTATGCTATGTAAGAGTGTTGTTTTTTCCAATATAAACTTTTATCAAATTATTTTTATTATAAAGTTTTTTTTCTAAAATAAAATATACTATAGTTCAAGATCTTCATGATGATTCTATATATATATTGAAGTGGTTAGTTTATATTAATGGTGTGATTATATAATCACAAATAAAGGAAGGAGAAATCACAAAGGGGGCTAAATATGAAATAATTTTTTATTAAAATTGAGTGATTTATACGTAGTAAAAGGTTGAATATTTATTTATCAAAGATTGATTGCTTATATATCATAAATTTAAAAAAGGCAAAACATTACAAATAATTTTGATTTTTTTAACATTACATATGTATAGGTAAATCATATTAATATATGAGTATGTGAAAATGAGACATATGCACAAACATAATATTGAAATTTTTTATAAAAATATAAATTGTAAAAAGTTAAAGTCCATTTAAAATAGTTTTTTATATTTATATATGTTTTTAATTATGAAAACCACTTACATATAGGATACAATTCTAATCTTTTTTTATTGCATTGCTCAAATTATCCACTGTTTCAGTGGACAGTTGAGTTAATTTAGAAGTAAAAGATCCGAAGAAGATATAATGCATTGTAAAAAAGTGAATAAAGAAGTGTTTGATATTAATATTGGATTATTATATAGTTAAAAGTAAAAGTAAGATTTTATTTCTTTATGTATATAATATTGTAAAGGGATTACGCTAATTCTTTAATACTTTAATTAAACTTCTGGCTATATCTGATTAGTATTTTCTGGTTTCATAGTAATAAAAAAATGAAATGGTTATAAAAGGAAGAATGGAAAAATTGTTTCTAACTAGCAGTTAATTTGTATGTCTCACTTCAAGCATTAATTATATGCAATACATTTATAACTGCATGGTATAATAAGTCCAATGATTAGAGATTTGATTTTTATTTGAAACAGATGATCACATGCAAAAGTCCTGAAATCAGCTTGATGTAAAGGAAAATGAATATGTCATGACGTTACAATTCTTAAAATCAATTATTAAATGATGCATTGTGTAGAGCAGACAAAATGCATTAAATCATGCAGCTATGTAAGTGAATGTTTGGAAATGAACATTAATTTCTAATCATTTATTTTTGCTAGCATCTGTTTGAGGAAAATGCATGTAATGTGAGTGAAAACATTTATTTGAATATATGAATAAGGAAAAGAAATTCTAAATGTTCTTTAAATTCTAAGAAAAATTGATATTGTATTTTGATAGCATGAGACTATGACTTGAATTTGAGATTCTTTTAATAATTAGTCAATAAAAAGCATAAATTAATTTGATAATATAAATAATGATTTTTTTTTATATATATCAATAATTTAGTTTGATGTCATAAATAAAGATTTATGTATATTATGCTTAATTATTTGTATCTTATGTTATTTAATGAATAATTTTAGCAAAAAAAATGTCTGTAATTTTTGTTTCTGATCTATCCATATTAGACTACATTGCAAAAAGTAAATGAAACAAAATAATTAAAAGAAAAGACTGAAATGAAGCTAGGCTGGATATATCGCTAGAAAAGATAAAAATAGATATTTACTATATATGCGAGCAAGTTTTTAGTAATCCAATCTTGATTGTGATTAACCTTTTCGGGTATTAGTGACTATAGATAATGTACATGGTAGGTCTTATGGCCGAATTCACTTCTTTCCTTACATGTTTTTCTTTTTTAAAACTGACAAGGTTCTATTTTGTGCAACTTCAACATTCATCTCCGGATATGACTTCATAGTTTGGGTCTTTTGACCAGTGTGCTTTCAGTTGTATTAACCACTTATAGTAAATAGTTCTTGGCCAACTAATGTCGTTATAGTTGCTGAGATGGATAGAGTGTTGAGAAATGCTTTAAAATAGTCAGCAAGGCACAGCTATCCGAAACTACTTTGAGGGAAAATATTTTTAACAAGCGATTTTTCCTATCTTTATGGAATCACTGCATGCTGTTTTGTTCTTGAACCAAGTCTTAGACTGGACTACTGTTGTCTTTTTTTTTTTTCAGACCTATTTATGTGTTCTCACAATATGTTTTTTTAATACCTGATTTTGTAATTAAGTTATTTATATTAAGATGTTTATCAAAAAGCATCTTTATATAGATTTAATGACTTGATTTAATATATATTTTTCTCACATGTTTTTCATAATACTTTATTCATTCATTAAATTATTTTATAAATGATCATATAAAAAAAAATTATAATTCAATAGTAAGTTTTTATTGAGTCAAAATAGAATATTCAGGAAAGAAGAAATATGAAAATAATTTAAAATTTCATCTGAAAGAATTGACTAATGATGAGATAAAAATATATAATGAAAAGAAAATCATTTTAGTATTAAGAAGAAAAGATTGTATAGTAACTAAAATAAGGAAAAAACGAGAAATATGTTAAAGAATCCTTAAAAGAAATATATATCAATAATAAAGGAACAAGAAATACACTCAAAAACATCAAATTGAATTGCCATATATGCTAAATAAAGCCGTGATGTATACAATCAAATCTGTAAAAATATAAATTCTAAAAAATGATAGTCTTATCATATTTAGTTTTAAAGGTCTGGTATAGTAATAAAGAAATTGTTGTCAAAGTTATACAAAAACATTTTAATGATAAAGATATATTTGATGACTGGAAGAATATAATAGTAATATTGCTATTTTAAAAAAATGAAAAATAATATTCTAGAAATTAAAGATCTATAGTTATATATAAAAAGCAATTATATACTGTTGGAAGAAAACTTTGGAAAGTTTTTTTTTTTTAAATTGGTTTTACCTTTATAGAAGACATCTGTGAATAATAAATCTAATTATAGAAAGAAACAATGAAATTACTGGACATTACTATTTTGCATTGAATGTATAGATTATAAAAATGTCTTTGACGTAAAACTTTTGTTTTGTGATTAAAACTTTGGGACATTACTACATACACCTGGAAATTATTAATTTCTGAGGAATATTTATCAAAATACAATAGTAGTGGTTAGATTACATGATGATATTAAGATTAACATTAGTAAGGAAGTATGATAAGATGTTTATATTTTTTTTCAAAATGTTTTATAGAACTTTTATAAAAAATATCACTTTGCAAGAGGGGTAAAAATGAATGAAAATTATTAAATTTTGAAAATGATGTGGTTGCTTTTTCAAATATAGTTGCACCAAATATTACAAGAATTATCTTTAAAATAAAATAAAAAATAATTCAATGGATTTTTAAACTATTAGAGAATCAAGATTGATAGTAATGAATTAGAAATTTGTAATTATAAAAACTTTAATCAAATCATTAGTATAGATTAAAAACATAACAGATTAAATCAACCTAAAGAATTAAACATGAATGGAATGTGTTCATTAGAATAACCTAATATTAAATAGAAATATGTCTATAATTAAAAAAAAAAATTATCAAAAGGTACTTATTAAATAGCCACTGTGCAAAAATGTTTTAATATAATGTTTCTGAACCACACAAGAATAGCGCCACCAACCGATATACAGTGGTTATTTGTTCAACTGCAGATTTAAGATTTAAAAGAACAATAGAAATAGTGTAGACTGAATAATGAAACATGATAAATTATGGTGAGATGCAAATTAGGATTACAATAAGAGAATGAGACTATAAACAGATATCAATAACATAATTAAGAAAATTAAGAGACTTAATTGATAAAAATGTTGCTATGACAGATGATCGATTATAAACCAATCAATTGCCCTGCACAGTTTAGAGCAGTAGTACAGAGTCAGATTGGAGCAAAAGGTCTTTGAATCAATTTCAGTTTAGGCACTTTCAATGCTCAAACTTCTTATGAATTCCCAAGCAATAAAACTATTTGATTATTTATCTAATAAGTTTAGCAAAATGAAACTATAAGTTATTAAGAAATTATATGTGGGATGAACAGCTGGAATAAGAAAGCTTATTAAGAGTGATATGAGACAAAAAGTTTTGGATTCCATACATTGGAATAAATTCTGAAAGACTTTGAACTGCAATTGGCTGAGAAGGGTTACAATTGGTGTACATATTGTTATATGAAATAATGCTAATGCTAAACTGAAATAAAAATCCAAATACTAAATTACCCCACATGGTAAAAAATATATGTATATTTTATTTCACAGAGGGCTGTGCTGGATTTTTTAACCATGTGGGGTATTTAATATTTGAATATTGTTATATAAATAATAATAATACAATATTTTTAATGAATATTTTACATGGAAATATTTAATGTATGGAGTTATCCATTTGTAATTGTTTAATTAGAAAGAACTTAACGTAAAACAGTAGTTAATCAAAACTAACTGCCCCAGGTTGTTAAGTGTGAGTTCTAATTAAACAATTATAAATGAATGACTCCACACATTAAATATTTCCATCTAAAACATCCATTAAAAATATTGTATTACAATACATAATCTACCAGTAGGGGAGTTTATTATAAGTAAGAAAGTTGAAAAGTTTGCTATACTTTGATTTTTTACACCTATAAATGAAAACTGCGGTGCTTTGTTTTTTATATTACATCTAGAGTAGCATTTAAAAGAGAGATCCTCCTTTTGAATGCAATCAAGCCTGTCAATTTTTCTTTAACACTTAGCATGGGGCAGTTGGTTTTTATTAATTACTGGTTTAAGTATTTTCTTATTAAACAATTATTAATAGATAATTCTACAGATTAGATATTTTCATGTTATATGTAGTATGTATACAAGTTTTTTTTTTTTGTATTTTAAAATAATGATACACATAATTATTGCTAAAAAAGAAAAAGTTTGCAAGTACTGAGCAATTTTTCAATATAATTTCTGAATTTATAATTGGTTAATTTTAAATGTACTTATTGATTGTTATTACTGTTTTTATGTTTCCATAATATTCTACTAATTAAGTTAATTTATTTTCAGGAAAATAAATTAAAACTCTGTTCCTACCTCCAGAGTGAATTAAATATTACTTTGAATTCATCCTCCCTTTTTGACATCCAAGTAAAAAGAATTCATGAATATAAACGACAACTTCTTAACTGTCTGCATATGATCACACTATATAATCGGATTAAAAAGAATCCAAATCTTCAATTTGCTCCGAGGACAATTATGATTGGAGGCAAAGTAAGATTTTGCATTTTTAATATAATTGAATTTTTATGTGATGTTTTTTTATGTATATTAATATGAACATAATGTTTATGCACCATGGTATTTATATGGTGTAATTAATATTAAATTGTGACAATTCTTACATAATATGGTACTTATATAACATTTTGGTTACCATTGCTTAAACATTAGTATTCATTGACTTTTGGTAATATATTGGATAAACTATAATTTAATGTTTCTGTTATTTGTTTGTTTTTTGTGAATCACTTATTGAAGATATTTTGCAATAAATATGCTTTTTTTAATTATCTTGGAAGTGATAAAAAAAAAAGAATTAAAAGAATATATATTATCTAATATGAATGTCATAGCATTAGATCATCTAGAAAGCTCTTTTGCAAAATAAAGTATTACAGCCAATTTCTGAATGGTAAGCTAAGACAATACAAGGCTCAACTTTCAAGGAATCTTTTTCAGTAGCTTTGCCAACATCAATAGTAAATCAGAATTTATGTTTTATATGAAAGTGTTACAAAAATATAATATATATATTTATTAAACATGGATTTTTTATAATTAGTTTGCACACATATAAGAAGAGTGTGTTACATTTCCCCACTTTCACATAAAGCAAATGAAACTTTTTTTTTACATACAGTATAATTTCACCTGTATCTGACTTATGTTTAGTAATGTTTTAAGAGTTAGGCAGATATTAAAGGATATCTCTTGAAACCAATTCTACAATTCTTATTGTATTTTTTTTTTTAAATCTCTAGTCTTGTTTTTCCTAGTAATATTTATTATTTACTTATTTTAGATAAACTAAACTGATGAACTTAAATTTTTATAATTGTTATTTTTTCATAGTATGAATGAAGTAATGCAATGTAAAATGATTTCTCCCAAATTAATGATATTTTTTTTCCACAAAATGATAAAATTTGATCTTAATTTAAAAATTATTGAAAAGCTTTTTAATACATTTGAAATAATGTACGTTTCCACTTCTACCATAATATTATGATCTGAAAATTATTTATTAATTTTTTTAAATAAAAATGTGATGAAAAAATTATTTTTCAAATTAATAAAATTTGACATTTAATGAAAATTTAAGCAGACATGTCTGAAAAATTCAGACCAACTTGTTTTTATGAAAAATTTATTTGATATATATATATATTAATTACTTACAGTCATGAAATTCATGAAAACCTTGTAATTAATATATGTAACTCTTTATGGAAAAATTTGTTTACTAGTGAAAAATATTTAGCAAGTTCGCATATAAAATAAATATATCTGACTTCTGACTCTAATATCTAGTCCTACTTTTAGATTAAAAGTAAATCAGACAAAAATACTATTATTGGATAGCATGATTTCAATTTGCAATTGTCAGTTTTAATTGGTTATTATCCATAGAGTTTTATAAACAATCCACATCAATGCTGTTTTAATTTGCATTTATTTTTAAGATTATTTTATTAATTTTCAAACTGATCTAATAATTATTTATATCTTTTAGGCAGCTCCTGGGTATCATATGGCCAAAAAAATAATAAAACTGATAAATTGTGTTGGACGTGTGGTTAATAATGATCCAATAGTAGGAGATCGTTTGAAGATCATCTTTTTAGAAAATTATCGTGTGACTCTGGCTGAAAAGATCATTCCTGCAGCAGATCTCAGTGAACAAATTTCTACTGCTGGAACTGAAGCCTCTGGAACAGGCAATATGAAATTTATGGTAAAAGTTTTATGGTTATTTACTATTAATAAAAACAAAATTTAGTGCTCTTTTTTTTTAACTTTGTCTCTTTCAGTGAGATTTATGTTTTATACTTGTATCTACATTTGAAACAGGTGCATCCACATAATAGAAATCATACTATATTTTATAAATAACTCCTGTTTACTAAACAAGATAATATGAAGCAAATGACAAAATCATGCAAGTTGATTTTGACAATGATGAGGAATAATTATTTCTACAAAGAATAGTGATCTGAAGCTGTGAAAGTAATTATGTAATGTAAATGATTTTGTCAGTTATGGAACATCTTATGTAAATTGAGAAATGCTTTAAAATTATTTCACCTAAACAGTGAATATATATTAAAATCAACTTGAAGATCTATGGAAAAAATATTTCAAGATGATAGACTACAATCAACAGGAGTCATACCATTCATCTGATGATGTTGATCTTTTTAAATCTGATTTAATAGTGGTAAATGGCCATATGTATGCTAACATAGTTTAATCATTTTAAGCCATTTAACAAAGCAAACCATCTTCTTTGAAGATTGTTCATTATTACAATCCCTAAAGAAAATCTCTTTGCAACAAAGATTTCACATTTGTTAATACAAATTAGATCCACCATTTTATAGACATTTCATCATATTTTCTCATGCATTTTTGGGAATATATAGTTTAGGTAGAAGTAATATGCAATATGCAAATGTCTTAGAATGCCAAAGAAAACATTTTGGAGTCTTTACAATTTATTCAAAAATGCAACGAAAAAAAAAAATTCATATTTCAAAACGTTCAGTTGTAAAAATGCTAATGTTTTAAGTAAGAATCCTAGCAAGCATGAATTTTTCCTTGAGGTTAAATCTCTCATCTAACTTAACAATGTATTTATTCATGATCTTCTTTATATAGAAACATATTTGATTTTCCAAATAATATTAAATATCTTGAAATCTGTTTTTTTTTTTAAAATGAAAATTACAATCACACTTCAAGACCAAAACTATTTCTCTGAATTATTTATTAGAATTATAGATTGATTGTTTAACTTCATGAGCCACATAGGGATTAAAAGTTAAATGATTGATAATGGTCATTTTAGCTCACTTTCTAGTACATTTAAAATAAAAATATAGAACTGAAAAAAAATATAGTAGTCTTAGTAAGTCATGGAATTATTTTCTTTTATATAAGATTAATGATATTTTAAACAATTAGAGGAAGTATTTTGATCATCTTTCAAATAATGATACAAGAATTCTGAAAACTGCTTTTATTGATATATTTAGATTTGTACAGAGATATCTCTTTGAATGGTGTTCAACAAGTCTTTTTGATTTTAAAAATGGATAGACTAAATTTTGAAGAAATATCTAGTGAAATTTAAAATATATTGATAATTGATACATTCTATTCAAAATTATTGAAATTTTTAGGATATATAGACCCGTGAAGTTGTATCATCTAGTTTTAAGAATGCTTCTATTATTCCACTTTGTAAAAATTAAAAAATTAGAAAAGATTACACTAAATATAAGAAACATCAGTTATTAACTATAATCAAAATATTTAGAAACATCTGTGCTTATAAATTGCTTCCAGTCATAGATGAATGACTACTAAAAATTCAGTATGATTTTAGAGAATCAAGAAGCCTATAGATATAATTGTTATAACCAGGCAATTGCAAGAAAAAATTTTATGATCAAAAAAATGAAATATTTATTGCTTTTATTAATTTGGTCAAAGCATTTGATTCAGTTAATCAAAAATTTTATGTTAATATTTAATATTACCTAATAATTTTCTAGTATTCATATTATGCAGCTCTTACATGATGGCTTGATGTGGTGGAAAATATGAGACATCTTGAATGAAAATAGATGTTAAACAATGACATATAATAACTCATAACTTTGTTTTTTATTTTTATGACAGTAGTCTTTGGAATAGTTTGTAGATGGTTTCGTAGAGCAGGTGCCCAGATGTGATATATGTTTGTTTATATAGTTTTTAATTTGAACTGATTAAGGCACAACAAGGACTTTATTTTTTTTTGAGTTTTATGACTATCTTATTTTTTCCAATTCAAATATCTAAAGAATGTTTTTAATATTTTGAATGCAATCTACGAAAGTTTCAGTTTAATAATTAGTATTTAAAAAAAAAAAAACTCGGGTGCTTTTGAAAAAATTGTTTACTATCTTTTAGCTTTGGTAATTGTTAGTTTGAGAATGTTAATCAATTTAAATATATTAGCAGCTTTTTTTAGTTAGAAAATCAAACTTAAATGTTGTAGTGCAGCTCAGATTTCAATAAGATGCTTCTGCACTTACAAGTTAAAAATAATATTTACTAAGGCTGTAACCTTAGGAATAAGCGTCTGAAAAATTCGAAGGTAGGGACCTCTACAGGTCTTAGCCACAAGCTTACGCTTGGAAGAAAAGAGGGTAAACCAGGGGTAGTAATGTGCATTTAATAAAATTTATAATTACAAGTTAAAAAATAATGTATTTCCTTACAGCTACTTCATATAACTACTTAAATTATTTGCATATAGGGATTTGCTTTGCCAAGTTTGAAATATGGAAGTAAGACGTAGAACTCAGAAAGATATAAGAAAAATTTTATTTAAGGATGTTTTATAATAACAAGATCACAAGATGAATCATTATATTTTTCAGCTTGTTAGGTCGGATGCTACAGAATTTGCTATCATAAGGATTCATCATTGTTGAATTGAGTGTGTGAAGCAAGTGAATTGTAACAGATTTACTAAAAAAATATTTATGATGAAATTGAACATAATTTTCATAGGAGAGATAGACTTCATTTATATTGTAAAGATGAGCTTAAAAACATTCCAAGTAAATGCAATATTTGATTACCTTTATTGCAAAGATATGTTTATGGATAGAATACAACCAAGAGCTACATACAACTAGGCATGATGTTGAAGTTGTTTAGAAACAGTTTTCTGCCAAAGAAATAAAATGACAGCAGCATAGGGCAAGATATCAACAAAGAGATTACAGGGCAATGTGATATATGTGTACGTTTGTAGTTAGGGATTTATTTATATAACTAATGCAAAACTCACCTTTAAATCCTTTTATTTTATGTTTTGTTTTTTAATTAGAATAAGCATACTCATTTATAGTGTCGGGCAACGGTCAATGATAGTATATTTAATTACTTGTATTTTATTACTTACTATTTATCTATCAAAGGTTAAATCTAAGGTTATCTGAATATAAAATTCTTGGAAAATCATCTTTTTGGGGATATAATAAAGTAAGACTAATTAAACACACAACTCCTGGAAAACTTTACTTTCTATTGTAGTTTTTAAAAAAGACAAATACCAAAAAAAAAATTCATGCATTTTTCTTTTTTAGAATTCCTCACTTATATATGCATACATGAATATTATGACAAATCACAATAATTATACTTTCTATTTAAATTATTATAGCTAAATGGTGCCTTAACCATAGGGACTTTGGATGGTGCAAATATAGAAATGATGGAAGAAATGGGGCAAGAAAATATCTTTATTTTTGGCATGAATGTAGATGAAGTGGAAGCCTTGCAAAAGAAAGGGTAAGTTTGAATATTTGTATGCATACATATAATAAATAAAACATTCTTTAAATAGTTCATCACTGCTTAAAAGCTAATTTCTTTCCTCTAAAAATGAAGCATTAAATGAGAATATAATACTGGATAGTAAGAGTGTAATGTTGTCCATAATCGTTTTACTCTCTAGTTAAGAATACCTACAAATCCATTTTACAAAACTATTTTGAATGGCATACAGGTTTAAATTATAATCAACTATGAAAGAAATCCAGTTTGAAACTTGAAAAAAAAAAATCTCAAAATTTAGCTGATCTAGATTTGAATTCCAAGCTGGTGAAATATATATATAAACTTTTCATAACTACAGTTTATATAAATATTTACAAAATATTATTTACATATACTGCTGCAAAGTTATAACATCGAAAAACTATTGCGTAGTAAATCGAAAGATTTCACGCTGTATGTTTATAATTTGAAGTCAGTGAATTAAGTGTGATGATATTTTAGATTCACGCTTTCAGATATAAGTACTTTGGACTGGCTTGGATATATAGAGAGACAAGTAAAGAAGAGAGTGGAACCGCTCTTTTCTTGTTAAATTCTCTGTCCCAGTGCTTAAGATTTGATTGGCTGTTGGTAGTTATAAGCACTTGAGAAATTTGCATTCTCTCAATTTAATTTCAAAAGTAAATAAACAATATTGCAAAAACAAGTTAAATCTATACATATATTAAATACTGCCTATCATTATATTAGTAATGATAAATAAAATAGAAAATCATATAGCATTATAATATTAGCCAAAAATTTTTTTTAGTAAAATTCTTCCACGACCATGGTTTCATCTATTAATAAATAGACCTCTTTAAGTGTCTATTTCTTAATAGATGAAGTTGGGGAAGGCTAGAATTGTAAAGATGTATGATATATATATTGTAACACATATGTAAATATATGTGTTACATGAAACATTTAAAAGTATTCAGGAAAAAAAAGTATATATTTCATAATAAGTAAAAAACGACTGTTAGTTTAATAAATAAAAGTAAAGATATTTTTAAAATAAATAAAAATCTGTTAAGAAATACACAAAAGATATTCTCATCTCGAATTAATAAATAAAGTAAAGATATTTTAGCAAAAGTAAAAATATAATTAAAGCATATTGTAATGTAGGAATTTTTTCCCAAAAGATAGGTTATCTGCTCTTTTAACTAAAAAAAAATAATCTACACTGTTTTTATGGAAATGAAGATTAAAGAAACTAAATTGTAACTTTAAAGAATAATGTAAATGATTGAACAAATTTATTATCGAAAACTATTTAATTAGAGAACATTGCGATCTAATCAAAGATCTTAATAATTTTGTAAATTGTCTAAGGAGATTAGATTTTATTGGAAATCAGTAATATTTCCAACTGATTAGATAATGTTATAACTAATGATGTAATTAAGAGAAAAAAAAGAGGAGTAAATAATTAGAAAAAGAATTTGAAATTAATGGTATGGATGATCTCAGACAATGAGTTTGTCAAGGATATAAAAGCTATTAAATTTCTATTGCATTCAGTCTCCTGAGTTGTACTGTTAAAAGTTGGTTGACATTCAGTTTGCTGATGTGCTGTTACTCATTCTACTACCAAATAGCTATACTAATCTTGCAGATTTCTCTATCGAGAACCAGTTCATCCATCAGCAATATATAGATATTTATGTGGACATCTTGCAATAACCATGCATTGCTAAACTCCCAAAGGGGATGCTCATTCAGTGTTCCATGCCCAGTTCTTTCACATTTGACTGCCTGAAATGTAATAAATATTCTTTACCGCCATAGCTGAGATATCTATCTATCATTATAGAAGATTACTACTGCACAAGGCCTAAGATCCATGCTGCCCCAAAAAGAAGAAGCGACAAGCTGTTAAAGAAGCTGGTAATGCCAGCCATGAATTCAATCGACTTACAAAAAGACAGGAGTGCACTCCAAAAAAAGTTATATACATATAATAATTTAAAGTCTAGACAGATTTTATACTGTTTACAAACTTTTATAAAACATAAAAGTAATTGAATTCTGATCCCCTATTTAGAAATGGACTGATCTATACTAAATAACTATTAATAGTATAATTTAGTTTATGTTTATTTTTGATTATTGTTATATGTTTGTGTAAATAAACATGTTTTATGTTGTTAATTTGGTTTAATTCTCTCTCTCTCGATACCTCATCATACATTATTAATTAAGATAAAATTGTGTCAATTATGTATGTGTTTAAATACATTGTCTGATAGCTTGAGTCATGTCAGTTTCTTGCTTTTTGTGCTAGCCAGGGAGTCGAGTACTTGGGGCATTTAAAAACCTTTTATTGATACTCCAATCTTTAGTTGAATGGCATCCAAAGATTTATCCTTAATATAAATAAAAATATCTACAGGAGAGGTGTCTACTTGCTACAGTTATGGAAGGATGCAACAATCTTGAAAGGTGTCTGCAGGTTGTATATTTATATAAATCTCAGTCTGACTTTTGGTATGGTTAATGTATAAGAATATCAACCATATTAACTCCTTTGTTTCATGTGGTTGAAGTGTTAGTATTCATTCATTTTATATTTAAAATCCAAAGCGCATGTGCAACAGTTTAATGCTGTTTAAATATTATAGAATATTTCAGTTATAAGTGTCAGTCTAAATTGGGGCATAGCGAACTTCTGTTAAAATATATGTTACCAAAAATAAATTGAATAGTATTGCAAAAGCTATATATATATATAAACCTATTCATGGAATAATCAAATTTAAAAATGGCAATTATTTGATAGATCTTTTAAATGATTATCATAATAATGTTTTCGGATTTGATTATTCCTTAAATAGGTTTATATCATCAACATTGCATATTTGATAAACCATAATTTATTTAAGGGCTTGTTAAAATTGTTAAGGTATTTATATATATAGCAGTTATAGTTTTCACAGTTGATATTCCTAATCTTCAGAAACATTCCAATGAATTTAAATTAGAACTTGCAAATCATTTTCAAATAATACCAGATTTTGTTCGTGATTCAGATTTGAATGAAATCAATAGGAAGATAGCTGATACAATTTTAAAAACTGCAATAAAGACAACTGGTACAAAAAAAAGCAATTGTATCTAAAATTTTACAATCTATAAAGAAATGAAGGAATGTGAAAATATATAAAAATAATACATTAAGAAGGCTTGAATATCTAGAATTTTGTAAAATGGTGTGAAAAAGAATTGATAATATAAGAAAGTATAATTGTGAATTATCAAAGAAAGTTATAGAAGAGAATAAAAGTGTCAAGAGTGTAAATCAATATCTTGATATTGGTAAAAAAAAAACCAATTTTTATGATGAGAAACAAAGATAAGATAGAATTATTACTAAAAAGAAGGATGACATCATGAAATGAGTAGAATTCTCTCAAGAATTATATAGAAATAAAGAACAAGAAAATGTACCTTCTACTACTGGTATATCTTGTGAATTGCCCAGAATTTTAAATGAAAAAGTTAAATGAAGACGGGGAAAATTTCAGATAATGATGGAATTATAATCAAAGAAGCAGGTGAAGAAATAGAAAAAATTTTGGCAAAGTTATATTCCAAATGTCTAAATGATGAAAATTTACCAGATGTATAGAAAAATGCAGTATTAATATTTAAAAATGATGATGAAGAAGATAGTAGAAATTATAGACCTTTCTGTCTTTTATCAGTTCTATACAAAGTTTTTATCAAGATAATTATAACTCATCTACGATGAACTTTGAATTTTAGCTAACCAAAAGAACAAACATGATTTAAATATGATTTTAATATAGTGGATCATATCCAAATATTGAGAGACATTATAGAAAGTTACCAATGGATACGAATTACTATTATACTTTGGATTTATAGATTATGAAAAAGCACTTGATTCTTTAAGGATTTCTTCAATGATTAAAGCATTGAGTCATCAAGGTATAGACCCAGGTTATTGTCATATTAATTAAAGAATATTTATAAAAATGCAACAGCAACAATTAGATTTCATAATGATACAAAGAAGGTTAACATTGATAAGAGTGCAAGAAAGGGTGACTCCATATCTTCAAAAATTTTCACAGCAATTTTGCAATTATTTTGTGGGTTAAAATGGTAAGCTAAGGTAGCAAAAGTAAATGGAGATTTATTTTTAGTTATCTAGATTTGACAGATGATGTAATTATTTTTACAAATAATGCCTGAGTGCTTCGGGAAATGTTGCAAGAGTTATCAGATGAAAGTAAGAACGTAGGACTAAAGGTAAATGTTAAAATAACTAAAGCAATGTTCAATGAATTTTCTCCAAAAAAGAAAATAAAGATTACTAGTGATGGGTTAGAAGTTAACAACTACAAATATCTCAGTTAGATTATTGCTTCTGATGGAAACATAATAGATGAAATTAATCATAGGATTTTTGGTAGAAATAATTTAATATTAAAAGGAAATATGCCTATGTATTTGAAAAGGAAGGTTTTTAATAAATGTGTTTTACCAGTTCTTACTTATAGATCTGAAACTTGGATACTTAACAGAAGAACAATGTAGAGACTTCAGACCACATGATGAAGTATGATATTAGGAATAACAAGAAGAGATTGAAAATGAAATACATGGATGAGAGAACAAACAGGTGTTAGTGATGTCATTGATAGATTAAGACGTATTGGGCTGACATATTGCTAGAAGATGTGATAATAGATAGACAATCGAAATCTTAAATGAGATTCGAAGAGACTTCAAAACCCAGAAAGTGACCACATGTAAGATAGACTGAAAAGAAGTGTACTGGCATGATGTGGAGAAGAGAGGCAAGATATCAGAGCAGTTGGGTTAAATTTGGTAGTCCTTCATTCTACTGTAGATTAATAATGCTTGGAAATGATGATGTTGATGAAGGTGATGGTGGTTATATAATAAATACATTAGAAAATTATAACATTTTTGTGATGTGATGATATATAAAATAGCTTCTTCAGTTAAATGAATTCAGAAGTTTCTGTTCATAGGCTATATATTTAGATATTCTGTTAGCTAAATCCATCCTCCATAATTCTTATTTACCACAGTAAATTTATCTACTTATTTATTATTATCCAATTATTTTTTCTGCTCTTATTCATTTCTTTTTCCTTCTATCCCATTTTAATAAAACCTTTTTTTAGTTTCACTATCTTATTTTACATATTTTCCAATTTTATTATAAATATCTAAGTAAAAAAGTCATAAAATCTTTACCTCTTTCATTTTTTTTATCTTTTACGATCTCTCATTCTCCATACATTTTATTCCATTACCTTTTCAACACCTTTTATTCCAAAAATAAATGTTTTTTCTCTTTTTCAGCTTCACATAATCGACGTCCACAATCAGAATTTTTATTTCATTTTGTATTTTCTTTCCTGAGTATGTAAAACTTTTGTCCTTCCATAAAATAACCTTAAAATTTATGATATCATATATCCTATCATACTTTATATAATTTTTATATTTAAAACTCTAAACTATTTTTTTAATTCTTATTTTTTTTCTATAACTGGAGTTTTTCTTTATAAACAGTTTAATTTACCTATTTTTCCCACTCCTCAAAATTATATATCTCTAATACATTTTTTACATATTTGTAACATTTCTTGTATAAATGCATGGAATAAATTATCTGTCTATGAATTTTCAATATTGTAAAATCTCTTGTCCCAGTATCTGATGTTGTCTCCACATAATCCAACTATATTGTAATCTTCCAAATATTTTTAACTTTCAGTTTTTCTCATTAAAAATATCTACTCCATTTTATTTTGAATAGTCGATTTGTTGTCCACATATCATCACCTATTGTATATCTAATTAATTGTTTTTGTATTTTTAATATTACCATTTTTCCTAGCTAATACTAAATGCATCATTATCAAATGTTAAAATATATACCATCAATACCTTTTTCTCTTTTAACAAAATATCTAAATATGTATCTATACTCTTCTATTTTTTTAAGATAAATGTCTTCTGCTTTCCTTCTTTCACTTTTATTCGTCCTATATATTAGGATCTTAGATTTTTTTTCACTGAATTTAGTTTTCCTGCTTCTTAATGCTCTTCCCACTTACCTAATAAAAATTCAATATATTCTAAACTATCAATAAAAAATGACATATAATAGACCAATGGGGCCATTATAAAACTCTAGTTTCATTTTGAGATTTTTAGATCTTTCAACTACTGTCTTTTACTTGTATAATACAGTTCGTAACAAGGTAGAAGAGTGAGATAAAAAAAGAGTGTTTTGCTCTCCTATTTATCACTTCTTTTTTTTTTTTTGTTCTCTGTCATAATTTTAAATACATAATTGTGTTAAGAGAGAAGAGGAATAATTGATTATTGTTCAAAATTTAAATAAATCAAAACAATTTGACATAGATAAGATTAATTAAATTCTAACAAAAGTGATAAAATGGTTTGGATTTTTACAAAATACATAGCTCATCAAGTTTGCAGTTTTAATAAATGCTGGGCCTTAATAAATGTGGAGTCTAGTGCTACTGCACCATTCACATCGCTTTTAGGTCAACTCTGATTGATTACCTTAATCAGAATAATCAAATAGGTCTTTTTTTTAATAGGATCTTGAGATCTTTTTAATTGCCAGCTCAGCTATGCTATGAACTTCTTGAATCTAATTCTAGATATACTAGAAGAGTAGTTACAGTTTATTCATTTAACCATATTGTTTGACTTTATTTTATGAAAGTTTTTAAAGATTAAACTATTGTTATGCTTATGAGGTTTTTTTAAATAAAATTTTAAAGTGAAATCATTCCTTTTGTCCTAGTTTTAGCTTATTGTTGATCATTCATATGCTGTGAGACAGATTTGCTAGCATTCATTCTAAGATAGAACTAATAATTTTTTTGTTGATGCCATTACAATTTTTTTTTCTACTTTTAATGTGCTGAATATGTGATGCCTAATTTTTGATGTGCTTCAGTTCTAATTTAAATTATTAATTTTTTTATTTTAATGCTAAAGGATAATTGTATTTTTGGTGCAGAAAGTTTGTACATGAAGGTGTGATAAGAAATTGTTCCTTATGAGTTCAGTTAAAAATACTGTTCTAGATTACTTAAAAATAATCTGGATAGCTCATTGTTATCACTCTGCTTTGAAAGCTGTAAAAGTTTATTAAGGTATCATTTGGAAAAGTGTACTTTCTTTAGTAAACTCATCAGATTTTAATGTCATTTTTTTTATTATCATAAAAATAAAGCAGATATGAGAGAATAAGGATTTGTACTTGTTTTATTTTACATTTAAAAAAGTATATGATTTTAACAGCTTTTACCATCTTTCAGCTTAAAGTAAAAATATTTGTTTCTGCTTATGTTTTGTACTTCAGTATAAGGAATATGTATGATGGTGATTAATGTTGATGAAGAAGTTTATTATTGGAGCATTTTTGAACTTGGAATTTAAATTTTTTGGTGAAGGACTTTGTTGTCACTTCACTTCTGATACATTTTGGCTTTTCATTGGGGAATTTCTGCTGCAGCTAACATGGTATGTATACTGTATTTGGGAAAATAGATTGAGAAGAGTCTTGGCTTTTATTGCTCGCATAGAAGGGTTTTGTAAGTGGTTATCATTCTCTTATACGTCTTGAACACTTCATATTTGTTGAGATCATACATCTTCTTAGATATCTTAAAATTGTTTATGCATTTTATTAACAAGATTATTTAAGTCTGAGTTGTTTATTAATTTCAGTAATTCTGAAGAACATTATTTCTTTGTATTGAAAATTTAAATATGATCAAAAATTTTTAATAAATTCATCAAAAAAAAAAAACTGTATTTAGCACATCAGAATACTTCTGAATTGGATTTTTTAAACTATTCATTACTTGTGATTTTCAAGTAAACCAATATGGCAACCCGTATTTTTGATAAATGTACAGTTTTGAGGGTCTATAATCTACTGAATATGTATTAGTTGTTAAATTAAAATAAAATTAATAAATGAATTGTTAATTTAAAAAAGATAATAAATTCCAATAAATTTCATTTAGTAAGCTTTATTTCATTTTTTTTTACTTATAATGTGAGAAGTGATGAGACTATCTTAAATAACATTGTCATACTTTGGTTCAGTTCAGCATGTTTTTTTTTTTTTGAGAAATTGTCAAAATGATAAATATTTGTGACCTTCCTGTCACACTTCACGATGGAGTGGATTATTTCCAAAGGTACGGGATCCTGCCCTCCTGAAAAGTATGCTTTAATGGTCACCATAAGATTGCATACCCCAAAATGAATAAATTGTAAATATTGTATTTTATATATTTTTTCATTTTTCTGCTAATAAGTTAATCCAAAAAAAAAAAAAAAAACTGTAAAATTGTAATTATTTTTTCCACAATGATTTCTTTTTTTAAAATAACAGTAATAAAAAATAAAAAAGTAAATATTAAATATGAAGTTTTTTAGCAGGCATTTTTTTGTAAATATCACTCTTCACCCCAAATCTGTAGAAATGGAAATATTAAATACGATGTTTCCTAGCAGGCATTTTTTTTTGTAAACATTGGGGGAGGGGGGGCTGAAACTGTAGAATTATCAAAAATGCATGCTGAACATCTTGGTTTACTTGAAAACTCACAAGTACCAACTATTCTCTTTAGTGTGCTCTATCTTTGAGATGTATTTTCAGTATAAAATAAAAAATAATCATATATCACATGATTTCATTTTTTTTAAGCTTGTAAAATATAAACAAAGACCTTTGCTAATTGCTCAACAAGCTTTGTGATAAATGCTTAGCCAGAGAAAGCATTTAAAATATCTCTATCAGAAAACCATACCCAAACCCCTAATTAAACAACAAAACCTGACCAATGGTTTCGTGCTTTGGCCCTCCTCAGAGAGGCGCTAGGGTAGTTTTCTGATAGAGATATTTTAAATGCTTTCTATGGCTAAGCATTTATCACAAAGCTTGTTGAGCAATTAGTAAAGCTCTTTGTTTGTATTCTCATTATATTTTACATTCAATATAAACAATCATTTATTTGTTTGCTAAATTTTATTCTGATCACCTAAAATACTTTTTAGTCTCACTTTATTATTGTCTCTTTGTCATTTACTACTCTGTAGTGATTTGTTAATTTTTAACTTTCGATCCTCTAAAAAGATATAAAACAAATATTTACTTTCTTAAAAAAAGTATATATATATATACACTATTATGTTCATAAAGAGGGTTTAAAAACTAGATGTATTTTGAATTAACTGTAATCATTTGTTCTCAGATTGCTCTATAAATGGAAATCATATTATAATACCATAGCAGTCAAAGAATCAAACATATATTTTTATTTGATTGTATATACCCATATTAATGTTATAAGCACAAATAGTTGTAATTATTATCATCCTTTGTGAAAATATATTTATTTTTTTATTTTTTCTTTCATAGCTATAATGCGGTTGATTATTATGAAAAGAATTCAGAGTTGAAGTTAGCTATAGATCAAATTAAAAGTGGTTTTTTTAGTCCAACTCAAACCAATCTCTTCCACGATATTGTCAATGCTCTACTGTATCATGACAGGTAATCTTGCAATGATATATTAATCAAAATTTAGCAATAGATGTTATATGTTAAATATGATAATATATTATGAAGTACGTTGAGTTTATTTTCTATTTATATCTGTACATGTTTAATATATTGGAAAATTTATCACTCCATTGTTTACATAATCTTTCACTGAAATTCTCAGCATACTGTAAGTATATTAGAAGCTTGTTCTACCGGATCGTATCTTATATAAAATGTATGAACTGATATTTTTTGGAGGATATAATACAAACACTTCTATACATATACAACTGAATGTGTAAAACTTGTTCAGTATACATCAAAATTGTTTTTAAATAATTTTGTGATTGCCCATTGCCATGTCGTCTTCTGTAGTGATGGAAGTGATTTGTGTTATTAATTTATATTTGACCAGTACATCAGTTACAAAAGAGGCAAGCAATAATATTATTTAACTATCTTACAGATATAAATAAACAAAGACTAGATTAGAGTTTCCTTAAATGCTTGCTATAGATTTTACAAGAAAAAAGCAAGTTCTTTAAAGAACAGACAGAAAATAATTATTAAATTCACAATAAACACTTATCTGTTAAAAACTAGCAGACATACAGAATCTTTTGATTACTTTTGCTCCTAATAATGAGGAAAACTAATTTATAGATAAAAAATATTCTCAGTACAAATTTTTTTGCTAGAAGACTTATTAAAATAATATTTTAAACCAGGGTGGTCTGTATAATAATTTCTTAGATTTGCTTTGGAATATTAGGAGGCGAATCTCTCCTCAGAATTGACTTCTTTCTTTGATATTAAACAAGAACCTTGCTCAGCAAACAAAAAATACCCCCCTCTATTTACTTGAGCTTTTGTTAACTAGAAATGCAAAGTAATAACTTAACTGGAAAATTCCATTACTTTAATGTTTAATAATATTAAATTATAACTAATTTAACTGGAATTTTTCATCACATTTAAAATACAATAAATTTTAAAGATTTACATCTGCAGTTTTTTTATACTACATATAAGTGCACAAGATTGCTGGTTTAATCCATATATATACAATACAAACCTATATATAGAATTACTTACTACATCTTTTATTTTCTTGTATAATATGTATATCTGTGCAACACTCATATATATTTAAATACAAAGCACCCGCCTCCTCCCATGTTTTAAATATATATATTTTTAAAACCCTATTAAACTAAAAAAATAATAAAAAATGTTCATTCAGGATTCATATTTTTACATGAATGGTTTATCAGCAAAGACTCATCTTTAGTCTGATAAATACGATCAAATCTTTGCTGATGTAATCTATATACATACTATAATGGGATGGATTTTAATTTCCTTTTATTATCATCTATATATATATTTAAATAAGAAAATTTAATTATGAAAATTTAAAAAAATAATAATAAAAATCCCCTTGATTATATCTATCTTTATTTTTTTTTTGAAAGAAACCCAACTCATGTCTGGACTATGAACACAGTGGAGTGTGACCAAAATAAACACGTACAAATAAAATGTTTTAGAAAAAGAGAGAGAGAAAAAATAAATAAAATAGATTAAAAATAATGCTTGTAAAATAAAAATTAAATAAGTAAACAGAAAACTAATAATAATAAATATAAATCATTATCATATGTCAAGAAATGATGAATAAAGATTGAGTGTGGGCGAGTATTTGGGCAAAGATATGAATTTCAAATCATATTTTGGGTTGGATTAAGCCTTTTTTTGTGGCGACTTTGTTCTATAGATGGGTATGTGCATAGATTCAATATTGATGCGCCAATAGAAAAGGACCTGGCTCAATAATGAAACTGGAAGAAAAATTCCCAATAACTTAATAAAAAAAAAAAAAATTTTCGTAGGTCAAATGGGCAGTAGAAATAATCCTGCCATTCACAGATTCAAAGTCCATGTTCGAGATCTGCAGGGCACAGAAATGACCCCTGCTGTAGTCTCGACTTCCACAAGAAATTAAAAGATGGTTTAGTCAAGGGAAGATTGATCTGCAAGTGAAGTGCCTAGTACTTAAATGGATATCGCTCTTTATGTTACCAGATAAGGATAAGAATAGTACAAGAAAAATCTACATATAACTTTAAAAAAAGAAATTTTTAAAAAGATTATTTTATTAAGGATTCAAAGTAGTCATTGCCTAAGTAAAGGAATTGAGGCATTTTAAATCCTCAATTGGGGGAGGGTGTAATGTAACAATGAGTGTATATACACAGCACATAAGTATGTGTAAATAGTTCGTAATAAAAGAAGGAAAATAAAATTATATTTCAATATTTTATTGTTAAAAAAAAAGTAAAAATCTTTGGGAGTAAATTGGAATACTAACAATATAAATTATCTTTCTTTTCTTTTGTTTATTAAAACTAAAAAGAGAATTCCAAAAAGTCATTTCAATGATCATAATAAATTTTGTTAAAAGGTAAATGTAATTAACTTATATTGTTTGAAATATAACATATAATTAAGAATAAATTTTGTACAAGATGTAATCAATTTTTGTGCATGAATTCCGGATTGATTAAATAACAATAGTTATTAGTGTAATTAAAAATATATGGTAAAAATAAATTGATAGCATGGCTAAAAAGGTCAAGCAGTGGGAGTTTTTTCTTCTTTCTTTAAAAAAAAAAAGATCAATATTTGACACGTTACTTTTAATTATAAACGTCATTTTTTTAAAAAAATATTTCTGCAAGTTGTTTTTTTCTCTCTTTTCTAATCTAAAAAGATTATGGAATTTACTTTTCTTTTTCAAAAAATTGTCTATGAATCAATCATTTCATTCAAACAAAATTTTACTTGTTTTCTTTTAAAATATATAGATCTTAAATGTCATTTTCACTAAAGAAATTATATAAATTTCATCTATTCTCTTTAATGATTAAAGTTTTTTTTTTAAATAATCAATTATAACATCTTTAAATTTAAAATATAGATTTTAAATGTCTTTTTTCTTTCTCAATAAACAATTTAAAATAATATCATTCTCTACATATCTATCACTTTTAAAATGTCATTTTAAACGAATTATTTGAAACAACTCACCAGCTGCAATTTATATAAATACAATGTGGTAAATTTATCTGTGGTTCTTTGCATATAGACAGCAGCGTAGATATATATATAACTAGCTCTTCAGCCAGCTGATGGACTCTCTGGGTGTCATCATTGGGACAGGTATGGTCCAGGTAATTTGATATGCAATGATATCCCTTCTGTTCAGAATTGGATAGACTTCAGGCAAGCAAACTGTCTTCTAGAACACTATGAAACACTGGAAGTTGACCCTTTTTCCCTCCATATGAATTCAAACTCTACCATCATGAACTAGTAGCACTCTATCCACTGTCCTGCCTTCAGTTATTTCATGGTCATTCTCTAACTCTGGAAAACCTACTATTCTAAGAACTCAGGAAAACCATATTATCTCTGATTTGCCTACGCCAATATTTAACCTGCCATAAACCAAACCTACATAACCAGACCTTGCAGTAGTATACTGAGCCAGGAAAAAGCATCCACCTACTACTAACAGAAGCCTACTATAAAACTGACAGGATCAGAAGACTGCGGTGATCACCCAGATACTGTATTAAAAATCTAGGTAAATATGTCTAAACATAATGAACAACTTTTAATTTCATGTCTAAGGTGAACTTTTTGATTTCATTTCTAGTGAGAACTTGAATTTCATTTTTTGCTTGAACTTTTAACTTTATATAAATAAATGATATGATTGTTAAAATATTGTAGTTTTAAATGTGTTTATATAGATTTTTTATTTTTTTTAAAAACAATTCTTCATATGTTTTTTTATTTTTTATCTTATAACAAATACGTTGTAAATTATTAGTGTGGTCTAAGTTTTTCTCTCTCTCTCTCATTTACCTATGGATTTAAATAAAGAATATTATTTTGATAGTCTGCGTTATTGCGGTCTCATGGTTTCAATATCTAGCCGAGGGTTCAAGCGCCTGAGGCTTGATAAAGTCATGTCCTGGAGTCCATTCTAAGGCTGGATGGTGCCCATAGGGTTAAATCCCATTAATATACATTATAAATATGGTTGCTGTGACTTACACCCAATGTGGCCGCTTGATAGCGTTGTTGCTTTCAAAAATAACGAAATGTAACGTTATCGGGCCGATAATTTTTTGCTTTCTGTTCTCCGACAATTTTTCAATGTATTTTTAAAAAATTTACGAACCAACATTATTTTCTAAATTACATTATACATTTCAGCGCTGGAAGGTCTGGGGGGGGGGTGTCCGATGGTTTTGCCAATTCGAAGGATTGGCCAATACATGCACTAGACTAATCAAACCAAGCTTTCAGCGCGTAGCGCTGGAATGTGGGGGGACAACAATGGTTTTGATGATCCGAAGGATTGGCTAATATATGCGCTAGTCTGAGAAAACAAAGATGATCTCCAAAACAACATACAATGACAGCCATTTCGTTACTTTCATAGCTGTTCTTCCGCAAACGTGCCTTATGTGAAATGGTTCTGAGACATACCTTTTGAAATTGTTCTTCACTTTCCAAGCTGTGTAGGAAAATGCATGGCGGGCTTGCAATTATTAGTCTGTAATAGTACGTCAGTTAAGATGTAAGATCGTTACTTCCATGCACATAAAAACATTTATGGCAGTTGAATTCCATACACCCTCACATCCTACGGTAGCGATCTGTGAAGTGAGCACTATTTCGATTGTGATGCGAAGCATAGTGTGCAATGCCATCTAGGTCTGCTAACTGATAATATGAACAGAACTGTTCTATAGGCTGTAAGTTGGGCTGCGTAAACTGTGCTTTTGCAGAGAAACAACGCCATCAAGCAGCCACATTGGGTGTAATTCATAACTCCCATAAATATCCTCAAGAGCTATATCTTGCTTCTTGCACATGGAAGTTGTGCCATGGTCTGGAAAGGTGATTGAAGTTTGTACGTTTTTATTTAATTTCGGTCTGACCATGGATATGGTTAATATGTAAATATTGATCATATTTACTCCTCCTCTTGAGTAATGGTGTCTTAAAATATAAGTATAATAAAGTAAGTAAATTAAATTGAAATATGTGTTGATATATATATGTAATACTCAAATATTTTACGCTAATATTTCACATATTAAACTGGTAAATCCCTTTACAATATATAATACATACATATATATAAAATTACATACACATTTTATTTATTTGTATAATATATATATGTGCAACACTGACATATATATTTAAATACATATATATTAAATACATAGCACCCATTTCCTTCCATGTTTTAAATAAATATTTTTTAAAGTTCTGTCAAACTAAAAAATAATAGAAAATCTTCATTCAGGATTCAAATTTTTACATGAATTGTTTCATCAGCAAAGTCTCATCTTTCTTCTAATAAATATGATCAAATCTTATATAAATTAATAATTTTTACTATTTAGTACAGAGCATAAAGATATCTTTCCTTCAGTAAACAATTAGCACAGATTTATATAGGATTTAATAAATAAACAATGTATAATATATATAATGAAGCATCATAAAATAAACGGAATAACTGTTAGTAAATGCTATAAATATTGTCCAATGGTTTTAAAAGATTTATTATTGACATTTTAAGAATATCAATTATCCATAATAAATATACCAAATGTACATTGGCAGTGATGTCTTTAAATGATTGAAGTTATCATTTAACACTAGTAGGGATCTGAATAATAAAATTCTTGAGCCAATTTTGTCAACATTATCGTGTATGTAATGTTATGGATTTGGATAAAAATTGCTGGATTTTGTGAAACTTGAGATTTTTTTGTTGATATTTAACTTTTCCTGATCTTCCATAAGATTATGAGTAATTTTCAGAAATGGCTGGTATGTCTTAAGGGCATTATCAACATTGATAAAAGTCTCATTTAAAAATAAACATCGCAGAGATCTTTTCAGTTAAAAATTGCTTTGCAAACCTTTTTTCTTTCATTTTATGCCAATATTTGTACAGAATTGATTAACTAAAAATAAAGTGCACTTGGATAAAGATTTATGATGACTCACACTTCTGTTTAAGAAGTAGATTTAAATATTTGCAATTGTAATGTAATATAATTTCTGAGCAAATCAAATCCAGTAATATATTTTTCAACAATCCTATTAACCTAGTAATGAGCTATTTGTCTTTGACCACATCTATGGCACCAAATGTAAACTTTAGTAACTAATAGATGTCTGATGATAATTAATAAATCTCTATCTAGTATTGTGTAAGTAATTTCTAGCTTATGGTTTTCAACAGTGAGGAACTTTGGATCTTGTAACAGTGCACCTGGATCTTTAGGATCTAGTACACGTTCTTTCTAGTAGCCATTATCTACTTTTCTGTTTTAATATCAAACTATCAGCCCAAATTGAAAAGACATAAATGGTTTCCTTTTAAGCCAACTTGCCTGTATAGTCCTATAGATCTGAAAACAGTTCAGTATGTTTTGTAATAGTTGGAAAGGGGCAAAATTCACAATAAATATAAACAATAATACTATCAAGTCCCCACATTTGGGTACAGTAAAATTATGCAATTTATGAATAAATCTATTAATTGGAAATTGATTACTATCTTGACAGGCAACTATTTCTTAATTACGAGCGCCATGCAAATCAAGATGCATATTCATGCTACCTCTTCCTACCTTTTTACATTAACCCTATATTTAGCATAATAGAACTACAAATTACAAGACCAATATTGAATGTTATGTTGTTGATAATAAAGAGTTCTTGGTGAAATTATATAATAAACCATTGTAATATCTATCATTAATAGGTATGCATTAGATTCAAAATAAAATGCATAAATGAAATTGAGATCAGGATCCACTATGGCAATTAATAAAATATAAATATTTATTGCATTACATACACGAACAAAATATAATACAAATTAAATTAATAATGAATCAATAAATAAGAACCTGATATGTATAAGTTTCTGCACTCATTTTTATCTATCATAAAATTGGCTACCTATAGTTTTTTTCTTAGAATTGTACTTTTATATTCCTTGCAAAAAAAAAAAAAAAGATTAATAAATATATTGAAAATTATTTATATAAGCTAAAAATAAATCTATGGTCCCAATACTAAAAATCTATGCACACATGTAAAAAACTTTGAATATTTGCAAAACAATAACATACTTTAGTTTGACTATACATACCATTTACTGTCATTCTGTGTATTTACTTAACATCTTTAATTTATATTGATTTGTTAAATGTTTCAATTATGAATCTGAGCAAAAATTTTATATACTTATATTAAACTGATGTCAATAATCATAAAATCTCTTATAAATTACATAAGATGAATATATCTTAAATATTTATAAAATATTTGTTATGTCATGCCTTTTGATTTTATTCTCTTTATAGTGAAAAATATTTTTATATTAACATAAAAAAAAGGACATATACTTCTCATCTTAAAGCATATATACTTCTTATTTTACTTTTATAAAATATTTTATTTATATGTATTTTCTGTTTAACATATAAAATATTGCTGCATTCGTTAGCATCATTATTGTGCTGAGTACAGCATCATCATAAGTGAAATATCTATTTTATTAACCTTACATCTTGTACATTTGCTTAACACATAAAAGTTGAAGTTGTGGCCCTCTTAAAACAAATTTATACTCCAACTGCAAGGCTATAACAAGTAAAATTTCTTTACAAATGTATGTAAATAATGTGAAGGTATTTAAAGCTTCACGCTCTTAAGTCAAAATGCTTCAGACTGGCTTATATATATATAGAAATTTATGTAAAGAGAAAGGTGGAACCACCTTTTTCTTATAAAATCTCTGTCTTGTGTTGCGACTTAAGAGCTCCCTATACAGTCATCATTACATCTGATTGGCTGGCTGTCATATAAAAAAGCACATGTGAGAGGTTTTCAGCCTTTCATTTTAATTTACAAATGTTGTAAAATGAAGTAAAAATATCTACTAAGTTTTACACAATAAAATCTTATTTTTATGTGCTTCAAAAAATTTATAAACATATATTTTATTCCCCATTTATTCACACATATTAAAAAACTCTAAACAACATCCAATTATAAAATTATGAATGTATATACTTTTTCCCTTTTAACTTATTTGTTTTGAAAATTTATAGATATTTATATGCGAGTGTATAGAAAATCAATTAAAATATTTTCTTATCAATAACATTTTCTTTTTAACGGTTATTGATTACTAAACAAAGTATTTGAACAATCATTTCTAGAATATTTTAACTTTTCTATCAATAATATTTTGACATAAAACAAAGAAAACAATAATAAAATAATATTGCCATTTGGGGTACACTATTCTTTTATATAGTGTATCAGTAAGTTGTTTAGTCCATTTTACCAAGTATGATGTTTTCTTTTTTTCAAGTTCAATTTATATCTGATAGTGAAGCTTTGAATGACATTAATTATTGAGTAAACTAATCACTATTTGGATTAATGTCTCCAACTGTTTCATGTTTTATTTCCACTGTAAAATGATTATGAAATGAACTATTAGATGAGAGAGCGATATTAGTATAAGTTTATTAATAATTAATCCAGCTCTCTAGAAATCCAGCCAATGAGATAAATAAATCTCTTCTCTTTCTTCCTCTTACTTAGAACTTCATTTTTGTTCATATATATATTGCTTATAACAGTTCTTTCATATACACTTCAATGCAAACAAATTTTCTTAAAAACTTCTTTATTTTCCTTAAAGCAGAGAAGCATAGAGCTCTGATGAAGACTGCTGGACAGTCAAAACTGTAGGGAAAATAAAGTTTTTAAGAAAATTTGTTTGCATTGAAGTGTATATGAAAGAACTGTTATAAGCAATATATATATATGAAGATATGCAAAGAATGTGAAAGAGAAGAATAAGAGAATAAACTTCATTTTTGTTTATAAATTCAAAATAAATTAATTAATTAAAGTCCTTACTTTATTATAAGTTTTGGAGACTTAAGTTTTTCTGTTACCAACCAGTTCAAAAGTCTAGATTGTTTTTCTTTTTTTTGCCTTCTCTCTTATCAGATTAGTAAATTTTAAAACATCTTTATATTCGTGCATCCAATATAGATTTTTTTAAACAAAATAAAAATAATAAAATTTTACGCATTAATATTTTCATTTTAAAATAATAATATTTAATCAGAATGATTTATTTTATTTATTTTAATAATTATTACCAAGATTAATCATCCATAATATTAATTTTTTTTGTTATAGTAAAACAAATAAATATATATCACTTTGCATGTGTGTTTATTTCCATTTACTCAATCCACATAAATGTACTCCCAAACTTCTTATGGCTAGGTTATCTATCCATTGTCAAGATAAAAATTACAACTATTAGTTTAATAATTATTCTTTATTTCATAACAAAATTATATGAATTAACTGTCGACAAGAAAACTAACTAAATAATATGACACTTATTTTTTCTTTCATTTTTTTTATTTTTATTATTTTCCTTTTATAATCTGTCATTTTAAACTAACTGTTTCAATATAGTATTGTGTATTTAGTTTTTAATAACTATAGACACTTCTTTTCTATGGCTTTAGGGTTTGGTATAAAAATCAATAAAATATCACATTATTCTTTTGACTTCAGCTTACACATTGCAGGTTCAGCACCATACTCTTTTTTTTCTTTTAGCATGGCACACCAACTAGTGGAAGTTTTAGTAACTAATAGATTCTAGGTGATAATGTTTAATAAATTTCTATCCAGTACTGCCTATCCAATATCCCCAAACTAGTTACTAGTTTATGGCTTTTATTACTGAGGAACTTTGGATCTTGAAATGCATCTGGACCTTTAGGATGTAATGCATCTTTCTTCTATAGTAGCTATCATTTACTTCTCTGTTTTATTATGAAGCTATCAGTTTAGTTGAAAAACATATGATTTTCAATCTAAGCCAACTTGTCTCTAGGTATGTAGATCTAAAACCACTCCACTATGCTTTTTTCTCTGAAATTAATGTTGTAATATATGAACTGATGAAATAGGTAGATAGATATCGTTCCACAAAAAATTTTAATAACAGTCTTTCATCGGTGCTTCTAAGAATTTTAAGACTAGAAATTAGATGACACAAGAAATCCAAGGCAATGTAATATTTTTTTTACTTGATAAACTAACAGCTCTTTAAAAATATATATATAGAGATATCTACATGCTCAATTTATGTTCCATCCTCTGTAACGTTTCACTAAGAACAGTTGTATCAGTCTTAAACTTTAATAACTTTTAAACTATAAACTGTATTCTAATATTCAGATCTTGAAGAATCCTCATCATATAAAGTGTATGCATTTCTTGTATATATAATTTTAAAAAGTTGAAATATTTTTATTATACCATCTCTGGTTCCTATTTTGTCACCATTATCAATATTGCTATTAGTAGTATTGTTGAAAGGAGCACTTTACAAACATCCAAACCTAATCTGATCTTGTAAGACAGGCTGTTTATGAATATCTTCCATATCTGATAAAGTATGATCTCTAAATACATTTGTCTAGTGAAACTTAGAAAATACACGCTGCTCAATATTGCTTTTGTGAAAAATCACAATTAAAGACTCATACTCAGCTACATCTATCCTTCTATCAATTATCAATGAAACTTTATTTTGTCAATTATTGTAAAATAAATTTAACTAATTCAAACTATTGCAAACTTTGATCTACTGTTAAACAGTATAATTTGTTTTTTAAATATGTTTTTGTTTTATTTGTGTGTGTGTGCCTAAACATAAGATTATTATTTTTTCTAAGATTTTTTGTACTTACATATATATTTATATGTACACATATTTATATACAAACAATACAAGATTGTATCAGTTATAAATCATTGTGTATCAGTTTTTCATCCATTTTGGAAGAGTCCACTGAGAGTGAAAGTCATTTTAATGTTTTTTAACTGTCATCTATTATTTTTCTGCAGTACACTATATATGTCAGATTTTTGTTTCTTATTTAATATATTTCAGTGTAATGTGCATTTTAAAAAACACATTATGGTAATTTCATTTATATAATCTAGATAATTAAATGATTATTTTCTTTTCTTTCACAGATTTTTTCTTTTGGCTGATTATGAAGCTTATATTAAGTGTCAAGAGAAAGTTAGTCAAATGTATTCTGTAAGTATTTTATAACATTTCTCTAAATGTTTGTGTATCTAATTAATTCACGTAATAATGATTCAAAATGTTACTGTCAAAATCTTGAATTTAACTCAACATAGCAATCTTAATTTATTCCAATGAAGATTTTGTTAATGAATTGGTTTAATCATTCTGGAATTTTCTTTAACTAGTTTGTTATTATTTAGATTTTATAAGAAAGAAGATAATTCTCTGTAAGCATATTACTATTTCAATTTTTCAAGATTTTTTTTTTATATTTAAATATGCTATAAATTACATTCAGCTGTTCATGACTTTGCACTAAAATAAAGTAACAGACTCAAAAGTTTAAAGGCTCCTGAATAGATTCCCATTAGCATGAATAAAAAAAAAATCATTTCAGGCAATTAGCTCATTTGTCACTTGGATGTTTGAATGTCCATATACCTTCCCGACTAATTAATTGTACTATTATTTTTCTTTCTTTTTTTTTACTGTTGGATTGAATAAGTCTACACTGGTCTGATAAAATTTTATAAGAATAATATTGATCAAAAATTTTATTTGATAATTTTTTTATTTGTTTTATAAAAATTTTTAAACTTTAGAATACAACTTTGAAGGTTAAAAATAATAGTAATTTCTACACTTTTGAATAATGAAAAATTTTTGTTTATGTTTGAAGCAAATATTATCTTTAAAAAATATGATAATCACTTATATCATATGTAAGTGCTTAATGCAATTATGAAGATCAGTTAAGCGATATTTTGGGGGTTGATAAAAGTCCAGGCATCTTTACAATAGAAATAAAAATTTTGATTTTGTTTGGCATGTTTTAAACAAACAATAGGTATTACATTTAGTCAATAGAATATACTTGCAGACATGTTTCTGAAAAAACATACATGTAAAAGTGCATTAAATGGATATACGGAGTAAAAAAATTGAAAACAAAGCATTTTTATGGATAATTTGCCATTATGAATTATATAAACAATATATATATTGTAACGATATATAAATATGTCGTTACATTAATTTAAAATAAAAACTTAAAAGTTCGCAAATAAAAGTAAAAAATTAAACGCTAAAATTAAAATGTTTGTTAAACATATATACATTCGCACAGAGGCCAAACTTTAAAAATATTTTTAAAAAAAACAAAACAAATAAGTATTTGAATGTACTTTTTTATAAAAAGGTACAAGATTTAAAAATAAAAACAGGTATTAATTAATGTAATCTGTAAATGGAAATGATTGTTTATGAATTATCGAAAACCAAACTGGCCCTTGGGCTCTTGTATAATTAAAATGATCTGATGAAAGATAGATAAGAAAATAAAGAGAAATTAGCTTGACCAATGGAAGCACTAAGCCTTGGCTCGGACCCTAACAAATGTGATGGATTAGTGACGTTTTGTTGATGGAATCCGTGTGGATAATATAAAAAGAGAAATACAGTTTTTTCTGACAGTTCCAGCGTTTTGTGTTTGAGAGATGTGGTAGGACGCACATACCACATTCTCTATTAAAAAAAAATGAAAAGACTGTGATACCTTGAACCAGCTATTGCCATCTCCAGAACATTATCTTCCAATGGAGGCATCGCGGGAATTAAAAGCAGAAACCTGGACTCTTCTAGCATGAGCTATGAACTTTACAAATTAACAACAACAACAAAAAAAGTAATTAAGAACTTTCGTCAATGTGTTTTTTAAAGATTCAGCTAATTTAAATTTTAAAATGAACTCTTATTTGATTTTCAAATTAATAATTGATTGTTTAAATTTATATAGTTAAGTTTTGCTAAAATCATTTCCATTTTATTATTATTATTTGTAGTAATATTTATTGTAGAAATTATTAAATGAATTACATTTAAGTTGGGTATAGACGTTGCAGAGATTCATTAGCGGTTGATTATGTTGTGGTTTTCACAGTCGATTAGAATATATAAGTCAACGATGCCACTGCGGTGTCTTATGATGAACACCAAAGGGTCTCCTGTATTCCCTCAGCAATTGACGTTATCGATTGACTTTGTATTTTGATCGGTTGTGTTTAATTTGGAATGTTTTTGACCGTGGAATCTGTGCAGCCGATCTATACTCGACATTATAAAACAAATTGTATAAAAATAATCTGTGCGAACGTATTTAAATGTTAAATTTAAGTCGGGTGTGAATGGCTATATAGTTTTGTAAAGTTATATTAAGGGAGGGTAATCTTAGATTATTCATTTCGTAGTTGAATTGGTTCAATGGATTGGATATATTTGTGTAATTGTAGATGTAGTATGAGATCCACTATGGGCAGGATTATATATATACACCACACACCTTCTGTTTGCCTATGGATGGGTTTGTAAGACGGCAAAGGACCGCAGTCCATTCCTATGGAGTTTTATGTTTATTGTTCTACTCGCCAACAGATGTAACATTCCTGTTGGTGGAGAGACAATGTCTTCTCTAATTCTACTTACTGATCAGATGTACATTCCTGACAGTATAGTATTTTGTGTTGTCGTATTTTCATGCTACATTGAATACATAAATGTATCAGATGGATTGGCGCCGGTTTGATTGCGAAATTTGTTGCCTAAGTTAAATCAGGGAAGAATATTTTCTTTTCAAATGCAGATCTATGTAGTCTATTCATACTCGACTCACTAAATAAATATTAAACTCATGGTTGTAATTTACTTAAATGTAAAACTAAAGATTAATAGAAAAATCTAAAATGTTGAATTTATTCCTCAAAATTTAAATGTTATTTTATACGTGCGTAAATAAATATTTTTATGTGTTAATTTCTGGCAGTGGCTTTTATTCTTTTATATTTAAGATATAAAATTTCTATTTTATTATCTCTGCTACTCCACTGAGCTAGTGACTTGGGCTAACGATCTGAATATTTAAATAAAGTAGAATCTTAACAGCGCGTATCTGCCTACTCTATAAATTTTTCTAGGTTTAAATGCCTAGATGGCGCCCCGTAGAGCAGATATCATAGTTTGCGGTTAGATTCGATCTTCACTTTCATTTCGATCGTTATAATATATATTATTCAGGTGATGCAAAACATAATGTTCACAGATCTTTTTGATATAATATTATGTGAAAATCTTCAAGTATTTTCCACTATGATGGCAACCTCTATTTGTAAATAATTTTTGTCAAGATGTGCAAACATTAATCAGTTATTTAGATATCTTACTATTTCAAGGTAATAATAATAAAATTTGCAAGTATAAATCTATAAGGTTTTGGTGGGGAAGAGCATGAATGGTTAAATTTGATTTCCTGTTGAAACTATCTAGTCAATTTAAATGATCTTAGAAATGAAACTTTTTCCAAATGATTAAAAATTGATGGCAACTGTTTTTTTTTTTTTTAAAAAAAAAAGCAAACTTTTATGCCAAAAAGATGATGTAAAGCCATTACTTTTGTTAATTCCTCATTATTTTTATTTAACAAATTATGTTGAACAGTATTGAGCATTTTTATATCATTTGCAACCATCTCAAACTATGTTTTGGGTACGGACAGGGACTAGCTGTTATTCTTAATTCTAGTAGATACTAAACTTTAATCAATATCTTTTTTTTTTCTATGTGATTAAACTATTGCAATTTGTTTTCTGAAGTATTTTATTAATGCCAAAATCAGTAGAGATTTTAAATCTAAAAATATTCCTTTTATTAGTTTGCACATTTAAGTATCTGATTTGCATTAGCTAATTATCTTTTACCAGAGACCTGAAGAATATAGTAAATGGCTTTGTAAAGAGAGAATTACTGTGCTGCTGCTTTACTGTGAGGCATCAGAATTATTAAGGGATAAAGCAACTTATTATCGCTCCTTCCATCATTAATTGATCAATATATTATGTTAAAGCAATAACCTGTTCTTTAACTTCATTGATATTGTGATCTTGTTTTTCATATCTTTTAATTTGAATTTGAAAATTGTTACTAAATCTATAGTTTTTATGTAATATTTTATTAAAATTATCATCATCATTTCACATGTAACTTACCATATCATTAGCAAATCTAGTGATATATTGAATTTTTTCTTTCCCTGTGTTAACTTCATTCTTATCAAAGCAGCAATCATTTAAGAATGCATTTACAACATATCTACTTTATAATAGGTTTTTATATGCCTTATAATAGATTTTTATTATACTTGTATTAAAAGATTATTTATGTCTTCTATTTCATATAAATATTTTTTAATGAACATATCTAATTTACATATATATATATATATGTAATAATATTATTATTCGATGTCTGTATTTTTAAAGCAATATACGTAATAAACATAACTGAATATTTGTAAATACAGTAACTAAATAATTAAAAATTTTATTTACTTAGGAGCGCTTTCGATTATCCCAGTAATCTTTGTCACTTGCTATTATTAAAACAAGTTTAGAAATCGAAACAAAATTGCATAGTAGATAATATTTCAGCATCTGTTTTTTACGACCATAATAAATCATGTATTTATGGTTTTGACTTCAATTTTAACAATGTAAAAATATTGCAAATTGAAAAAAATAACAATAAAAGAAAAATAAAGGAAGGTATGCTAATATACAAATATAAACATGACTTAATTAACAGGCAAGCAGCAAACGTTAAGATCACGGAATTGTGGGAAAGTTAGCATTTCAAAGATTACTGAGATAATCGAAAGCACTCCTAAGTGGATAAAATTTTTAATTATTTAGTTACTATATTTACAAATATTCAGTTATATAATTATATATATATCAAAATATAAAAAAAAAGTAATTCAGTTCATTCTTAAGTAGCTTTTTTTTTTTTCTCATGTGTCATAGCATTATCTGGGAAGCGACTTGCTAACCCGGAACAACTACTTGTAAAGCAGCTGTCACTGACCTCTCGACCACCAATGCTTGACTAAGTAGTTTCCAATACAATCTTTTCTGTCTCTCTCTTTTCTTTCTTCACTTACTTAAGTTATACCTTTGGTTATCTTCATGTACTAACTGTAACAGTGGAATTGGGTGTTTGTGCAACCACATTTCTATCCTATAATTATACCCCCAAGCATTTCTTACTCCAATTCCTTCTTTCATTTTCTAACTTGAGCTCTTAGGAAGTAAGAAAGCGATAACAGGAACAGACTTAGTAGGCTGGCAGTCTTTAGTTGTGATTTTTGCTCATGATACTAATGAGTGTGTTTGGGACTGGCAAAGATTATATGTTTAGCATTCATATTTAGGCATCCCCCTGCCTACCCAAAACTGGGATTTAGAAAATGTGTTCTAAAATTCGCATATCTCACAAATCTCTAGGTTGATGTGCCTAGCGTATTACTTATCACAGTGATAGAAATAATATCAATAGTAGTGGTAAAGTGGAAGTCAGTGATAATACTAAAGATAAGTATTACAAATCTAGTTTTTCCTAAATATAAATACATGGAATGTCACATTTGATGCAAACTCTTCCAAGACCAGAATGGAAAATTGCATTGGTGGATAAAAAAACTGATCAGTCAGTGAAAGGAGAATATATAATGTTGGATTTGCAGTAAAGTTTAATTTAGTATCTGTTAATCTTGGAATTTCTCATATCAGTGAAAAGCTAATGGTATTAAAACTTGCCTTATGCAATGGTACTAATGCTCAATTTATTAGTGCCTATGCTGCAATCTTAGATTTAGAGGTAGAAAACTTTTATTTCTTACTAAATATTATTATTATTACAGAAATATCATTAAAAGCTCAATTTTTTCTTCTGGGAGAATTTATTGTAAGTAGTGATAGATTTGGGCCAAAAGTTACTGGGCGTAAGTAGATTAGTGGTGAAATTCAAAGTGTTATTAGATTTTTGCATTACATATGTATTGACTATCAAAACACTTTGTTTAGACAGAAAAGCTGCTATAAAGCAACATGGATTTATCTGTACTCAAAACAATAGCATTGAGTCAGAATACAAAAATTCATATTATGCAAACACAAGTACAGATTGTTGGATGGATCATAGGAATAGTATGTTCTAAGACTAAAATGATAGTTGCATTAAATACTAAATCTTATTCCAAACATATTCACAAGAAATGCACACTAAATTTCAACAACTATTAAACATTAAAATTTCTAATTTGGACCTCCATGATTATCACAATACTGAAGCATAGAATTTTCTTAAGGAGTGTGTTATGGAGCAAGCAAATTTATTCTTGGGTTCAAGAAAAATCATGATTAATTTTTGACAATGGTCATAAGTAATTTGATTAAGAGCAAATGTGGAACTTCATAATAAATATAGAGAACTCAAGTTAGAATCACAGACTGAGAAGAAGGCTTAAAAATGATAGGTGGATTAAACCTGCAATCACTCATTCATCTTCAAGATGCTTCTATTGTACCAAATTTTTGAAAATACTAGACAAGATTGCAATAATTATCATAGAACATCATTGGAAGGATTCAGATTCTAATGAAATATAGAGAAGGCAAATGGTAGAGTAAATAGAAAATAGATTATGGGTAAGTTTAGTAAATTTAATCCCCATCTCTTTATCCATACTTGTGCATGTCTTCAGCATAATTTCCATATCTTCCCTACTTTCTGTGCACAAAAAGATATCATCAATAAATTAAAGACCTGATAATATATATACTCCCTTGCCATCTATTAATGGTATCTCTATCCCTCTTCCCAGTCTTTCTAGTGCTCTCTCTCCATTTCTCTCAAATAGAATAAAAACAAAACAGGTGACATAGGACATACTTACCTTAATCCCACTCCATTTTTAACTAATTGATTCTATATTTTCTAATTGATATGTATAGTAATTATTTTCATACAATCTCTTAATAAAATCCTTTAAAACTCCATTCATTCTCCAATTTACTAAACTTACCTAGAATCTTTTTTCTATTTACTCTATCATATGCCCTCTCTATATCTGTAATGTTCTGATATTTTGCGATAATATTATTGCCACACTTAATTCTAACGCTTCGACAATTCAGTTTTATTTCCTTACTGTAGCTAGAGCTTCATTTTTAAAGCTGTAGATGCTGATTGTTTAACATAAAAGATGCAAAGTTATGTAAATCAGGTTTGCCATTTCTTAGAGATGGCATAAAACGTATCTCTTGTTTATTGAGTTAGCGTCCGAATTAATAAAGTAGGCCTCTTTAATTTTTCTCCTCACCTCGTGTCGCTCTCTGCACACCATGCGAGTATTATCTGGGATGCAAGGGTGGCCCATTGTAGCTTTGTGCTGCACGAATATGGAAGAAGTGGGAGGGATCTGCCAGCGCCTTATTGTACGCATACTTGTGCTGCAACAATCTTGTGTGGACAGAAGCTCTGGTCTCCCCATAATATGAAGCACGACAGTTGATTTCTGGCCAAGCTATTTTATACACTACCTGCTGTGTGTATATTGGAGGGAGTTCATCTTTAGTGTTGTTGATGCATCTATTGAAATTGGGAGGGGATCGGTAACATATGCTAAAATAGTTGTGAAAAATTCTTTGTAGATTTATGTGTATGTTTTTAACATCGAAAAATTGTTTGTAGATTTATGTGTACGTTTTTAACATATGGCAGCAAAATTCTGGTTCTATTCTGCCCGTCAGCAAGGTTGGGAGGGTCTTCGAAACCTCTGATTATCTTATCTATTAATCTTTTGTTATATCTGGCTTTTATTAAATCGTCCCTAAATCTTTCAATATTCGTTTTTTTGTCAGCTTCAAAGCTACACAATCTGGAGTTTCTGTTCAGAAATGTTTTCAGGCCTGCCAGTTTGTACATGTTGGGTGTATTTGACAGATGATGGATATGGCCTCTTATGCTGATAGATTTGATGAGCATTTATTTTGTGGTAGAAACATTGATCCTCAATCTCCACCTGTAAGTCTAAATATTTAACACAGCCACCGATTTCCTTTTGTACTTTGTTTATGGCGAGTCCCGAGGCAGTTTTTGACTTGGTGATTATGTTTTCCATAGCGGGTATATAGTATCAAGTCATTGCTTAAATGTCTGGGTATGATGATCTGTTCGTATGAATCTATAAAAACCATATATAACCACCTATCTGTATTTTTATTCATATCTATAAGTTGTGTAACTACAAGTAAACTATCTCCTATACATCTAACCAATTGAAAACCTCCTTGCATTTCTCTATTATTTTCTTCCATCATTTTGCGACCCTTCCAGCCACCATATATGCAAAAACTTTATATAATGCTAACATTACCACTATTGGTCTATCATTATTTAACTTTCTATGATCCTACCCTTGCCTTTAAATAGAAACCTTACTCTTGTATTATTCCAGCCATCAGGAAATTTTCTTTTCTGTGCAGTCTTATTAAAACATGATAAACATTTAATTTTGCCCTATTTACTAAAATTCATCATTATCTCTGCTGCCCATCCATATAAACCTTTTGCCTTTCCACTTTTCAATTTCTTCTCTGCCTCATTCAATTCATTTTCTGTAAACCTAATATTTCCATTACTATATGCTTTCATGTCTGTTATCACTGTCCCTTCACATGTAACATCTTTTCTATATCCATTATATACTTGATTGTTTCTAATTCTTCTCTAGAGCTACACCCTATTCCCTCATTATCTAGTAATACTATTTCTTCCCTACATTCCTTCTTTTAATATATTTCCAAAATTTTTTTTTCCCATCTCTTCCACTTTTATTAATATCTTCCAACAATTTACTATTTAATTTCATTCTCCCTCTATAATTATCTATTTTAGCCAACTGTTTTTTTTTTTTTTAATATTTCCCCATTTAATATTAACATCCATTTCACTTTCTACACATTCTCTGCATGCTTTTTTCCTCTCTTTTACTAACTCTCACTTTTATTCTTCTGAATATTCTCACATAAAATTCATTCTCTTTCTATAATTATCTATTTTAGCAACCTTTTTTTTTTTAAGTACTTTCCCATTTAACATCTTTTCACTTTCTTTGTTTTTAATAGCACACTTATATTCTCTGCCTGCTTTTTTCTCTCACTTTTATTCTTCTGAATATTCTCATCTAAAACCCTATTTGCCATTTTTTTTACTTCATCACAGCAGTCCTTTTATTCATCCCCAACAAACTCTTTCATAATTTCTTCTTTTATTTTATATTCTTATAATACATTCTCCTTCAACATCTTTCACTATCCTTTCTACTTTTATTACTGTTGTCCATCACATTACTAACCATTTCTATTATAAAGAAATTATGATCACTCTTCATTATCAAATACTTTAATTTTCTGTACTTTATTCATTCTCTCTTTCTCTGCTAATAAATAATATATTGTGTGAAATATATTATTTCTTGACCATGTGTATCATCCCTTATAAATATTTAATAAATTTCCAATGCTCAAATTCACTCAGTTAAAAAATCTTCAAAAGCTGTCCATTTTTGTTATCCATGTCATCAGTTTCTTCAATATGCCCCTTTATATCCCCTATAATTATTATCCCCCCCCCCCTTTTTAAAACTCTGTATATCCTTAACTAGGCATTCATATATGCTATTGTTCCACTCTATTATTGTTTGACTATCTCCAGCGGCTATATACCCTATAGTCATCATCCTTTCTCGTCTTTTTAACCTTATCTCAAATCACAAATGTTCGACACTTAACAGTATTTTTTTGACAAAACTCCTATGCCACTGCCCCTTTTTTCTTTTCTATTTATACCCTGCCATACTTCTATTAGATGTGTTTTCACTACTGCTAATACCTCAAGCTCTTCATTTTTAACTGTTTTGTTTAATTCCAGCCATTCTTCTGATCTCCTACCACTTCGTATATTCAAATATTGATAGTGATGTGATGTACTGTAGCTTTTTCTTAGTCAGTCACATAAGGTTTTTGTGTTTTTCAACTATGATTATATATAATTGTTTGATAATCAAATTTTTTTTAGATTTTTTTCTCTGGGGTTATCAGCCATTTGTATAGTAATCAAATTTTGTTGAAAAGGTGTTTATAATTATCTGCATTCTTTGAAAAGTTTAGCACCCTTAATTTGAATAATTATTTAGCCACATTGAATACATATTGATTTTAATAATTATGTTTATTTTCTGATAGTCAAAAATTGTCCTTTTATTTTTTTGAATGATACATAAGAATTTAGTTTAAGTTTATGAACATTTAATGTTATTTACAATAAGATATCAAATTATATTTTATTGATATTTATTTTTTATCATATATTTAGAATCCAGTGGAATGGGCAAAAATGTGTATTAAGAATATTGCTGCATCTGGGAAATTCTCAAGTGATCGAACAATTTCAGAATATGCCAAGGATATCTGGGGTGTTGATCCATCTGACATTAAACTACCACCTCCCCATGAAGCTCCATATGTTGAAGTTAAACCAATTAAATAAATTATTAAAGTTATTTATACAATGCATGCTGAACAAAAAAAAAAGTAAACGTTTTCCATATAAATTGTAGTTAGATTTTGTTAATCACAATAACTTAGTTTGTTCTGATGTTTTATTTTATTTTTGGAAAGTTGTAAAAAATATTTGTTTTTAAAAAGAAATTATTTTAAAGCTGTTTTTTTTTAAAAAAGATAAATCATGAGTTGTGAATATTACCATTAACTGCATGTGGCAATTTCACAAATAAATTTTTTATATGAAATTCATAGATTTACCAAGGTCATGTACAGTTAAATTGAGTTTTGATTGGTATATATATTAAATAGTACAAAAATTGTGTTCACTCTGTAAGTGTATATAATTTTATTATATATATATTTTTTAAATGAAATGATGAACAAAGTTACATCAAAACATAGCATCACATATCCCTCCTAGTTACATTTAAAATCTCAGTTGACAGCTATAATTTACTTTGAATTCTAGAGCCATTTATATAAGCATGAGTAATTCATGAACACATGTGGTGATGTAATCCAGTGATCTTTCCTAATAAAGGACAATAAAAGTTTTTTTAGGATTATTATCTGATATTTCATTGCTTTCTAATGCCTATATAAATGGTTCTTAAATGGACATTACTGCTAATACAATCGCATGTGTTATTGATATTCAGTTTTTTTATGTGTTATAAGATTCTACTCTCATATACATTTTATCTAAACACACGTTTAACTTAATTTTATAGCATGCTTACATCATCTTATGGAAATACTTATTTTGTTGTGGTGAGATTGACATGTTTTTGAATGATAACTATCTTGAAAATATATCCAGACTTGTTAATTAATTTTAATGTGTAAAAGTATTTTCATTAATTTATAATTGTATATAAATTTTCATAGAAAGCATTTAATGCCTGCTTAAAAAAAATATACACACATATATTAGTATGTGTATGATGCAGCTGAAGCATATCTGCCCTAACTGATATTTAAATCTGACCTGGATGAAGCTTGAAATCTTTTCTAGGTTCTAATTAGGGTGGGGGGAGTTACGATGATTAGTAAATGATATATAGCTATTTTTTAGCTAGATGGTGAAACAGATCAGGAAACCCTCATTCTTATCACTTAGCAATTGACAAGCCTGATGAGTAATGCTATCTTTACTGTTCCTCTTTATAGGGCTGCTAGGTCTTTTTCCTGAAGTGGTCTATTTAAAGACTGTTTTATCTTTTTACTTATTTTAGCACACACATCATGAATACCTGATAATGTTCATGCATATTTATGAAGTTTTTACATCTTAATAGATCATAGTTTTCTGTTTAACTGATACTAAATATTTAAGTTAAATTTATTGTGATACTCAATTTACATTTAAATTATAAAATAGAAATGGATTGAAAAATTAAATAGAGTTTGCAAATAAATATTTTTAAAAGTGTAACAAGTATTTCCGTGTTTTAAAAATAAAATATGACTTTGCCCTTTTGGTCTAAACAATGTAACATATGTAGTATAATTTACAATTATTATAAGTAAAGCAGAATTATTTTAATTATTGTACTATGTAAAAAAAAAATAAAAATGGATTCCTTTAAAATTGAATTGAATAAATTGTGTACAGGATGTAGTTTGTTATATTTTTGCAGTGATGTAATTATATTATTTCTAAATAAATATTGATGAAATTAAAAATGTCTTAACTTGCGTGGGTTTTTTTTTGCAGAAAAATAATTGCTAATTTCTTATACAATTCAAAGTTTGGAAATTAGATTTGAATTATTTTATGTGTTTTCATATTTCATGAAAAAGTCAATAAATAGGTTATAAATCAATATAAAAAATTATTTTTCTTGGAAATGTTTTATAATTTTTTCTTCCTATTTTACATAGAGTGTCATGCTGCTATTATGATATGCACTCAGTCTAGTGGCCATTTTAACTATTAAAATTAGATACTGCTACTTATATTGTAATCAAATTGATCTATATCTGCTACTAATTATATAAATATATAGTAAACTATTCTACTTTGTTCACTATGGCAGTGTTCAGACTAATTTCTTTAGTAATAATCAATTGTTCAATTTGGTTTTGTCCCAGTTAATTATTTATTTTTAAAGATAAATATATATTTTAGTTTTTGTTACTAGACTTCAAGTAAAATAAGGGCAAAAAATAAAACTCTGAATTTACTTACACCTTGCACAATATAATGGAGGCTTTCCATATTGCTTTCATCAAGAGGGGAAGTTTTCATTTCATTTAAAAACTTCATTTCTTATAAAAACTTTTTAAATTTCAATATATTTTCATTTATTTCAATATTTTTATTATTAAAAATAAAATATATTTAATTTTATATATATTAGTGCTTTCGTTTGTGAATGTCCAAAAAAAAAAAAATGATGTTAATTAGCGGTTCATTCATAAATTTTACTTCTCAATATATAAATACTTTCTAAATTATTTGATTTTTTTTTTAAATAATTATAAAATCCTTAAACATATTATTTTGAAAAAGTGTTTTAAATTTGCTATAATGTTTATTCCCACCTAAAGCCACAATCTTAAATTTGATTTTTAGCTAAAAAAAACAAAACAAAACACTATCACAATGACTCTCATGTTTTTAAGATCAAATTGAAGTAAAATATCAGATGATATATACTGGAACTATGCATCTACATTAACTTAATGAACCACTATAGAAAAAATATATAATAAAAAAATTAGTAAAGAAATTTTATACTATCACTTAATAATATTTTTTGTATTCTATTATTGTCAATTTTCATCACATTTATACAAAAAATGTGTGTAAATATAAATGTAATTTTAATAACATTCTTATATATATTTAAGTGTAGTATTGTTTTTTCTATTTAAAGCCTTAATTTCTTTGGAAAATTACATTAATTATTACTTATTAAAAAATTTAATTAAAACATTAGAAGAGCTCATTTAGGGCAACTTCTATTGTTATAACGCCTTTTTCAAAAAAGTCTAAAAAAATTTTATCATTCTTTTACAAATGACTTTTAAAAATTTTAGAAGTAAAATCTAAAAGGAGATTGATATTTTTTAAGCACAATAAGAAAATAGCTTCTTGGATTTTTTTGTAATCTACTTTGTTTTTATTATTTTTGTTTTAAATTGAAATATTTTATAGTTATACATGACTCATATAGCTTTCAATATTACACAAGAATTCATACCATCCAGGAGCTTTGGAAATAATTCTCATGGATGTGACAACCTTACTGTATATAATAAATGATTACAAAAATAAGATTTAGAGCACCAATCATCTGAAATCCGGGCACAGCCGCTTGATGGCGTTGTTTCTGTGCAAAAGCACAGAAATGTATAAGAACAATTCTCTTCATATTAGCCATTAGCAGGCATAGATGGCATTTCACACCAATATTACTTCCTGCCTGATGTGCTTCGCGGCACTATGGCAATAGCAAACACTTCAAAGCTCGCTACCATACGATGCGAGGGTGTATGAAATTCAACTGGCCATAAAGGTTTTAATGTGCATTCGAAGTAACGATGTTGCACCCTACCTGACGTACTATTACATAGTAATAATTGTAAGGCTGTTGCAGTGCCCTACAGATTGTAGAATGTGAAAAAAAATTGCAAAAGGGTAAGATCCAGCACCATTTCACATAAGTCACCCTGTTGTAGGTTGTTTTGTAAATCATAATGTCGGTTCTATGAGAGTAATGCATGTTTTGAAGTACCATTTGTCTTCAGTTCCGTGCCTGGCCAAAAGCGGTGCCCATGCATGCTGTCTTCCAGCACTATGAGCTGAAATGTATAATGTAATGTAAATAATGTTTCGTATCATTTTAAAAATGTAATATTTAAAAATATTATTTTAAGAAAAATTAATTTTGTTTCGTAAATTTTCGGCCCGGTGATGTTACATTTCATTATTTTTGTACAGAAACAACACCAAGCGGCCGCACCTGGATTTTAGATGATTACCATTAAGTCAAGCTCTTAAACATCATTAACCATAAATCAGCATAGGTTAGAATCTTATATAAAGCAAAGTTTCTTTTATTTATTTAAAAAAGTCATATGAAAAATATGTATATAAAAATTTAAATGAGATACAATTTAAGGTTTTCAGGTAGAAATTATAATCAATTCCTTTTCATAAATTTTGCCATCAGTATATATTATATATTTATGAAAGTAATTAATACAAAATTTTCTCACAAAACAATTTGAAAAACATCTTTCTAATCATTTTTATTTGATAATGTAATCAAAATACAATAAATTACATAATATGATAAAAAGTATTACTTTTTTTTACAATATAAATATTTTCTAAATATTTCCAAAGATAAATAAATGGCTAAATATTTTTGATTTTATTTTGAACATACTATGAAATTGGCTGATTCATTCTTAATTCATTTAATTCTTTATTAATTCTGTATTCAATTTTATAAGCTGCTTTATTACGGAACCTTAGTTTATCAAAAGATGTTTTTAAATGCCAATGATAATTTGCATAGAAAGGAGGAGGAGGTGGTTTATAGAATTCTAGTCTGTTTTCACTGTACATAATATTCATGTCTGTTATTTCATCTTTATTTATTTCTTTTCGAACAGGTCCCTCAGGTTTTGCCAAAATTTTTGGGAAAAAACCCCTTTTTGCACAAAGTTCTATTACATACAGTCCTGACCGATCTGCAAGAGCTTGATGAGTTTCCTAAAAAGAAAAAAAATTTCATGCATCTATATATATATGCATATTTTAGATAAATATAACAAATCATTTCTTAAAAAATAATCAGTGTGAATAAGTTTATAAAAACAACCTATAAGAATTTATTTTTTATGTGTATATAATGAAATGATATGTTCAAGTGATGATATGGCAGAGAAAATGTAATTTAAAAGAAAAAATAATAGCAATGAGATCCAAACATGATTGTTGTTTCCCAATGTAATAAATAACTAATTAAAAATAGTAAAATCAGGGATAATTAATTTAAATATACATATTTATGAAGAGATTAGCAAAAATAAAAAAGAATTAAAAGATAGTTATTAAATATGTAAAATTATGTTATCAGAAAAATTAAAAAATAAAAGGAAATTAAGAAATGATAAATACTTTTCAATATTATGTTATTTCCAAATAAAAACAGTAACATACTGTAATAAAGAATTAAAATGTAAAGAAACAATAATATATTTGAAAATATTAATCGACAGAGATTATAATCAAAACTTGTTTTTAATAATAGAAGAAAGTAATACCAAAGAAAGGTAGATAAAATGAAAAGATTAAGATAGATTCTATCCTTCAGAAAATCATCAGAGGTATTTTCATTTAGAAGATATGTAAAATATAGCAGAGTGAAACCTAGTATCATTGGACCAGTCCATAAGCTCTGAAGATTTCTATACCCTATTTCATGGTTAATGCAAAGATGTCAATATAGAATTAAAGTGAATGTAAAAAGAACAACAATAAATAAAAAAAACTATGGAAAGTCATTGATAAATGTTATACTTTCTATACTATAAGTAGGAGGAAAGCTTCACATAATAGGAAATCCATATTACAGAGAGACAATGTTGAGGAAAGACTTTGTAGCATACTAAGACAAATACAGAATAGTTGTATAATAATTTAGAATTTGAAAATACTGAACAGTTGTACAAAGTATTAATACATGATTGTAAACTAGGATATTTAATTAAAAATTGTAATAAATATCACATTTCTATTTAATCTGTAATATAAGAAGAAAAAAGCCAATGATGTTAACTATGAATTGATGAAATTAATAGAAAAACAGGAAACAAAAAAAAAATCATTTAAAATTGTTTCAAAAAGTTTGTATTAATTTTAAGATTTAGAAACCAGGTTTAAACCCTATATTTTGGTATATTTTGGTTTACTGTATATAAGTTAAAGCTATAATATTTTAAATCATTTTAATGTCAAAACATAATATTCTAGTTAAATATTTTAGACTTATTATTTAGAAAAGACTTTAATAAAGCTAGTAATTAAAATAGGATTTTTAAAAGCAATAGATGAATGACTGCATAATATATTATATTTACTTAACATTATTTACTTTAAAATATTTTAAAAGACAATTTAAATTTATGTTCTGAAATTTGTCTAGATTTAAACAATGATAAAGTTATATTAAATATTGTCTGTAATATTTATTTTATTAAAGATGTAATATAAATTTTAATTATGTAATATTTTTGTCTTATCCTGGATTGTTATTTTTAATTATTTTTATTTGCAACCAGGAAGTGATTGGATTGTAATTTTTAATTATTTTTATTTGCAACCAGGAAGTGATTGTAATTAATCTAGTTGTCTAGACAAGATTTAAAAAAAACATAATTTATTTAAAATTTGAAAATTAAATAAATTTTTACTTATTAACCTTCCCTGCTTACAATAGATCAGGATTCGAACTAATAAGGGAAAAGTGTAAAGATTAAATGGTTAATAAAAAGTCTTGTAAAATGATCACATGACTAGTAGTATAAATAGGTGAGACTGCCACCTGCTCTCATTTCTTTTCAATCAGTTTTAATTTTATTTGTAGCAATCATATTTTAAAAGTGTAATTTTATTCAAAACCTTTGTTTATCTTAGCTTTAGTATGTTAAGGTAAAGTTATATCGGGACACACTTGTCTGAATATAAACTCCAAAAAACTGAAATCATCATACCTGTCAGCTTTAATGGTAATACTATTAAATTATTATAATGTTTAAATTAATATGTATATGTGCTCTGCGCACAGTTAATGAAGCTATTAATAAATTGTCAAAATTTTTACTGCCAAGCGCTTTCGGGACAGTCTACAGTCCCATATTCATGGCGAGTTATTCTGTTAATAACTGTAAAACTATGCAAATTTTATGCAAATTTATATGCAGATGTTACATGGACCATTTACGAGATAGGGAATAGCAGGCCTCTCTTCTGTTGATTGCCGATGGGTCAGCCGCAATGAAGTAAGCTTCCCTAACTTTACGTTTGGTGTCGTTTGTTTCAGAGCAAACGACACTGGCTGTGGTAGGTAGAAAAGCATGTCCAGAGTTTCTTTCGTGTTCGACAAAAATCGAATTACCTTCATACTTTGTTTTGGTTTTATTGTAAAGGTATCAGTGTTGAGCTACTCTGGTGGCAATGTTAGTTTTGGTCTCTCCATAATATGTTGCCATGCAATTTCTTTGGGGGCAGGTAATTTTGTACACAACTTGAGGGGTGAGTTCAGGTTTGATCCTGTCTTTGGTATTATTTATCAGTCTATTGGTGTTGGGAGGTGAACGGAAAGCGACTTCAAAGTCACATGATAGTTGATTGATAAGGCTTTTAGCTGTAGAGTGAACGTATGGGATTAAGATTCTTGGTTTGTTTTCTTTCTTGTGGTGGTTTATTTTATAGAAAAATTTGTTGAATTTTCTGTTGATGGATTAATAAGTGTGTCCAATTTTCCTTAAATCAGTTATATAATTGATGAGATTTTTTCTTTTATCTGCCTCATATTTGCACAAGTTATGGTTCCTAAACATGAATGAGGAGAGGGCTGCAAGTTTGTGTGAGTGAGGCGCAGTAAGAATTGGGGTTTGTCAAGCCTCTTACTTCCAAAGGTTTGACTACCATTTGGTAGTCCAGCTTATCTATGTTTTTGCTAACACATATGTCAAGGTATTTGACCTGTTTGTCTTGGTTTTCCCAAGTAGTAGTAAAAGTTTGGTATTATTATGGAGGGGAGGGTTTTGGGGAGATTAATGTTATTATGTGGGTTGATGAAGAGTGAGGTATATTGTTCAATGGTAAGTAAATTTGATTATACACTTGGAGATGTTGTTTTAAACCTATCTGAAAAATTATATTTAATCAGATTTTAAAAAATCGATGATGTTGGATGTGTGGGTGGGAGTTCTTGATAATTTCGTTGATATTTGATAGATTGTTTATAATGAGATATAGTCTGCATCAAATGATGAATTTTAATTAGTGGTATAAAGTGTTTTTTTTCCTACAAACATGAAAGATGTTAATGGTATCAAATAATATATCAATAAAGAATTGAAAAACTATGTTGAAATAGGTGAAAATCAATGTAAGTCTCAAAGGTTTTCAGGTTGTGATTAATATTAGGAAGTTTCTAGGAGGAGAAGGTTGGGGGTTTACGATGTATTGTTTTGTAAAGAGTGTAATTTATTGAGTATAGGATATAAATCTGTTCTGTTAAGTAAAATTATTTAGATTACAAATTTAAATTTTTCGTTGTGTATTAATCTTAATATATTCATAATCATCTATCTACAAATCTGTTCCCCTTGTTTTAAGCAAATGAGGAATTATTAGAAATTGATTTGTGTTAGTAATTTTTGTTCAATTTAGGATAATTGTTAGTGTTTTTTATAGTTTTTGTATCCGTATAATTGGTTCTTTAGTGGGTTGTCTTAAAGTGTTCGTCAAAGATTTCATTTTGGGATTCTTAGCACTATGAATTTTGGATAATTAAATTTTTTGTGGAAATGTTTGAGTTTGTAAGGTTGAAATTGTTGTATTGAGATCAAATTGATTTTTGTTTTGTAAAAATTTTATTTTTATTGGATTTCTTGAAAAGTGTTGATTTATTGATTGTGTGATAAATGGGGGGATAGTAGTTGTGGAAATTATGTTATTTCTGTTTTTTATATAGAGAAGATTTTATAATATATAAAATAAATATGAATGTTTTAAAAAGCCGAATAATGATATATAACCTCTTCTCCTCCTAGAATCTTCGCTAACATTAAGCTGCACAAGCCTGATAAACCTTTGAGACTTATGATTGATTTTGGCAAGGCACACTATTTCAACATGGCAGTTTTGGTCAATCGCTGGCTTATTAATATATTAGGCTTTGGCGATTACACCATTAAATCATCTTTCATGTTTGTAGGAAAAATTAAACACGCGTTAATACCAGCTAATTTTAAAATCGCATAATTTGATGTGGCAGAGCTATATGGCTCCATTGACCGTAAACAATCTATCGAAATAGTCAACGATAAATTAATTGCAAGAAACTGCCCATCTACATGTGCCAAATTCATCATCGATTTTTTAAAATGGCTTGATTTAAATATAATTACTGTTTTCAGAGATAAGTGGTTTAGTATGAACAACGGATGGCCGATGGGCCTCCCACTTAGTGGTATAATGGCAAGCGTTGTACTTGACCATTACGAGAAGCTAATACTACCTGCACTCTTCATGTCAACCCCACATATGATATATACGCGCTACATTGATGACATATTCGTTGCTGCCCCAGAAGACATCATCTCTAACCTTTACAATAGCCTCCATAATAATACCAAACTTACTTTTACTACTACTTGGGAAAACCAAGACAAACAGGTCAAATACCTTGACATATGTATTAGCAAAAACATAGATAAGCTGGACTACCAAATGGTAGTCAAACCTTTGGAAGTAAGAGACTTGACAAACCCCAATTCTTACGCGCCTCACTCACACAAACTTGCAGCCCTCTCCTCATTCATGTTTAGGAACCATAACTTGTGCAAATATGAGGCAGATAAAATAAAAAAAATCTCATCAATTATATAACTGATTTAAGGAAAATTGGACACACTTATTCATCCATCAACAGAAAAGTCAATAAATTTTTCTATAAAATAAACCACAACCACAAGAAAGAAAACAAACCAAGAATCTTAATCCCATATGTTCACTCTACAGCTAAAAGCCTTATCAATCAACTATCATGTGACTTTGAAGTCGCTTTCCGTTCACCTCCCAACACCAATAGACTGATAAATAATACCAAAGACAGGATCAAACCTGAACTCACCCCTCAAGTTGTGTACAAAATTACCTGCCCCCAAAGAAATTGCATGGCAACATATTACGGAGAGACAAAAACTAACATTGCCACCAGAGTAGCTCAACACCGATACCTTTACAATAAAACCAAAACAAAGTATGAAGGTAATTTGATTTTTGTCGAACACGAAAGAAACTCTGGACATGCTTTTCTACCTACCACAGCCAGTGTCGTTTGCTCTGAAACAAACGACACCAAACGTAAAGTTAGGGAAGCTTACTTCATTGCGGCTGACCCATTGGCAATCAACAGAAGAGAGGCCTGCTATTCCCTATCTCGTAAATGGTCCACGTAACATCTGCATATAAATTTGCATAGTTTTACAGTTATTAACAGAATAACTCGCCATGAATATGGGACTGTAGACTGTCCCGAAAGCACTTGGCAGTAAAAATTTTGACAATTTATTAATAGCTTCATTAACTGTGCGCAGAGCACATATATATATTAATTTATTTAAGCGTTAATGAAGTAAAATCTTAACTATTTCAATAACATGAATAACTACGCACGAGACCGGCAGCTACTTCGTACTGGACTGTCAATTTGCACATTTCAGCAGAGAATATATTTCTTTACAAAATGTTATCAGTGTAAAATTGTACCTAACTGCTATAATTACGATAGAATCAAAACGAATTTATAAAAACAACTATTAATTTCTATCATTAAAGGATGCAAAAGGGCCTTAAAAAAAGAAACGAGAAAATGGAACATAATTTCCGACAACTACCTGATCCCCCCATTTATCACCGACAGATGCAATAGACATACGAACGCTCTGTTCAAGAAATTCAATAATAAAATAAAATTTTTAGCAAAAAAGCAAAATATTCAATTTCATGCGCTCAACAAGTTTGTCAACCTTACAAACTCAAACATTCTGCACACGATTAAGAAATTTTTGAATTAGGTCCAAAATTCATAGGCGGATGCTGGAAGAATCCCAAAATGGAAATCGTTGCTGACGTCGAAACAGCTTTAATGGACAACCCACTAAAGGAACCAATTATCGCACGGATAGCAAAAACTATCGAGAATAAGCAGCTAAACAATTATCCTAATGATTGGAACAAGAAAATTACTAACACAAATCAATTTCTAGCGGATAATTCCATCATTTGCTTAAAAGAAGACAAGGAGAACAGATTTGTATTGATAGATGACGATGAATATAATATTAAGATTAATACACAAATCGAAAAATTAAAATTTGTAAATCTAAATAATTTTAACAATAGGCTTAACAGAGACAGATTTACATCCAATATACTACGAATAAATCGTGACAGCATCTTTACCATCGTATATACCCGTCAACCTCTTCTCCTCCTAGAATCTTCGCTAACATTAAGTTGCACAAGCCTGATAAACCTTTGAGACTTATGATTGATTTTGGCAAGGCATACTATTTCAACATGGCAGTTTTGGTCAATCGCTGGCTTATTGATATATTAGGTTTTGGTGATTACACCATTAAATCATCTTTCATGTTTGTAGGAAAAATTAAACACGCGTTTATACCAGCTAATTTTAAAATCGCATCATTTGATGTGGCAGAGCTATATGGCTCCATTGACCGTAAACATTCTATCGAAATAGTCAACGATAAATTAATTGCAAGAAACTGCCCACCTACACGTGCCAAATTCATCATCGATTTTTTAAAATGGCTTGATTTAAATATAATTGCTGTTTTCAGAGATAAGTGGTTTAGTATGAACAACGGATGGCCAATGGGCCTCCCACTTAGTGGTATAATGGCAAGCATTGTACTTGACCATTACGAGAAGCTAATACTACCTGCACTCTTCATGTCAACCCCACATATGATATATACGCGCTACATTGATGACATATTCGTTGCTGCCCCAGAAAACATCATCTCTAACCTTCACAATAGCCTCCATAATAATACCAAACTTACTTTTACTACTACTTGGGAAAACTAAGACAAACAGGTCAAATACCTTGACATATGTGTTAGCAAAAACATAGATAAGTTGGACTACCAAATGGTAGTCAAACCTTTGGAAGTAAGAGGCTTGACAAACCCCAATTCTTACGCGCCTCACTCACACAAACTTGCAGCCCTCTCCTCATTCATGTTTAGGAACCATAACTTGTGCAAATATGAGGCAGATAAAAGAAAAAATCTCATCAATTATATAACTGATTTAAGGAAAATTGGACATACTTATTCATCCATCAACAGAAAAGTCAACAAATTTTTCTATAAAATAAACCACAACCACAAGAAAGAAAACAAACCAAGAATCTTAATCCCATACGTTCATTCTACAGCTAAAAGCCTTATCAATCAACTATCATGTGACTTTGAAGTCGCTTTCCGTTCACCTCCCAACACCAATAGACTGATAAATAATACCAAAGACAGGATCAAACCTGAACTCACCCCTCAAGTTGTGTACAAAATTACCTGCCTCCAAAGAAATTGCATGGCAACATATTATGAAGAGACCAAAACTAACATTGCCACCAGAGTAGCTCAACACCGATACCTTTACAATAAAACCAAAAGAAAGTATGAAGGTAATTCGATTTTTGTCGAACACGAAAGAAACTCTGGACATGCTTTTCTACTTACCACAGCCAGTGTCATTTGCTCTGAAACAAACGACACCAAACGTATAAAGTTAGGGAAGCTTACTTCATTGCGGCTGACCCATCGGCAATCAACAGAAGAGAGGCCTGCTATTCCCTATCTCGTAAATGGTCCACGTAACATCTGCATATAAATTTGCATAAAATTTGCATAGTTTTACAGTTATTAACAAAATAACTCGCCATGAATATGGGACTGTAGACTGTCCCGAAAGCGCTTGGCAGTAAAAATTTTGACAATTTATTAATAGCTTCATTAACTGTGGGCAGATCACATATATATATTAATTTATTTAAGCGTTAATGAAGTAAAATCTTAACTATTATAATGTTTAAAATATTACAGTTCAAAATTTTTGCAATGGGAGTCTTCAAAAGTCATTACTATTATTATCACTATAATAATGCAAGAGATGTTGATTTCAGGACATATTTGAATGTCTGCTTTAAATTTGCCACAATATATTTAAAATTCACAACGGCAATAATGATCTTAAAAATATTAATAATTTCTTGATATTTTTATATCAAATATCACCTAAAACTTGTTCACTTCTATTAAAGAACCTTTAATTCAGGATAAAGACATATTTTGTCATAATGAGTATATATTTCATCAGATGTTTGAAATTATTTTAAAGTCTACACGAGATATTTAGTTTTATAATAATAAAACATTACTTCAATTAACAATTTATTGTGCTGTTATTCCAATAGGGACATTATATTAACTTATTAAAGCACAAATAAAAGAATTCATTTATTATGACTGTTTTCTGTTTGATTTCTTTTGGAAGTAAAAAAAGTCATTTTTCTCCAAATGGGAAATAATAAAAAAAGAAAATCAACTTGCAACCAACTGTTAATAAATAGCATGTGAAATTTAAAAGTGTTTCACTTAGTAAAAACAAAATATGAAATAAACCTGCAAAAAAGACATTATATTTAAATGGATTTAAATAACTTTTCTACATTTAAAATATTCTATAATGCCTGCAAAATATTTTAAAACTTACATTATTTCTTCCTTCTAAGCATTGCTATGAAGACCACTAGGGTCATTAATATATTTGAATTATATATTTTTCTCCTGCAAATATTTAATGTTGGATAAATATTATTTATTAGAAGTACTTTATTATAAAATATTCACATTACTATTACAAATTTAGAATAATTTCTATAATGGATTAAATTGGAAACCAGAATTTAAATATTTGTGAACTATTTATTTGCAATTTAATCAACATATATCATAATTTACATTCATGGATATTTCTTTGAATGCCCATAAATTTATCCTATACTTGCTAGCATGATTATTTGAAATCTTACTAAGGATATCCAAAAGAAACATTTTATATTTCATAATTATCTTCCAGATTCTAATATCATACTTATATTATATAATGGATGTTTGCTGTCCACAAGATGTTGCTAACATTCCTCTTCATGTTCCAGTTTAATGGAGAATGATTAAAGAAGGAAGCAGAAGGACTGTTCTTTAATTTATATGATAAAAAAAAATTGAATTTATTTGTATTATGATTTTGAATACAATGTTTTATTTATATACATATTGTATATACTACATTTTGAAATATTATAGGTTAAAGTTCTCAGAATAGTACTTTATCATATTTGCATATTTTAAAATAGTATGTTTCCCTTTTTACATACGAGTTATTTATTTATAAAGGTATATTGTTATGCTTCAAGCTGAATAAGTAGATGTGTTTTTATTATTTATTTTATGCTTATTCATTGCCTAATGTCAATGGAGCCACATTTGGCATTAGTTATTATTTATCATATTTCATATTTGTTAGCTATAGTATTTTTGTTTATAGATTTATTCTCTATTTTAGGGATGTTTCTTTATACCAATATATTTTGAGATACTAGTGTTGATCTCTCTCATTATTTTACTAGCTTATTTTTACGAGAGATGGCGGCATTAGTCTCTTATTATTTATTGTCTTACTAGCATTTATATACTCATAGCATATATTTTGGAGATAGTAGCTTAGGCTATCTATTTTTAAGGCAATTCCTATTTAATATTTTTGTCCCAGATATGCATCATACTTTCACTTTGCCTTACTTTATTATCTGAAGATGGATTTTGTTTGTAATATGTTTAATAAAGCATGTGTAATATTTTATCATGATTTCATCTGACATTTTTAGTCATTTTATCAAAGTATTGAGGAATTCTACTTTACCTCTATATTCGCTTGAATGTGAATAATTCATTGTAAATGTGTCAGACCTATATTTGAGTTTTGCTAATAATGAGGACAAAATATGATAAATAATTAATTTTAAAGTTTATTTTAGACATAAATTGACAATATACATCTGTCTTATCACTCTTTCATTGCTGGATTGGTAAGCTATTATTCTTATGTTAAATATTCATAAAATATGAAGGTTATTATCATTGTATGAATGCATTGATAATTAAGAATTTTTTGATAATTAGACAATAGAAAGTTTATTTTAATCTGCTGGATTATTTTTGTTTAAACCACTTGAATTTAATTTTATAAAACCCGATGTAAATTTTTTGATCCTTTTGTTATAAAATTTTTGAGAAAGTAATGTTGTGAAAAACCTTTGGCTATGTGGACTCAACTATGGAATATTTGTAATTTTGTATTTGTTTTCTTGCAGAATAAATATTTGTTGTTGTTAATTAAGAAATTTCTCATAATCGTTTGTTCACATCATTCTACTTATCAATCAGAAATCATTCCACATACTGACTAGAAGTCTAAGTACTTATAAAATATAAATTATTTTAAGTGTATTTTCTAAAAGAGTACATGGACATTAAAGCCAATAAGTCACTTTATTGAATTATTTAAACATTAGTAGAACATCTAAGAAAGATGTATTTTTTTTAATAAAGAATTATAGTTTATCACTTTAACTAATTCAAATTCCTTATTTCAAATCACTGCACATTTATTTTAATCATTTTCATATCTGAAGATCGTATTTATTATTTTAGGATAAAATTTAATTTATAAGAATCTAGTTCATATTTAGAAGGTGTTTAAATAGATTTATTCTAGGATATTTGGAATGACTACTATATCCCTTACCCATTCTTAATATCTGAGTGTAATCCTAAATTATTCATTATCTTATTCTAAAATTAAGAGATCATGTTTTATTATATTTAAGTTAGTAATAATGTTATTGTCATAATTATGATAAGAACATTATATTAGTTTAGGGGATGTGTACATCCTATTTATTTTGTTAAATAGGATTTCAGTCAACATTGAATAAATCTAAAGAGTCAAAAGAATTTATAAGATCATATTATCTTGAGATATCCTAATATAATTTTCAGGAACCATCTTAATTAAAATTATTTTGATAATAAATTAAGTACATTCAAAAGATTGATTTAAAATGGCATAGATTTTAAAATATTTCTAAATTTTAAAAATTAAATAATGTTTTATATGATCAAAGCAATGAGATGCTTAGAAGATCTTTAGAAGATGGATATAAATTGGTAATTGTAGTAGACATTTAAAGAAAAGAAATTTAAATGTAACCTCAATGGCATATGTTCACAATATTAAAAGTTTATTATTTATATTTACTACAGTGAGTTGAGATTTCTCCTCTTCCTAATTTATTAATAGCATTACTTTGTACTTTCGTAATACTTGATTATAAATGCGTCCCTTGTATAGCTTCTTATTGTAGCATATGACATTTGTTTTATTAATCCACTGAGCTTAGCTATTGCTCTATAATTTTAGCTGTATACAAATGTGAAGCATTGTTTGTTGTCACTTATTTGCTCTCTCTTTTAGGTTACAATATATAAATATGTAAATATTACAACATTTATATATACATATAAAGAGTGTGTGTTTTAAATATTTTTATTTATACACATTAATTTGCAATACTATACAGGACTATAAATAAAGCATGAATTACTAACTATCATTCATGCTATCTGCTAAGAAGTCTCGGCATAACATATAGGGGATTTGTGGGCTCTGCTTTATTTAACTTCTGCCTATAAACAGAATTTTCAGACACAGATAAACAACCCTATACAATAATGAGAATATATTACTATGGATCATATTTCAGGGAATTCTAATTTACAAGAGATAACACATCAAAAACTGCCCATATAAAGTAATCTCAAGTATGGATAAGACATTATTGAACTGAAACAGAAATAAACTTATCAACCACATCAAACAAATATCTCCCACTCATATAGAACATATAAATAAAAAAAAGGCAACTTTAATCCTATTGGGCAGGATTGGTATTAAACTAAATATTACCAAAATCACACTTCTTTATGTTTGCCGTAATATCATATAAATACAATTTATCCAAACTTCAAACACTTTTTAGCAAACTTTATTTGTACATACACTTACATTTCGACTGACCTGCAGTCTTCTTCAGAGCTATGATATAATGAACAAAAAAACAACTATATAATAATACCATAAAAAAATTTTTTAAACAATAAAAAAACTAAAAACAACATAAAATATATATATTAAAAACCTGAAATAAATAATCAAACCCATATAAAACAATTAATATAAAATAAAATGTACTACATAAATAAAAAATAAATATAAATTATATATGTGTATTCTTAACATTATACATATATACATTCAAGGACAACTATTAATCTAAATATCTATTTTATTATTATTAACAATCTACTAATTATCTGTATTCTTCATAAACTTAAAGTTTATGATTAGTAATTAAAGTTCTTTTAATTTTAAATCATATTTATTATTTTCTTACTCATTCTTCTTTTAAAATTAATATTTTATATTTATTATTGCTGAATATTTCAAACCTATAAACTTTATAATCTTTACACTTACTAAGGTTATTCTGATCTTCTAAATAAAATAATGAAAAATCGTTTTTTTCAAAAAATTATCTTATACCCTAGCTCCCTCTATTACATATTATTTAAACTAAATATATATCCCCTACAACTCTTTATTTATATATATATATATTTTTTTTTTTTTTTACACTTTAACTTTTATTATATAATACTCATAAATTTATATTTATACTTCTTTATATGTTTTTATATATATAAACCCTACAACTTTATTTACATATATATTTTTTTATTTCATATATTTTAACTTTTATCATTATTTTTATATAATTCTTATAAAATTTTTTTATATTGTTTTATATGTAAATATTATGCTAAGTTTATTAATTTATTTATTATTATTTAATATCTATAAATATACCTAAATTTATACTCCTATTTAACCTAACATTTTTTATCACCCCCAACTTATTTATTAACAATTATCTCTTTACATATTTACCTCTATATATCTTATTTAATAACTATATCAATCTCATCCTAATCCCAGAATCTCTATTAAATTCTGGTTTTATCTTTCTTATTAATATAGCTTCTTTTATTGAACTTTGTGTAAATTTGTGTCCTGTTTCTTTTGTATGTATATATATTGGTGATTTATTATCTGCCATATGTTGTTTTAGTCTTGTTTTTATAGAATTTTTTGTTTCTCCCACATATTTGTTATCAATCCCACTATCTAGACATTGTTTGCATTTTATCACATATACTCCATTAATTATTTCTTTATTATATCCTATGTATTTGTTATCTATCAAATTTAATAGGTTTTCTCTTTTTTTATTAACTATTTTTGTATTAATTATTCTTTTGTATCTTTTATTAATCTTTTTTATAATTTTGTTAAATTTATTCACTATGATATTATTATTTGTTTTTATTCCTATATATCTATCTTCACCTTTCTTTTTTCCTTCACTCTTTTCATTTTTATTTATCTTATACTCTTATTTTTCCAATACTTCTTTTAATTATATATACAGGGAAACCATTCATTTTTAATTCATTGTTAAATTTATTCACTATGATATTATTATTTGTTTTTATTCCTATATATCTATCTTCACCTTTCTTTTTTCCTTCACTCTTTTCATTTTTATTTATCTTATACTCTATTTTTCCAATACTTCTTTTAATTATATATACAGGGAAACCATTCATTTTTAATTCATTGATAATCAATGAATTAAAAATGAATGGTTTCCCTGTATATATAATTAAAAGAAGTATTGGAAAAATAATCAATGAATTAAAAATGAATGGTTTCCCTGTATATATAATTAAAAGAAGTATTGGAAAAATAGAGTATAAGATAAATAAAAATGAAAAGAGTGAAGGAAAAAAGAAAGGTGAAGATAGATATATAGGAATAAAAACAAATAATAATATCATAGTGAATAAATTTAACAAAATTATAAAAAAGATTAATAAAAGATACAAAAGAATAATTAATACAAAAATAGTTAATAAAAAAAGAGAAAACCTATTAAATTTGATAGATAATAAATACATAGGATATAATAAAGATAATAAAGAAATAATTAATGGAGTATATGTGATAAAATGCAAACAATGTCTAGATAGTGGGATTGATAACAAATATGTGGGAGAAACAAAAAATTCTATAAAAACAAGACTAAAACAACATATGGCAGATAATAAATCACCAATATATATACATACAAAAGAAACAGGACACAAATTTACACAAAGTTCAATAAAAATGAAGTTATATACAAAAAGTATTAAAGAAAGGAAAATAAAAAAAGCTATATTAATAAGAAAGATAAAACCAGAATTTAATAGAGATTCTGGGATTAGGATGAGATTGGTATAGTTATTAAATAAGATATATAGAGGTAAATATGTAAAGAGATAATTGTTAATAAATAAGTTGGGGGTGATAAAAAAATGTTAGGTTAAATAGGAGTATAAATTTAGGTATATTTATAGATATTAAATAATAAAAAATAATAATAAATAAATAAATTAATAAACTTAGCATAATATTTACATATAAAACAGTATAAAAATAATAAGAATTATATAAAAATAATGATAAAAGTTAAAATATATAAAATAAAAAAATATATATGTAAATAAAGTTGTAGGGTTTATATATATAAAAACATATAAAGAAGTATAATATAAATTTATGAGTATTATATAATAAAAGTTAAAGTGTAAAAAAATATATATATATAAATAAAGAGTTGTAGGGGATATATATTTAGTTTAAATAATATGTAATAGAGGGAGCTAGGGTATAAGATAATTTTTTGAAAAAACGATTTTTCATTATTTTATTTAGAAGATCAGAATAACCTTAGTAAGTGTAAAGATTATAAAGTTTATAGGTTTTAAATATTCAGCAATAATAAATATAAAATATTAATTTTAAAAGAAGAATGAGTAAGAAAATAATAAATGATTTAAAATTAAAAGAACTTTAATTATTAATCATAAAGTTTATGAAGAATACAGATAATTAGTAATTGTTAATAATAATAAAATAGATAATATTTAGATTAATAGTTGTCCTTGAATGTATATATGTATAAAGTTAAGAATACACATGTATAATTTATATTTATTTTTTATTTATGTAGTACATTTTATTTTATATTAATTGTTTTATATGGGTTTGATTATTTATTTCAGGTTTTTAATATATATATTTTATGTTGTTTTTAGTTTTTTTATTGTTTAAAAAAATTTTTTATGGTGTTATATAGTTGTTTTTTTGTTCATTATATCATAGCTCTGAAGAAGACTGCAGGTCAGTCGAAACGTAGGTGTATGTACAAATAAAGTTTGCTAAAAAGTGTTTGAAGTTTGGATAAATTGTATTTATATGGTATTAAACTACTAAACATCACATGATCACCAGTCCTTATGCTTACACAAGCTGTTATCACAGAGGCCAAACTTTCCATACAGTAGCACCACTCAGTGCAAGCCAAAGTAATCAATCAATGGATGCTGGAAGGTTTGTGCATAAAAGCTCTATCTAGTGCCTACTCATCCAATATCCTCTAATTATTTTCCAGCTTGTAGCTTTCTTCAACGAGGAGCCTTGGATCTAAGAGCAAACTTAGGGACTAATTAGGAATTTTATGCACAAACCTTCCTGCATTCATTGATTACACTAGCATTACTGTATGAAGAGTTTTGCCTCTGTGACAAGAGCTTGTGTAAGCATAAGCAATGGTGATCATGTGATGTTTGTGATTTAATACCAATCCTGCCCAATAGGATTAAGATGATTGTGGTTATTAAAGAACCAAAGACACCAAAATGTATGCTGAACTGATTTCAGATCTATATGACTATATAATCAATAAAATATAATATAAATCTTTATTATATTATAACAACAACTTATAAATACATCACATAATAATTATATATATAAAAGCCTTTTTCAGTAATACTAAATTTTTTATCCTTTTCAATCTCTCTTACTAATACCAACACGTATATTATGTAATATAAAGGGAGATATATAAATAAATGGCTGCAGAAAGGAGTTTGCTATTAACTGAAAGGGGACCCTTTGATTCCTCTTGGAGGCCTTAAAGGAACCGAGCAGGGCAAATTCCTAATGTCCACTCCATACGTTCTTGTCGTTGCAGCTGTTATTACTATGTGATTATTCATATAGTATACGAACATGGATGGGCTGCTCACCAACACGCATTAGCCAGCGTGGTGAGTTTATTGGCTTTTTACCTCTGAGTTTAAGATCAAGAAACACCATGATCTTTCTTCTCAGTGCCTGATAAGGCAGAATGAATGTTTGTGTAAATGATAAATATTTTCCAATACATATATACAATTATGACAGACAAAAATAAAGCATGGCCCTTATTCCCAGGAGGCTGTAAAGTCACCAACCAAGGTAGCGGTTGGTGGCCGAAGGCGGAGGGTGCTAAGAATCGCCTGATTGTGGACTCAGGCTGCCATTTGATGACGACTTTTTATTTAGGTACTTACAACTGCAGATCACTTTCAAGTGAAGGAAGATTGCAAGAATTAGAAGAAGAATTGTCTTATATTAAATGGGACATTATTGGACTTCGTGAAGTTAGAAGAAAAGGTGAAGAAACAATTGATTTAAAAAGTGGACATATACTCTATTATAAAGGCACACATATTGGAAATACAAGTGGAGTAGGATTCATTATAAATAAAAAGTGGAAGAATAATATTGTGGAGATTGATGGTGTATCGGACAGAGTTGCAAGATTAGTTATACAACTTAATAGCAGATACCAAATGCAGATAATTCAGGTTTATGCCCCAACAAGTTCTCATAGTGATGAAAAAGGCTTTTGATCAGAGTAAACAACATTTTAAAATTGTTATGGGAGACTTTAATGCTAGAATTGGTAGACAAATGAAAGATGAAATTGCTGTAGGTAATTTTGGTTACGGTAATAGAAATGAGAGAGGACATAGACTTGTGGAGTTTGCAGAAAAAGAAAAACTTTATATTATGAATTCATTTTTTGAAAAAAATGTTAAAAGGAAATGGACATGGAAGCATCCAAATGAAGGTACAGCAGAATTGGATTATATTTTGACTAACAGAAAGTACATATTTCAAGATTGTAATGTTCTTAATAAATTTAACACAGGAAGTGATCATCGATTAGTAAGGTGTAAGTTACGTGTTAATGTAAAACTAGAGAGACAAAAATTATTGAGAAAAACAATATTTACAGTTGATATTCCTAATCTTCAGAAACATTCTAATGAATTTAAATTAGAACTTACAAATAGGTTTCAAGTGTTAGGAGATTTTGAACATGATTCAGATTTGAATGAAATTAATATGAAAATAACTGATACTCTTTTAAAAACTGCAACAAAGATAGCTGGTAGAAAAAAGCAGCAATTGACTAATAAAATTTTTACTGAGACTAGAGAATTTATGAAGAAAAGAAGGAATATGAAGATATACAAAAATAATGTATTAAAAAGAATTGAATATCTCAAATTTTGTAAAATGATACGGAAAAGAGTTGAAAATGATATAAGAAAGTATGACTGTGAAATAGCAAGGAAAGCTGTAGAAGAAAATAAAAGTCTCAAGAATGTTAAACAACATTTTGGTATTGATAGGAAATTTATATCTGCAATAAGAAAAAAAGATGGAATTATTACTAAAAAGAGAGATGACATCATGAAATTGGTAGAAGATTTTTATCAAGAATTATATAGTAATAAAGAACAAGTACCTCCTATATCTATTACATCTTCCGAATTGCCCAGAATTTTAAATGAAGAAGTGAGACATGCAATTAAATGTATGAAGAAAGGAAAAGCTCCAGGAAATGATGGAATTATAATTGATATATTAAAAGAAGGAGATGAAGAAATAGAAACAATTTTAGCAAAGTTATATACCAAATGTCTAAATGATAAAGATGTACCGGAAGATTGGAAGAATGCAGTAATAATATTAATATTTAAAAAAGGTGATAAAGAAGATATTAGAAATTACAGACCTATGAGCCTTTTATCAGTTTTATATAAAATTTTTACCAAGATAATTACAACTTGTCTACAGAGAACTTTGGATTTCCACCAACCAAGAGAACAAGCTGGATTTAAAAGTGGTTTTAGTACAATAGATCATATCCAGGTATTGAGAGAAGTCATAGAAAGGACAAATGAATATGAGTTGTCATTATGTTTTGGATTTGTAGATTATGAAAAGGCATTCGATTCTATACACATTTCTTCAGTGATTAAAGCATTGGATCATCAAGGTATAGATCCAGGATATTGTCATATTTTAAAGAATATTTATAAAAATGCAACAGCAACAATTAGATTACATAATGATACTGGAAAAATCAACATTGAGAAAGGTGTAAGGCAAGGTGACTCCATATCTCCAAAACTTTTTACAGCAGTGCTGCAAGAAGTATTTTGTGGATTAAAATCAGAAACTAAAGGAGTGAAAGTAAATGGAGAGTATTTAAGTCATTTAGATTTCGCAGATGATGTAATTGTTTTTGCAAATAATGCTTCAGAGCTGCAGGCAATGTTGCAGGAGTTAGCAGATGAAAGTAGAAAAGTAGGACTAAAGATAAATGTTAAAAAGACTAAAGTAATGTTTAATCGATTTGCTCAAAATATGAAAATAAAGATTGATTATGAAGTATTAGAAGAAGTTAACAGTTACAAATACCTAGGTCAGATTATTAATACAGATGGAAACATAATGGAGGAAATTAATCATAGAATTAAACTTGGTTGGAGTGCTTTTGGTAGAAATAACTTGATACTAAAAGGAAATATGCCTATGTGTTTGAAAAGAATGGTTTTTAACAAATGTGTTTTACCAGTTCTTACTTATGGATCTGAGACTTGGACACTTAATAGAAGAGCAATACAGAGACTTCAGACCACTCAAAGGAGTATGGAGAGATGTATGTTGGGAGTAACAAGAAGAGATCGAAAACGCAATGTAAGGGTAAGACAACAAACAGGTGTTACTGATCTTATTGAAAAAATTAAAAGATTGAAATGGAGTTGGGCTGAACATATTGCTAGAAGAAATGATAATAGATGGACAATTGAAATTTTAAACTGGATTCCAAGAGATTGTAAAAGACCCAGAAAGAGACCACATGTGAGATGGATGGATGAAATAAGAAAGTGTGCAGGGGTGTTGTGGAAAAGGGAGGCTAAAGATCGGAGAAGATGGATTAAACTTGGAGAGACCTTCATCCTGCAGTGGATTGATAATGGTTGATGATGATGATATAAATAAATTGATAGAAATAATGAATTATAGGAAATGTTGGTAGATGTCGCTAAGTACATAATATGTGTTGGTATTAGTAAGAGATATTGAAAAGGGTAAAAAATTTAGTATTACCGAAAAAGGCTTTTATATATATAATTATTATGTGATGTATTTATAAGTTGTTGTTATAATATAATAAAGATTTATATTATATTTTATTGATTATAAGATAAACAACATAAAGGAGTTTATTCCTTAGAATTAAGTAATTTGATGACTATGTAAGCGAATGAACTTGAATTGAAGATGTTTTCATTTTGGACTCAAACGTTTTATGGTTAACTAAAACAATAAAAGTTGGTTGCTGGAGGGTTGCATTATGTTCTAATGTCTAGGTGCAATGCTCTCAGATCCAAAGTTCTTCACTGATGAAAGCCATAAGCTAGAAACTAGTCTGAGGATATTGGATGAATAGCACTAGATAGGGATTTTATACACAAACCTTCCTGCATCCATTGATTACTGTGGCTTGAACTGAGTGATGTTATTGTATGGAGCATTTCCATTTTGCTGCTGTGATAACAGCTTGTGTAAGCATAATAAATGGTGATCATGTGATGTTTAGTGGTTTAATAATAATAATAATAATGTAAAAAAACAAGGCAAAACTCTCCATACTGTAGTGCCATCCTGTGCCAACCAGAGTAATCAATGGATGCCAGGAAGCTTGTGCATAAAATCCCTATCTAGTGCCTACTCATCCAATATCCCAGACTAGTTTCTGGCTTGTGGCCTTCGTCAGTGAGGATCCTTGGATCTGAGAGCACTGCATCTATATCTTAAGATCTAATGCAACCCTCCAGCAGCCACCTTTTATCTCTATTTAATTACAAAACTATGAGAATGAAATTGACAACACAATAATATTTTCAATCTAAGCTCAATAGCTTATATAGTAGGCACCAGATAGGGATTTTATGCACAAGTCTTCTGGTATCCATTGATTACTCTGGTTGGCACAGGGTGGCACTATTGCATGGAGAGTTTTGCCTTGTTTAATAACAATTGTGCTAGTATAAGAGATAGTGATCATGTGATGTTTAATGGTATAAAATAATAATAATGAACATTTAGAGTAAACAATTATGGCAATTAAAAATGTAGAATCCCAAATAATTAATAGTTTTACAAATATACTCAAGAGAACTGGATTAATGTAACCAATGAAAAATAATAAATGATACAGCCATGCAAAACCCATGATACAAATTTAATCAAAAATACATCACCATTTTCAACTATTATCGGTCTACTGCAGAATGAAGGTTTCGCTAAGTTCAATAAATCTTCTCAGATCTTTAGCCTTTCTTCTCCACATCAGCCCAGCACATTTCCTTATTTCATCTATTCATCTCACATGTAATCACTTTCTAGGTCTTTTATAAAATCTATGAATCCAGTTAAAGATTTTAAATGTCCATCTACTATCATCTCTTTTAGAAATATGTTCAGACCAATTCCACTTCAGACTTAATTCTTTCAATAATGTAATGATCCTGTTTGTTTTCTCATCTATTCTTTCCTTTTCAATCTCTTCTTGTTACACCTAACATGCAGCACTCCATATTTCATTGAGTGGTCTGAAATCTCTACTGCTTTTCTGTTAAGTGTTCAATACCTTTATTAAAAACCTTTATTTTCAAATACATAGGCATATTTCCTTTTAATATTAAATTATTTCTACCAAAAGCATTCCAACCAAGTTTAATTCTATGATTAATTTCATCCATTATGTTTTCATCTGTAGTAATAATTTGACTAAAACATTTCTCAATGCTAATTTCTTTTAACTCATCATTATCAATCTTTATTTTCTTCTTTATGAAAAAATCCATTGAACATAGTATTTTAACATTTACTTTTAATCCCATTTTCTTACTTTTATTTGATAACTCTTGCAATATTTCCTTAAGTTCTAAAACATTATTTGCAAAAACAAGTACATTTTCTACAAAATCTAGATGACTTAAATAATCTCCATTTACTTTAACCTCCTTAACTTCCCATTTTAATCCACAAAATACTTCTTGCAAAACTGCTGTAAAAAGTTTTGGAGATATAGAATCATCCTGTCGTACACCCTTGTCACGGTTAATTTTTTTAGTAACAATATGTAATCTAATTATTGCTGTTGTATTTTTATAAATATTCTTCAGAATATGACAATATCCTGGAGTCTATATTTTGATGATCCAACTGAAAAAATATTTATAGAATCAAATGGCTTTTCATAATCTGTAAATCCATATGTATATATAAATTTTTAACAATTATTAATTTTAATTATAATGTTAACACTATCTCTAAATGTTCAGAGATTTAACACTCCAGCAAAATTTAACATTTTCTACAAATGGTTAGTAACAAAAAAAAAAAACTATGTAGCTAGTCTAAAAATCAAAATATATAATTCTCCTAATTCTAACTCAGGATTTTCTTTATTTGTTAAAACATCAAATATTTTTCCGGCAATTACTGGACTCTTTATATTCAATCTTATCTTTTTTTCCTCATTCAAAATTGACTACTGTGATGAACATATACTTTCATTATTTCACTTTTCCTTGAACTTTTGTTTCTCTGTTTAACACCAAATTTATAGCAAGTCAAATATTAATGGCACTACCCAATAAATAACTAACCACAAATGTCAATATGACAATAATTATGATTTCAATATGTCAAATGAAAAATTTACAAAACAATATGTATGAGTATATCCCTTTCTTTCTCATCCCTGGTTTGAGGTCACCCTTTTTCTCAGTATATTTTCTCATATTCACCACCTGACTAGTCTCATTAATTCATCACTTATATTAAGAGCATTGCCTGAAATTACTTCAGCAACATTAAGTCATACTCCTTTCTCTGATCATGCAGCTCTCACAATAATACTATTTATATACTTAACTCTAGAGTAATTTTACAAAACTCCCATATACATGCACTCGATCTCTAAATATAGATCCAATACAAGCCTAGTTCAATTTCTTAAAATCCTCTTACCTATAAAAATAACCAAACATATAATGTTTCCAAATGTTATTTTATCAAATCCACTAATATTGTTCTGGGACAGTTCAATATTTAGTAACTTACATTAATAATGAGCAATTAGCACAATTATTATAAAATATTTAAAAATAGATAAGCTAGCTACTTTTGTTAATTATTTAACAACAACAAATGTTTCAATACACATATATGTGGAGTGGTAATTATATAAGCTGAATATTAAAACAAACCAATGGCTCTTCTGATAAACAATCTCTTAATGTCTGATTATGATAGACATACTCTTATGAATGTTTATATATTAAAAAAAAAAAAAAAATTACAGAAAGAACATTTTATTCCAGATCTCCAATTTCTTAGTTACACAACATCATAAAGTTCAGATCAAAAATCATACATTCATAACAGATATTTAACACCAAAATTTATTCCAGTCCTCACTTCATTTACATCTTTGCTTTCTAAGCAATGAAGATATACTTGTGATTTACACCCAATAGTGGTGAATCTGTTTTTTAAAAATAAATGGCTTTCTCTTCTTTAAGAAACTAGAGAACCATTTCTGTGGTGCCACATCAAAACTATTGAAGAAATTATTAAAATAAAATAGAACCATTTCCACTGTTGTTTCTATTTACTAAAGAGAATAAAATTCAACTTTACACACTCTCGTGATAAAACAAGTTTACTTTCGGCAACGTATGACTCTGCGTCTCTTTTGAATTTTATTTTTAAACTTAACAATGCTTGACTCACCATGATCTCTACTTTATCTTTTAGCTAACCTACTTTTAAAGAGGAAGATGCATAACTCTTTAAATGGAGATATCGTTCTCCTTTTTCGAAATAATATGCTTGAAAGTAAATTGATTACCATATATTTTCTTAAAGATATTAAAAACATTTTAGAAAATTCATTTAATTTTAATTAACCATTAGAGAATATCATTACTAAAATAATTCTATTTTTGCAACAACTTGATGCATTTTCACACTGTCACATATTTTCTCTATGTATGCATAACATACATCAAGACAGTAATTTAGCTAAACCCAGAAACTATGCTCAAAGACTAAGTCTAATGTCTAAAGATAAACATATGGAAAAGTTAATCAAATTAAAATTTTAAATTATAGCACCTTCTTGACTAGATTTCTGATGTTCTAAAATAAATCAAAGCGAATCTTATTCAATATTGTAAAAAAAAATAGGTAGTATATTACAAGCCTTTGATATGAGAAGTTAAATTAATAATATATTATTTAATCAAGGAAGTTTCTTAATTTAACCTTCCAGCTGATTTATAACTTTTAATGAAAAAGAAGCTGTATTTAAGACCTGTGTATACTCAGAAAGACTTTATCATCATAAACTATATATAAAATTTGGTAGAACAACAGAATGGTCATTAATATAGTTAATTATTCTCTGACCATTTTTCCAGCTACATATAGCTATTTATAGTAAATGTATACTAATTTCATTATAATAACCTTATTATATGCCAACAATTTCCAAATCCTTTCCCATTTCCTGTTTTATATGTGTATTTACACATCAAAGAGAAAATAATACAATGTATTTATCAAAAAAAATATTTTTATGTTATAAAAAAGAAATATATCTCAGTTCTTAACTAGGGAAGGATTAGAAACTGATATATTTAAATATTTCAAGCATTAATAATAAAAAGTAAATATTTAAATCATTTAATAAATAAAAATAAAAAATTCTTTCAAACCTGTTTTCGAAGGGCGTCAAAAAATGCTTTAACAATTTTGATCATATTCACCGCTCCTTCCAATTTAACATACAGATCTTTAATTCCTACACGCTCACACATTGCCTTAATTCCTCGATGACAGAATAAACCATAACCTGGAAAAAAAAAAAGTATTTATTCAAAAATTATACTCAATTACTTTTAAAATGCCAACTGCTTTTGCTAAAACATCTTACTTTTAAAATTATCAATTTATTTTTAAAAACATTTTATTTAAGCAAAGATTTAAATATCACCAACAAATTTAAAGAAATCATAAATGTTCCAATCTAAACATCAATTATGTAGAATAACACTTATAATTATTTTAAATTATGCATAATTTTAATATAATATAGGAAATTAATTCAACTGTTTAAATCTTATGCACGAATAAAAAATATGTATTTCAAATCAATCAAAATTTCAGAAGAAAAATAATAAAACCTTAATCCAAATTCACAAAAAATTTAATTTCAGAAACTTGTCTCAAAATTTAATCAAGTATTTGTATAAAATTTAAAGCATTTATCATTTGACTAATTCCAAGATTTGTCAATGTAAATTTAACTTTCTATATACTTTACCATCAATATATTGAATTATCTGAAAGATTTTAGCTAGAAATTAAAGTTGATCCACAGTATTGATATTTAAAGGCTATATCAGAGAAATAAGAGAATAAAAAACTATTTTTGTTCGAGTTTAAGGCATTAAAATATTTTATTATTTCAAAGATATTGTTTTTCAAGTTAAGTAATTTGTGTTACATTGGCAAAAATCATAAACCAATTAAATTCATATTTATTGTAGTAATCTGAACCTAAAAAAAAAAACAAACAAGATAATGTGCATCCTAAATAAGATTAATGATTTTGAATATTAAATTGTTGATACTACAAACAACAGAAATTATTTGCGATTGTTAAATATTTGCAAAGCTTAATACATGTTAATGGAGGATACAAGTGGCATATGTATTGATTCATCTTCATTTCAAGATTATGGATCATCAGTACTAATTTCAGGTTTTATTTTTCTAAAACATTAGTATATAAAATAAATTGCACTTAAGAATTGTAAATTATATCACACTATACAGAATACTAATGCAAAATCAATAAAAAAAATTTAGTTACAACAAACTAATTAGTTTCATGTTTAACATCAAATTGTTGTAGGTTAATAATTAAACAAACAACAAAGCACTGAAACTTTTTATATGCTTTACAACATATCAATTACAAAAAATGCTGATAAAACATCTGGATACAACTACAACAAGTTTATTTTTCAAGTATCTAATTATAAATTGGCTCATTGTCAGAATTTATTGCCATCCATATAAGAGATCTTATATTTTGCAGAGCCAATAATAGGTGATTATGTAATTGATGAATTTCAGCCTTTTAATTAATCATAAGAGTGCAAAATGTAATGTTGCAACATATATCTCATGCTATATTATTGCAACAAGTAGTCGAAAGTTTTTAATATTCTTCCCTAAAGATCTTGGTAACTATCATAACACTGATGAAACATTAATGATTTATTACTTTGAATGTAAATAATCTATATATTCTTGCCATACAAATATACAAACTATTAATCAATTTATTTGACTGATCAATAATAATAGATCAACAGTTACATGTAGTTCTTAACTTCTGCATTTAATGTGATTCATAAGTTTTACATAACGAATTATTCCTGATTCAAAAAAATTATAACGTTTTAATATTGTAAAACATGTTTTCTTTTAATGGCAATGTTTACAGAATGTTCAAAATATACTTCTAATATTATTTGAATAAAGAGATGTCCTAAAATTAATAATTTTATAATTAATAAAGTTTATTTGCTGTTAATAAATGAAAAAAAAAGTAGTTACTTCTTTTTCACATGTTGAATAAATATACTTTTCCCCCATTCATTCGTTGCTTTTTTTTTTTGTATCTTTAAGCTAAATTATTACTCAACTTTGAAGTGTCCAGATATTTTGAATGTTTTCTTTAAATGTTAATAATGTTTCAGATATTTTATGCATGTTGAGTCTGCACAATTAAGAAACAATTTATAATTAGGTAAATTATTAAAAGTTTAAAATATTGCATAGTCATTAAAAATTTGGCTATTCAATGGTCACTTAAACCAAGATACTTCAGATTGGCCTATATAAATTAGAATTTAGGTTAAAGATAAGACACCGGCTCTTATTTTTATAAACTTTCTATCTTGTGTTTGAGAGTTTCCTCTGTATTCAACACAGCATCACTGAGCTATTTTAAAACTCAGTAAGGTGCAGATGTTAAAGAGGTGAAATCCTTTCTTTTTAATTTCATACAATCTATGCACTTAATAAATAAATTTGAATGTTAAATATTATAATAGTAAATAAGTTAGTAATATTAAACTGTACAAATTATCTTATGAGCTATTCAGTAAATCTTTGGAAAAATACAATTAAATCTTTGATATTGATAATGAAATATAGATATATCAACTTATATATTTAGAAATAAATTTGGACTTATTGCATTATCTTAGCACATTCATAATATTTCCTTTTTCTTTAACTGATCAAAGTCCATTAAATTTAGCTTTCTCTAGTAATTTTCATTTATTACTGCCATATTGGCTTTTGACACTGCAATATATTTTGAAGCACACAATATTATTGATTTGGATATTTAGATTTTATAATCCTCCTTACTGATTGATTAACATGGCTATGCCATGCTTTTTAATTTCATTTGAAAATGCAAGAGTTGTCATCTTCGAGTAAGATTACAAGTGAATTTATGGCAATATCTAATTGATCAGGGCTTATTGGAACTATTGTTCCTATAGATGAATAAGTTGCAGCAATAAAATATATTCCATGCTATTATTAAGTCAAAAAAGATTTTTACATAATGTTTGATTGAAAAATAATTAATTTATAAAACAAAATAAGGCAACCTTATGAATAAATTTTAAAATTGAAATGTGATCATTTAAAGTATTTATTTATTGTTTAACATTTAAACATAAATTGTGTAACTAAAATATAAATTAGTTTTCAATTTTTTATCTATAAGCATTTAGAGAAGAGAAAATGAACAATTTCAGTGTCTTCCTTCATTTTCTTTTTCAATCAAAAAACCTATGAAGTTTTATCATAAAGAAAGCAAAATGCTCATTATTAATGTCATGCAGCAGTGATATTAGTTAAATGATGTTTTCTGCTTGTTTTACTTTGAAATTACAATTTATCCATATTTATTATGCCAAACATTATTCGTAATATATATATATATATATATATATATTGAACCAACCGCGTCTCAACTTCGACTAAAATTACTAATTAAATACGGGAAACAACAACTATCGACAAAAAATATCAATTAATATTTTATTATACTTTGTCCACCTAAACTTCCCTTCCAGAAAGTGGTTGGTTTTCAGGTAAAGTGTCAACTATCATCAGTAGCAAACTACCAATAACACCCAATGCTCGACTACCAAATATACACCGAACAAATAAACACTTTATTTTATTTTTAAAAGAAGAAAGAAAATCCCTTAGGCGCCAGCTAATTACGTTAGAATTAGCATGTCTATCTGATCAGCATAACTTGGTACCTGAAATCCCCGCTAGCTCAATTGGTTTCCAACCACCCACTAATAGACAAACAAAAGGTATCTTAAATGCTCCCTCGAAGCTACTACTACTTTTTTAAAAAACAAATAATTTCCCCGAACCATTCAAAATAATACTTCAATTCTTTAAAACCATAATACTAATATGATACTGACTGTCGAAACATTTATATCTTTAACTTAGCGAATCTTTTATGAAATACTATTATCAATAATTAGATTTTTTCCCTCCTACTTTTATTAGAAAAATAAATATTTATACTTACCCGCACGTATCAAAATAAACATAAATATTTTAAGGAAAATAATTTAAGTATTTTTTTTATTTAAAATAAATTAATCGTTTTATCTTATAATGAAACACACACACTTCCTTTTTAAAGATTAAAATAGAGCATTTTAATATATTACTTTAGCAAATAAAGTATACACGTTACATTATATTTTATTTCTTTTTTTTTTTTAAAAAAATATCACACATACGTGCATGCAATTGTTTTAAAATATTATTTGGTAATAGAAGCTGATTTTACTTATTTTTATTATAACAAAATATTATCTTTTGAAATTTAAAGTTTTATTTTTAAAAGATTAATTCATAAAGTTCAAAGTTCTTTTAATAAAGTCTATCTTTTATTTTAAAAAAAAATCGGGAATGTTAAGATATCAAAGTCAATAATTACCTAGGATTTTTTTAATACGATGGAAACAGCATAATGGAATTATTTTTAACTCATTTATGGCTGGTAAACAACTCCTCCATAGATCCTGTGACATAGTATGATTTCCGTGGCTGGTTTGACGTACACACATTCCACTGTTCGTTTAGTCTATTTAAACATGATCACTTTCCGAACTAATTGCAGATCTTAAATGCATAGAGTGGCTTCGGTCAACTGCACACCCCATTGGTTTTAACAATGCAACATTTTTTGAAAAATAACTTCAAGAAATAAGCAGCACACACACATAATAATAAAATGTTGAGCTATTTATACTGTTTTAAACAATGGAAAACTTTATTAGCAGCAGTGTCTTTGGTCTCGTGAAATAAATCAGCTTTTGCTTCTATTTTTTATTAAAAATCACATACACACACGCACATATATTTAATTATTTTATTATAAGATAAAACGAAATCTCTTTATTATTTTATTATAAATTCATTTAAAGAATATTAAATCATTTTTTTTATTACAAGACTTTTTTTTTCTCTTTTAAACAAAAACATCTTATTATTTTTAAAAGCGTTTACAGTTTATTTTATTTAATAATAAATTCCCCCTCCCCCCTGCTCTTTAGTTTTTTACATTTTATTCTCTCAATTTTAAATTTTTATATTTTAAAACATGGGACTCATAAAATTAATTAAATATCAATGTACTTCGGTACAATATATATCATAGTAAATTTGAGAGGAATGCTACCAGGATGAAAAAAAATGTTGATCTTATTATTGACTATAATCTTCTTCATTTATAAAGAAAATTTTGTTTATAACTGAATTTATAAAATATATTTAAGTTTAGCAGTGACTCCCAAGATCTTTTTTTAAAGTAAACATTTAATTTATTTTCATTTAGCCTTGTGCATAGTATTATTATTTTTTATAAATCCATTTTCTTGTTTAACTCTTTTTATGTTAATCACTTTTCTTTTTTCATAGAAATGAATTTGCATACCTTGTTACTTTTAGTTATTATGTAGTCTTTATTTTAATCTTTTTACTTATTGTTGCATGTTTTATAATTTTTTAGACTAAACTTTTAGTTAGAAAGAGTTTTATTTTTGATAAATTTAGAATGTCTAAATTTTATTTGCTTATTTTAATTAACTTTCAAAGAGATCTTAATTTTTCAAAAAGATAATTACTTACTTATATGAGAGTACATTTTTTAAGAAAATGTGGATTGAGCATTATATTATATAATTTCAAATTCTTATTTTTATCAGTGTATTTTTCTTCTTAGTTCAATCATTATTGCTCGTAAGGGTATAATTTTAAAGGAGAAAATTTCGAATGAGCATTATTTATTTAAGCATTTTACATATAGGTAATTGTTTAAATAGCAGTGACTAAACAATAAACTATACTTACCTGCACCTTTTTTTTTGATTATTAGTTTGGTATGGTCAACTTGAGCAAATAAATTATGAAAAACTATGTAAATGAAAAAAGCTACATTAGTATCTTTATAAAGTATCATTTAAAAAATATAAAATAACCTACATTTAATTATCATACCTGTTCTATCTTCAAATCTTTCAAAATATTCAAGTCTCTTTGCAGCCTTTAATTTGGCCTACAATAATAAAAACAAGTAATTTTTAAAATTAATTTTATCACTATACCTTCTCAACATAGAAATTATTCCACCCAGAAAGAAACAACCGAACGGCATGCAAATTATTAAATTGACTGATAATTAAGATTGAAAAATATAAGTTGGTATTTCAGCATTTATAAAAGTAAAAATACTTAAAGGAATTTTGTAATTAATAATATGCTGATGCGTTGCAGTGAAACTTTTTTATATAATAATTTCTGTAGGGCTTTCAATATCAGAATTTCTGCGGAATTTTCCATGAACCAATTAGAGTGTGATACTAAGACTTCAATATCTGATTAAACTATACTTTGAATCATGCTTATGATTATTAAAATGCAAAAACAGCTGAATGTGTTTAACAATAATCATAAAAAAAATAAGCTACCAATTATCCATAGGAAAAATAATGCAGTCAGACAGAAGTCATCTTAGAAACAATCAACAAAATACAAGATGATAAAGAGAATTCTCATCATGAGTCAGTTAACAGAAGATGATTTCCAATTTGGAAAGTAGATTTACCTGGGGATAGAATAGATAGTATGTAGTGTTCAGTGGTAAACACTTATATTCATCAGTAAATATCTTGTGATGCTGAAACTCTAGACCCAGTTCAATCAGTTTTCCATGAACTGCACGTTTTTCCTCTGCCAGATATTCTTATATAGAGTGGGAAAGCAGTCATTATCAATATACAACAGATTCAATGATATGACTGAAATTTTACAGGCCTTATAAATGATGATATTATAACCAATGCATAAACATCCCTTTGGCTAGCTTGAGCTCCTAAAATATGGGTCAAGTCTTTCCTTCACAAAAAAAAAACAAAACAAAAAAAAAACACAGGTGATAATGGCTGCATTATATTTTTTCTTTTAATAAATTAATATTATTCTAACCAACCTAGGCTATTTTAGGATTTTACCTTCCATCTAAGACAACTAATAGTAGATGGCTAATTGCATTAACTATGAGCTGGTTATTTTAATTCTTGGGCAATTTTGTGATGCAAACTGAAGCTTTCTTTCTTTCCAATTACACATTCAATTTGCCATGTTACAGCTATCATTATGTTTATGCTCTATGTCCACCCTCCCACCCCCAGTTATTCCTGGACCATGTAGTGAGGAACAAATTACTGGAATTCCCTCTCTTTTACTACCATATATCCCTGGGTTTTTGTGGTGATTTAATTGTTTGTTATACTATTACAAGGTGACTGAAAATCATGTCCAGATTAATTGTAATATTCATTTGTATTTATGTTAGATCCATTTCCAGTGTATTGAATAACTTTTGTTCTGTCCAGGCTGTCTACTGATTTCCTTCTTCTTTTCTCCACTCACAGTAGCGCACTTTTTCTATTATTGTATGGTATTTGTGGGAATCATTCTTCTGAAAAGTCCTTTCTGTTAGAGTATGGATACCCTTTCATTATTTGCAAGTTTGCTGCCATTAAATCATTTAACAGTCCGTCCACCTGCTCTTTTGCCTTTTTGTTGGTAACAATAAGCATTTTTTAATTGGAAAATTATGTCCGACTATCCTAATAATCTGTTTTTAAATAATGAATCAGCTGTTAAGACTTTCAGCAGAGCAACTTATCTTCTAAAGAATGTTAAATATGCCTCTTTGGGTCGACATTTCTCTTGGGATATCTGGTTTGATATCTTCTTGGTATTCTTCATTAAAAATAGTTTAATAAAACCTTAAAAGTCTTCAAGATTATGAAGATAATTAAATATACAATTACACCAAGCTTGGAATGGCCCTTGTAGATGGCTGCATGCCATAGAAATTTTTGCTTCAATTAAATAATTTTAATTAAAACAACTTTCAAAACTATTAATATACTTGTTTGCAGTGTCTCCAGCATGCACTAAAAAGTCTCTTATTTTTAAAAATGGATTTGGTTAACTTTTGTAAGAGTGGATTCCAATCTGATTGGCATCAGTCTTCATTTATAGTGCATTATTCACCAAATTAAACTCATCTAAAATATAAATTCATATTAATGGATAGTTGAATGTGTATTATCATTTAGATAGTAAACACACGTATATATCTAGATACACAACCGATGTTTATTTTATCAAAGCGATATTAAGAAAAAAACATCTCAATAAATTAAATTCCCTCAGCTGGAAGAAAGATCAAAATCCTAATTAAAGAGACCAGCCACATATATATATATACAAAAAACAATGAACTAAATGTCAATATCTTACATCATTAGACAAGACTTGGTAGCCATCATAATGACCTAAGGTCAAGCCAGTCACTAGGTAACCAGATGTGGAAGGTCAAAACAGAATTCTATTATGTAATCATATTTTACTTTCCATCAACATGACACGTGTAACAATAAGCACATGTATATCGATAAAAGAGGAAATAAAATACAAGCTTACTAAACAATGGGAATCAAGGGCAGTATAAAAACAAACTCAGTTGATTTCCATCATCTTTTTACTTTGTTCAAAAGGACCATATCAACATCAGAAAATAGAATGTTCGATTATCAGAAAATATGGATGACTTATTTGAACAATCCAAATTATTAGTCTAATCGTTGTGATGGAAATATTAAAAACTACAGCCAATAATTAAACAAAAAAAAAAGTTTTAATAGATTCGTGCAATTGAATAAAATTAGTCAAGCTGATTTAAATGGATATTAAAATAAAAGGACTAAGCGATTATTCGAAGGCAAATAAAATCAAGGAATAGATTATCAGCATATATATATATAAAGAATGAAACAATTCGTTTCTTATAAAATTTATTAAACACCAAACAGTGAATCAAGAAAAGTTAAATATTTTATGAACTGCAAAATGATGTACTCCGGTTAATTTAATATTGTCATGCGTGTTGTTAACTCTGACGATAGGAGGTACGATGATTTAACATTCATCTATATATAACGCCTGCTTAAACATCAAATGCCCGTCTTGAACCTCAGAATGGATACAGAATGAAATAACAATATAAAGAAACAATGTCATTACAAACAACTCGCCAGGGATTTCCCGTGACCAATGCATGACTTGCCGAGAAAGAGGACCAAAACAGCTATGAAGTGTGTTTGTGAGGGACAGTACGTGCCAAATCCATGATCTCTATTCTGAATAATTCAAGGAAAGTTTTAAATTGCTATGTATTTTTATATATACGTTTGTAGAGTTTTGTTTTTATCTCACTTCCACATCTGGGAACAGAAATATCTACCACTTGGAAGAGTCCACTATAGCTAGAGTCGAGAAAACATGGGAGTGAAAAGGTAGTTAAGTTAAATATATTTTTTTTTATCATTGAATAAAATTTAGGCTAGATCTCCCTCCATAGTGACTTGATACTCAATATCATCATCTTTAAAACAATATGGAATGAGGTAAGATTTTACTTGATATTGTTCCATATTAAGAACACACACTTTCTATAGGACAGTTTGTTTGTTTATTTTTTTATTGTTGTTAACTAATGATGTTTATATTTGTTTATCCGGTAAGAAACTAATATTCTTGCATGAATGTTCTTTTCTATATATTGTAGGAAACTTATATATAGCAAGAGGGATCCCGCAAAGTAAACAGAATCTCTACAACTGGAAATGAATTATGAAGCTAACACCTACACCTGTAAATAACATTGTAAATAGTCAGCTAGCTTCGCATTCATTTTAGTGATGAACTCATGATTTTTCTTTTGTTATATTTTTTCTATTTTGTAAATATCTTTAGTGTTTTAGTATGTATATATATCATGGAAAGGGGTAATAAATATATTTATTTGTCAATATGACAGATACATATTCGATACACACGCATGTACATATATATATATATATTATCATATTAAAAGACTTAGGAATTTTTATTGTATTAATTAAATAAACCTTGTTCACTTGATCTTTATTAAATGGTCTCTAAATTGTCAGTTATTTATCCATCCATCCATCAATTCATAATCGGATATATACACACTCACACACACACTTTATTTTACAACACAACATAATAGTATGGTTAGACGAGTTCTTCACTCAATTGGAATCTACGCAGTGATGCAGTGGTTACTATCTAGAATAGATTCAACATTGAAGAGCACCAAGGGCAACATTCTCCCTGGGTTTGAATTCTGAGGTGTAATGGAATTCGAAATAGGGGCGAGGTACAGATGAACTAGCCTAAATTGTGTCTGAATTTAATGATTAAACTTAGAGCTACGTCACTGGAGGTAGACATGATCATTGATTAGGGACTTCATTGCATCAATCACAGCATCTACCCAAAGGCCCTAAATCCAACCATAGTTAGATGCGTTTCTCCCTCTTCTGGTGGGAAACCCGAACTATTACACTCTTTATTCTATTTGCTTGACTGTTGATTCCTTTTATATTGAAGTTCTCCCTGATGGGCCTCTAGCTTTTTTATTCTCTCTGTTAATTTTGTTTGCATTTGCTTTTCATTTTTAACTTCTATTTTTTCAATTTGCTGGACAAGTTTATTCATTTTCTCACAGACTTATAACAGTGCTTTGTTGCTTTCTATTCTCATTTTCTTCTACTATTTCAAGTAAATATTCTACTTTTTGATCATGTTCTTCCTTATTTTGTTGAGCCTGAAAACCACCTTATTTTTTAAATATGATAATCTCTTTTCCAACCTCTTTGCAATTTTTTTTCTCACCTAATTTTGATCTCTCTAATTTCCAGAAACAGATTCTCTATCTGGCTTTTACTATCCCTAATTTCCAGAAACATATTTTCTTATCTGGCTTTTACTATTCCTAATTTCAAATACATTTTCTATTTGGTTTTTAATATTTCTAACCATTTTTTCTATCTAGTTTTTACTATCTTTAATTTCCAGATATGTTATCTATCTGAATTTTCAACAATTTATACCTAGATCATTTATAATTAGTGTTGCTTCTGAGGGTTTTTCCTACCTGTTCAGGTTCCATGCCTACCAGTTGTTCTGTGATATGAATATTTATTCTTCCTTTTCTTGAGCTTGCACTTTCGCTCTTGTTCTAGTAATCACATATATTCTATTATAGTTGCTTATATTTCTATTTTATTTCTTTATTTATCCTTAATTTATGTGCTCTCGTCATTTTCATCCTGCAGCCCCCCTTTCCCCAATTTATTTGCCCTATAACCCTATCTTTGTCTATCATATTATTTATCCACCTCATTCTATCTTATATATTGCATGTTGTTGTTTTTTTTTTAAAGTAATCTTTATTTGATAACAGAAATTATTTATATTCATATGTATGTATTTTATTTGTGTCTCCATATAATATGTATATACATATATCCATTTTATAAACAATATAAATATATTAATTTTTATTTTTGTTTGAAAGAATAGTATGTATATTATTGGGACAATTATTCCTATTAACATACTGAATTTATAAATATGCATTTATATATCTGATATGATTTTTTTTTTATTATAATTATACACAAAAAAAAACCTGATTATCATCTTCTATCTCAAAGACTATATCTGTTTTATCAATTTAATTGATTAGTTTTTAAAAACTATTATGTTATTTAATTGATGATCTCACATTGCAAGTGTCAAATGGAATGGTCTACTGTATCGGAGTTTACTCTACAGCTGATGATTACTGACATAGAAGAGGGTGCAAAACAATTCTTTTACTATTTATTATAATTATTTTACATAATGATAATGGTCAGACTAAGTCCTCATTAAGTACAGAATCTAATGCATTCACCTGCCTTATTTCACGACTGCTAACCACACGCAAACAAGATCACAATTTGAAGATAGGGTCTCTTTCCATGGTTATTGTGGATATGTTTTCATTTATAATAGAACTATCATGCCAATAGAGTCTATAGTGCTTCCTCTATAACAAATAAACTAATAAACATAAAACTAGAAGTAAACCATATCCTATTATAATAATGAATTCCTTTCAGCCGTGCTTCCTCTATAACAAATAAAGTAATAAACATAAAACTAGAAGTAAACCATAGCCTATTATAATAATGAATTCCTTTCAGCTATAGCTAAACTCACTGAAACCTAAGAGAGAAATTCACTTTATTTTAACATTCAGCATGTTTAAGAAAAGCTAATCAATAATGAACAAAATTTTCTAATATAAATAACATAATAATAATACAATAAATATATATATACAAAAAGGCAGTTGACACATCAAACATAAGATTTATTTACCATATGATCAGTAACTTGTGAACAGACATTTGAGCACCCATAATTGCCCAAATTTAAATTTTTTTTATTTTAACTTTCTTCAATCAACAATTAATCCAGAAACCGAAAACACTGAATCCATCATAACAATTTAGACCATTTCACTACCCAGGGAATTACAATTTCAATGATCTTTATTTATTTCATAATAAAGTATAATTTAATATACTTGGAAATTAGATGAATTGTAGAGGATTTGAACACAACCTGTGTTCAAATTCTCTACAATTATCATAACTATAAGTATATAGTCCAAAAAAATAAAATTACCTTAAGCAAAGCAGCTTTCCCATCTTTTGATTTTGCTCGACCAAAACCTACAATACATAATACAGAGTATCTTCACCAATAATTAGTTTTAAAAGATTAATAACTAATAAAGAAAACATAAAATACTGTAAACTTAAGCTTATAATATTAATTATTCTTTGAACATATATAAAGTATAATTTATTAATCTAAGATTTCTGTAATAAAGTTCACAATATGTTTATTAAATTCTTTTAATGTAATTTAGATTAATTTGTTCATAAGATCAAACTACATTTGAAAACAATATAGGAGAGCATAAAATTTATATTTTAATTGATCAAATTGATTTTTTTCATCTTCACTTTTCTCAACTAGGAATCAATCTCACAGTCTTCTGTTAACCAAAAGTTCCTCAATTGATCAAGCTATTCATTCAGACTTTTGCATTATTAATTTAATAATGTTATTCTCAGTAAGTAGATTTCTTGATTATTTTATGATACACTTTCAAATTTGAGTTGTAAGAATAAATTATGCTCTCCACAGCAATAATAAAATATTGCTGTTAATGATCAAGTGTTATATTTTATTAGTCTTTTATTGCATAGTTACACTATTTGTATTCAGACTAATTATAAAATTTATTATATATAAAAACAGGGGTTGTTAAAATCAGAATGAGAAGTGACAATTACTTTGAAAGTGCTAATATAAGTAGTTTCCAGTATACATTAGGAAACTTCAACAGAAACTAATGTAATATATGGTGTCCCAAAGCATCTTTTATAAAAAAAACTATTATAAGATAACATTATCAAGCTTCAGCGCGTGACTCATAAATTTACATTATTTTGACTTTATAAAGAATGGTTTAGTGTATCATATATTACCACAAATACCACTAATTATATTAAAAAAAGAATATGAACTTAAAATAAGAGTTACTATCATGACATTAATTATGAATCTCCTATATAGCTCAAGGTGGAGTCATTATTATGAATGCTCTTTCATGGATGAGATATTAGCTTTAAAAAATAGATAATTATTTTTCATCATGTGGTGATTAAATTCTCTGTAAAGTTATATTTTGAAGAGAAACCACATATGCATTTGTCTCTGATGAAAATAACATTGGGTTTATATATATATCAATTATATATATTTTTAATTAATCTAATACTTGTACTCTTAACGAAATTCTAATCAAATTCGTATGAAATAAACTCTTACCACTTTTGACATGATAACAAAATAACTAACAAATCAGATTTGATGCAATATCAAATTTGATAAAGAGTGTTATTTATAAATTAGTTAAGATAAGATTTAAACTTCTTAATATATAATATTATCATTTTAGCAATAAACTACCTTCATTATCTTTTTTGACAAACAAATTTAAATATGAAAAAGTCTTAACACTGTGAAGAATAAAAATCATGCAACAATTTAATTACCTCTAAGTAATATTATACAAATCTCCATTTAAATAATTCAAGAATAGTCAATCATCTTATTAATATTATTAATAAATTCAATTAGATTTCCTGAGATATATACATTGTTAGTTCTTAACCTAGATTTATTTGGAAGAGACTCAGTAAGTAAGAGGTTAACTGTGCTAAAACGAAAATTGGAGTGAGAGAAACTGAAAATGCACTTCTGGTTGTGTTTGTATGTACTGAAAATGCACTCACATATGATTGAACCTTTATACGACTAACCCACATGAATGTACTCACTCCAGATTTTCCAAACAAAATAAATAATCAATATAAAATATATAATTTCACAGGGATTTAAATATTGACTACTAATCTTTTAAAATGTATAATTTTTTTTATAATATTTCAACAATCATTGGTTTATTACTGTGACAGTCAGATGATGTATGTTGGTTTAACCCAGTTCGAATACTAAGCGAAAGTACCTCGAGGCCACCCATACGCGAGATATTAAATCAAGAATACTATGACCTCTGCCCTATTCGCCTATTCTCGAGGCTAATTACGAACCAACAACATTATCTGAGCCATACATAAATTATTTTTCAACCAGCCAAGCTTAACATCAACGGTAGAGACATGGACGGGAACACTTATGGAGCTAAATAGTTAAATGTGCATAAAAATACTATGAAAAATGTGTTTTGCGTGCCTGGATCATTGAAAAAGTAAAATAAAGCATTATAATAAAATTAGGAAACTCAAGCTTTTTATAGTTAAATAATATGTTTAATTAATGACTTTAAAATATTAAGAATGTTTTTAACGGCCTCCGCTATTCCCCTAAATTAATGAAAAACTAATTAGACAATAAAAACAGATTAAACGATATAATATTTTTGCGGTCTAGGTCTTTTCTTCCCAATTTTAATAAAATTGTCAACTCAAATCTCCTCGATAAAGTACAATAAAAAAATCCTTCGCAAAGCATTTTCTATTGCTTTGCGCGAACAACAGACAGTTTAAAATTATTTAAAACATATATAGCTAAATCAGATATACATAATCAGCTACTGGCGGACAAAAGAGGCGTTATCGAGGAGATCAAGTTGGCAAACAAAGGAAACCTACTCGTATGGAATTTAGAAACATAAATAAAATTGGAAAGAGATTTTAAATGAAAAAAATTAACTTTTAAACTTAACCGCAATGGAATACAAAATATTTACACATGTTAGTAATGAAGAATAGCCAAGGAAAAAAGGTTAAATATAGATAGATGATCACACATATATATATTTAAGACTAGTCTAATAAAACTCGTTACATTACAAATATCATTAAATAAAACAATTTATAATATAATTCAATTAAGAAAGGTATGAACAAAAGGGTAGAAAGTAAATAGTTCACTGGAGGAGAGATATGATTACCGTCCTGGTTCCTTGGTCATGTTTCCTACGGCGTTCGTGGCTTGATCCGACCATCGATAGGTATTTGCCCGGACAAGGAAAGTGGAAATAAGTAGCATGCTTTTATGAAAAGTCCTACAGACACGGCACAGAGTTCAGATGACTATTGAGTGGACACTAAGGCATTTTGATGGTATTTAGGAACCTCGGCGATAGGCAAAGCTATTTATTTGCCTAGCCAAGCATAGTAGAATCCATCAAATTCATATGACTTTTAGCTTGAGCATGTTCAAACTTCTCCATGATTTTGAAGACGACAATTGTCTAACTTTTTGGAATAAAATCTCCACCAGCAAAATCTGAAAGAGTTCTCCAAAGAGAAATCTGAATGCCAGCAAGAAAACTCTGAATAACCTAGTCTTTTGTTTACTCTCCTATTTATACATTTTTTTGTAAGCTACCCTCTATTGTGTGTATGATCTTAGATCTTGATAAGCCCACCCACATGCTCCTTTGTTTCAAGATAACATTTTCTAAAAATAACTTTTACTTTTTTACTCTAAATTTCTTTCTTTAAACTTTGAATTTTATTAATTAAAAAAGAAAGAGAAGGCCATCTTTAATTTGCCTTAAATGAGCTAATTAATTAAAAATATACATTTTTTTAGAAAATGTTGGCTGGCTTATTTCAAAATCAAATCATACTAAATATTTTAACACGATTTAAAAAGAAAAATACATCCTTATTTCTTTTAATAATATAAGCATTTTATTTCAGCAGAATTTTGCATTAACTCATATATATATGCTTGACGTATATATATGTTTGACTAATAGGTTTTACAAATAATTTTTATTAACAGAAATTTAATCTTTGAATGGAATTTATTTAACACGAAATATTTAAATGTAATACAAATTTAATAAGCATAATTAATTTTAGCTTTAATGCAAAACCCTGCTGATATTGGACTATAAACTTAGTTCAGGCCTACAATACTAACTAAGTTTATAGGAGGCTGTGAAGCATGGATTGGACTTCAGATCCATTGCTTCATTACTAAATGATTTCATACTTACATAATTTTCTATTCATTAACTACATATTCTATTAATAGATATTCATTAAGATTGTAATAATTATCTCAGGGCTTTTCTTTAATAAACATTTACTATTATCAAAATAAATATGCGTATCAGGGATTTTTATGTACGTATTCTACTTTTAACTTATTGGATTCAAATAGCAAATATAATAAAATATTTAAGTAACCTTAAATGAATCAGCAGTGTGATGTCTTGACTGCATTTAAATGGTATCAAAATAATGAACAAAGAATAAATCCATATACTTTAACTAAAATAATAAAATTGTTTATTTCATGTAAATAACAAAATAATATAAGTACAAATCAGCACTATATGACAGCAAATATTAAAGATAAATAATTATAATGTGGACTATTTCTATAGGACAACAAATATTAAAGATAAGCATCTGTTGTTAAAACAGGCAAAACTCACTACATGTATTGCCACACACAGCAAGCTAGAGTAATCAATGGATGCCAGAAGGCTTAAGCCAGAAACTAGTCTGGGGATATTGGATGAGTAGGCACTAGATGGGGATTTTATGCACAAGCCTTCTGGCATCCATTGATTACTCTAGCTTGCTGTGTGTGGCAATACGTACAGTGAGTTTTGCCTGCTTTAAATATTAAAGATGTTTTTGTTTCTTTTTAAAAGTGTATATGGTGTATCGATATATCTACATTTGATGTATGAACTCAACAGTATCTGTGGCAATACAATATACATGTTAAAGGAGATGGATTGCAATATTTCATCCCACTTTTACATTGAACATATAATCGAATTAAGTATCTCAAAACTATCAATTTAATATTTACATATTTGTCACTTGCTTTATCCACTCGAGTTTGAATTCAAATTTTATTACTGTAAGGTTTATTTTACAAACACTTACGCGATCAAGTATTTTAATACTTCTCCATCATGCTAGTGGAACTAGTATATAAATTATATCACAGAAGCAAATCTCAACTCGTAATTTTAAATTAATTATAATATATATTTTAACATGTAGTATTTGATGAACCAAATATAAATAACCTTTATCCTGAAAAATGTATTATTTCTTCTAGATAGTTTTACTCAGACATGGATAAAAAAGGAACTTTAAAAGAAAAATCACAAATAATGAAATATAACTTAATATTTATATTTTAAATAAATTTGAAATGATGATTAAAAAAAATGTAATCA